>CM038623.1:5173157-5905657 GCA_021554675.1 Leuciscus idus
GGATCAGTTTCACAAGCCCTTGCGTTTTTTCTTCAAAATCCCACAGAGGTGCTCTCTGACGCAGTGTGAAATCTTGTGTAGGCGCCTTCACTTTCATTTGCCACTTCTCAGATACCATGTGTGTTGGTCAGGGTTTGCGTACATTATACACTCTTGAAAATAAAGGTTCCCTATTGGCATTGATGGTTCCATGAAGAACCTTTAACATCCATTGAACCTTTCCACTGCAAAAAAAGTTCTTTATATAGTGGAAAAGGTTCTTTAGACTAAGGAAATTGTCTTTTTGGGAACTGTTCACTGAAAGGTTCTTTGGGGAACCCAAAATGGTTCTTTAATGACATTGGCATGAAACAGGAAAACCACTTAAAAAACATACTAAATTATGTCTTATTCGAAATATAAAAATGTTGAGGGTTTGGTGCGAGAGTTGAGACTAGAATTGTCCCTAGAAATGACTTAAATAATCATGAGGCTTGTCAAATATTGCTACTGTAAAAGCAGCGTAAACACTCAGCCTAACCACAGATGGTCTAGATAAAAGTTTTCTAGTCTTCTACCACACATGCCACATGTTTCCCCTGCCATTTAGCAAGCTTATAGAGACTGAAGTCTGAAGTAGTGAGTTTAGGTATAGTGGTTCAGAGTCAGTGGTTGTTCTCTAGGAAAACATCAGCGCCTTGAATTTAATGCGAGCACAACTTGCAACCAGTGCAATTTTGTGAGGAGAGTTGTGACGTGCGTCTCTTTGGTTTGATAAAGATCACTCTTGCCGTAGCATCTGGATCCGTTGCCGAGGTTTGACAGTGATGCTGGAAGGCCTGCTATTGCAATGATGGCAGTGATTGGAAAAACCATGTTTCTGAATGACAGATCCTAGTGATGACATGTAGATGGAGAAGAGAATTGGTCCCAGCACTGAGCCCTGAGGCACTCCAGTAGAAAGATGATAGGAAAAAACATTTTTCTGAATGACAGATCCTAGTAATGACATGTAGATGGAGAAGATAATTGGTCCCAGCACTGAGCCCTGAGGCACTCCAGTAGCTAGATGTTGGGTCTTAGACACCTCACCCCTCCACGACACCATGAAGGACCTACCTGATTACCTGAGTCAGTTACTCAAATGCCACCTTAGTTTTTCACTACATGTTTTGGTTATACAGACACATACACACATGACTGTAACACAACTGACAGCTTAAGGAACGTCTGATGATTTGAACATGTCATTACTTCTATTAGTATGAAACCTCAGTACATCACCACTGAAAAAAGCAACCAGACAACTCAAGGGTACATCACCATTATGTAAATTAAATATTTCACCACCAACAGTCAAACTGAAACCCAGATATGAAAGTGAAGGCACAAAACCACTAAATACTTTTTAAGGTCATGAACTCTTTTTTGTTTTGTTTAGTAGGTTTAGACATTTGATTTGAGACCAATCCAAAAAAAAGAAGAAAAAAGCATGACTTGAGTGTGAGTGCTGGGTGGAAAGTTATGTGTTGCATCTGTCGCTCTGCATTCACCTAAAAAAAAAACCCCAGCAGAACTGAAAATGGTGTGAAGTGCATGCTTTCTCATCCTGCAGATGTACAGATTATTCTGAGAGTTTTGAGTAAAGAGCTGCTGGTTTAGTCCGTAGAACGGCTTGACACATCAGCCACAGCTCTCACAGCACATCGAACAGGGCATCTCTGGCGTCTGTGGTTTCCTGAACACGTACACAATTGGATAGTGTTGTTTATATGTGTGAAAGTGTTCTTTGTACACAATGTTCTGTTTGTATGCAGGTAGTGTTAATTTTGTCTGCTACTTTTAAATGTATTATAGGCTATGTATAATATAAATAAACATACTCTCTACATTATGAAAACTGTTAAAACAACAAACTTCTCTCGAAAATGAAAACGGTGAAATTCCTAATAGTAATTCTGATAACTTTAATGAAATTCAAAAATGTTTTTCCTATTAAAACAACAGCAAAAAAGACAAATAAAAGACAAACAATAGTCAAGATCCATGTTTGGATTTATTACAGTTCATCACTGAGAAGGTTTGATCACGGATTTAGTTGCACAAACAGCACAAGTGTCTCGTGACAGAACAGACTGACTGAACGACACTTTAATTTAAACAGGATAGTATCTCAAATGGAGGTCGTTGGCTTACATGTTTGTCCGTGTTTTCAGGTCATCAGTGCTTCTTCGGCAGTGTAGAGAAAGTGCGTGTGCATGGTTGCTAGGTTGCAAATATAAAGTAAAACACTGGGCAGAAAATGTATCCTGTAAAATTTTTTTTCAAAAATGTTTATTACTTGCAGTACTTGAGGCTCACTCAGTGAAACTATTTACTCATGTACCTAATCTTCAAATCGCAAGCATGAAAGCTCATTATTTTGTCTCCTCTTTTTATTTGATAAAAACAGATTTTGGTAAAGCTTAATTTTTTTACTACATTTTAGTCTTATCTTTTTTGCGTCAGTGATATTACATGTTGATATAGTCAAAGTTATCGTTTAATGGCGTTGGTGCCGTCTCGTCCTCATCTCGTCTTAGTCATGGAAAAAAAGGATCGTTGACGAACATTTTTCATCATTGATTTCGTTAACAAAATGAACACTATATGTAGAGACGCTGTAATGGAAACTCATGTGCAGGCGTTATGTAAGATCCAAGAACTGTAGGTGGTCGAAGGAAACCGCTTCACTGCAACACTCATGTCCTGTTACACTCAAATCTAGGGGTGCACGATATATCAACCACCATAATCGATATCGGCCGATACATGTTCATTTTGAATGTTATTGTTATCGGCCCGATAAGAAAATTTGGCCGATATATTAAAGCCGATAAAAATTGATTAGCTGAGACACTTCAGATCCGCACTGTTCAACATGATGGTTCTGAATTACTTGAAATATGATTGAAATCACTTCAAAAAGGAAAATATGGTTAAAAAAGCAAAGCAAGTCTGTCAAATAAGCTACATAAAATTATAATGAGAAGAACATAATTGTGTACTAGGGTCATGGCTTTTAATGGTGAGACTTTTGTTTTTTTAATCATGTTCTCAAAAATGATAAAAAAAAAATTGGATTTAGATTTATCGGCCAATATATCGGTTATCGGCTTTCAAATACAAAGGGTTATCGGCTATCGGTATCGGGCAATATATCGGTTATCGGTATCGACCAAAATTGTAATATCGGTGCATCCCTACTTGAATCGACAGTCACTGCAAAATAAACTGAGGGTGCTTTCACACCTGCCTCATTTAGTTCGGTTGAATCGCACTAGAGTTCGTTTTCCCCGTTGGTGCGGTTCGTTTGGGCAGGTGTGAATGCGGCAATCGCACTCGGGTGCGCACCAAAAGCGGACCAAACAAGCGTACCGAGACCTCCTAGAAGAGGTGGTCTCGGTACGCTTTGAAACGAACTCTGGAGCGGTTCGTTTGTGGTGAGAACGTGATCCGACCTCGAACAGAACCAACTGCCAAAGAACTGTGCATTTTTGGACTAAGCCAGTTGCCGTAGTCAGCTGCGTTGTGCATTATAGGATGAGGAGAAATGTTTGTTGACAGTTTGCAGCTCGCGGACAAACTTGAATTGTGAGGAGATGCGGAGTCTGATTGAAATTATTATTAACATTATTTTCGAGCTGCATCCTCGGTTCATTCTCAAATATTATTGTTTGTCTAAAGTGGTGTAGACAAAGTATATGAAAAAATATGACCAAGGATACAATCAGTCCACGCAGTCGTCTCTCCATAGTAAACAGCGCCGTGTTGTCTGCCGGATTTTCCACCTCTTTGTTCACTTCCGGGAGTTCTGTTGAAATTTTCCCGCACGTTAATTCTGACCAAACGAAGTGCAGTTATGGAAATGCGCTCCGAGTGATGTGGATGTTGTCACGTGACTGCATTTTGGTTCGTTTTATCAACTCATAAACTGATTCGGACCAGAGCGATCAGTGTGGTGTGAAAAGGAACCAAAACGCCTTAAAAATGCTACAAAGTATCATTTTTCGCCCTTGGTCCGGACCAAATGAACCGAACTACAGATGTGAAAGCACCCTGATGTTATTGAGCTTACATTCTGAATTGAACTAATGATGAATTGAACAATGGTATGAAAAGGTCTTTCTGTTGAGTTTTTCTTCTTGCGGGCTGCATGCAAAAACACACAAACTCATACAGCATGTAGTGTAGTGTAGACTCAAATAAATGACTTTTACGAGTAGGTTCTTTTAGAGAATCAAAAATTACAGCGCAACCAGTGTAGATCGATTCAAACGACTCTTACGAGCCAGATCACTTTATGAACCATTCAAAAAGAATCAATCATTATTTTTCATAAAGCATACTGTAACAAAACCTTAAAGCAATTAATTCTGCCCGATGTGACTGGAACTTAATTTAGGTTTAAAGTTTAATTTGACTTGACAGGAGAGTTTTTCAGATGTATTTATGGATATATTTATGAATGTACAAAGATAATTCTACAGATCTTCTTTTTCTTCATCAGGTTTTTTCCTGCTGTCTAGTGAGTCTCATGGATGTGGCGTTGGATTCAAAAAAGAAAATAGGATCTGTGTCGGTAATGAGAACCTTGTGTGTTTTAATACAATCATAATGTGCATAATACACAGTTAATGCTCTGTATGTCACTCAGAAGAGGGAATTTGTGTAACTGTAGTTTTTAAACTTTGTAATGATATTTCTTTCTTGATTCCTGCCTCTCTTACAGATGAAGATGAGTGTGAGACGCAGAGTCCGTGTGGCGAAAACGCTCAGTGTTTCAATACACATGGAAGTTACCACTGCATCTGTGATGAAGGATTTAAATCAAATACACCCAATTTCACAGCAACAACCGGACAGTGTGTGGGTACGAGAGGGGTTTATGGGATAAACTATGATTACTATGACTACTATGATTAAAATACTATGATTAATACCAACTGTTTCCCCAACAGATATCAATGAGTGTCTTGAGAAGACCTCTGAATGCACAGATGGTCTGAAGTGTGTGAACACCGATGGCTCTTATAACTGCACGTGTCCTGATGGATATGATCAAAACACAAGACTAGACTCATTATGTGAAGGTGAGCAGCCTCACTCGTATTGCTTTCCATTGACTGTTAATCAAACCAAAGAACTTCAGTTTCAGAAATTACCTTTTTTATTAATGGTCAATATGTGCCTTCCAGAACAAATGTTTGGCTTTCATTATTTCGACATTTACAGTGGCAGTTAAAATGGTGTACAGAGAGCAGAGAGCGTTCTCAGAACATTCTCTCAAATTTATGAACAAACGTTACAAATAAAACATTCATCATCTAATCATTAACTATACATTGTTTATGGAACTATTTGACCTGAAACGGTTAAATGTAATTTTTTTTTTTAAATGTTGCTACTTGTAGAACATTTAAAAGTAACGTTTGCAAAATGATAAAATGGAATGTTCCCCTTAACCTTTTTTTAAAACATTCAGAAATTACGTTTTTACAAATTAAGGCCCTTGCACACCGAGTACGAAATTCACCACCGAATCCTGAATATCCTGAATATTTACGAATACGAAAAAACGCATGCGAAAATTTCGGACTCAGTGTGCAAGAGCCTTAAATGGAAAATATTCTTAGAACATATTTTGTTTGCAGGGATGGTGTTTAAACCCATAACTAAATATGCCTACATAGATAATTATTAGATGACAGATAAAAACATAGGAATTTTTGTACCTAGTTCAAGCCCTGGTTAATTTCTGACCCTGATTATAACCATCCAAGATCCATGTGATGCATTTATCATTTTTTTAAGCATATAATTTAATGAAACACTGAAACATGAGGATGTTCACAGGAAAGTTGACGTTCACAGGATCAGTTATGTGGCTCTGTGTGGAATGAAACATCATACTTGCCACATGATTTCACTATGACTTTGCATGCAGGAACGGTTCGTGTATCATCTAGGAAAACATTACATTTGCATTACATGGAAATTGTATCATAGAAACATTGCCATCACCTCTGGGTCATTTGTCACATCGGAAATGGATTAAGTCGAGTTGCATTGTGACATAAAGTGTCTCTTGCCATTTTTGGCACGTCTTTACAAATGGATTGGGTTTATCTGGGCTTCCTATACAAAAAGAAAATAAATATGCTACACAAATAGGATGAGTTGCTATTTATAAGGATTAATATGTTTTCTTTAAGGGGTTTCAAGCTGATAAAACATCAGTCATTAACCTCTGTCATCTCACTTCTTTATGTGTGAATGTTCCCCTTGTGCTCGTGTCTAAATGAAACCCTCGTCTCTATGTGTGTGTGTGTGCTCGCTGTAGATCTGAATGAGTGTGTGTCCTCAGTGTGTGGAGTTCACAGCAGTTGCACTAACACACCTGGCAGTTTCTCCTGCATCTGTTCTCCCGGGTTTGAAAAACGTGATAACAACAACTGTACAGGTGAGCGTCAGTGTGCGGATGCTGCTAATGATACTGACAGTGTGTTTGAGTGATGAGCACATTAAACCTCATAACATGCCGTGTGTCTGTCTTAACATCAAAGCGATTGCCATATTAAATAAAGATGCTATTAAAAGAATCTGCATTCAGGTGACTGACAGTCTTCTCTCTCTCTCTCTCTCTCTCACAGACATCGATGAGTGTAAAAAAGATCCAGATGTTTGCGGCACAAACGCAGAGTGCAATAATCAGATAGGCAGCTTCATCTGTGAATGTGACTCAGGTTACAGTAATTACGGCAACAACCAGTCAAAATGCATCGGTGAGCGATCAAGTAGAATGCACTTTTCAAAATATATGTGCTAGTTTAAGTGTGATTAATTGTGTTGTGTTTATGTGCGCAGAGATGAACTGTGACGTGTTTAAAATGGAGTCTGATGTAGGGGAAAAGGTAGAATTTCTGTCTCCTTGTGATTATTTTCATTAGTATTTTATCAGATGGTGTATAAACGGTGTGTGTTCTTCTAGTTGAAGGATCTACTGGCGCTGTTGAGGAACAGCTGTGAGTCTCTGAGTGATACAGCTGGAGGCCGTCAAACCGGAGATCAGTTACTGGAGGTGAAACTGCAGCTTCCTCTTGTTTCTTCTGCATTTCTGGTGTTGAAATCGTGGTAACTTGATGGTAGAGCTGAATATTCCTCTGTTTGACTCCAGATCCTGTTCACCTCCACCGATGATCTGCTGTCGGATGGGAACATCGCTGACGGCGAGACGCTGAGTCAGTTTCTGTCCACGGTGGAGAACAGCATGCGTCTGATCGGACCTCAGCTTAAAGAGCCTGTGACCAGGATGGAGACGCACAACACCTGTGAGACACAAACATCATCTCATTGTTACTGAATAGAAATACTGTTTCAGACGTGCATAAAATGAAAGAGATAGGCACTTTTATTATAAACATAAAACATGCTGTTTATGTAAGATTGTAACGGTACTGAAAGCAGTTGTTCTGTATGATCATGTGAATCACAGTCGCTGAGGTTGCAGTCACACGGAATCAGAATCCGCCCAGTGGGCGTGTCACTCTGAGTACAGACTCCGCCCTCTTCAACACCAGCTGGGAAACAGTTGTAGGGAAATCATATCCAGGTACAAATACACACATGCACACATATGTACTTATGAAAGCATCAGTGCATTCAAGACCCGATGTAAATGTTGTTGTCTTTTAGGTTTTGCATTTGTGGCACTGGTCAGTTATAAAGATATGAACTCATCCAGCAATCAGTTTCACACGATGAGCAGAGAGAGATCAGACGATAGAGAGAGAAACATCACTTATCAGCTCAACTCGAAGGTGGTGACGGCCGTCGTCAGTAATCCAGAAACCAAACAGCTGTCTGAGCCGGTGACGATCATCTTTACACACGAGCAGGTGAAGATGCCGACAGATCTGCTCACTCACGAACACCGACCTCACACACACCGAGATCTCACTGGAGACACACAAATGCACAAACTAAATGGTTTTTATTTAGGGTGTTCTGTGTGATTACAAGGCCATTGCTATGTGGTTATTGCAAGTTGCGAGAGTGTTACTAGATCTTAGTGCTGCATTTGATACTATCAACCACAACATTCTTTTGAATGGACTTGAAAATTGACATTAGTGGAATTGCACTGGCATGTTTCATATCTTACTTATCTGACCATTATAAGTTTGTAGCAGTAAATGAAGAGATGTTATATCGATCACAAGTTCAGTATGGTGTACCCATAGACTGTAAAAAATATGGACAAAGCGTCTGTGACGTCACCCATAGACTTTCTGAAGAACGGGTTTGAAGCCGTTTATGGGGGGTATGGGCGGCGCCATCTTGGAAAATCTTGGGAAATCCTAACCCCGCCCACCTTCTAACGCAGCGCGCGTCACTCAGCTCGCTCTGCTACTCCGGTTATCTCTGTGTATATTTTAGGCAACGAAATATGTTATAAAACACCATACTAACTCTTTTCGTTTTCATTTAAAGAAATCTTAAACATTATAGCCACACAAATGTGGTTCAGGCAACGCATATTGATTATATTCACTGCACATAACGTTTGCCTATTTATGAAAAAACAAAATATAAAACACAAACCTGCCTCTTTTCATTTTAAATATAATATAAAAATATTAAACATTTTATGGTCCAGGCAATATGTGCATTTGTACTAAACAACAGATTTTGCAGTAAACAACATTACAGATCATCTTCGTTGTATTAAAATGACAAAACTCAACCCAGTCTCTTTTTGTTAAATTTCAGTTTTATCAATATTAGCCATTATAAAAGTATAAGTAAAAGGTATAAGAAGCTATACAAATAAAGCAAACAATTCAATCAAACATACAAAGTCAGCGCTCTAGTCTAACCATACATCGGTAAAGTTAAATAGCTTATAAAGTTATGAAACTTCCCCTCAGCCAAAACGATTGCCCAGGGAAAAAATTATAGATTCACGAGACCAAAAAGACGAATTATATCTCATGTTTAACCACTTCAGAGACGCCAGAGTCCGCGGCATTGGCAGCAAACCTCAGAACGACTAGCCGATGAAAGGCTGCTCCAGGCGGGGTACGTGAACGCCGAGCGCCCGGTCATCGCTGGATCAACTGGATACAATTTTCATAAATCTTTAAATAAACCACAGATTTGAGCTTTAAACAACTACATTCTCGCCTGAAAAACTCTTAAAACTACATTTCATGATACAGAAACAGTAGTATTATATGTCAACTGTATTAAAAAATGGCGCTTCTTATGTTGTCATTCTCCGTGGCGCTGCCTTGTCAGCTGTCAATCAAGCTGTCAATCAAAGTTAACCACGCCCTTATTGTCATACATTTTAAATCTAAATACGATCTAAACTAACGAGTTAGAAAAAAATTCACCCCCCTCACAGTTGTCAGGCACTCGGAAGCTATCGAAAAATACAATAAAGACCAACAGACCAACCTGTAAAACATGACCAACCTGTAAAAACATGAATTTATGCTGTGAAAACGGACATTTTAACATGGGGGCTATGGACATTTGCTCCCTTTTGGGACCTCCCTCTAGCGGATTTTCGATGTATTGCAGTTTTTCGCACTTCCGGGTAGGCTTCATTTTTCAGATCAGAATGTTGCCGCTTGGGTGTACCACAAGGCTCAGTACTTGGACCATTGCTTTTCACTCTGTACACGCTACCCTTGGGAGATATCATTAGAAAGTATGATGTTTTAGTTTTCACTGTTACGCTGATGTTACTAGGGCATTGCTATGGGGTTGCTATGTGGTTGCTAGGGCATTGCTATGTGGTTGCTAGGGCATTGCTAGGCAAGCCAATGAAGCACAATCCTATGTTACTAATATGTTCTGATCTGGTGCTGAGATATAGCTTTTTTTATCATTGCTGGAGTGATCTAAATGGTTGGTTTGGCAAACATTTGCCAGCATGATATATTAGAACTGGATGCCTTTCTGAATGAATGAAAAGAGTTGACAACCACACTAAATGTCTTGTCACTCTTGTAAATTAACACAAAAACACACAAGAGAGTTTTATAGAGTTAATACAGAACTGCACTAAATTTTCTAAAACCAATGTTTCTAAAAACAGTTAGTAGTTTCAAAAATGTAATGGGTTTAAATAGAGATAGGAGAGAAACTCCAGCATCCCATCAGACGCTCGTGCGGATAATCAGATGTGCATGGATTTTTTACTTTTTCTGAACTGCCAATCAATCTCTTCTTCTCACTTCTTCAGGAGAGGGCGGAGTCTGAGGGCATGGCTTACGCTTGTGTGTACTGGAATGAGGCTGAGGGGGCGTGGTCTGGGCAGGGCTGTGAGGAGGCGTGGTCTAATAGCACTCATACAGCGTGTTCCTGCTCTCATCTCAGCAGTTTTGCTGTGCTGATGGCCCTTTATCCCATACAGGTACATCTGTGACCCAGAAAAAAACTGAGATTTTACATATTTTATTCCGATTTTAGATGAAATAATAATACATTTTTTTCCTCTTCCTCTCCTCCAGGACACGTTTGAGCTGGTGTTGATCACGCGTGTGGGTTTAGTTCTGTCTCTGCTCTGTTTATTTCTCTGTATCCTGACGTTCCGGTTCTGTCGCTCCATCCAAGGAACCCGAAACAGCATTCATCTTCATCTGAGCGTGTGCCTCTTCTTCGCAGACCTTGTCTTCCTCTGTGGGATCTCCAGCACTCACAATCAGGTGTGTGTCTTGTATCTCCTGTATATGGGAGCTTTGAAGTCTAAAAGTTAAAGGGATGGTTCGGAGTAAAATCAACCTAGGGTCCTTTGCACCATGACATCGAGCCAAACACCCCCCAGAAGCCTTTTTTCCTTTGGTTGAACATTTTTAAAGTTAGAGCTTATTTCGCACTACATCCTTATGCATCACTTTCTGCCAGGACTTTTATGTGCTTTTCTCAACTCACTGAAGTGACGTCGACGTCTGGGTTAGCAGTAGCATGAGCCGTCAGGCAAGTGTTATTTAAATAAACTCCTGATGTACTTACAAACTTTCCAATGCCTCGTTTTATGAGTACAGAACCTATTTGTACAACTGTAGTAGTTTGGTACCATTCTGGGCATTATTAGTGGGGTAATTTACGATACATCATAGGATCCATTAGCACCTGCACTAAGCTATCCGGCTGATATCTCGATGTTCAACCAAGGGAAAAAATGCTTCTGGGGGGTGTTTGGCTCGAGGTCATGGTGTAAAGGACCCTAGGTTGATTTTACTCTGAACCATCCCTTTAAGTTGAACACAGTGAACACTGTAAAAAGAATTGTGCTCACTCAACTTAACTTTTTGAGTTGTCTTTTTGCACAGATTTAGTTACGTTGTAATTACTTAGAACTAGGGATGGGGCCGATCCGATCCAGTATCGGTATCAGGACAGATACCAGCGTAATTCACGTATATCGGATTTTCCCGATCCAACCTGCGGAGATATCAGATATCCGATATATATAGTCATGTCTGCGCTTTAACGTTGTCTGCTGAAATGACTCCAAAAGTGATTCCCGCTGGCTAGTCTGCTAGCTGGCTGCAAACTGTGGAATGGATTTCCTGAACGGAGGCGCGGCTCAATGAGACACAGAGTTATGAGACACGCCCCCGCTCAGGAAATCCATTCCGCAGTTTGCAGGATAGCATTGAGCAGCATTGTGGCTAGCCAACATGTCCGCTGTGTGGAAATACTTCACACTGGAAACCCTGCAGAGCAAAATGCAATGTTTGCAAAGCCGTAATTCAGAGAGGCGTTGCATATTTACAGCCTTACAGTTGCATATTTGTTTTCAGAATGGGATTTTTCCTGTTAACAGGATTTCCGTTTTTTCTGACTTCCTTTTCTGACCTTATACTTACCTCAAGTTGCCTTTTGGGACATACATGCGCACACATACGTACAGATCATACTTGCATGTTGAGAGGAGTTTATTTCAGTGTCATATAAAATAAACAATAATGATAATAATAATATTAAAGCAAACACAGCTCTGGTATCGGAATAGTATCGATATCGGCCGATATCTAAATTCCAGTATCGGGATCGGAAGTGAAAAAATGTGGATCGGTGCATCCCTACTTAGAACATTACATATTTTCAAATTGACAAATTTAACTTACAAAACTTAGTTGGAATAATTTATGAAAGTAAAGTGAACTTACTTTTTTTTGGCACTTTTACATTTCGCTTTGAGACCAAATCTTCCGCCATCGTCTTGACAGTCAGCTCGCCTTCTCATCACATGATAAATTAAATCTGACTCCTGCTGCTGATCTGTGCTGCGACTTGTTCGACTCTCGCAGCTTTGAAGTCTAAAAGGTATCACAAACAATTACAAAAACAAATTGTGTTTTTCGTTCTCTCTCAGGTTGGGTGTGCGATTGTGGCCGGGCTGCTTCATTTCTTCTTCTTGTCTGCGTTCTGCTGGATGCTGCTGGAGGGGGTTCAGCTCTACCGGATGGTTGTGCTGGTGTTTCACACCACTTTAAAACATCTCTACATGTATGCGGTGGGATACGGAGTCCCTCTCGTCATCGTCATTATCTCTGCCATCTCTTATTCGCGGGGATACGGCACCGATCGACAGTGAGCACTGTTTGTGCACTTATAGCATTCATATGAGTGATTGCTTTCCAGCTGTTTTAATGGTTATTTTGTGTTTGTGCTCCAGCTGTTGGCTCGCTCTTGAATTTATGTGGAGCTTCTTCGCGCCCGTCTGCATCATCGTCGTCCTCAACAGCTTTTTTTTCATCATCACTGTGTGGAAACTGGCCGAAAAGTTCTCCAGCCTCAACCCAGACCTCTCCAAACTCCGCAACATCAGGTGTGTGTGTGTGTGTGTGTTTATTTCTTAAAGGGGTCGTTCACACAAAATGTCATCAATTACTCACCCTCATGTCATTCCAAACCAGTAAGACTTTGGTTCATCTTTGGAACACAAAATTAAGATATATTAATGAAATCTGAGAGATTCCTCTCCATTCATTGGACGTCTGTTCACCCAAAACTCAAAACGTTCATTAAGAGATGAGAATTTGAAAGTCTTATGGGTTTGGAACGACATGAGGGTAAGTAAACGATGACATAACTTTTACTTCAGGGTGAACGATCTAAATAGATTCTGTCATGTTCTAATCGATTCCTGGTGACTCTCAGGGGTTTCACAGTGACCGCAGTGGCTCAGTTGTGTGTACTTGGAGGGATGTGGGTTTTCGGCTGCTTCCTCTTCCAGGAGGAAGGAACTCAGGTTCTGTTGTACCTCTTCACCATCCTAAACAGCCTTCAGGGGGCGCTCATCTTCATCATGCACTGCCTGCTGTCCAAACAGGTACACACACACACACACACACACACACACACACAAAAAACTGAAACACAGTATGGTCTAGATTCAAGCTAAATTTGAAAGATCCAATCAACTCTCAGTCAAACAAACAGAATTCTGACTCCCTGCTTAAAGCATTTGACTGTAATCTGGAAAATGAACCTCATTGGTTCTTGCAGTGTGATTTTAACGTGTTTTATTTTTAATGCCCCCTTCAGGTCAGAGAGGAGTATTACAAGCTGATTAGCAGGATCTGCTCAGATGAGGAGAAGAAATATTCAGATTTCAGCACCAATCAGTCCAGCAACAGTCAGGTAAATTTGCATCATCGTTGATACTGAAATCAATCTTGTCTCATGTAATCGTTCAATCAGTGTTTCAAACATGGAAATATGTCAATAAAACAGCTTGTAAAGTCACGTAACGTTACATTTACCTCAGGAAAGCAATCCAATGTGCATGCACTTGTGAGTCAGGTTGAAAAAATAGCATTTTGACAAATATATTTATCTATATATTGTGTAATGTAATTTCAAGTGCATCACTAGATTGTGGTTCAGCTTCTAAATGTGTCCCCTGACCTTTACAGCGACCTCTACGGAGCGATCAGAGCACAGCAGAGTCAAAGATATAGAGCGCCTGTCACGTCCTGGAGGATCTCTAGTGATGTTTGACCTTTAAAGACACATGGAAACGCAACTTCTCACAGAGCACATGGGACAGCTTTCCACTGAGAAGATCTTAAACTGCTTTCTTTCTGTCTGTTAAGCAAGAATATTTCAGGTGTGGGCTCGTCACACTGGAGGCGGATTGAAAACATATCAACAGCTAAATTAATCAAATGTGTAGGTCCGTTTTCTTCCTCTAATGGACTTTGGAGACACTTTAGCTGTTCTTTGTCGTTCCTTTAGTGGAAAACGTCCTACGTTACATGCAAAAGGCAGCTTTCATTTGCTTATATAAGAACAGTTGTGAACATGATATCTGAAGAACTAGTCTCCAGTCTGCCTTAAGAGCCTTAATCTGAATCCTTAATCTATTATTAATCACAGATGCAGGTTCATGTGATCTGCACTTACACGCCACTTTACGTCCTTAAGCTGTTGGGAAATTTGACCTCTATTTATGTGGGAAACAGGTGAGGTACTTTAGATTAATGAAGCTAATGTTGCATTGCACAGAGCAGGTCTTAATTAATTTCACAAAGACTTATCCTCTTAAAAATCCAAGTAATACTAGTCCTGAAACTACTATCATGAAGACCATGGAGATTTAAGCACAAGCATGCATGCGCCTTGAATTTGTTACGCTAATTGCACTGGCTCGGGCCGTTGTTTCACATTTGAAAAAAGAAACAGAAGAGACACAACAACAACAGATGCTAGCATGGACATTATGGGGTTAAGAGATTCACCCAACTCCATAGTTTAAAGACTTTTTAATGGGTAGAAGATGACGAATGCATCGACCGCCAGTGTTCGCGCGCGCCATGAAGTGTTGTATAATTTGATAGGCTATGCATTTGTGTCAAAACTAACGTATACTTGGGGCTTTAGTGTCCTCATTTTAAGAACAAAGTGATTTTGAAAGAAGATCAAGCTAATGCCAAAGTTTTAAAACTCTTGCTTCTGCAACACAAATGTTTTTTGTTTTGTGTGAAATGATGATATTTGATAGAAACAAATGTTTTATTTTACATTTTCTACAATGGATATTATTTTGAATCTTTTGAAGAAAAAGCTGTTATTTTTTTAAGTTGATTTGTTATGCTCAGTCTACTACTATACTTGATTTCTGATTGTAACGTTACTGTATGTGTCGTGTATTATTGGATTTCCGTGCCTGAATCAGTTCAGATTTATACAATTTGAGGGAAATAAGGGGCAATTTCTGATGTGGTACTGCCATGTTTTTTTAAATAAATATTTAATAATCGCTAAAAGAAGCTGTGGCAGAGTTTTGTGTTCACATGAGGTCAATATGCCAATTATCCCATAAACATACACTTTTATTCTATAATCACACACACTGATCTGCACATTACAGTAAAAGTACTTGCCACAATAAAACCTCACACATTTTTACACCTTGAGGTTTCATTTCTACCCAGTAGATATCTTACCTTACATGGTGACTCAAATGCTCTGGAAGAACAGTGATGTAATGGATCATTAATAACAATGTATGAAAGGAAAGCCATGGCTCTTGTTTTAATAAAACCCATTCAGCAATTCAAATATGGTGTAAGTGATTGGTTCTTATGGAAACTCAAAAGTGCTGCGTAACACAAGCATGAACCTCATTGGTTCTTTGCAGAAGCTCAAACTTGCTCCGTAACACGAGAATGAACCTCATTGGTTCTTGAGGAAACTCAAAAGTGCTGTGTAACATGAGTATGAACCTCATTGGTTCTTGAGGAAACTCAAAAGTGCTGTGTAACATGAGTATGAACCTCATTGGTTCTTGAGGAAACTCAAAAGTGCTGTGTAACTTGAGTATGAACCTCATTGGTTCTTGAGGAAACTCAAAAGTGCTGTGTAACATGAGTATGAACCTCATTGGTTCTTGCTGAACCTCAAACTTCCTCCGTAACACGAGAATGAACCTGATTGGTTCTTGAGGAAACTCAAACGCGTGAGTAACACATGAGAATGAAGGGGAGGGGGGAGTTTAACAGAACCCACTCAGTCATTGCCGTCCACAGAAGACAGGAGGGAGGATCCCGGATTGTGCATTCGACTCGTGAGCGGCGCGTTCTACGACTTTATTTTCATCGTGCATCTCAGGGGAAAAGGGACCAGGTCTCCAAGGGGTCTTTTCAGACAGCTTCTGGACGGCTTGGCAGCTCATCAACTGCCTTGGACATGACACGTAGGAGCTCGACATCAATATGATGGAGGTCTCCTTCCGTTGCTGCCGTGGGGCAATCCAGTATCCGTGAAAATAAGAAAAGTAATCCGTGAGTATAATCCAGCGGGTTGTTGGAGCGCTCGTCATTTGCAGACGCCGCCACCGAAATAGCATCATTCTCAGCGTCTTCCATAGCTCCGAAGGACTCCACATCCTTCGAGTCAGGGGAGGGGAAGACATCAGCGGTCTTGAAACTGGAAGGGAACCTGGAACGGGGGATGAGGGGTGCATGGACGCTGAGTCCGCGGGACTTTCCTCGGCTCGAGAGAGTCTACAGAGGAAGAGCATGGCATGGCTTGGGCAATTTCTTCACCTTGAACGAGGGCGACACAGAACCTGAGAGTCCAGAGGCTCATATCTCCACAGTGGGAGCAGTCGGACCCCCCAAGCACGACCCAGGCAGAAGACACACGACTCGTGGCCATCCAAAGGTTCAATTGGCTCTGCACAGGAGAGAAAATCGCGAGAGGTCATCCTTGTCCGAAGCTCACCAGAACACAGCAGGGGAAGAGAAGGCGTGTCGATCACGGTGAGTAGTCTTGATAGGATTCTGGCTTCTTGCTTTTTAGAAGGTTGGCTAAAGGAAAATATTCTGAATGGATGACGTCCAGGCGGCGCCTTATATAGAGAGGGAAGCCCTTCTCATATTTGGCACGCTGAATGCCATTGGCCAGTGTTACTGGTGTGATTCAATAAGGCTTCAGTAGTGTTTGGAGGAAGGGTTTCCCCATAAGCGTTGGTTGGCAACGCAATGACGAAGTGAGTCGAATCAAAAGGGAACATGCAACAATAAAAACAAACAAAGTGGGTGCAACTGGCAAGTCTCTCACTTTAATCTCTTTCATGCATCCTTAAACACATACATCATGTTTAACAATGTGATGCAATACTATATTATTTTTAATAGTACTAGTTATCAACCTCAAGACAAAATCATTGGTAGTGTTCGAAATCACCCCCATACCCTCATTCACTATTCCCTACATCAGTCCACTAATATAGTTCACTTGAAGGAGTGAATGAAAAAGAGTGGGTGATTTCAGACACTGAGCGCACTGGAAGGGCTGCCGCTTTTACATAGTTTGAGCTGTTTAATAATCATTTGAAACTGAGCAAACTGGCAGCTGGCAGTCATGGAAACCATAGATAAAACCTTTATTAAACAATTAATAATCATTTAAAAAGGAATCTCTACCTGTATGATATTACGCTGTAGCCACATTGGACCAGCGGTTTGGACCATCTTCTGGTCAGACGAGGAACTTCATTCGGCACCATCCTCAAAGTGCATTATGGGTATTTTTTAGCCGTTGAGCATACATCAGTTGCACACTCATTGTGGTGCATTTTGGGATTGAATGAGTGCACTTGATAACTTCCACTAAAAAATGGATATCCCTTCAAATAGTGCCCAAGGGTATTGGGGTGATTTCTGACTCAAACATTGTCCTGCTCTGTCAGACACTGTCTATCTCTACTTCTTATTCACATGAAATCTTAATGTGACACTGCCTCCTACTGGCAGAAAGAGCTCAATGTACAGTTCCAGGATGAGCTCAATGAGTCTTTTATCCAGATTGAGCTGTGAAAAGACACTATGATGATTCAGGAGCAGTTTGTTCTTTAGCGTGTTTCTTCTGGTGGGTCTGAAAACGACCTAAATAAGCAAATCTCTCGTCACAGATGGAGCAGCGGTAAGGCTTCTCTCCTGTATGAACTCGCTCATGGACCTTCAGGACATGTGATCCAACAAATGTCTTACCACAATATGAGCATTTGAATGGTCTTTCTCCTGTATGAATCCGCTGGTGCAACACTAAGTTACTGTTATGTTTGAAACTCTTCCCACAATCACTACAGTGATGCGGTCTTTCTCCCGTGTGGAGCATCTGATGACTTTTGAGAGTACCTGGATTGAAAAAGCTCTTCCCGCAGTAGGAGCACAGGTACGGTTTCTCTCCAGTGTGAATCCGCTCATGGGATATCAGGGAGAATTTACTATGGAAACGTTTATCACAGTTTGAACACTGATATGGTTTTTCAGAGTGCAATTTTCGGTGTGGCCTTAGGGAACGTAAATCCTTAAAGGTTCTCCCGCATTCATTGCACTTGTACGGCCTCTCATCGCTGTGAATCCTCTCATGAGAAATTAAAGAAGATTTGTGACGGAATCGATTATCACAGTGTGAACACTGATACGGTTTTTCCTCAGAGTGTATTTTTTGGTGTGACCATAGACAACTTCCGGCTTTAAAGGTTTTCCCACATTCGCTGCACTGGTACGGCCTCTCATTGGTGTGAACGCGCAAATGGATCGTCAGATGGGATCCATGGTTGTAACTCTTCTCGCAGTGAGGACACTTGTACGGCTTTTCACCCGTGTGGATTCGCTTGTGAGCATCAAGATTCCCTTTGGTGATGAAATACTTTTTGCACTCGCTGCAGTGAAACCGCTTTTCGCCTGTGTGAATCTTCATGTGAGCTTTTAAACACTTATAAATGAAAAAATCCTTCCCGCACTGTTCGCAGTGAAACTCCTTCTTCACGCTGTGCTCTTTTGAATGACGTCTCTTCTCTTCTAAGGTTGTAAAACTGATGTTGCATCTCTTGCAGGTGAAGTCTTTCTGTTCTGTGTGTGTTCTCTCATGTCTTGCTAAATGTCCCCGTGAGCTCATGGTTTTCCCACAGGTGACGCAGGAAAAACTCTTGGCCGTCGGCTGCTCTTTTGATAACGAGGCCGTTTCTTCATCTCCATCAGTAGATGAACCGCCATTCTCATCTGAAAGGAATGAAACGGTAATACAATTTAGAAATTTGAAACGTACTCAAAGTGTTAATGTACCATTCACGAATCATACATCAATTCTGTAATATTCGTCTATTAGCCAAACTTCTAGGGATTAACGATTAATAAAATCAAAACTGCAATATGGTTTGCTGCGGTTATCAATTCGCAAAGGCTGTAAGTTAATTAAATAAACTCTCGCCTATAGTGGATTTGGAAATGCAACACTTGCCACCCATTTTGGCCAAATTGTGCAGCTCAACAAACAAACTCAACTTAGCACTTCCTAAGTTACAATCAAGATTTTTCCCGAAAATGTTTCCTGCCTTACTAGAATTTGCCATTATGTTCCCAAATTCCTCATATGATCTGCTGTCAAACCTGATCAGGAACATCAGAGACCAACAGCCAATATGAACCTGATCATACAGAGTCTCTGCTGAATGACCAATGAATGTCATTCAAGTGTCATGAAAAACAACAAAAGATCATGAAAGAAACACACCTGCAGGAATAAACTCATCATCATTATTCTGATCTTCATCAGCCTCGTTATAGTCATCATCCTCCTGTTTAAGGCTCTGTTGTTGTTCCTCTGCTGTGGTTTCTTCTCCTCGTCTCTCTATCAGGTTCCTGCAGTCCTCCAGTTTGACGGAGCACATCTTCATCTGCTGTTCTCCAGCGTTACAGTCAGAGGTTTGATCAGCGGACCCATGATCCTGAGCGTCAGTATAACACAGTAAAGTGAGGCTGAGCTCTGAGTCCTGTGTGTCTCTGGATCTCTGATCTCTGACACTCCAGAGGGAATCCTGAGCTTCTGTCCCACCAATCTCATCATGGTCAATCTCATCATCATCCTCCTCCTCCTCATGTCTCTGTTGTTGTTCCTCTGCTGTGGTTTCTTCTCCTCGTCTCTCTATCAGGTTCCTGCAGTCCTCCAGTTTGACGGAGCACATCTTCATCTGCTGTTCTCCAGCGTTACAGTCAGAGGTTTGATCAGCGGATCCATGATCCTGAGCGTCAGTATAAGAGAGGAAACTGAGGCTGAGCTCTGAGTCCTGTGTGTTTCTGGATCTCTGATCTCTGATGCTCCAGACCGAATTCTGACAGTAAAAAACACAACATATATTAGCTGACTCTGACATTGGGCTCATGACTTTTACTTGGAATCTTAATTGGTTAAAAGAGGCCTCATTTCATTGGACAAACTGACAGGTGATCAAATTAATCATATACAAACCTCTCTGTTGGGTTTGTCTCCTCTTTCTCTCAGCTTTGCCTCCAGTGATGACACCTCTTTCTTCAGCTGACAGATTTCAGTGATGAAATCCTCAATATCCAGCATGGACAGATCAGTTCCTACTGATTTACAGCAGATCACATCCATCTGCGCTGTCATGGTCAACATCTGAAGACAAACATCACCATTATTACAAGACACATTTATAACGGACTGATCAAACTCAAAATTATTCTTTTCATATGATGATCAAGAAAGAAACTCGTAACCTATAGTACAAATGGAAACAAAATCATTTAGAGGTCTTTAGAATTGTGTGGAAAGACTCTAATAGCAGCCAGGGCCGAGCATCTCAGCAAACTCATAGGAAATAACTAAAACAATCCAAGGTTTTTATTTAGTACAGTGGCTACACAGCAAAACCCCCAGTGTTAAATTAACTCTCCTCAGAGTTTATTTGAGTCCACACTCAAGAGTGTTAAAATTAACTCTGAATCAGTGTTAAAGTTAACCCTCTGAGGTCGAGAAACGCGCCGACGCGTTTTGCTGGATTTTTTTCACATAGCAGCAACATAAACTTAAATTACTCCGTCATTTATGGTTATACAGAAAAAAGAAATATAAAAAAATAATCTGTGATATTTCTACTTTTGTATGTGTCCACTTACAATCAAATCAAAACATTGTGCTTTTGTAAAATAAAGAAAATAAACAGGGTGTGCGTTCTGCCTCTCCGTCGCGGTGAACTTTTTTTTCTTGAGCACGTCTATAAACTGAAACAAAACTCAGCGAATACTTCTCACACATTTATGAGCCATACACCTTTATACACATTTAAGTGTGTACTTTTAAATGATCGGATTCAAACTGAAAACAAATATTCTCTGTTTAAGTAATTTGTATAAAACCAACAGGATGTCCAGTATCTCAAACGCTTGCAAATTACTTTTTAATTCGACACGCCCACTCGCGCAAAAGAGATTCACATGCAAATCTCCACATGGAACGCGAACGCCCTCGTTACCTCAAACACAAAACACTTCACAAGTCTCTGCTTTTCGTCGAGTTTGGAAGACACGTCTGAGCTTACATTGGATTTACATCAGAAGAAGAAGAACGCGATTTGAAGACAAGAAAGATGTAAGGTAAGAAATTCTTACTTATTAGTTTATGGTATTGTTGCATAAACTTCACATTGCAGTTGAACTGTTGCTAGATATATGGTGAATATTATACTATTTAGACCCGTGTTTCCTGTTAAATACTGTTTGTGGATATCTGCTCAAACATAGATATGTATAACCATAATGTTTAATATTTTGGAGCGCGATGGCGTTTGAATGTATCATATTTTGGAGCGCGCTGTGGGTTTTAATGTATCATATTTTGGAGCGCGATTGCGTTTGAAAGGAAAAAATGCACCAAACATTAGGCTTTATGTTTTTACTATTATCTCATTTCATATCATCATAACGAATGGAAACATTTGAAGTAACATATGATAATCAATATATTTTTCTCTAGCGTAGTTGTTCTTGAAATCTTTTGGAAGATTTAATTTATTGTTATTATTATTTTATGCAGCACTGCGTAGCCTATGCCTACAAGGCACAACAAACCTGGTGTTCATTATATATTGTTGGAAACGTGTGTGTGTGTGTGTGTGTGTATTCTGTGAATTTTAAAAAGAAATTTTAACCAGAAAAATCTAAAATCTATTCCCAAAATCGTGCAGCCCTATAGTTTCTCTTGATATCAGTATGTTCACAGTTTTTTTTTTGTTTTTTTTTTCAGGGACCAGATGCAACTGAGTCCTGCTGACTTCAACATTCACATGAGTCTCTGTACATGAACATGGTAAAGTGAAAATCAAACACCTTGGAAATGGTATGTACAATGTTTTTAGGAATGGCACAAAGGTCTCTGTCTTTGGATCATTGTTTTCAATGTGCTCTTTAGTCATTTGTATTTTTGGATTGTGTTGTGTTGTAAATAAATCCAAACAATCTAAAAGCCATTCTTTTTTAAATCTCCTCATTCTTTGTGCAAGGTTGCTCTGAATGACAGGGCCTGATCGCTCCTAATAGGGCAGTTAGGGGAGTGTCTTTGTCTTTCTCAGTCAAGTCAAGTCAAGTCAAGTCAAGTTTATTTGTATAGCGCTTTTCACAATACAGATTGCATCAAAGCAGCTTCACAGTATTAAATTAAAATAATACAACAAAGTTTGTTTCAAGAGGAATTTATTGATTGATAAAATGAAATTAATTATCCCCAAAATATCCCCAACTGAGCAAGCCAAAGGCAACAGTGGCAAGGAACCGAAAAACTCCATCAAGTGACCTAATGGTGTCCTAAAACTCCATCAGGTGACCTAATGGAGAAAAAAAAACCTTGGGAGAACCCAGGCTCAGTCGGGGGCCAGTTCTCCTCTGGCATTTATGAGCTAGAGGCCGGATTGTAGTTTGAACTGTAGGATTATATGAATGCCTGGCTGAAGAGATGCGACTTTAATCTAGTTTTAAACTGGGAGAGCGAGTCTGAGCAACGAACAGTATCAGGAAGACTATTCCAGAGTTTTGGAGCCAAATGTGAAAATGCTCTCCCTCCTTTGGTGGTTCTGGATATCCTAGGTATGACCAAAAGCCTTGAATTTAGTGATCTTAAAGAGCGCGATGGATTATAGGGCGATAGAAGATCCGTTAAAAAGACTGGAGCGAAGCCGTTTAGGGCTTCATAAGTCAGTAGCAATACCTTGTAATTAATACGGAGCTTTATAGGTAACCAATGCAGTGATGATAAAATCGGTGTTATATGATCATATTTTCTTGATCTCGTAAGAACTCTAGCGGCGGCATTTTGGACTAACTGTAGCTTGTTTATTGAGGATGCAGGGACAACCAGCTAATAAAGCATTACAGTAATCCAGTCTCGAGGTCATGAATGCATGAACTAACTTTTCTGCATCAGAAACTGATAGCATATTACGTAGCTTAGCACTGTTTCTAAGGTGGAAAAAGGCTGTTTTTGTAACATATGAAATATTTTTTAAAAGACAGGTTGCAATCGATTATAACACCCAGGTCTTTTACTGTAGAGGATAAAGTAACAGGACATCCTATGATGTTAAAGTTGTATTGTGCGAGGTTTTGTGGGCGGTTTTTTGAACCGATAAGTATTACCTCTGTCTTGTCTGGATTTAATAAAAGAAAATTACGCGTCATCCAATCTTTTATATCTTTAACACACTCTGTCAATTTGGAAAATGTAGCGTTTTCATCCGGCCGTGATGAAATATATATTTGAGTGTCATCAGCATAACAATGGAAACTAATTCCATGTTTCCTTATAATATTTCCAAGTGGCATCATATATATTGAAAATAACAGAGGGCCTAATACAGATCCCTGCGGCACTCCATAGTTTACTGGAGTTATGATAGATTTTTCTCCATTTAAATAGACAAAATGGTAGCGGTCAGATAGGTATGATTTGAACCAGCTTAGTGCTTGTCCTTGAACACCAGTATAATTTTGTAGTCGATCTAAGAGTATTGTGTGATCTATAGTATCGAACGCAGCACTAAGATCAAGTAAAACTAGTATTGAGATACAGCCTTGGTCAGAAGCTAAAAGTAAATCATTTGTGATTTTAACGAGCGCAGTTTCAGTGCTATGATGCGGTCTGAATCCAGACTGAAACTTTACATAGATATCATTTTGTTGCAAGAAAGAGCCCAGTTGAGCGGACACCACTTTTTCTAATATTTTAGACATAAATGGAAGATTTGAAATGGGTCTATAATTTGCTAGATTATTATGATCTAATTGTGGTTTCTTAATGAGAGGTTTTATAACTGCCAGTTTAAATGTTCTTGGAACATGACCTAAAGATAAAGACGAGTTAATAATATTGAGGAGAGGCTCTTCCACTACAGGTAACACTTCTTTCAGTAGTTTAGTTGGTATAGGATCTAATAAACATGTTGTTGTTTTAGATGAAGTGATAAGTTTATTTAACTCTTTTTGTTCTATAGTTGTAAAGCACTGTAATTGTTCTTTCGGGGTGATAATTGAAGCTGAATTATAAGGCGCGATTGAAGATTGAACGTTTATAGTTGTGGTTCTGATGCTTTCTATTTTCTCAGTGAAGAAGTTCATGAAATCATTACTACTGAACTGTAACGGGATATTTTGTTCGGGTGACGTCTGTTTATTTGTTAGTCTAGCCACGGTGTTAAATAAAAACCTTGGATTGTTTTGGTTGTTTTCTATTAGTTTGCGGAGGTGCTCAGCCCTGGCCGCTTTTAGGGCCTTTTTATAACGTGACATACTGTCTTTCCACGCGATTCTAAAGACCTCTAAATTAGTTTGTTTCCATTTACGCTCTAAAATACGGGTTTCTCTCTTTAAAACATGCGTAGTATTGTTATACCATGGTGCTTTATTTTTCTCTCTGACCTTTTTTAATTTAATAGGTGCAACCACATCCAATGTTCTAGAGAGAATGGTGCTCATAGTGCTAGTTAGTTCTTCTAGTTCATCTGTTTGTTTGGGTTCAGGCAGCAGCTGAGACAGATTAGATAAGCAATTTGAGAAATTATCTATGGTGGATGGGAGGATTGTTCTGCCTGGTTGATAACGCGACGCCACATGACATATTACAGCAGTACGTAATATGCAAGTTACCATGTAGTGATCAGTGACTTCATCACTTTGTGGAATGATATCTATATCGGTTGGATCGGTTCCATGTGATATAATTAAATCGAGTGTATGATTAAGACGATGAGTTGGTCCGGTGATGTTTTGCTTGACCCCAAATGAATTTAATAAATCTGTAAACGCAGCTCCTAACGCATCATTTGGATTATCTACGTGTATGTTAAAATCTCCAACAATTAATGCTTTATCGACATTGACTAATAGGTCTGAGAGAAAATCTGCAAACTCTTTTAGGAAATCAGCGTAAGGCCCTGGCGGTCTATATACGGTAGCCAAGGCTAGAGATAATAGGGATGTTTTTCTAACATCTAAGAGCGTAACATTTAGTACAAGTACTTCAAATGAAATAAACGTATAACCCGTTTTCTGAGTAACATTTAGAATATCTTTATAAATGGTTGCAACACCTCCGCCACAACCAATCAGACGGGGCTCATGCTTATAAAAGTATCCAGGAGGAGTAGACTCATTAATACCGAAATAATCATTTGGTTTAAGCCAGGTTTCAGTAAGGCAAAGTACATCGAAGCTATTATCTGTGACTATTTCATTTACAATAACTGCCTTAGGTGTGAGTGATCTAATGTTTAGAAGACCTAGCTTTAGAAATAGTTTTTGTTTACTAATAGCAACATTTTCTGTTTTAATAACAATTAGATCCTGCATTAGATTTATTATTTGATCTCACTAGACGAGGAATAGACACGGTTTCTATGCAATGTTCTACACTAGTATTTATATCAGTTGAATTGGTGCAGCAGAGACTATGATTTGGACTTTTGGTTACTAGTCAAAGGGTATTTAACATTTTGGAGATGTTATCTGACAGAAGATCCGCTCCGAATCTGCTTGGGTGTAAGCCATCAGCACGGAAAAGCCTAGGACGCTCCCAAAACAGATTCCAATTATTTACAAAGAGCAGTTTCTGCTCATTGCACCATGACATTAACCATTCATTTAGCGCAAATAATCTGCTGAACTTTTCATGCCCTAGTCGGTACGTGGGAAGCGGTCCTGACACAATGATCGTTGTTTCAGGCGATGTGCTGCGTACCGTATCGATTAGATTCCTGAAGTCTTTCTTCAGAATCTCCGTCTGGCGCAGCCTGATGTCGTTCACTCCCGCGTGCAGGACCACAGTTCCGACGCGCTCGTCACCGTTCAGGATCTCGGGAACGCGAGCAGCGATTTCAGAAACACGAGCACCAGGAAAGCAGTGACTTTGCACCTTACTTTTACCTAACGTAGCGTGTACGTGCCGAACGATGGAATCGCCGATGATCACAGCATCGTGTTCTGTTTCGCGTAGAGGGGAGAAGCGGTTTTGTGTGGATAACTCGAAAACCGGGAGGGTCGGAGAAAGTCTTGGTCTAAACCTGACTCGCGTCTTCCGCGTCTTCCGCTGCGGAACCACCCAGGCTTCGTGGTGGCGTGTTGGAGCCGGAGTGAACGAGACCATGGCTGATTGCGACCGATGCTGAGGAACGCACGGAGTAGACGCGGTCGGAGTCAGCGGGTTAGTAACGTTAAACACTGATTTGTGTGCATCGGCGCGTGATGTTTCAAGAGCTAAACACCGGTCTCTCAGCTCGGCCTGTCTCAATAAAAGGTCGTGGATCTGTTTCTCAACAGCTTCCAGCTCAGACTGCAGTGCGTGCAGCTCAAATGTGTCCTCACCTGCACCAAACGGTAGACTACTTACATCTGATATATTCGCCATTTTAACAGATGGACAGTGAGTTAGCAACGAAGCTACCAGTGATGCTATCAATATTAATACTAATTTATATTATAAGTTTGTTTGTAAGTGAGTGTGGAGAAGACGCGTTCAGCCGTGATCCACGGACGTAACCTTTAAGAGTATGCAGCGTTGGATCACTAATAGGCTTGAGACGCGTCTGCTCAACAGTCCGCGTTGTAACAATGAGGTTTGAGCAGTAGTGCTTCTCAGTGAGGAAAAGTAGAAAATGTTCGTTGTAAGCGAGTTTAAAGAGAAAAATCAAGAATTATAAATCAAATCGATAGAGCTCCAAAAACAACAACGCATTCAGACGCGTCATTTCTCAGGTGTTGAAGGCTTACATATTCATGAGATGATCACTAGTGGTGGGAGAAAAAATCGATCCATCGATGCATCGCGATTCTCTCTCCAACGATTCTGGATCGATTCTGAGAATTTCAGAATCGATTCTGAGCTTAGTTTTTTACCAGATGTGCGATGACGCTGAGTTTGCTTTAGAAACACCCGTCTTCTGCTTGCTAACAATTCCTCACACACGCACACAACTCGAACCTTCCGTAAAATAATCTTTCATAAAGTTCGGAAAGCTTGAAGCGAATTACAAGGACATTCACAGGCTTCATTGCACAGGATGCACTGTGAGAGACGCGCGCTTGTTTTGATGTTACACTTAAAGTGTGCTGTCTCGCCCGTCTGTATTTTCCTTACAAATGCTCTACGAAGTCATCATTTATGTGGTTTGGAATGCAGTGGACTTATATATTTAAAATATGAATCTCACTAACAGAAGGCTGCTTTCAATTTTAAATGCTGACGCACACTTTGTGTACGAGACTGCTCGCGCAAGCGGCTGTGCGACTCCATGTAAGTGGTTTAATATACTTGTGCAAAATGAACGTAAACACAGCCAGTTATGTCTTAAGGGATTAAACGGACAGGACAAACCACATTACTTCTTATATTTCAAAAGAGATCCGAGCGTGAATGCAGCTTAATAGATCTCCCGCAGTCTATGTCATAGTAAAATACAAAAGTACGATGAAGAAAAATCACTCACAGTTCTTGAATGGAAAATGTTCAGATAATCTTAAATACTGAAAGCACTCTTTGTTTGTTGTTTGCCATGTTTCTTTGCTCCTCTTTATTATTTGCTACTTGCTTGTATGGTTTGAAGTTATATAAGTTTAAAATTCTTAAAATACAACTGTTTTAATGATTTTTTTTAATTTGTAATTATTTTTTAAAAAGTACTTAATTACTTATGTAAACTAATTAATTAATAAGGGGGGAAAAGTAGATAAAGAATCGATCTGGAATCGGATCGTGACCTCCAGAATCGGAATCGGATCGGATCGTGAGGTGACTAAAGATTCCCACCTCTAATGATCACGCCTCTTCGCATATGGCTTTGTCACACAAAACACGTCTTAGAAATTTTAAATCAATATATTGTCTTATCTGAATAATTTTCACATAGTTTTGGAGCAAATATTCTAGGCTATGTCATACAATTTTCAAAAGTCTTGTGAAGAAATAATCAGTATGGGTTTCATGGCCTTATTTCAGTGAGAATTTTTTTTTGTATTTTCACAAACCACGCATAAATGTCATTATCTCAAAACTACAAACTTTTACATACATGCTGCTGATATATTATTGTAGCAGAGTTTGTGCTAAATACAGTGTAATAAGACTTTAGCCATGACAATGTCACTAGTAACAGAAAAAAACACAAATGTCAGAGCATGTCAGAACACCTCCAGGGCCAGAAAACAGCTCAGACCTCAGAGGGTTAATGAGATGATTAAGTGATTCATTGAGTGATGATTGAGCATTAGTGATGAACACCTGCAGTCAACAAGCAGAATCACTGAAGGAAAGAGTCACTATTTGTAAGTCACCATTATGATGATCCGTATTTGCTTTAGTTGGGTTCTTGACCCTCCTTGACTTTATATTAGATTTTGTTTGGGCTGTTGTAACTGAGTTGTAACTGCCAGGCAAGCAAAGAAGTCTTGCCTAGTGTCATACTGGATTTCTGAGAATGCCTTTGGTTTCATGTTCTTTGGTTTTGACCGTTTGCTGTCCAGTCTCTCGTAGATTTTAAAGAAACAAACAAATAATCGAGAGGATCACATGATGGCGCCGTTGTGTTTGGCATGCCGTCTGTTGTTCCTGGTGCTGTGTTCGTTTTTTAATACAATTTTAGCTTATTATCACTAAGACACACTTATATACGACCGGCAATCTCTGATAGAGATTAGAAAAGCAGTTTTGGACTTCAACTACGCTGTCTCGGTTGTCTCTTGTTCATATCCTCCACCGTTCCTGTCGGATATCCCTGACTACCTGCGTCGACGGCTTCTTGTTAGATGGAGGAAACACCGTAGGCGCCGTGGCAAGCGGAGCGGTCTTGCAATTAAACTGAAACCTACTTTGGGGTATCGTGGCTACCGTGCTGTTTGTGCTGGACTAGTTTAACGTGGAGAGATTGGGTAAAATAATAATTACCAGAGCTTCTCAGTGATTTTAGTCCCATCCGAATGTGCATCTCAGTAATCATTACGGACAATGTCAGTAAAGATTACGGAGAGTTTTACCTTCAGTAAAAAGGTCCGGAAAAATTACCTCAGGTAATACTAATCCCGTGCAAATAGATCCGCTGAAAATATGTACGTAAATATTCCGTCATTTCCTATTTAAAAGTAGTTTTCCGTGGTTTGTCACGTACGGAGTTGCTTGAAAAAGCATTCAGTTGTGTTCTAGGCGGTGGGATGTCAAGTCTGTGGCAAAACTCAAGTGTTTTACACACCATTCAGATCAAAAAGGAGGTTGAAAGCACTTGTTAGAGGCACAAAACTTCTTTTAGTGTTAGATAAGTGCCTATTACCAACACAATCCAATCTGAATTTAATACATCCGACCGGACCTCACTGTTTTATATAGGCCTATACAAATATAGGTAATTATATATATATATATGTGTGCGTGTTTGCGCACAACATGATATCAGGAAGCAACGTATTACGCACATGACGACAGGAGGGTGACAGCGGTGCGTTATTTGAATTACTCCTCCCACTTCTGCTAGTTTTACTGAGATATCTTATACCGTGCGAATTGGCCATTATTATTACAGACGTCCTGTGGTAAAATTACATTACCCCAACTCTCCATGTTAAACTAGTCCCGTCCGAATAGGGCTTTAAACAATTAAGCCGTTAAAAGCACATTTGTCAGGAGGATGCACTGTGCTTAACCTAGCCATCTAAAAAGCATCATGCTCAAACAGAGCAACAAATGTTCTACTTCTCTAAAGGAAGAAATACGTAGCCCACAACATGACTCAGTTGTGCAATACTGCTGCTTCATTTTTATTTAAATAATAAATAACGATAAACAAGCTACAACAAGCTACAATAAGTCCAAAATGCAGCTGCTAGAGTTCTTACTTGGTCAAGAAAATATGATCATAACCAATTTTATCATCTCTACGTTGTTTACCTATTAAGTTATGTACTGATTACAAAGTGTTTCTACTGACCAATAAGGCTCTAAACGGTTTAGCTCCTGTGTATTTAACTGATCTTCTATCGCCTTACAAACCATCTCGCTCTTTAAGATCACTAAGTTCACTAATTTTCACATTTACATTGTGAAATTTGAAATTTGTATTTTCACATTTGGCTCCTAAACTCTGGAATAGCCTTCCTGATAATGTTCGGAGGTCAGACTCACTCTCCCAGTTGAAATCTAGATTAAAGACGCATCTCTTTAGCCAAGCATTCACATAATGCATCTCATAACCATGTCCTCCAGTTATATCAGATCAAATGCACATGATTACCTTTTGTTTGAAATGGTATTTTCCAGTTGATTCTCTGTTTTATCTCGGGATGCCCATCCAGAGGTAACTAGAGAGTATGTCAGCTCCAGCCTCTCACAAAGACTTCAGATGCCCAACACCTGTGAAGAGATGACACCAACTCTGAATCAACATGCACACTGCCAAGTTTTCTATTGTAATCATTATGATCAGAACTTGTAATTATCGCTGTAATGAGATCGTTTAGGCTATACCTAAATGAACAACTTTTTTTGTATTATCTTAACTGTACATTTCCGACATTACTTTGACTGTCACCTCTGATAACACATTACTTCAAACTGTAATGTAGACATTTTCTGTAAAGACCCTTTGAGACAATATGTGAAAAGCGCTATACAAATAAATAAGAATTGAATTGATGATGAACGAGCAGAATTACACAGAATTGATCTGTAAATAAAGAAAATTACTTTAATTTGAGAATATTCAGAAATATAAATGTAATATATAAATGCACGTGTTTAGGCGCATTTGCTTAGTTTCTTGAGTAGTATTATCAAATATTATCATCTAACACTCTTATTAAGCTGCTGGATTCAATAAACTCAAGTTTCGGAAATGAAACAGGATGTGATACTCATTTCTAAGAGTCCTTTAAAATTGACCAGAATTGAAAATTAAATATCGTGTTAGTACACTGGTTTATCAAAGAAACACGTCTGCTGAAGTAATCAATAAACGTGTGGTTACTGTGGTTTAAATAAAAATATCTATGTTGGACAATGGTTAATTCGGGTTTTAAGGATAAACAGCGAGAAAACGCTTGATTTAAGCTCAATAAATCACTACAGACAAAACAACAAACCTCAGTCTGAGCACGGCAGCTTCGTCCTTTCTTCAGTGGTTTTACCGGCGCACTGAAGAGCGTCACAGCGACTCCTACAGGTTCCAGTAACACCTGCTGTTCACTAGAAATCGTATTTACACAGCAAACTTTTTCCGCCTTTTTCTCATTCAAAAATACCATACTGTCTATGAAAAATACCCTTGAATTCCAGTGGCGCGGAGCCTTGATGACGTGTTTTAACGGTCATCAGCGTTGTAAGGGCCAAACTCATTTCTCTGTCTAAATCCTGCAAAGTTTTTTATATTTTCATTTTTTTTTTTAAATGTACATTTATAACACATACGTTGTATTTATATTACATTTGCATAAAAAATAAAAAAAAATCTGTAAAATATCAATCTGTTTTTTTTTCTCTTGTTGAAAGTTATTAAAACTCTTTTGTGGAGTTTTTATTTTTTGCTTTTTGAGCAAACTGGAACACAAACAAATATATTTAATGTAATCTCTCATCCGCTTCTGAGAAACCCGGAAATGTGAAATGGTTCAATTGTGAAAACACAGCAAAAACCGTCGGCTTGCACAGCTGTGAAATGATACAGCTGTTTTTAATATGAATGTTTTACTATAGTACAATAACGTTAATTAAAAGACGGCGACAAAAATAAGTTTTTAGCTGTTATTTTTGTAATTAGTCATGCTCACTGCACCATTCTGCAACCACCTTCTAGTTGTTCAACGGATCACAAAACTCACAGTTCGAATGATATTACGGTTTTTGAGTCACAGATCAGATAATTTTTCAGATCAGCAAGAAAAAATATATATTTTGGGGGTGGGGGGTAAATTTGCTTTCCATTTATTACTTAAAGCACACTTGAAGTACTCCAATACCACATCAAAAACTAGCCTAACTAGTAAAGTCCAAACATTATTAAAGACAAGTGAACAATCAGCAAAAAATAAGAACAAATGCTTAAATCACAAGCATAGATAAATACACTGTAACAAAGTTACAAATAAAGTAAGGCCTAAATGTAATGTTCATTTCAGGTACTTTCTCGAGACAAAACCGCCTGTGTTTACGAGAATACTTGCTGAGACTGGTATTTTGACCTAATTTTGTGTGTATGTGTCCATCCAAATGCAAGGAGACACGAAAGAGGAATCAATTTGGGCTTGAATTTGAACATGAACTGAGGTAAATAACAGCCATTTCTTGCCCTGATGTGGTATTGCCATGTTTTTCAGTTAGTATTAGTGCTAAAAGAAGCTGTGGTCGAGTTTTGTGTTCACGTGAGATCAATATATACATTTATAATAAATATATAAATCTGCAAATGGACATTGAAGGTATAGTAGCTACCTGAACAAACAAACACACATCTCACACATGCTCTGGAAGAACATAGATGACATGGAAGTTTAAAAATACTGTGTGAAAGGAAAACCTATTATTTTATTTTGAGGCTTTTTAATACAATAATTAGCCGCGTTTTCACTGCAGGAACTTTCCCCAGGAACCAATCTTACAGCAACATATGGTGCTTTTCCATTACCAGTACCAACTCAACTCGCCTCGGCTCGACTCGCCTCGGCTAGCTTTTCGCTCCGTTTTCCATTGCAGATAGTACCTCCACAATAGTACCTGGTCGTCATAGCGACGCCGCAGGAAACTGCCGTGACGTAATCTTCTACGCGACACACACCCGCCGCTACCCACACACACACAACAATGGAGGAAATCGAGTGTATGCTGTTTTTGATCCTCGGGATGTGGCTGTTTCTCACAATCTCTGGCCAAACTATTTAAAAATGGCGGGGTTATTCAGGATACTCCGTCTGGCGCGTGCAATGATGACGCAGTGAATAGTGACGATTCTCTCTGACCAATCAGCAGTCTGCCGTGTTTTCACGTCACATTTTAGTATCGCCTCAGCTCACTCAGAACCTCGCCGGAGGTGATACGAAAAAAAGTACCTGGAAGCAGGTACAGGTACAACTTTTACACAGTGGAAAACCAAACAAAGGCGAGTCGAGTCGAGGCGAGCTGGTACTGTGTAGTGGAAAAGCACCAATAGTGTCGGCCCAGATCCGGCCCACATCTGGTACACATGGATTCCACACGGCCCAGATGTGGGCCGGATCTGGGCCGACAGTATGTTGCTGTCTGGGTTAGGGACTTTGGGGTGGTACTCGGTGTGTTTCGACTGCAGGAACCAGGGTCTACATGAAGTTCCGGGTAAAAATGTCCCCCTCAGAAAGGACCTGCTCACGAGGTACTACTCTTTTAATAGGTCAGGAACTTTCGGTGGTGGGACTTGGGGTGCTGAACATGCTGATTGGTTGACTCCAAGCAGCATTTTGATTGAATGACTGGTTGACACACAGCAACAAAGCCTTGACCGGTCTTTCTCCTGTATGAATCCCCTGGTGATTTTTTAAGGCACCACACTTACTGAAACTCTTCCCACAATCGCTACAGTGATACGGTCTTTCTCCAGTGTGAGCTCTCAGATGAACTCCAAAATGAGCCGGATTAAAGAAGCTCTTCCCGCAGTAGGAGCACAGGTACGGTTTCTCTCCGGTGTGAGTCCTCTCATGGCAAATCAAATCAGATTTGTGACGGAATTGTTTATCGCAGTGTGAACACTGATATGGTTTCTCCTGAGAGTGTATTTTCTGGTGTGACTTTAAACAGCTTGAGTTTGTGAAGGTTTTCCCACATTCGCTGCACTGGAACGGCCTCTCGTTGGTGTGAACGCGCACATGCCTCTTCAGATGGGGTTTGTGGTTGTAACTCTTCTCGCACTGAGGGCACTTGTACGGCCTTTCACCCGTGTGGATTCGCTTGTGAGCATCAAGATTTCCTTTGTTGCTGAAATACTTGTTGCACTCGCTGCAGTGGAAAGACTTTTCGCCAGTGTGTGTCTTTATATGAGCTCTCATATTATAAGGAGTGGTGAAAAAATCCTTCCCGCACTGTTCGCAGTGAAACTCCTTCTTCATGTGCTCTTTTGAGTGACGTCTCTTCTCTTCTGTGGTATAAAAGCTGATGTTGCATCTCTTGCATGTCAAGTCTTTCTGTTCTGTGTGTGTTCTCTCATGTCTCACTAAATGTCCCTGTGAGCTCAATGTTTTCCCACAGGTTACGCAGGAGAAACTCTTGGCCGTCGGCTGATCTTTTGATGTTGAGGCTGTTTCCTCATCTCCATCAGTAGATGAACCAGTGTTTTCATCTGCCAGGAACAAAATGGTGGTAAAATGTCAAACTTTAAAATGTATTTGATAGGGATGCAACGGTTCAAAAAGCTCACGGTTCGGTTTGTATCGCGGTTTTAGGTTTGCGGTTTTGGTACGGTTTGGTATGTTCTGTGTTCAGGGAAAAAAGGACTACTATGAAATTAAACTCAAGATAATAAGAACAAATAATCTAAGTACAAATAAATACTATAGAGCAAAGATACAAATAAAATAAACAGTGCTTTTCAGGTTTTTCAGGTAGGTCTAACATTAGTTTTCAGGTATAGGAATTTGATAAAGTAATCAAAATGTAAAATAACATTGCATATTTGACTGTATAAATTAAAGATCAATCCTCATTAAAGTAAGAAAAGCTATTCAATCAAGAGCAGTGAGTGATTTGCTAGTCTTTTGTTGTTTGATTTATCTGCTAAGATACTCATCAAAATGGACAATGTTGACATAATCTTTGAGCATTTTGTCCATTCAAGCGCAAGACTTAAAAGAGAACTCAATATTTACAAAGAGTGACCGTTTTGATCACGTTTTTTGGATTATCGCTGTTATAATGCATTTTTCCGAGAGCCAGCGTGTACATCCATCGAAAGAAGCATACATTAGCAGTACTGTCTGTTTTACACATTGTTATTTTCAACAAACCATATCAAAGATGCGTCATCAGATTTGAGATCAACCAAGTGCATCTCGAACCGTGGGTGGAGAACGATACGGTTCGATTTCTTTTTACCGAGAACCGTTACACCCCTAGTATTTGACTAGAGCTAGTTATATTCCCAAAATATCGGAGTCGATGTGCTCTCAAACCTGGGGTGCGTTTCCTAAAGTCAAATATGGTCGCAGGTTCCGTCATTACCGGTAGAGTTCAATGGAGATCATAGTTGGCTAACAATGCTTTTGGGAAACACACCCCTAATCAGGACCACCAGAGACCAATATGAGCCTAATCCTACAGAGACTACTGACATTCAAGTGTCATGAAAAAAGGTCATAAAAGGAAGAAACAAACCTGCAGGAATAAACTCATCATCATCCTCATTATTCTGATCTTCATCATCATGTTCATTCCCATCCTCCTCCTCATGGCTCTGTTGTTGTTCCTCTGCTGTGGTTTCTTCTCCTCGTCTCTCTATCAGGTTCCTGCAGTCCTCCAGTTTGACGGAGCACATCTTCATCTGCTGTTCTCCAGCGTTACAGTCAGAGGTTTGATCAGCGGATCCATGATCCTGAGCGTCAGTATAACACAGTAAAGTGAGGCTGAGCTCTGAGTCCTGTGTGTCTCTGGATCTCCAGACTGAATCCTGAGCTTCTGTCCCATCAGTCACACACACTGAAACCTTCTCCAGATCCTGACAAACACATCATAGATCAACACAAATAAACAACGACCTGTTGATATTTGAGATGTGCATAAGAAGTGAGAAGCTAACAAAACTTAGGTTTGATTGAGCTGAAGGATGAAATGATGAGCTTCTCAAACCTCTCTGTTGGGTTTGTCTCCTCTTTCTCTCAGCTTTGCCTCCAGTGACGCCACCTCTTTCTTCAGCTGACAGATTTCAGTGATGAAATCCTCAATATCCAGCATGGACAGATCAGTTCCTACTGATTTACAGCAGATCACATCCATCTGCGCTCTCATGGTCAACATCTGAAGACAAACACAACATCATTATTACAAGACACATTTATAATGAATTGATCAGTCTCAAAATTATTTCACATGAACAACAGAACTACAAAATAATAATCTGTGAGAAAAGTTACTTTAATTTCTGAGAATATTCAGAAACTATTTCCAGATATAAATGTTTAGACTTGTTTGTTTGCTTTTTTATTATTGAGTAAACTTGTCCTATATTATAAGTTTACATTGCACATCTAATTAAATTAGCTGCTGGATTTAAATACTTGTACTCATTTCTAAGCATCCTTTAAAAGTGTACAGCATTATAACGTGTTACTACAGTTGGTGTTGGTGTTGGTATTTATAAGTTAAATTATGGTTACTGCTGTTAAATCATTGCTAATTTGGTTTTTAAGAATAAACGGCGAGGAAACGCTTAATTTCAGCTTCATTAAAACATTAAATACTGTAAATCAACAATCAGTTAAAAACCTCAGTCTGAGTGCGGCAGCTTCGTCCTTTCTTCAGTGGTTTTACTGGCGCACTGAGGAGAGTCACAGCGACTCCTACAGGTTTCAGAAACACCCGCTAGATATCTTACAGCAAACTCTCTCCATCTTTTTCCTCAATCAATAATACCCCCGATTACTTGACTTCTATCGTGTATTGTATTTCTGTGTCTGAATCATCTCTGTAAACATGAACTGAGGTAATAACGGTCATTCTTGGCCTGATGTACTAGGCCTATGTTTTAAAGTAAAGTAAGCTGTGGCTGAATTTTGTGTTTACATGAGACCAATATGCCAAATATCCCCTAAACAAGTAGCATTTACATTCATTGGAACATTCGGCATCGTTCTCAAACTATTAGTAACAAATTTAGGGTGTATGTACATTCATTTCGTCGCTCTCACTCCGGCGCAGTAGGAGGCGCCATGAGGCTCTTCATTCCGCAAGTAAAACTACCCCGAACGAAAGAAAGAAGATCTTACTGTTTGAACACTGAGCCGGTGGGTGTTAAATACGTTTTACTACATTTATATTTACGTTTTTTTTGGATTTATTATTAATCTGTTTATAGAGTGGTTGATTTTGTTTAGTGTTTTGATGATCGGAAATTAAGATTTTTTTTCTCTCTCGCCGAATCTCGTTATTTTTGCCGAACGCTAAATGTGTTGATTAATTCTAGCGACAGAATAATGCGTTAATGTGGGTGATCATGCAATATTCCTGCTTAACGCTGGCTCTAAAATGTAAACAAAGCATTTACATTTCTGAAATAGTCATATAGCCTACTAACAGATCAGTTCTGCTCTCGTTTATAATCATAAACAATCTTTTTGAGTTTGATCAGTGTCAGTTCATTATAAATGTATCTTGTAATAAATATGTTGTGTTTGTCTTCAGATGTTGACCATGACAGCGCAGATGGATGTGATCTGCTGTAAATCAGTAGGAACTGATCTGTCCATGCTGGATATTGAGGATTTCATCACTGAAATCTGTCAGCTGAAGAAAGAGGTGGCGTCACTGGAGGCAAAGCTGAGAGAAAGAGGAGACAACCCCAACAGAGAGGTTTGAGCTGCTCACACTGCATTTCATAGCTCACTTCAATCTCTGTCTGTTTGTCCATTGAAAATGTGTTTTAAGTTGATTTATTATAACACAATGACAGATTCAGCATATATTTTGTGTTTTGCACTCTCAGGATTCAGTCTGGAGCGTCAGAGATCAGAGATCCAGAGACACACAGGACTCAGAGCTCAGCCTCAGTTTACTCTGTTATACTGAGACTCAAGATCATGGATCCACTGATCAAACCTCTGACTGTAACGCTGATCAAACCTCTGACTGTATTGCTGATCAAACCTCTGACTGTAACGCTGATCAAACCTCTGACTGTAACGCTGAAGAACAGCAGACGCCACTGAAGATGTGCTCCGTCAAACTGATGGACTGCAGAAATTCAAAGGAGACGAGAGAAGAAACCACTGCAGAGAAATTACAGAGCGATGATGATGATGACGACGACGACAATGATAATGATGATCACTGTGATGATGGTGACTTTATTCCCTCAGATATGGGTATGTTTCTTCCTTTAACATTTTATCTTAAAGGGACAGTTCACCCTGAAAAGAAAATGATCCCATAATCTGCATCCATCCATCATAAAAGTAATCCACATGGTTAATAAAGGCCTTCTGAAGCAAAGCGATGCGTTTTTGTTAGAAATATATCCATATTTAAAACTTTAAAAACTAAAATAACTAGCTTCTGACAGACGGCCGCACACTTCGATTTACAGCGAAAGAGTAACCTTTGACCTGACGCATGACGTACTGACGAACGCAGAAGCGTTAGATAGAGCAAAACGAAACAACGGTCCCAAATTAGAAGTTTAAAATGAGAATGTTTAAAGAGAAATGTGGGAGAATTTCGATATTAAGAGAAGAGGAGCTTGACTTTTTTGCCCAGCCCTGTTTGTTTGAACCGCGAGAGTCTCAAAGCTTTACGCTACTCCTACATCTACATCATACATCGTCAAGTGTTACTCTTGTGGCGTAAGTTGACTTACTTTCTGTGCGTTCACACCAAACGCGAATAGCGTGTCAAATTCGCGTCTAGTTGGACGCTTGAACATTTTGAATCCATTCGACGTCCAGAGCGAAATTGACGCGCGTAAAAAGCAAAAGTTTGAAGTGAAATTGACGCGCGTCTGAGGCGAAATCAGCTTCTTGTGGGCGGGGCAAGTGCTAGGCGGTTGTCTGTTTGCAAAATGGCTGATGTTGGTCGAGCATTCCTCGAGAGAGTTACCGCTCTGTATTTGCTTTGGAAAGCAGAACAGCGGCATAGGGGTCATCGCCGCCGTACTTGGGTCCACCAGACCCTCCGGAGGCGTACCCAGTTTGGCGAGTATCACCATTTGCTCCAGCAGCTGTGCCTGGATGACGGCCGCTATCAGCGGTGCTTCCGCCTGTCCCGCGGCCAGTTTGAGGACCTATTGTCCCGCATCGGAGCGAGGATCGCCCACACCCAACTTAATCTGTCATTTATTTTTGTATTGATGATAAATGGAGCCAGCCTCCAAAAGTAATTAACCTGTCCTGTGAATTTTTTTTTCTTTTTTTTTTTCTCACACAACACTGTCCAGACACGAACTATGTTCTTATACACTAAAGTATATTGGTTGTCTTTACATTAGAATAATAATGTTTCATATAATCTGGATTTAGATATGGAATAAATAGCATTCAATACAAAATGAATGTCTCATATATTGAAATCAAGTTTTTATGTGATAAAAGATTTACTTTGTTTTTACTTCACCACGTGACAGCAGCAAGCAGGCTCCTGATTGGTTAACGCGGCGCGAACTGACGCCAAAGTTCAGATTTTTCAACTCGGGTGTCAGACGCGAATTCGAGTCAAACACGTGAATGCACAAAAAGCACAAAAAAAAATTTTCCGCACCAGCCGCTCAATTCGCGTCATTCGCGTGAACTGGACTAAACGCAGGACCTCCAGACGCGCGTAAACGCATCTTTGCATTGACTTAACATTAAAATCACTCGCGCCAGACGCTCTATTCGCGTTTGGTGTGAACGCTGTCTGCCAGAAGCTAGTTATTATAGTTTATAAAGTATGGATATTTTTCTTACACAAACACATCGCTTTGCTTCAGAAGGTCCTTATTAACCCCCCGCCGTATGGATTACTTTAATGATGGATGGATGGATGCACTTTTATGGACTTAAAAATCCAAGTTACCATTCACTCCCATTATAAAGCTTGGAAGAGCCAGGATATTTTTTAATGTAACTCCGATTGTGTTTGGCTGAAAGAAAAAAGTCTAGGATGGCTTGAGGGTGAGTCAGTTATGGGATATCTTTCCTTTCTGGGAGAACTATCCCTTTAACTACGGCACTTGGTGTTTTAAGCCCCCAACGGCGCCTTCCAGGCAGCGAGGGGATGGGTAGGTTTAAGGTTGAGGGTAGGGTTAGCTGCCTCTAAGGAGCCATTGGGGGCCTAAAACACCATCAAGCTTTAACTACCTCTCTGTCAGGACCACTATCGTCGGATACGATTGACAATTAGCATACAGTTTTGGATTGACGGTATGGTTCGGTTCTGGGCGAGAACTCCCTGCGCACCCATGCAGCCTAGCATGAGCAGCAATAGGGGAAACAGAACCAACATGAATGTATTGCAGATATCATTAATTCAAGATTTTAGTACAACATAATTTGAGAATTAATTCTGATTCAAGGGGAATCAGAATGCCAAATCCTGACTGGGCGAGAGGAGGAGCTGGGGATGGAGGAGTGTAATTAGCTATATGTAATTAGCTATATATCCTATAGGTAGATGTGGATCAGCTGAGGCGAGCTTGACTAAAGTGACATGCCAGAACTGACGCTACGCTTGATTATCAATAAATGTTTTTACAGGGTTTACAACTTAAAGTTTTAGATGCGCTCCATCATAATTAATTGCAAAATTTCTTAGGATGCCGGTCGACATGGTTTATGGCTTGAATGTTCATTATGTTACATGTTGACCCAAATTACATGAATATATTTTCAGAATTGATATGTGTCTTCATGTGTTGGGGACATGCAAGCCAATAGATATATTATTTTGTTCTTTTCAGATGAGAAAGGTGGTTCATCTTCTGACGAAGAAACGGCCTCAACATCAAAAGAGCAGCTGAAGGTCAAGAGTTTCTCCTGCGTTACCTGTGGGAAAACGTTCAGAAAACAGGGAAATTTATCGAGACATGAGAGAAAACACACAGAACAGAAAGACTTTTCCTGCAAGAGATGCGACATCAGCTTTCCTACCTTAGAAGAGAAGAGACGTCATTCAAAAGAGCACCGAGTGAAGAAGGAGTTTCGCTGTGAGCAGTGCGGGAAGGTTTCTTTCACGTCTGGTAATCTGAAAATTCACATGAAGACACACACGGGCGAAAAGCCCTTCCACTGCAGTGAGTGCGACAAGTATTTCAGCACCAAACAATCTCTTTTTGTTCACAAGCGGATCCACACGGGGGAAAAGCCGTACAAGTGCCCTCTCTGCGAGAAAAGATTCAGAGATGGGTCCCATTTCAAGACGCACATGCGTTCGCACGCCAGCGAGAGGCCGTATCAGTGCAGCGAATGCGGGAAAACCTTCAAACAGCCCATTTGTCTGATATCTCACCAAAAAATACATTCTGAAAAACTGCATCGATGCTCTCACTGTGACAAACGTTTCCGTCAGATATCTCAGCTGAAGCGACACGAGAGAATGCACTCCGGAGAGAAGCCGTACCTGTGCTTTCACTGCGGGAAGAGCTTCTCTGACCCGGCTCATTTCAGAGTTCATCAGAGAGTTCACACTGGAGAAAGGCCGTACCGATGTAACGTTTGTGGGAAGAGTTTCCGTCAAAACACCAACTTACTGAAGCACCAGCGGATTCATACGGGAGAGAGACCGTTCAAATGCTCACATTGTGACAAGACGTTTGCTCGATCGGACGTCCTGAAGATCCACGAGCGAGTTCATACAGGAGAGAAGCCTTACCGCTGCTCCATCTGCGACGAGAGATTCGCTTATTTAGGGGGTTTTCAGACCCACCAGAACAAACACGCTAAAGAACAAACAGCTCCTGAATCATCATAGTGTCTTCCTTCAACTGATCCTAAAAATGTACATTCACTGAGCTCCTACTGCCAGTAGGAGGCAGTCACATCGAGCTTTTATGTCAATCGTGAGTAGAGATGAACCGAATGTTGATTGCCATGATTATAGTCATGTTTTACAGAGTAGGACAATTGCAATGATCTGCTTTACGGTTAGAAACGCTGGAAGATGCTGTAATTCTGCAGGCAAGAAGAACCTATTCAAAACTAGCTCTATACTTTGACAAAATAAATGTTTTTTTGGTAACACTTTACAATAAGGTTCATTAGTTAACTACCTTAGTTAACATGAACTAACTATTAATCTTAGTTAATATTAATTTCAACATTTACTAATACGTTATTAAAATCAAAGGTTGTATTTGTTAACATTAGTTAATGCACTGTGAACTAACATGAACAATGGACAGCTGGATTTTTATTAACTAACATTAACAAATATTAATAAATACTGTAACAAATGTATTACTCATTGTTAGTTGATGTTAGTTAATACTTTAATGTTAACTAATGAACCTTATCAAGTTGACTTACGAAAGCCAACTTAAATCCTATTTAAACGTATTATTCTTTTTCCGAGACAAAAATGTCTGACTCTAACTCCTCCTAGAGCTTTAACTCTACATACTCCAAACTCAGGTCAGACTTTCAGACTGTTCTGACTTGAGTTGCTATATCTTTTCAGACTGATTTGACTTTGTTTTCTTAAAAATGAATATTAAAAATCAAAAAATCCCATAGACTTTCACTGCAGAATGTTCAAATTGAGCCAAGGCTACGGTGGCCCAGTAGTGCTCAACACAAAAACTCAAATCTAAAATCCATGATCATAGACTCAATTAAACTACCTTTCTATGTACTAATAAACTTTATCTATCTATCTATCTATCTATCTATCTATCTATCTATCTATCTATCTATCTATCTATCTATCTATCTATCTATCTTTTTCTTTCTTTCTAACTAATCTTTCTTTCTAACTAATCTATCAGTCATAATTTAAACTACTTTAAACTTCTTCAAACTCTCTGGTCCGGCTTTCTCAAGCCAACTTAAAGTTTGTCTCAAAAAACTTTTTTTCTAGTTGTAAAGTGTTACCGTTTTTTAACAGCTGCGTTCACATTTATGCTGTTCCACATGAACTGTTATCATTTATATGTGTGGAGCGTCTCAAACTCCATCTCTGCATGCTGTGAGTTTGTGTTGCGAATAACGTTTATCTGGGAACACAATGTGCGCCATTTCATCAGATTTAAAAAATCATTTATAAACCTCCTCCAACACAGGAGAATACGTCATTATGTTTCTAAATATGCAAATTGTTCATCGAAATTTCAAAATAAAAGTTTTAAACCATCGCTCTGAGTTTGCATGTTTTGATGTCCTCATGTTCTTGTTCAAGAAATTACAGTGGCTGTTGCATTTATATCATAATGAAGTGGCCAAATGTAATTAAGCAAACATTTGAATTAAATGTCATTTGGACTAAATTAAACAAGTATTTTTATCTACTGTAAAGTGTAATAACACTAGGCCGAAAGCGCCCTTCTGCAGACATTTGTTATAATACATAATGTTACATAAGATGATTGTTTATATTATGTATTTTAACAGTGTTGTTCTATGATTACTTGCTTTTGATACTTTATTTGAACCAAATATTATTGCTTCATTGTTGTTTTATATAAGCTATTTTAAAAGCTTAGGTCTATTTTTATAATAATAAAAAAAAAGATATCGAATTAAAAAAGTACTTGATTAATCGTCAAAATAATCAACTGATTACTCTATTACCAAAATAATAATTAATGCCAGCCCTAATTGAGATGAATTTGACTGATAATGGATAGCTGTCTGTGTATTAGACATCCTGGGTATGCACTAAGGAGGAAAATATGGAAATCAATGGTAAATGTAATAAACATGCGTCCATTAATGTGTCAACTTTGACAGCTCTGATTATAAATGATGTTGTTTACAGCATACTCGAGCTTCATCTAGACCTGGACCCAGGTATTTTATTAATTTTGTATTACCATATTGGCAAAATTAAGTACGTTTGAATCTGTTAACAACATAATTATGGAATTCCAGTGTATATATATATATATAGAGAGAGAGAGGTTGGACTTTTTTTTGTGTACTTTTTTTGTGTAAAATTGAGCAAATTTGTTTGTGTAATGTTTTGCAATGATAATTTCATTTACAACCAATTGGGGGGACCAGACATTACATTTAATAATTTAGCGGACGCTTTTATCCAAAGCGACTTACGAATGAGGAGAGCAATAGAAGCATAATATACAAAATTAAAGGGATGTCCAATATTTCAATCATTTCTGTTTATAATTTTACTGCTCATTCTTAAATCAGTTTAAGATGAATCATAAAGGGAAGGAGGGACACCTCGTGGTTGGACTACGTCTCAGGTTGTGAAGAAATCACCTGGAGTCTGATTTTCTTTGGGAATTGTAGCTATATCACGATCCTTAAAAAATAAAAATAAAAAGCAGCTATTTACGGTGCTTCCTAACATGGAGCTAAAATGGGTACTTCTTATGGGTGAGTGAAATGTTTTACTCTTCACGCGTGTGTGTGTTTGGGGGGGGGGGGGGGGGGGGGATACATTTGGGACGCAGGGAAGATGTATTAGTAGTCAGACTAAAACTTCGTGTCGGAGACGGTATTAAAAAAATAAGTAAACAAATACTTCCTTAAGCTCGACGATTTCCGTTGTTCGACATCGAAACCAAAGAGCCATAGAAAATGCCTCTTGTTGTGCACCAACACCGATACATAAATCAGTGGAGAGTGAATATCGATTAATGAGGAAATAGTGTGCGTGTGATTTTTAAGAAGTTAACCACCCACACAAATCCCGCACATGTTCGCGACCGCTGAAGTCTGGCACCAACTTACTCGGATCTTTGCCTGATTTTCCATATGTTTTTAAAAGCTTTTCCTTAATGTCGAATTTTCTGATCACTTTCAGTTCTGTTCGGGGATTATCTTTAGATCAGGGCGTGAAGATGTCCCTCACAAGGTCTTGATAATGTTTGCTCTGTCGACGATTATTTCAGAAAATAATTTTTACTCGTCACATGTCGACAAAGTGTTTAAACAGTAATATTTCTTTATGACTTTAGGTTGTCAGGCAAAAAGCAAGTTACAAAAATGCCAGCTTATAAATATGATCGTATAATTGAGGGCTTGAGACGAAGAACCATATAAGTCGATATTTTCAATTTTTGAATAATACATTTTTTTTATTTGGACTCTGAATATTATATTACTTTTTTTTTTTTATTTTTTTTTTTTACTTGAAGATAGACAACAAAAGCTTCCCAATTCTAATGAGATAAGATTTTTTAGTATCAATCTTAAAAATAAAAAGTTAGAGTAATTTACATTTCTGGAATGTGGAAGAACAGTATATGTCCAGTTAATGTGGAATAACAGTATAAGTCCAATTCATCATATCACTTTAAACCACTGGAGATTTGATTCCTTTATCTTAGTTTTAATACAGTAACAGAACCTTAAAGAAAAAATTAAGCATTTCTTTCTTTCAATTTCTTTTATTTTTTGCCAACGTAAATCACAGAACAAAAACGTGGACAATACGGTACGAACAATGAACAATATAGGCCTACTTATAGTACAGAAAATAAACGTCAGTACAAACAATAAACCGTACATACTTACAATAAACAATACATACAAACAATAAACAGTAATAACGGTAAACAATACATATTTACAATACAGACATACATCATCATCATTCCATGCTATGGTTTATGCTAGTTTACCATATACGTCTTCCTTTTTTTGGTTCTAAATAAAATAAAATAAATACCTATATATTCCTATTATACAACATAATATAAGGCATACAAGATAAGCTACAACTACTTTTATGATTAATTTCACACAACATACACAATATATCCCACCTTACCCTGCACATGACCTACACATACCAGGCTACTCTTCACATTCTAATGTCCCATAAAATGCTTGGGCCTCTGCTGGCATGTAGGCTAGCATTTTCATAAGGTCACGGTGCTTCTCCTTCTTGACGGGCAGAGGGTCCTCGTAAGCACGAGCATACGTGGTGGAGAACAAAGGAGCTGGAGGTGGTTGATTCTTCCTCTGTTTGGTGATCAGCCAGGTCTTCCATCCCTCGTAGAGGCTGTGGCTCCCTTTTGTGTGGACACACCATGGATCAGCAGCTGAAATCATGATTCAACAAGAAATTCAATAAAGGTTCTTCCTTCACACACATATCCCCAACACTGTTAATCTCAGAAAACCAGTTTAGTTTTAGTCTAGTTCTTTAGTTTTTTACCTGTCACTTTCAACCACATCATGGATGTGATTAGGAAGCCAGGTGGACGCTTTAATGTTGCATCAGGGAGCTGCCTGAAGTCGGCACATTTCATCTCAATTAATTTAAATGGATGCTGCTGCCTGGCTCCACGGATCATCTCGGCGACATCGCTGGGGGTGTGGAGTGTGGACACCTTACGCCTCTTGTCCAGCGTGGCAAATGAACGGTCACAGGGAAGGAAGGAGTGACCAGACACCATGAACTTCTGCTCTATCTGACTGAAGTACCCTCTAGATACGAGCAGGGCCATGAGGTTTAGGACTCGCCAGTTGTTGTTCTGCCCACAGCATCGGTCACTATAGATGATGAGCTTCCGTTCCTTTGCCTGGACTAGGGGAGCGAAAGATGTTTCTGCCCACTTCAAAAGACAGCTTGCCACCTCGATGGAACCTCTGTGAGCGATGCCCTCATGCCAGAGGCACATTGTAGGAGGATCGTCAGTGCCCATCTCCTGGATACAGAGGTTGTAGTTGGCCAGCTGCCGTTGATAGTACACGTTGGAGTGTGTCAGGTTTGGCGTGAACACTACCCCTGCATGTCGATACAAATGACATGGCAGTCATCATTGGCTTTGGCCCACTCTGTGTCAGCCTGCAACTGGGTGTACGCTTTTTCAGCTTTCCGGTGGTGAAGCTCACTCTCGGCTGCGATCTTCAACCTTTCTCCATCTGTTGTAGCAGCAACTAATTTTGAGAACAGGGCGTCACATTTTGCACAAGTATCACTTCTTGGCTGCCCAAAACTGAGGTTTTGCTGCTTGAAGAGGTCCCTATAGAGCCAGAACTTTGCAGTGGATATTGGATTGTTTTCCTTGTACAGGCGGAACATGCGGAGCAGGTTTAAATCAGGGCTCAGGTACTCCCTCTCCACATCTCCCTTCATCCGTGAGTAGTGGTTCGGTTGGCGTGGGAAGCTCAGGATGTGCTCTCTTATCCCCTCTCTCACTGAATTGCTATGAGGCCTAAAAAATAAACAACACAACTCATGAACAAGGGAAATATAATAAACTATGCTGGTCTGTTTTGCACAATTGCATTGTTTCTGTGACAATAAATGTATAATTCTAAACTTTCCTCTAAACTATAGGATTTTGTTTTTCACATACAGTCATTAAAGGGATACTTCAGGATTTAGCATTAAGCTTTGTATCAGTAGAAAACCAGTAGTATTTTCAAATTACCATGCTTTCCTCCCCCATATCCCCCTGAGATGAGAGATTTATGTATTTTTTGTCTGGAAAAAATCCTCCGATGACGCAAAAATCGTCATTGTTAACATGCACACATTTTGTTTCAATCTAACTGAATTCATTCCGATTGGGAAATCTGAATGTAGTGTTTACATGAATGCTAAACATGTGATCGATTGATGTGTGCGTTTTAGCATTGCTAAGAAAATTCCCGCTCCTTCGTGAGAGATAGCCTACGAGACCGGTGCGTCTCACAGGTGTCGCTCATCAGTAATCACGCCACCGGCCTCGCGCCGTTCTCCCGCGGCCCTCAGCCTCGTCCTGCTCGCCACATGAATGGCGATTGTAGAACGCAAAAGCCGAATCCTGGACATTTTGGCCGATCTCGAAATCCCGGGCAGACTCGTCATGGAGACTCACTAGTAGCCTAGCCTTGTTGTTTAAACTGCGCTATCTTACCGGTAGGCGTGGCCTCATAGGGCAGCAAAGCAAGTGCATTCTGGGAGTTGTTGTCTTCATCCCCATAAATCAAAAATTCATTTTCTGGCTTTTCTCAGTCTAGAAGGCTCCAAATTCAAAAATAATTTCACATTTATACTACATAAATGACCCATTTTAAATACACATTAATCTTTCCAGAGCTGAAGTATCCCTTTAAGATCCAGATGTTGTAATGATACAAAGAATAATCATACATTACATTTGCATAGCACTTTACCTCTGATATCGATCTCAAAGTGCAAAAATATGTTTCCTCACTGGGCAACAACAGTGAGCTGAATCCTAACCATTACGGTACGTGCACGCTGGCGTTATAGGGTGGCAAGGCACCCGACGCCCTATAATGCCAGCGTCCAGTGCACCATTAGACCAGGGAATGTTGTAGGGCAACTGATGCTGACATTGGTGCAGCTTTAAAAACTAACAGGACGAGAGCATGAGGTCCTTCAAGATTTATTTATTTTTCTTACCTGTTCTTATGTTTTCCTCTGAAGTCCTCTAATGGAGACCTGACTACCTGCTCTGTTCCCTCAGACTAACTGCCTAACTTTTCTTGAATTACCTTTTCAAAGATAAGTAACTTTAAATAAATATGTTATGGACAATGTATCTAATTAAAATCATGCATGTAATAAAAAGTTAATAAAACTTGCCTGTAGGCGACTGTTGGTCAGTTGAAAGACTGACATAAATGTGAGCTTACAAACAGCAAGTCTATGGCCTCCTTGTTGTACATGGTACTTGAAGGTGTACTTCCTCTTAGTAAGCTCAGTGTCAGGCCCACGTGGTCGTCTGCGACTCACCTTGTGCTAGAAGTAAAAAGACATGAAGTAAAAAGACATTTACCATAGCGTAGCAGGCTAGCTGTCGTGTAGAGCTATCAAGTTAAGGTCATTAAGTACGTGAGTAGGCTTTGGTTAGGAGAATGAATAAGCCATGTGTGTGCCTTTTAGGGCACCAAAGCGCTGTGGTCTTTAATGCACTTGGTGGCCTACTTGATGCCGATCATCCTTCATCCATCCTCACAAAATGTAACATTTACAGTGATCAGGCACATGTGCAGTCTTAGTGAATTGAAGGCATACAGTAGTATTCAATTCACTGGTTATTTCATGGGCCTACATTGTAATGCATTGCATACTGTTGACATGATATGGTCACGAATTGCTTAAGTTAGCCTACCTGCTCCAAACCAGAGAGAATGATAGCCTGCTGCCTCTCATAAGAGACAGCATAAAACTCTGTGAAGAGCTGGAGTTTTCTTTGGTCTGTTAGACTTGAACACTGCCTGGGACACGTCTCCTTGCACACCTTTCCCTTAACAGAAACAAAGTTTTTTTTAGTTTTTTTTTTTAGCTATAAAACACTAGAGCTCTTAGCAGCTATTAAGGTTACTAGCTAGAATATATAACAGCTTACACAATCAATGCATTTTTTTATTATTACCTTTTTTTAATTTATTTGTATTATTTATTAAATAACAAGTAACAAACATAGCATAGCATACAACATTACAAAACAAAGTGTTGCATTAAAATTGAATGAATATACAGTTAATATAGGTGATGAAGATAGAGGTCATCCTGTTAGGCTTATGACATGTAATGTCAGGGGATTAAATCGTCCTGTTAAAAGAGCTAAAGTTTTCTCCCATTTTAAACCAGATATATTGTTTTTACAAGAAACACATTTAAGACTGGATGATCACAATAGAATTCGTAAGATATGGGTTAGTCAAATTTTTCATTCCAAATGTAATAGCAGATCAAGAGGTGTGGCAGTTTTAATTAATAAGAGAGTACAGTTTATACCTTCTGACACAATCTATGACTCATTAATACCCCCAAGCTTAATACACATCATTTGTTATTCGCTGGTGATTTAAACTGTGTTTTCGATCCTCAGCTTGATAGGTCCAGCACTAGTAGTAATGTTTCTGATATGGCAATGGCCTTATCTCTATTTATGCAACAGAACGGCTGTGTGGATCCTTATTCTTAGACGCATTGACTAGACAATTCTCCTTTTTTTTCCCCATGTCCATCATTCCTTTTCTAGACTAGATAATTTTTTTGTAGGCAACTTGTTTATATCAATGATTAAGAAAGTTGACTACTCAGCTGTAACAGGGGATCCAAATATTATATAAAAATATTTTAAATATATAACGTATATATATATATATATATATATATATATATATATATATATATGTATGTATATATATATATATATATATATATATATATATATAATAATTTTTTTTTATTATTTTTTTTTTTTTTTACCAATTTCAGTGAAGACATAAAGCAATCTAATTCTACTCTAAACATCTTAAAGATTGGGGATGAATTTACATATATGTTTGTTTATGTATATAAAATTCTGCCAGCAATATAACACAATCAATGAATGGTAATAACATTACAGCCTAACGTTACGTGACGCAGCTGGGCTGGTGTTAGAGACGCACCTAAAGCGTTTCGATTCATTTCTCCGTGGTTATAAGGAGTAGAGACATGTTTAAAACGTCCCCTGAATCCTAATTTTCTCAGCTTTCATTTCGACCTATTCATGACTTGATCCTTTAAACAGAGTGAGCTATATGAACTGTAGTAGACGACGCCCAGTAGCCTACACGCCCCTCTGACTGTAACCGCTAACTTTAGGTAGATACTTTGTATACGGTTTTTCACTCACCTCTTTTGGTGGACCTTTTCCTCGTTTTTGCTCTCCTCTCCGGTTCACATCTGGTTTCCCAGCATCCCTCAAAGACTTCCTTGCTCTGTCCTAACATTCATTCATGTTCGCTCTCCTTTTTTTGCCGAGGTTTTGCCTATTAATGTCCGCAGCGGACATGAAAGCAACCGGCGTCTCCATTTTTCGTTAGTGGACATAAACGTTTTTTCCGCGTGAGACTATTTAAAAATTTAAAATACAGAGTTTTGGTCGCGCGAACACCCCGCCAAAGTGATTCTGTATACAAAGTGGCACACATACATTCAAGTCACATGGTTATCTCAATTTTCGTTTTTTGGGACTTATACGGTTGTTCGTCGCATGAACACAATTAAACTACCTTTCTATGTACTATAAACTTTATCTATCTATCTATCTATCTATCTATCTATCTATCTATCTATCTATCTATCTATCTATCTATCTATCTATCTATCTATCTATCTATCTATCTTTTTCTTTCTTTCTAACTAATATTTCTTTCTAACTATTCTTTCTTTCTAACTAATCTATCAGTCATAATTTAAACTACTTTAAACTTCTTCAAACTCTCTGGTCCGGCTTTCTCAAGCCAACTTAAAGTTTGTCTCAACAAACTTTTTTTCTAGTTGTAAAGTGTTACCGTTTTTAACAGCTGCGTTCACATTTATGCTGTTCCACATGAACTGTTATCATTTATATGTGTGGAGCGTCTCAAACTCCATCTCTGCATGCTGTGAGTTTGTGTTGCGAATAACGTTTATCTGGGAACACAATGTGCGCCATTTCATCAGATTTAAAAAATAATTTATAAACCTCCTCCAACACAGGAGAATACGTCATTATGTTTCTAAATATGCAAATTGTTAATCGAAATTTCAAAATAAAAGTTTTAAACCATCGCTCTGACCCAGCTAACAATTTTACGTTCTGGGAACGTTCTGGGAACGTTAGTTTTTGGTTCCCAGAACGTTCCCAAGAACGTTCCCTATTGGTTAGCCAGGAAAGTTTTCTTTACGTTAATAGAACGTTCCCTATAGGTTAGGGGAACGTTCCCAGAACGTTCCCGGAAGGTTCTCGGAACGTTCCCGGTAGGTTCTCGGAACGTTCCCGGAAGGTTCTCGGAACGTTCCCGGAAGGTTCTCCTAACGTCTACACATCCTGATATGCCTGTACACAAATTATAGGTCTACAAACAACATATTCTACATTGTTTATTGTTCAAACACTTAAAAATCCTATGAATATATTATTACAATAAATTGAATTTACAGAAACTATCATTAATAAGTAAATCAATCAGTTTGTATTAAATAAATAAATCAGCACACAATCCATGTTTTTGTTGATTCATTGTTTAATTATCAACCTAAAATAAGTCATCAAAAACAGCGTTAGCAAAATGTATTCAGGAACAGTAATTTACATTTAATATTTCAAACATGAAAATATTTCAATAAATAAAACTGCACAAACATTTTAATTAAAACTATCTTTTTGCAAACTGTAGCCTATAACTTAGAACAAAATTGAAAAAGTCTTCATTTATATACAATATACATGAATGTGCCAATCTTCACTCCGCTCAAAACATTTAAACTCCCAAAACCATCTGCAAATTTAACAAGAAAATAAAAAGACAACGCGTTACATGTACACACAATCCCATGCCAAAATTCAAGCCCTGTAATGGCATTAATATTCATCCGGAGCAAATGAAAAGAGTGAGGTGGGATTGTGTGTCACAAGCTGTAGGAGATATGAGAGCACGAGCACTGCTGGTATCGTGTATTTATTCAGATATTTCAGCATCAATGTGTATAGAAAAATGTATATATTTGAAAACACTACATTGCATTTATTTATATTGCACTATTTATTATTTCAGACTACAAATCAAAAAAGGAATGTTTTATATAGGGGTAAGGATACCCATTAAGCCTATGTACCCTTTAAGCCCACTTTCGACTCTGAAGTCAAATAAAAAACAGAGAAAATAATATTCAAGTCTAGTGAACTCTGACCTGCGAATTCGCTCTACATATAACGTATAAGTCTCACCTCCAATGAAGAATTTGAAAACCTTGTAACTGCTGTGTTTATGAGAGAGAAAGAGAAAAAAAGTTTGAAACTACTATCAATTTTTTTTTTTTATCTGTGACTTTACACCTACAAATTCCACTGTCACAGGTGCTCAGTTTTGCTATAATGATGCCCTCACAGAACATGGTAATAATCAGCCATCCATGCAAAAGCAAAGGTCAGTGTAGTTTACAGGAACATCTGTCCAGGCCAACATCTGATGCCTTGATGCCTTCCGCTGGGATCCTAGAAAACCTGAAATAAAATAAAAAAATATTACAGTTCAAAATCTATCATACATACATCTCATCTGGTATCACAAATTATCATTCCAAGTTCACTTTAAGATATGCTCAATATTAGGGCTGCACAATATTGAAAAATTTAGAGTTTATTTAGAGATATCAGCCGTATGGTTTAGTGCATGCGCGGCTCCAGGTTTGTATCTCGTAAATTACCCCACTAATAATGCCCAGAATGGCACCAAACTTCTACAGTAGTACAAATAGGTTCTGTACTCATTAAACCAGGCATTGGAAAGTTTGTAAGTACATCAGGAGTTTATTTAAATAACATTTGCCTGATGGCTAATGCTACTGCTGACGTGAATGTTGATGTCACTTTATGAGTACAGAACCCATTTGTACTTCTGTACTACTCATTTTCCCCGACATAGAGCAGATCGGCACACAACAAAAACTGCTGTTCGGATGTTCCCTTTTCTGATATTTTAGCATTCGTGACATTTTAATTAAAACAGAAATAAGAATTTTAGTGTAATAAGCGAAAATGAACAGTAAACCGAGATCACCTACCGCTGCAGATGTGTACAGAAGTGAAAAGCAGAAATGCTTAGACCTCTTTCCGGTTCGACCGCTGGGCGCTCCGCATAACCCCTATTGGGGGGATTTTGTAGAGGAGTGAACCTGCATAGAAAATTACAATAGATAACAAGCATAGATAAATACAATAGAAGAAAAACACAGTTGAAATAAGCAGTGCATTATGTTTTTCAGTTAAATCTGAAAACATCAGGTACAGAAACTGAATTATCAAAATGTAAAATAAGTCTTCACTGTAAAAATAAAATAACTATAAATTAATTAAATGTATCTTTGCTAAAGCTACAAATCATTTTCTCTTTTGATGTTTGATCACCACTGGCGACACAAACAGCTGCGGGTACGTTAGGCCAGTGGTTTTCAAACTGTGGGTCGCGACCCACTTGTGGGTCACACAGTGAGAAAAGGTGGGTCGCACAAAGGCACTTAGCTGCAGCTAAATTTACGTTACGATGAGTGAAACAAAACCAGTCCGATTAATGACCAAACGACTATGAGTTTTAGCGCCCGCCAAAGTGTTATTTGATCGCTGAGTAATGTAGATGAACTGCTGCGCTTGTGACAGAGTCACAGTGCATGTTTAACTGAAAGAACGAGCAGAGAGAGTACTCGGTCGCGCGCGCTCTCTCTCTCTCTTCGGAGCCAGGCGAAAGTGTAAAAAATACTTCACCGTCTCCAAACTAAGCGCTGTCTTGCTCTCTCTCCCTCGCACATATTAATCAAAATAAATCGACACGGTGGTAAAAGGTCGGAAGACCAAAGTTTCATGTGGAGCATTCTGAGATTTTTTTTTTTCTTCCTCAATTACCGCTGGGTGTGAATTGTGCTAAATAAGTTGTTGCCTTATCTTCTCTGAAAAGCGTCCCAGACATTCAGCTGACATAAAACAACACTTTAATTAAACGAAAAAAACTATCCAGTGATGAAATGTTTTCTGTGTTGACACAAATCTTGGATGTCTATGTCCTAACTGCTGGGATAATCACACAACGCGCATGACACGTCCAATTCGCAAACTAATGACTCCTTTGAACGATTCATTTTAATGAATGGACAACTGATCTTTCCAACAGTGAACTCAGGAGACGTTTGAATCAGTAACACTTTACAATAAAGTTCTATTGATTACATAAATTACATAAAAAGTACAGTTTGCTTACTCAAGCTTAAGCTTTAAAACATGGGTCACCAAACTAAGGCCCGCGGGCCGACTCAGGCCCGCCACCCCCTTTTGACTGGCCCCCAAGCCCCTCTGCCCCCCACTACTTTAACCGGCCCTATGAGGCAATCCCCAAAAGTCGTCATGGCCTATTATATAAATATAAATAAAACTTGCGTGCAAATTAATGAATGCAATGCGGAACTACTGTTAGATACGCGGGTTCTTTAGGGACACCTAATCTGTAGGTCCGCCTTAGCTCTGAAGCTGGCTGCGAATGCGATGTAAAGATTGCAATGCTTGAATATGTTGAGAGAGAGGTGTGGGTGCGATCGAAAAGTCGCAAAGTGTTTACTTATATTTGTGTGTGTGTGTGTGAGTGAGGCGCGGGTGTGATCGAACAGTAGAAACATAAAAACATACTCCGTCATTTCGTTTTTACAGGACATCATTCAAACTGCAAAGTGTTTAAGTTACTGTGAATTAAAATTTTAAAGAAAACAAATATATTATTCTGAAATGTAGCAAATTAATTTTCAATTCATTCAGGTACAATTACCAAACATATCTCAAGGTCTTTTTGTCTTTTTATTAATTTAATTAATAAACTAATTATATAAAACTACTGTCAGTGCACTACAAATAAACTGGTTCTATGCCTTTACTTTATTAATAAAACTTATTTTAAAAAATACAAGGCTTAAGTAATTTATTTTCCTTTGGTGGGACAGCCTGAGACATGCACAAGCCTTCTGCAGTTCTGTTTTGCTTTTCCCTCCATTGTACCGAACTCGTACCGAACCGTGATGTCTGAACCGAGGTATGAACCGAACCGTGACTTCTGTGTACCGTTCCACCCCTAATAGAGAGTGCAGAGTTTTCAAAGAATAGTGGACCAATGATTATTTTTAAAGTGAAGAATAACTTTAATTAAAACAAAGTGTGAAGACTCGATTACTACTTTTGCAAACCACTAGTAAAGATAAACAAATATGTGCCAGGAATCAAGTGTTGATATAGTAGTGGGGATATAGTAGTGGGGATGGCTGTGCCAGGCTAGTAATCTCTACTACACAATGAGGCCTGCTGGTGGTCATTTTGGTCTGGGTCATACAATTCTATGTTATATAGCTGACCCGGCCCCGGCCCCCCATCACAGTCAGGAACGATAATGTGGCCCCCAGAGAAAAAAGTTTGGTGACCCCTGCTTTAAAATAAATAAAACCCCTTGTTTTTTTGTTTTTTTTAAAGCATATGACTACATTTTTCCACACAGTGCTATCAAGAATCGATAAGAGAATCGTTAAAGAATCGGATCGATAATCAGAATCGTCAGTGGCATTATTATTATTGATAAAATCGTATCATTTCCCATCCCTATGTGAAGACGGTAAAATTATAATCAAACATTAAAGAACACATATGTTTTTAAAAGTTTTTTTAAGAGTTAAAAGTTTATAATATTTTGCTAACATGAAGGCTTGTCACTGTCAGTCTTTTTACATCAGTGCAAAACTAGGGAATGCAGATTAAGACCATCAGCATGCATTGATTAATCCCATGGCATGTAGCAAAAAAAAAGAAAAATGTGCAACCAAATCATGCTGGTGCGACCAACTGAGAAAGTTGGTAGCACCAGTGCAAGTGGGTCTTGAGATTGATTATACTTGTCTAGGTGGGTCCTAGAACGAAAAAGTTTGGGAACCCCTGCGTTAGGCTACTGTCCCTTTAAGACGAATGCGCAGACCTAATATAAATGACACGCATCTGTTTTCTTTCTGTTTAAAACACACAAGACTGTTTACGAGGAAACTCGCCAAGATGGGCATTTTGACAAGATGGGCTAAACTTACCTTCTTCATCTACTGACTATGGATGGCATCAAGATCTTGTCCTGAAGAATCACAGGGCCAAACAATAGGGATTATATCTCATCTGGTAACAAGAGCAAAGCCATAACTTTAAGAACTCTAATGATATATTTACCCCCTGATATTGCATTGGGGATATCAATTCAAACATTTTTAAAGGCTAAGAGTATGAGCCACAGCTGCCCAAGATATCTGTGAAAAATAACTGCCTAAAGTTGTCGACCCCCTGAACCACATTCAGCATTTAAAAGTACAAAGAATTTCAGTATTGATCAATAAAAAAAAAACATACAAATACATAAATACCTTTGAGTTGGACAGTATGGTGTCAGTCTCATTGGCCAACATAATTCAAAACAGACCTAAAGAAATAAAATAAAATATACTAATGATCAGGATATCATGTTATCATAATAGTTAAATGAATTATTATTATAACTATGACCATTATAATACTGTATTAGTCACCTATTATTTAGCTGATTATTTAGCCTACAGGCTTCTCAAGGACAATCTCACTGAAAAACCCTGGGGTTAATGATTTTAAAATGTGAGTCTTATTTCAAAAGCATAAATCTTACAGACCCCAAACCTTTGAACAGTAGTGCACTGTATGTTTGAGGTGGTTTTGCTTACTAGTCATATGGTTCATAGCCATGGAGATTGTCTTGGACAGGGGGTGCAGCAGGCCATCACAGCATGATGATCTAGGAACATAACAAGCTATTTGTCACAGAGCCAACAATATTACATGGGATTGGTTTAATAAAAGGAACCAAGCTAGAACAGAGGTGAAATGCAGAAAAGATAAATATATAAAAATCTTAAGATAATATATTGTGAAATAAATGCATATGGAATTATTATCATGATTAAACAATAACTCACCCCTTGTTGTAGAGGATGTTTTTTCTCTCTCGCTATTCTGAAATCACATTTTAGCAATATTGGTAAGTGACGTCACTGATTAAGTTAACAATACAGTGCATTCTTTTAGGTTAAATAAATTAGCTTACTTCCAATCACCCATTGACAAATTACCAGCAAAACTATAAAAAAACCTGTTATCTACACTAAATATGTGTTTAAAAACCCAAACTTTCATAAATAAGACCTTAACTTAACGTAACTTAGGCCTAACGTTCTCTTCTGAAACCGGTTAGCTTAGATGCTAACGGACTTTTTCAAAGACACAAAACCATTTCTTTAAAGTAAATATTCAACAGAAGCGTGTCAATTACACGTAAGAAATGTGTCAGGGACGTTTGTGTGTATTATTTGTGAGATTTTGTTGACTAAACTTACCTGAAAGCAGTGAAACCAACAGCGACAGACGGGAGTTTTGTTGTTTGTCAGTTGTTGATGACGTTTCTGGTTTCCATCTGCCCTTGCGCAGCTCACGTGCGCGCTCCAGTGTTTGATTCCGCGCATGCGCATTAAAACACTTCAAAGTCACGCAGCATTTAAATAAACATATAGAATTAAAATGTATATGTAGCCGGTGAGATGGTAATTAGTGGAGGGCGTGGCCAGGTAGGTAGAGGGTATTTAAGCAGGCACCTCTAGGGAGGCCTAGAGAGGAAGTCCAATCTGTTGTGTGGAATTGTGCTGTTTGGTAGCCGTTCCTTGTGTGTTGGTGCACAGACGTGGTCTGGTTGAGAAGGTAGGCCAAGCAAATGTTGACACTTTTGTTTTATATTTACAAAGTTTTTTTCACAAACAGAAACAAAACATGAACTAAAAATCAGGCCTGTCCTCTCTCGCTCTTCACTGTCGTCGCTCCTCCTTTATGCTTCCGCTCCTCCGTGAGAGATGCGAGACCGGTGCGTCGCGCAGGTGTCACTCATTTGCAATCACGCCACCGGCCTCGTGCCGTTCTCCCACGGCCCTCGACCTCGTCCTGCTCGCCACATACCCCCATCGCCCCTCGCAGGCCGGGGGGTACCACCGAGGCTGCGCCTACTCCCCCCCCCTCCCCGGGAGGACCGATCACGGCGGCTGCGGTACCTGGGGGTATGGACAGACGAGGCGAGAGTACAGGAGACGGAAGCATGAGGAGCGACAGAGACGAGAGAGGGGAGAGAGAAAAAAAAAAAAAAAAAAAAAAAATCTTTGATCCGGTTCCCGGACACACTGCCACTCGGCCCTCAACCAGCTGAGAGACTCACTCGCGGTGCCATGCGATGGTACTGGACATCCGTTGGGGGACGGCTCGACGCTCCTCCGCCTCCTGGCGGACGGCGATGGCTCCTCCTGTCGAGGGCAGCCGGCAGCGAGCCTCCCGTCCCCTGCTCCGCCCCCATCATGGCCGACGGCAACAGGCTCCGGCCCACGGCGAACGGGAGCGACTCCTCCGCTCCCTCGCGGATGGCAGCCATCCCTCCTCGACCCAGGAGGACGGCAGCGAGCTCTCCGTCCCACCTGATCTTCTTTCGATCCAGCACCATCGCCTCGGGCAGCAATCGGCGGCCGACGCTCCCTCGTGCTGCCCGACCTCCTCAGCACCGCGATTCCTCCCAGCAGCGAGGGCTCTCCGACAGCGTGTCCCTCCTTCTTCCCGGGTTTCGGCACCAATGTAACGGGGTTCAGACAGATGTTATGGGAAGAAGGAGGCGGGAACCGGCGGACATTCAAACATATTTAATAAATAAATACACAAATACAAAAATGAAAGTAAAAGCCAGCAGCCCCTCACGGACGACTGCTGGCAACACAAACAGAAACAAAACATGAACTAAAAATCAGGCCTGTCCTCTCTCGCTCTTCACTGTCGTCGCTCCTCCTTTATGCTTCCGCTCCTCCGTGAGAGATGCGAGACCGGTGCGTCTACATATAACATAATTTAAAATATCATTAATAAAAAGTTATTGCGAATAGATCTGAACGTTGTTGGTTATCTTATAATCTTAGGGGACCGTACTGACGACGTTGTCAGTTGGTAATCTGCCTGTTAAGTGATATTAAAATAATAACCTGCAGAGAACGTTCCCAGAACGTTCTCTTTAGGTTATACAAATAAAACCTAAAAATAATTAACTAAAAAAGACTGCCTACCAATGAGCAAAGTTATTGATTACTTAGGCATTATCTACTGCCTGATAATGGTCATTTAATTAAGCATTTGATAAATGGTGTTAAAGCACAAAACATTGCAAACCATTCAATTGGTTTAAGAAATTAAATTAAATTAAAATTAAAATTAAATTAAACCTAAAAATAACCTACAGGGAACGTTCTGGGAACGTTCCCTTAAAGTTATAAAACTTGGTTGGACGTCACCACGACAGACCGGTACATCGACCGCATTACTGCAGAAGCTGCACCGATCCGTCTGTCAATCTCCCGTTCCATCTTTCCCTCACTCGCGAACAAGACCCCAAGATACTTAAACTCCTCCACTTGAGGCAGGAACTGAACCAACCTGAAGTGGGCAAACCACCCTTTTCCGACTGAGGACCATGGTCTCGGATTTGGAGGTTATAAAAAGTTATAAAAATAGAACTTAAAAATAACCTGCAGGGAACGTTCCCAGAACGTTCTCTTTAGGTTATAAAATTAAACCTAAAAAATAACCTACAGGGAACGTTCTGGGAACGTTCCCTTAAAGTTATAAAAATAGATCCTAAAAATAACCTACAGGGAATGTTCCCAGAACGTTCTCTTTAGGTTATAAATTTAAACCTAAAAATAACCTACAGGGAACGTTCTGGGAACGTTCCCTTAATGTTATAGACATAGATCCTAAAAATAACCTACAGGGAACGTTCCCAGAACGTTCTTGTTTGGTTCCCAAAAAAATAACCAAATGGGAACCAAACGGGAACGTTAGGGGAACGTTCTGTGTTTGCTGGGGAGTTTGCATGTTTTGATGTCCTCATGTTCTTGTTCAAGAAATTACAGTGGCTGTTGCATTTATATCATAATGAAGTGGCCAAATGTAATTAAGCAAACATTTGAATTAAATGTCATTTGGACAAAATTAAACAAGGATTTTTATCTACTGTAAAGTGTAATAACACTAGGCCGAAAGCGCCCTTCTGCAGACATTTGTTATAATACATAATGTTACATAAGAATTGTTTATATTATGTATTTTAACAGTGTTGTTCTATGATTACTTGCTTTTGATACTTTATTTGAACCAAATATTATTGCTTCATTGTTGTTTTATATGTATAAGCTATTTTAAAAGCTTAGGTCTATTTTTATCAAAATAAAAAATAAAGATATCGAATTAAAAAAGTACTTGATTAATCGTCAAAATAATCAACTGATTACACTATTACCAAAATAATAATTAATGCCAGCCCTAATTGAGATGAATTTGACTGATAATGGATAGCTGTCTGTGTATTAGACATCCTGGGTATGCACTAAGGAGGAAAATATGGAAATCATTGGTAAATGTAATAAACATGCGTCCATTAATGTGTCAACTTTGACAGCTCTGATTATAAATGATTTTGTCTACAGCATACTCGAGCTTCATCTAGACCTGGACCCAGGTATTTTATTAATTTTGTATTACCATATTGGCAAAATTAAGTAAGTTTGAATCTGTTAACAACATAATTATGGAATTCCAGTGTATATATAGAGAGAGAGAGAGAGAGAGAGGTTGGACTTATAGTTAAAGAGCAAATTTGTTTGTTTAATGTTTTGCAATGATAATTTCATTTACAACCAATTGGGGGGACCAGACATTACATTTAATAATTTAGCGGACGCTTTTATCCAAAGCGACTTAAGAATGAGGAGAGCAATAGAAGCATAATATACAAAATTAAAGGGATGTCCAATATTTCAATCATTTCCTTTTATCATTTTACTGCTCATTCTTAAATCAGTTTAAGATGAATCATAAAGGGAAGGAGGGACACCTCGTGGTTGGACTACGTCTCAGGTTGTGAAGAAATCACCTGGAGTCTGATTTTCTTTGGGAATTGTAGCTATATCACGATCCTTAAAAAAATAAAATAAAAGCAGCTATTTACGGTGCTTCCTAACATGGAGCTAAAATGGGTACTTCTTATGGGTGAGTGAAATGTTTTACTCTTCACGCGTGTGTGTGTGTTTGGGGGGGGGTGTTTGGGGGGGGGGGGGGGGGGGGGGGGGGGGGGGGGATACATTTGGGACGCAGGGAAGTTGTATTAGTAGTCAGACTAAAGCTTCGTGTCGGAGACGGTATTAAAAAAATAAGTAAACAAATACTTCCTTAAGCTCGACGATTTCCGTTGTTAGACATCGAAACCAAAGAGCCATAGAAAATGCCTCTTGTTGTGCACCAACACCGATACATAAATCAGTGGAGAGTGAATATCGATTAATGAGGAAATAGTGTGCGTGTGATTTTTAAGAAGTTAACACCCACACAAATCCCGCACATGTTCGTAAGTTAGTGCCGTTCACATGTCACTAACTTACTCGGATCTTTGCCTGATTTTCCATATGTTTTTAAAAGCTTTTCCTTAATGTCGAATTTTCTGATCACTTTCAGTTCTGTTCGGGGATTATCTTTAGATCAGGGCGTGAAGATGTCCCTCACAAGGTGTTGATAATGTTTGCTCTGTCGACGATTATTTCAGAAAATAATTTTGACTCGTCACATGTCGACAAAGTGTTTAAACAGTAATATTTCTTTATGACTTTAGGTTGTCAGACAAAAAGCAAGTTACAAAAATGCCAGCTTATAAATATGATCGTATAATTATAGCCGCAATTAGGTTCAAAGATTAACTTTTTTTTTTTTTTTTTTTTTTGCCCTACAGGTATAAAAGAGAGAACAAAATATAGTTTCGTCAAAGTGCCACTATTTAAAAAAATAAAAAATAAATACTCACCTAAACTGCTTAGGTGAAAGCTGCAATTTTACAAACATTAAAATGCAATAAAAATCGACTTTATATCTTACCATTTAGATTTTAGCTTCTCTGCGTCTTGAGTAGATTCAGATGAGCAAAATCGATTAAGATATTCAACCTCATAAAAAAATATTTATTCAAGAAATAGAGACGAATATATGTCAGTGTCCCAGATAGCACACGTACATCACGGAGACGTCTATTTGAGTGTTTGCTCATCTGCAATACGTCTATAGGACGTTTCCTGTCAGATGTCAAATAATAGACGTTTAGAAGATGTCTTTAAGATGTAATGATTTAGAATGTATGTTAAACTGACATCTTAAAGATGTCTATCAGATGTTAGTAAACAGCAGATGCTTTCCAGATGAAGTGATCTTTAACAGACATCTTGCAGACGTACGTGTGTTATGTGGCGGATAATTGGAATGGCAGTTACATTTTAAATTGTGATAACGCGCGTGTTTCTGTGGAGGAATGTATCGAGCGTGCATCAAAAGCCAGGAGGATTAAAGCACAGACACAAATATAGTAAGATTTTTGTATGTTTTCCACAACATGCTTAGTCAGCTTTATAATCAATGCGGTTTGGCTGCATACATATTTAATGATGTTCAGCATTGTGTAGACAGCAACATGAATATAGTTTATATGAGTTATGCTGCATTTTCTTTCTCTTCCCAGGTCTCTTTCTTCCGTCATGTAGTGGATGTGCCTTTGGATACACATTTTTAAAAAACAAATGTGTTGGTAAGTGGCTTGTGATTTAATTGAATTATAGTGCAAAAGTATGATTGTAATGACGTTTTTATGTCTGTATGTCAGTACAATTTGTGTATAATTGTTGTGATCCAGTCTTCTAACTTTGTAATACCATGTTTCCTTCTCTTTTGCAGATGAGGATGAGTGTGCGACGTCTCTGAGTGTGTGTGACGATAACTCCAATTGTGTAAATACAGATGGAAGTTACCTATGCAACTGTAATAACGGGTTTGGAAGGATCACCGAAACAGGACCGTGTTATGGTATGAGAGAGGATTGTGGGATTGAGGAGTCCATCTTATTTGAACATGTCTAGTTACAATTTTTCATTTAGCACTTTAATCCAAAATGACTTGTTAAAACATGGTAAAAAGCAGCTTATCATAAGAGACACAATATTTTCAGTTCATCATGCTGACTTAATGTATAAGCTTAACATTTATATAAAATCAACACTCAGTGGGCCCTATTTTAACGATCTGAAACGCAAGTGTTTAGCGCAAAGCGCAAGTAACTTTGTGGGCGGGTCTCGTCTAAATGCCTCTTGCGCCCGACGCACATCTAAAAGGTGTTGGTCTGAAGTAGCTTCATTATTCATAGGTGTGGTTTGGGCGTAACGTGAAATAAACCAATCATAGCGTCATCTCACATTCCCTTTAAGAGCAGGCACTCTTGTTCTAAAGCGGATTCCTATTATAACGGCGGATTTGCCAGGCGCACGCCAGGAGCGGTTCACAGCCGAGGAGACCGACGTTCTCGTCAGGGACATTGGGGATGGAGAAACCCACCATCTTAACTTTGGTTAAACAGGCGTATGATAATTTGGGTAAATGTGTAAGCTAGATGTATGCTTTTATAATAAATTGTCTATCTATCTATCTATCTATCTATCTATCTATCTATCTATCTATCTATCGTAATAATGTATGATTTGCAAAAATGAAAACTGCTGCTTCTGTGTAGATGAGAGAATCAAAGTGCGCGTTGTGCACACGCTACATTGATTATGGCCAAGCGTGCGCCCTTAAAATAGCATATGAATAACATGCGCAACGCGCCACTGACTTTAAACAATTTTTCCTGGTTAGTGGCGCAATTGTTTTCTAAACCTGCAAAATAGCATGAAGGAACGTTTGCGCCGGAACACGCCTCCCCTTTGCGCTGAACCGCCCCCGGGAGCGCAAGTGTATTTCCTAACTTACCGACGTGCGTCTGAGGAGGGAAAAGTCCGCTTTGCGCGGGTGCAAAATATGAATGATACATGCGTCGGTGTACAAAGTCAATTGCGCTGGGTGCAAGATAGGGCCCAGTGTGTTTTCGTTACTGAATGAATTTACGTTTTGAACGAAATTCAATGACTCACTAATTACGGCAGTGATTGTGTGTTGACACTTTGCTGGCATTTTCATGACCCTAAATGAGTAAAAGTAGCAAATTTTCAAGAAAAGCATCATAGGTTAAATAGTGTTTCTGACAAAAACAATAAAAAAATTTAAATGGGTCAAATTGACCCGCCAACTTAAAATATGGTCATTTTGATGGGACAACACATCTTCCCATAACCTAGACTATTTTAAAATAACTCGAACAGCACAGAAAATGTTCTCTCACTCAGTTTAAAACGTACTCGGTTACTAACGTAACCTCGGTTCTCTCTAGAAGAGGGAACGAGTACTGCGTAAGATATCTTACGCTAGGGGAAAATCCTTTTTCCGCGAGATATTGAAGCCAAAAATTATCCTTAATTTTGTAATAATGCAAAACGCGTTGCGGCAGCATGCAGACATAGGCGAGGCAGCTCGCGCGCCTATTGGCTGCTCTGCGGCAACTGCAGCAGCCTATCGAGCGAGGCCTGGCGTGACGCCAGACCCAATCAGGGCACTTCGCGCCCGCTGCGTCACGTCCCGCCGAAATGGGCGTGGTCTAGGCCTATAAATACCGCTCGCAGGCAGCTATTATCTGGTTTTTCATCATCGAAGCAACCAGAGCGTGTGCATGCACGGCAAGATACGCAGTACTCGTTCCCTCTTCTAGAGAGAACCGAGGTTACGTTAGTAACCGAGTACGTTCTCTTACGAGAGGTCTCTCGTACTGCGTAAGATATCTTACGCTAGGGGACCCAATGCAAAACGCCGTGCATGCTGAGATCTGACACCAAAGACCCAAGGGCGAAAACCCGGGGTACATATAGTGCACAATCACTCAGGGAACTCACAGGGAGTCCGGGAAGAGGGAGGGGCGAAGCCGCACTCTTCCACATATGGCAGCGTCGCTGAGACGCGAATTTCATCATACAGACAGGCAGTGGTGGACGAAGTACACATACCATGTACTTGAGTTAAAGTAAAGATACTCAAGGTAAAATATTACTCAAGTAAAAGTAGAAGTGCTGCCTTTAAACATTCACTTGAGTAAAAGTACAAAAGTATTTGCCTTCAAATGTACTTAAGTATCCAAGTACTATGATTTTTTTATGGCTATAATGTCCTATTATAATTTTTGTCACAAGACTCTTGCTTAACTCGGTCTACGTGAAGACTCTAATGTCACTCTTGGCACATCAATCTATTAATAAAATGACATTAATTAGTCATATATATGTTTGAATTGAATACATTTTTTGTGTGTTTAATTTTTGACGGAAGGGGACTGATCCCATAAGGTATAATACATTTACAGTATTTACTGTACATATTTTTCACGAGCGTCTATGGTCATAATTATAAACATCCTAATGTTATGATACATTCACATAAACCTGCACAATGCCATTGAATATATATATATACACACTACATTATGGGAGCAGCCAATTTCCCTACAAAATTAAACACCAAAACGTATTAATGCAGTGTTTCTGCTACTCCTAAAAAAAAAAAAAAAATGCTATTATATGCAAGTAATTTTAGTGTCAACGTAATAAGCAATGTTCATTATGCGTCAGTATTTACCGATAATTGCTGCAATAATAGCTGCTGCTCTCTGCCCCGCTTAAAATCATTGGCAACCAGTGATGCGCGGGTTGATCCGAAATGAGCGGGTGCCTGCGGTCACCCGCGGTTACCCGCGGTTACGAGTCATCCAAAAATATTTTTAATGATATTCGGGTCGCGGTCGGTCGGGTCGTTTGAAATAAAGATGCCAATTAAACCTTTGTAATTTATATAGTAGTATAGAGAGCATAAGCGGAGTGGAGCGGTGAGAATCTTCGCTCATCGCTCACGGAACTGTCCACCCCTCCGCTCCCCCGCTCAAAGCTACATCAGGCCGCTCCGCTCATTATCGCTCGATCAGCGCTCAACGCAGTTTGATCCGCGCTCCACTCAAATCGCCCCCCGCTCGCTCCAAAAAGGGGAAAAAAAATCTACATGTAGCCTATATCACTGTAGCTTAGACCACAGCCTTACCTCCTAAAGAACTAATGAGCAACAACAACATTTTTCAAATAGAAATGTTTTATTTCAAATGACAAATTAGGCCTATGTAAGAAGGAATATAGCCTACACCAAGTCCTGTAAAATTAAACGAATGAATGGGCCTAATAATATGAATAACAATTATATAAACAAAAATATAGCCTACATAAAAATTTTAAAAGTAAATTTACTATTAGGCCAGAATTTTGATAAGTTAACTTTTGTGCAACGCGCACGATTAAAATTTAAATGCGCTTATATCCATTGTACACACAAACTGCTGTAAAATAAAACGAATAAATGGGCCTAATAATATAAATAAAATTTATATAAACAAAAATATAAAATAAATATACATAAACGTTTTAAAAGTAGGCCTAGGCTAAATTAACTATTAGGACAACATTCTTATAACTGAACTTGTGCGCAGCGCGCAGGATTAAAATTTAAATGGGCTTGTATCAATTGTTTGCATTTTACGCTGTATTTAATTTAGGCTACACTTTAAGTTACCGTATTCAATTTGCTAACCTTTTGCTTTCTTCCCAGCGTGTTCACATATCACACTGCATGTTTTCGAGAGATGTGTCTTTTTAGATTCCAAAATTAATCTTTAGGCCTACTGACTGAAACGATGTCGTTTTCTTCTACCACATAATAGTTAGTTTTACACCTGTATGACTTCTTATTTTCCTTTTTGAAGTAGCCTACTTTTTGAACTCCATTATTGAGCCGAGTTTTGACTGAAAATAGAATCCATCTTGCAGTCATCAACAGTAGACTGAGTCAGGCTTGACTGAGCATGCTTCAGAATCTTGGTGTGCGCGGAGCGGGAAATAGGGCGACGCTCCATCCTTTTAAAAATGCCGCTCTGCGTTCTGTCCAAGATCCGCCCGCTTGCTCCCGCTCCACTCCGCTCACATGCAATTTTCTATGAAATACATAGGCCTACACTTTATTGGCTGAATAACTGGCGCGAAGATGACGCACGAGCTCAGTCTGCAGGTAGAGATGGAGGCGGCAAGAGAAAAGGTGAAGACTGGGGAGTGGAAGCTCCGCAAATACACAAACAGAAAGAGCAAAGTTGCCGAAATAATGAAAGATAATGACCAAAGTGCTGGCTTTGTCATGTGTATTTCTTGCTATGCATTTACTAGCCTACTTTTAAAAAATGCGGGTCAGGAAGCGGGTCGGGTACAATATTTTCTTTCTTTTTTTTTTCGGTCCGAGTTGCGGGCGGGTTAGTTGAAAACGTCGGTCGGGTCCGGGTTGTTTATACATTGACCCGCGCATCACTGTTGGCAACACAAATTGTTTGGATTGAGAGCTACACGAATCACGTGACCGCGCGGCGGCGAGATCACAGTAGGCTTGTTCGACTTGAAACGGCACACTGCACAGACCAATCGGTGAATGACATTAAAATACCGCAAGAGCGATTAGAGAGTAGACGGCTCTGTATGCTTTTCAATCGCTCTCGCGATTTCGCTCTATACTTTGATGTCATAAACTGATCGGTCTGTGCAGCGCCGGTTCAAGTCGAACAAGCCGTGTGTGTCGCAACCTCTTATATACTGTCTATGGTCGCAACTCTCATTTTTAACGGCTCTGGTTTGCGCTTAGTAGATACCGCCAAGGCAAGTTCAAAACAAAGCGCGCACGTTGTAGGCTACTGTGATAGGTGGCTCGTTTGACCAGTTAAGTTTTTATCCACTCATAAATAAAAAGGTTTTGAAAATGTAGTAGAGTAAAAAGTAAGATATTTGACTTTGAAATGTAGTGGAGTTAAAGTAAAAGTCTTCCCAAATTTAAATACTTCAGTAAAGTACAGATACGCAAAAAAGCTACTTAAATACAGTAACGAATTACATTTACTTCATTACTGTCCACCACTGCAGACAGGGCGGGGTACGGCCTGAACTGATGGGGGAATGTGGGTCTTACACAGTTTGCCCAGGCACATCTTGTGCTGCTACTTTTCACTGTCGAACATTGAGCTGTGCTCAGTAGACGCAGCATTCTGAGCTGATCGCATCAGGTCAGGTAATACTGGTAAACTTAGACCGACAGCAGCCTGATACAAGTACATACAAATATCTTGCAAGGCAATCCCACTTGACCAGGCCCACGAAGAGGCCATGCCTCTAGTGGAGTGCGCTCTGACACCCAACGGGCACTGCATGCCCTTGGAGGCGTATGCCAGCGCTATAGCATCAACTATCCATCTGGATAGGCTCTGTTTCGACGCGGCTAGTCCCTTAGAACGTCCGCTAAATGAAACAAAGAGCTGCTCCGTCTGTCTAAAAACAGACGAGCGAGACACATAAGCTCGTAATGCCCTGACTGGGCAAAGGAGGCTCGCGTCTCTTTCCTCATCAGGGACTGTTAGGGCTGACAGGGAGATAACCTGCGCCCTAAACGGTGTGTTGAGGGATTTTGGAACATAACCGTGCTTAGGTTTGAGTATAACTTTTGAGTCATTAGGCCCAAACTCCATGCACGCCGCGCTCACAGAGAGCGCGTGTAGATCCCCTACGCGCTTCACTGAAGCGAGAGCCAGCAAAAACACCGTCTTGAAAGACAGGTGTTTCAAATCGATTGACTGTAAAGGCTCAAATGGCGCACCTTTCATGGCTTCCAGAACCGTAGAAAGGTCCCATACGGGGACTGAGGGAGGTCTGGGAGGATTCAGTCTCTTAGCCCCTCTAAGGAAGCGGATGACTAAATCGTTCCTTCCTATTGACTGACCAAGCGTTGTTTCTGAGAACGCTGCTATAGCCGCCACATAAACTTTGAGCGTGGAGGGGGCCCTGCCCTCATCCAACAGCTCTTGTAGGAAGGAAAGCACCTCCGTCACACCACAGTCTGTGGGTGACACACCACGGGCTGTGCACCAGCCCGAAAACACTGACCATTTCGAGGAATAGAGTCTTCTCGTAGACGGAGCTCTAGCCTGCGTGATCGTGTATAATACTCCTTTAGGGAGTCCAACATGTACCCGTTGATGGCCCAGACATGAAGGGACCATAGTTCCGGGTGAGGATGCCAGATCGAGCCGTGGGCCTGTGAGAGGAGGTCTCTCCTCACTGGTACTGGTCACGGGGCAGTACTTGCTAACTGCATCACGACTGGGAACCAAGGTTGGTTTTTCCAGAACAGTGCCACCAGCAATACTGAGCATCCTTCTTCCCTGATCCATTCTATCACCTGAGGCAGGAGAGAGACGGGGGGAAAAGCATAGAGCGGGCGGCGGGGCCACACATGGGCCAGCGCGCTCCTGCTCTTGGAGAAAAATTCCTGACAGTGAGCGTTTTCTTGAGACGCAAACAGGTCTACTTCCGCTCTGCCGAATTTCTTCCACAGCAGTCGGACTGTCTGTGGGTGTAGAGACCACTCGCCTGCCGGAACATTGTTCCTGGACAGTCTGTCCGGTCCTATATTCAGGAGCCCTGGCACGTGCGCTGCTCTGAGCGAGCGCAGGTTGCACTGAGCCCATACCAGGAGGCGTTCTGCCAGCCTGTACAGGTTCTTGGACCTGAGGCCGCCCTGGCGATTTATGTAGGACACCACAGACATGTTGTCCGAACGGACCAAGACGTGGCGTCCTTTTATTTGGGGACAAAAACGCGTCAGCGCGTTGTCTACTGCCAGCATTTCGAGGCAGTTTATGTGTAGGAGCTTTTCCCGTTCCGACCACTGGCCGAAGAACGGTCTGCCCTCGAGCAGCGCTCCCCATCCCGAGGTGGACGCGTCCGTGGACACCACTTTCACCCTCGAGGAAGTCCCCAGGCTTACACCTGATTGGTACCAGTCGTTCGCTCTCCAAGGTTTCAGAGCTGTGACGCACTTCTGATTGACCCTGAGGCGAAGCGAACCGGATGCCCACGCTCTGCGTGGGACTCGCGCTTTCAGCCAAAACTGCAGCGGGCGCATGCGGAGCAGGCCCAGCTGGAGCACTGACGATGCTGAGGCCATGAGACCTAGCATCTTCTGAAATTTCTTGAGCGGGACAGACGCGCCGCAGCGAAACGAGTTCGCTGTGCGTTGAATGTCTATCGCGCGCTGTGGTGATAGTCGCGCTATCATGGACAGCGAGTCCAATTCTGTGCCCAGGAAGGATATCTTCTGACTGGGTGACAGAGAGCTCTTCGCCCAATTGACACTGAGACCCAAATCCTCGAGGTGATCGAGTAAAATGGTCGTGTGTTCTATGAGCACTGCGCGAGATTGCGCTAGAATCAGCCAATCGTCCAAATAGTTCTGCACTCGCATGCCTCTCATTCTGAGGGGTGCGAGCGCCGCATCCATGCACTTCGTAAATGTACGGGGTGCCAGGGACAAACCGAACGGCAGGACTGTGTACTGATATGCCTGGCCCTCGAAGGCGAATCTCAAATATCGCCTGTGACGTGACGCTATCTGTATTTGAAAATACGCGTCTTTCAGATCTATTGACACAAACCAATCTCCTTGGCGAATCTGCACAAGGATTTGTCTGGTCGTGAGCATCCTGAACTGTCGCTTCACAAGCACTTTGTTCAGTTGCCTTAGATCTAGTATGGGTCTGAGACCCCCGTCTTTTTTCGGTACCAGGAAGTATCTGCTGTATAGCCCTCCTTCGCTCTGAACTTGAGAGAGAGGCTCTATGGCCCCTTTGCTCAATAGTTTCGCCACTTCGGCTCGAAGTAAATGTGCTACTTCTGTTTTTACCGTGGTCTCGACGCGCGCCACATAGCGGCGAGGGCGTCGGCGAAACTGCAGCGAATAGCCTCTTTTTATAATGTTCAGCACCCACTTCGAAACCCCGGGCAGCTTTGCCCATGCGTCTGCATGGATAGCTAGGGGTTGAATACGAAGCGCGCTCCGCTCGCTCAGCGATGGAGAAGCTTCGGTGTGCTGTAACACAAGCGTGGCGCTCGTGACATTTGAGGCATGGGGCGCGCTGATAACAGCGGGCAGATTGCCCGCGCTCGACTCCTCTGCGGTGGTTAACCGCGAGGGGGAGGGCTGGGCGGTTCCCGTGGGAACTGTCATGTCTATGTGTGGATGTGGGCGCGGGACAGCGGGCACATTTATCACACCGAAAGCATCGTTCGCTTGCGTGAAGCGAGTGCACGTTGGTTTCGTTTTTACAGAAACCGTGAGACATGCATAACGCGGTGTTAGTGGGCACTGGGTATTGGGCACATTCACCATGTTTGAAGCGCAACCGATCTGAGTCGGTTTTATGTGCGCGAGCCCTGTGTGACAGGCTGTGCTTGTGTGTAGGGATGGGCACTGGGCAGTGGGCATTCTTACTACACATGAAACACCATCGGCCGTGGCCGGGACACCAGAAAATACACTCTTTTGGGGATTTATCTGGGTAGCCGTGAAAACGGCATTTGTGTGCAGGCAAGCGGGTGACAGAACCGACTTGTTGGCTGCAGAAAACACTGGAACAGTCACATTTGCTGGAACTGGACGAGCGAATAGCTTTGGTGTGAGTCTGGCCACAGCGGGACTTGAACACCGTCGTTTTCCTAGCTGTGCTAGGACGACTTCGGGGCCTCGGGCTTCACCGTAATCCTAGGTCGCGGGCCACGCACGGCGGAGCGGCGACCGGATGAGCGGGAGCGCGGTCTCGCGCTTCGGGCCTGGCGGCGCTGTGAAGTGGAGGCAGTGGACGGTGGCTGTGGCTGTGAGCTCTGAGCAGACGGTTTCGCACGGCCTGCTGCAGAGCTGGAGCGCTTCGGGAGGAAGTGCTTCATAGCCTGTGACGCTTTCTGTACCTCTGCGAATCTCTCCGCGAAATCTTTGACGGAGGATCCAAAGAGGCCTGTGGCGGAAAGCGGGGCGTCGAGGAACGCGGTGCGCTCAGACTCGGCCATTTCCGAGAGCATCAGCCAGAGATGTCTCTCAGTCACGGTGAGAGAAGCCATATTCCGTCCAATGGCTTGCGCTGCAGACTTAGTAGCACGGAGAGCGAGGTCCGTGGCACTCCTTAAGTCCGGAGGAGATCGGCCTGGAAGATCTGAAGCGTTGCCATGGTGTGCAGCGCTGACGCAGCTTGCCCGGCGGTGGAGAAAGCGCGGCGGAGCAGGCTTGACGTCGTGCGGCAAGCTTTAGAGGGTAGGGCCGGCTTAGCACGCCGTCCAGCGGAGGGCGGGCATAAGTGGGCCACTATCGCCTCTTCGACCGGCGGCAGCGAAAGGTATCCTTTGTTCTTGGCATCGTCAACAGCGGAGAATGCCAAAGAAACAGCAGGACGCACTCTAGCCGAATAGGGGAAGTTCCAGGACTTGGCGACTTCTTCGTGTAACTCAGGAAGAAAAGGCGCCGGTCTGGACGCAGGCAAAGCGCGCTCCCCAGGCAGGAAAAATCCATCCAGCCGGTTGTGAGCGGGCTGCTCAGGCGAAGACCACTCGAGGCCGAGGCTCGCCGCGGCCTGTGCGAGTACTCGCATGAGCTCCGTCTCGATGGACGCTCTCTTGCCTGACGACGTGCGGGCAGGGGGCGTGGGGTCCTCAGAGCCCGCCCAATCCTCACTGCCTGACGCCAGGATAGAGCAGGAATCATCCTCTCCCAGCAGGGCTTCCTCATCCACGATGTCAACGGAAGCGGCGGCAGACGGCGGCCGCTGTCCGTCAGGAAGCGAGGCTGACGAAGCCGGGGAAGCAAGCGGGCGAACCGGCGAGCTTTGGCGGCTGAGGGAGGGTTCCGGGGCCCGCTGGGCACGGCGCTTTTTACGGCGCGACGCCGCGGCGGGCGGGGGAGCAGTCTCGGTGAAGAAGGCTAGGCGAGTCCTCAGAGTCGCCATTGCCATCAGCTCGCAGTGAGGTCAGCCGCCGTCAGCGAGCGCGAGAACTGCATGTTCCTCACCCAGGCAGGAAACGCAAACCACGTGGCGGTCCCCGTCGCTGAGTGTGGCTCTGCACGAGCCGCAGGAAGGCATCTTTAAAAAGACGCTAGCTCTTTTAGAATGTGTGTCGCGGCGGCGACACACACACACAAATAGAGTACAGTGTAATCAGAAAGGATATAAGCGCCGGAAAGCGCAGCAGGAAGGCAGGAAGGCGGCGCGGCCAGCGACTTCAGTGACTCGTCCCGCTGAAGGTGCTCTCTCTCAGACGGCGCGGCTTCTTCTCCAGCTCCAGCGATGCGTGTGCTTCACTTGAAGGATGAAAAATCAGATAATAGCTGCCTGCGAGCGGTATTTATAGGCCTAGACCACGCCCATTTCGGCGGGACGTGACGCAGCGGGCGCGAAGTGCCCTGATTGGGTCTGGCGTCACGCCAGGCCTCGCTCGATAGGCTGCTGCAGTTGCCGCAGAGCAGCCAATAGGTGCGCGAGCTGCCTCACCTATGTCTGCATGCTGCCGCAACGCGTTTTGCATTATTACAAAATTAAGGATAATTTTTGGCTTCAATATCTCGCGGAAAAAGGATTTTCCCCTTGCGTAAGATATCTTACGCAGTACGAGAGACCTCTCGTAAGAGAACTAGATTAAAGTCGCATCTCTTCAGCCAGGCATTCATATAATCCTACAGTTCAAACTACAATCCGGCCTCTAGCTCATAAATGCCAGAGGAGAACTGGCCCCCGACTGAGCCTGGGTTCTCCCAAGTTTTTTTTTTCTCCATTAGGTCACCTGATGGAGTTTTAGGACACCATTAGGTCACTTGATGGAGTTTTTCGGTTCCTTGCCACTGTTTCCTTTGGCTTGCTCAGTTGGGGATATTTTGGGGATATTTAATTTAATTTTATCAATCAATAAATTCCTCTTGAAACAAACTTTGTTGTATTATTTTAATTTAATACTGTGAAGCTGCTTTGATACAATCTGTATTGTGAAAAGCGCTATACAAATAAACTTGACTTGACTTGACTTGACTCATCTTTTCTCTCTCTCACACAGACATCAATGAGTGTAAAATTCCATATTTTTGCGGCACAAATGCATTGTGCATAAATCATCCTGGCGGCTACTAGGGATGGGACGGTATGAAAATTTAATATCACGATTATAGTGACCAAAATTATCGCGATTATCAATATTATCACGGTTTTGTTCAAACGAGATGAAAGTGTTCAAAAAGAGATGATGATCACACTGAAGGCATTTCAACAAGTTTTATATTTGAAAATCAACAGACAACAAATAAATCAAGCAGCTCTATGCTCTTTTTAAAGCAAGATTCTATTCTGTGCCATTTCCTTCCTTATAATGACGGTCGTCAATAGCAACGCATTATAACACCGCGCACATCCATTTTAACGGCCACCTAGTGTTAAGTAGTGTTCATGACATGAATGTTGATGTGCCTTTAAGATAACTTCTTCTATGGCATACGTTATTGTATGCATGCTGTTTTTATGTGAGCGCGCACGCACAGTGAGAGTGAGATTGCTCGCGCTAAGAGGAAGAAGATGACCGCTCTACTGCTGACCGTTGTTTTATTATAATGTGTTTACTTCCACTTTGATTTGTAGCGTGTTTTAGAGTGTTTTCTTTTCCCTTTTAACATTCGCTCTTCGACATGTATGTGAAGAGTGTGCTTATAACTGAGAGAAAACATCTATAAAAGTCTCGTGGAACTACCAGTTCATTTGCACTGTCTTCAAACTCTCTGACAGACGTTACACCATGTATCACAATGGACGCGCTCTCTCGTTTCATTCAAATAACTTGCCGTCTTGCGTCTTCATTTTTAATTGTATTGAAAATTAAATCAGAGTTGATTTATTGTTTACAGAGTTTGATATTGTTGTGATCATCTTGTCTGAACGATTGTTTTCCATCCTCGATTAAGTTTGCCTCAGGACTTTTGTTAAATCCAAAATATGACCACACCTCAGAATTGGTTCTCTTAAAAGGCTGAAAAATCTCCCGAGCGCTGTCACTGCCTTCCGCTATTCCTTCTTGAATAAAAAAACAACAACATTGCGCGCTGAGCCTGCGTCAGACTGTTGCTGGCTGGACAGGATCTAAAAATCGCGATAATCAAACACGGTTTTAATGATAATTAAATTTTAAACGATATTACTAACCGTCAGTAAATTTGATCGTGGTTTATAGTGAAACCGGTAATCGTCCCATCCCTAGCGGCTACACCTGCGAATGTCACAAGGGTTACACCAACTACGGCAACGACCAGTTAAAATGCATCGGTGAGTGTTACAGCAGCAGGGCAAACTATTATTTGCTTCATTTTAGATGCACTGATGCAGTTTTTAGGTTGATCTTATAGGTGAGTGTTAGCTAATGACTTATTTTGAAAATGCTTGAATTTTTATGTTTTGTTTTCAAGGTTTGAAAAGTGCTTAAATTTTGGATAAAATGCTTGAAATTGTAACTGTATTTCGTTCACAACAAATACCTATCTGACTTAATAGTTTGTTTATTAAATGGAGAAATAAAATGTAGCCCTTCAGATACAGAGCGATTTGGATGCCTCGTTTTTATTGGCCTTGCGGGTAATCGTCACTGGCAAAAGTCGAACTATTTTTAACTTTGACCGTGGCGTGCGCGCGAGCTGCAGCCCCCCTCGTCATAGCATCAGCACCCCCTGGTGGGGGGCTGTGGACTAACATAATATTGTACTTAAAAACGTGACATAAAATGGGCATCAATGGACAGCATTAACTAACGCTCTTATGCCTAATGTACTGAGTGTTCAAGCTACAGAGAAAATTAAATAAAGTGTGAATTTGTCATGATTTGTTCCGATCAGAGGAGAGCTCGTGTGCGGAGAACGCATTTCTGAATATTCCGCTCCGCTCGCTCAACCCAGAATGGCCTGCTGGTTCGAAATATGTGGAATAAGGGCTGCCTCCAACTAAAGTTTTTTTCTAGTCGACTAGTAGTTGTTCATTTAAGCCATTAGTGGACAAATCACCCCTTTATATTAACTTAATTATGTAAATAGGCTATACAGGATAATGAGCGTTTACGTAATATAGCCATACTCAAGCGCATGACCGCACACATAAAGCTTGCCACAAAGTACCAGCAAAACTAATGATTATGAATGTGTCAAAAATAGCAAGGAGACATTTAATTGTTTATTAATAAACTGGTGTTTTCTGTGTCGCTGCAAAGATGAAGTTGGCGATGCGGACTCGCCATGAACGCCAGAGAGAAATGCACATTTCATATGGATTAAATAATCAGAGAGTAGCCTATTTCTTTTCGTTTTGAATAGTTTTGTTTAAAAGTAGACATTTCAAGCTTTCTATAATAGATAGCTTATGTTTCTCAAATCTGTGAGGCACAAGCTGAGTTTCGGCGCCCTCCAGTTCACGTGCAATGCAAGTGATCGTGCCGGCGCCTTATTGTCTGCTATATATTTGCTTCTTATTTACTAAATACAGGCAACTGGTTGATAAAACATTGATCAAAATTAAGATACAATTTATACAAAACGAAAATCTTTTAAAAAGAGTCTTTCTACAAACTAAAGTCAATGAAGTGGTCAAAATCATGTCTTACCCACTCCATGTCTCCAGTCATATTGCGCATCTCATGATGTATCATTATCTTTCTCATGCTGCATGCTCACTTTCATAATCAACATTGATTAAATAAAAAAATAACATTAGCCTTTAATATTTAAACATAAATATGAAACTAAATATGTTTTCTTTAATGGCTACAACATGTATACAGTACAGAGAAATTTCATGTCTTGTCGTCAGCCTAAACATAATGACGTCACATATATTCCGACCCAGCACTCAGCCCCCCTCGCATGAACCAGCTGCCAGCGCGCCTGTTAGTGACTGAGTACTTGGTGTGATAATGTAATGTTAGTATTGCATGTCCGTTATGGCACGTTCATTTGTGGAACATGCAGTGAACATAGCCAAAGTTACAGCCCTAGTAACTGTAACGGTAAAGGAACAGTTCACTTAAAAATTAAAATTCTGTCATCATTTACTCACCCTTAAGTTGTTTCAAACCTGAATGAATTTCTTTATTCTGCTGAACACAAAGGAAGATATATTGAAGAATGTCGGTCATCAAACAGTTGATGGACCCCATTGACTTCCATAGTATTTCTGTCAGGTCCATTAAGTCAAGAACACACAGACAATAAAAATAAAGAATTTTTATTGAATAGATTGCAAACAAGTTGATGTTCCTGAATTGAAATTTGGCGGTATGGCTCTGTTCAGGGAGTCCTCTGACCTTTCATGAGCACCATGAAATAGCAGAGAGTCAGAGGACAGCAGCAGCAGCATAAGGGAACGCTCACACAGTTTAGGACTGTGAGAGCTAAAATATCTCCCTGTGAACAGAGCAAGCAACATGACATAAAGCAAATGCCACGTTATGCATAAGGAGGAGCTGGGGAGGTGGCGGGCAGCAGAAGTGAGCAGCAGCATGTATGAGCAAACTGAATGTGCTTTAAATAGGTCGCCTTGTTTGAGCTTTGGCCATTGAGCAGCGAGGGGAGTTAACGAGCTAATGCAGCTCAGCTGAAGCAGATCAGCTGACAGGACAGTGTTGTTAGCAAACAGCATTAGCAGCGTCTTGACTACCTGGCCTGCCAGAACTAACGCTGACGCTCAATTTCTGTCAGGTCCATTAAGTCAAGAACACAGACAATAAAAATAAAGAATTTTTATTGAATAGATTGCAAACAAGTTGATGTTCCTGAATTGAAATTTGGCGGTATGGCTCTGTTCAGGGAGTCCTCTGACCTTTCATGAGCACCATGAAATAGCAGAGAGTCAGAGGACAGCAGCAGCAGCATTAGGGAACGCTCACACAGTTTAGGACTGTGAGAGCTAAAATATCCCCCCAAACAAACCCACATCTGGCAATCCTCTGAGATACAGAGGATGATTTTATTGAACAATTTATATGCTTAGTAATCTACGAATATACGGATAATTTGCTATGTTATAATCAGATGAGTCCTGGCCACCCATGAGTTAGCAGAATCAGGGGACAGCAGCAGCAGTATATTCTGATCAAATGAGTCCCCTGACCATTCATGAATTAGCAGAAGTCAGGGAACAGCAGCAGTATGAGGAGATAGCAGCCGCATATAGGGACAGCATTATCAGCATGAGGGGATGCAGCAGCAGCATAAGGGCTCTCACATTATTTTGACTAGATGAGCTATTCCCCCCAAAACAGAAACTGAGTGTCTCGAACGGTGTCGTCTGAGCCACCCTAATTTAGCAATTTATATTATGGTAAAAATGATTAATTAGTAACTGAAATTAATATTCAAGACTGCAATAGCTAAAACATGCTGTTACCCAGAATTATCTGACTTTGAACTGTTTTGGCAGTCTACAGAGTAAGCGCTATGAAGAGATGACTAAGCCACCTTCTGAGAAACAAGCTAGATGAAGAAATTAAACAGCTTTTTACCAGCATACAGATCAGCAGAAGTGAGCAGCAGCATGTATGAGCAAACTGAATGTGCTTTAAATAGGTCGCCTTGTTTGAGCTTTGGCCATTGAGCAGCGAGGGGAGTTAACGAGCTAATGCAGCTCAGCTGAAGCAGATCAGCTGACAGGACAGTGTTGTTAGCAAACAGCATTAGCAGCGTCTTGACTACCTGGCCTGCCAGAACTAACGCTGACGCTCAATTTATTTTCCTACTATGGAAGTCAATGGGGTCCATCAACTGTCTGATTACCAACATTTTGAAGTGAACTATTCCTTTAACTACCCGCAAATTAAAACCTGCAAACGTTAGCCCAGTGCATAACAATGGTTGATTGCTGAACAGAAATTGTGTCAGATGGAGTGTCATACAAGTAGCCGACTGTAAGCTTGAGGATGGCCTTATGCAATATTTACACAGCTCTATTCCAGTAGATAAAGGTATATGTCTTGGCATGAAACACATTCTTTTTTTTTTCAATTAATATAGGCTATTTATAAGGGAGGCGCCTGTGCACTGTCAGAGTCTTCTGGGTTAAAATGGAATAACAGGTTGTTGTTGCACTGTCTCAGATTTTGTTCAAACCTTGTCTATATCAAGAATGTGTCCCAAAACCAAGGCCTGTAAAATATTTCTGTTCAAATCCTATGTCTTCATATTTTCAGCCCTTGAAATAACTTCAGTTTTACAGCCTGAAAATCACATTATCTGGGAAGCAATATTTGGACATTAATAAAATGAAAAGTATTATTCATAGGCATTATCTACTTAGTGATACATTGTGAAAAATAATACTTTTGATTTGCTTAAATATCTGATCCTTCTGCTATTACGAAACACCATTTTGGCTGTTTATAGCATTATCTCTTTTAATGTGATAAAAACACAAAATAATAATTTTGACTATGTATTGGTAATTTACGGTGGTGTTTAACAACGCCATACTAGTGCTGGAAAAAGCTTTAAAATGGACCTTGAAAGTGCTTGAAAAGTGCTTGAATTTGACCTTGGAAAAGGTGTACAAACCCTGAGACGAGTGTGTCGAAAATAAATATCCCCTGTTCAGGTCACATGGAGTGTGTGAATTCAAATGGCTCTTACTAGGGATGCACGATATATCGGCCATCATATCAGTATCGGCCGATATATGTTAATTTTTTATGTTATCTTGATCGGCCCGATGAGAAAATTGGGCCGATATGTTAAAGCAGATAAATGTATTATTTCCACGATAGACACTTCAGATGCGCACTGTTCATCATGATGGTTTTGAACTGCTTGAAATATGATTGGAATCACTTCAAATAAGGAAAATACAGTTCAGTGCAACATGTGCTGCGCAAGTCTGTCATATAAGCTACATAAAATTATAATGAGAATATTATAATTGTGTGCTTGGGACATGGCTTTTAAGGGTGAAACTTTTGTTTTTGTAATCAGGCTCTCGAAAATTATATAAAAAATTGGATTTAATTTTATCGGCCAATATATCGGTTATCGGCTTTTAAATACTAAGAATTATCGGTTATCGGTATCGGCCAAAATTTTCATATCGGTGCATCCCTAGCTCTTACGAGTGTATTTGTCCACTTGGGGACGAGCAGACGCAGTGTTTTCCACTGGGGTTAACAGTCAACAGAGAGCTTACATGTCTCCAATCAACACAGAGTGTGTTTCGTTACTGAAAGAATCTGCTTTTTGAATGAAATTCAATGACTCACTGATTAAGGCAGTGATTGTGTGTTGACACTTTGCTGGCATTTTCATGACCCTAAATGAGAAAAAGTCACACATTTTCAAGAAAAGCATCATAGGTTAAATAGTGTTTCCGACAACTCAAAAAAATCAAAATGGGTCAAATTGACCCGCCAACTTAAAATATGGTCATTTTGATGGGACAACACATCTTCCCATAACCTAGACTATTTTAAAATAGCTCGAACAGCACAGAAAATGTACTCTCACTCATCTTTTCTCTCTCTCTCACAGACATCAATGAGTGTAAAGATCCAGATGTTTGCGGCACAAATGCAGTGTGCATAAATCATCCAGGCGGCTACACCTGCGAATGTCACAAGGGTTACAGTAACTACGGCAACAACCAGTCAAAATGCATCGGTGAGTGTTATAGCAGCAGGGCAAACTATTATTCGCTTTATTTTAGATGCACCGATGCAGTTTTTAGGTTGTTCTTATAGACGTTGGTGAGTGTTAGCTAATGGCTTATTTTGATCTCTGCTGATGTTGTGCACAGAAATGGACTGTAATCAGTTTAAACCTCAGCCTGATGCAGAACACACACCGAAGAAGGTAGAATGTGTACTTCTCTTATTATGATTTATTAGATGCCAAGCTAACATGCTTTGTAAATGTTAAGATAAATCGTTCTTTAAAAAAACATTTATAGAATGCTCTTATAACTTTAATATTTGATATGTGTTGTTCTCATGATGTTGACAGAAAACCTTCTGGGAACAACATTCTTGTAGCGTCTTTATGATGTTGTTTTTACTTGATGAATGTTCTCGTAGTTTGACAGAAAATGTTCATAGGACAAAATCCTTTATGATGTTATTTATATTTTCTGAAATGTTAACCTTAACATTCTTGGAATATTACCAACAACAACAACAACAAAAAAGCATTCAGAAATGTTATATTGAGTATAAATAAATCTAGGAGAATGTTGTATTAACATTATCAAAACCTTGTAAATGATGGTCTACATTTGGACATTTTAATGATTTAGAAACCTTGCAATTCTCACAAAGACTCTGTTATCTGTTTTTCTTTCAGTTTAAGCATTTGATGTCAATGTTGAAGAACAACTGTGATTCTCTGAATAACACACAGGGAGAACATTTCACAGCGGAGCTGTTACTCGAGGTTGAATACACACTGCATGATATATTCTCATAGTAGTTTGTGTACATGCTTTGATGAATTTCACTGATTTATTTCACAGACCTTGTGCAATTCCACCGATGATCTGCTGTCGGATGGCAACATCGCTGACGGCGAGACGCTGAGTCAGTTTCTGTTTGCGGTGGAGAACAGCATGCATCTGATTGGACCTCAGCTTAAAGAGCCTGTGACCAGGATGGAGACGCACAACACCTGTGAGACACAAACATTAATTCATGAAACGTGCTGTGTGTTTAATTAAGATGGTTTAATTAAGCAGTTGTTCTGTATGATCATGTGAATCACAGTCGCTGAGGTTGCAGTCAGGCGGGGTCAGGCTCCGCCCAGTGGGCGTGTCACTCTGAGCACAGACTCCGCCCTCTTCGACACCAGCTGGGAAACAGTTGTAGGGAAATCATATCCAGGTACAAATACACTCACGGTCATGGACACACATACACATACACTATATTGGCAAAAGTTTTGGGACGTCTGCCTTTACATGCACATGAACTTAAATGACATACCATTCCTGATCCGTAGAGTTTAATACGGAGTTCTTCCCTGCTATAACAGCTTAAACTGACACAAATTGACACAGACACAAATTGACACAGACACAAACACTTAAAGGAGTCATGGTGTCTATCTATCTATGTCACATAAATTGGTTGTCTGGGAGGGTAATGCTTTGTAAAAGTAAAAAAATTTTAACATAAGATATCTCTTTAAAAAGATGAAATAAACTAATTTAAATCTTTTTAAAATTGACTTTTGCAAATAACCTTTGTTAAATTTATAGAAGTATTTGTTAATATAATGGACCAGAGCTTAAATAGTTTTATTTTTTTAAATAAAGTTGTTTTTAACTAACTAACTAACAAAAAAAAAAAAAAAGATTTATAAATATTAACAAATATATTGCTCATTCATTGTTCGTTAATGTTAGTTAATACATTTATATGATAAATAAATGCGAAGCACTTAAGGGGGTCGCACACCGGACGCGCCGCGTCGCGTCTAGGACAACTCGAGGTATCGCACACCGAACGCGCACTTTCTCAGTTTATGGCCAGCAATATTGTTATGTTTAAGGACATTATGAAATTAAGATAATGCCTGTACTATGTTATGATTGTACTGTAGGCTACAATTAAATACAATCATTGCTAAGTCTGCAGTCTGAATTCACTTTACCTCAGAGCGTCTGTTAACTGAATGAATTGAGAATATCACCTGAAAATCCGATAACATCAGCAATTTTCATTCAAGCAGCTGATTTCTGTTAATGAGTGTAAAACTAAATGTATATTGCAGCACAGGGTGAAGTCAGTATATACATTAACGACGATTTGAGACAAATAAATGTACATTTAATGTAAAACTATGTAGATGGCGCTCTGTGGCGCGGCAGGATTTTGAACAAGGTCCTGAGCCGTTGCTGGGCGCCGCGGACAGACGCAGAAAGGCGCCGCCGGTATGTGTAAAAGACGTGGCGCTGTGCGTCCGGTGTGCTACTCCGGCTGCTACTCGCAGTAGAGCGAGTGTTGCCATCTTCAGTTCCATGTGACATGCCATCGTGGAAATAAGATAAATAACATATTACTTAAGGGCTATTTAGTTTGTTTAATAAAATAACAAATTGTAATCTGGCGCTATAAAGAAAATCAAATTAAATGTACTTGACCTTCAAGGGGGGCGGGGCGAGCCGTTAGGAGGGCGGGGTGCCCCCCTTATATAATGGTAGGGGAAACACTGCATGTCTTTATGGAGCTTGCTTTGTGCACTGGTGCGCAGTCATGTTGGAACAGGAACATCCCCAAACTGTTCCCATAAAGTTGGGAGCATGAAATTGTCCAAAATGTCTTGGTATGCTGAAGCATTAAGAGCTCCTTTCACTGGAACTAAGAGGCCAATCCCTGAAAAACAACCCCACACCATAATCCCCCCTCCACCAAACTTTACACTTGGCACAATGCAGTCCGGCAAGCACCGTTCTCCTGGCAACCGCCAAACCACTGCATCCGACGCTTTGCAGCTGCTCAGCCATGAAAACTCATTCCATGAAGCTCTCTATGCTCTGTTCTTGAGCTAATCTGAAGGCCACACGAAGTTTGGAGGTCTGTAGCTGTTGACTCTGCTAAAAGTTGCCGATTTCTGACCCGCTCTGTGATTTTACGTTAGTTGCTGTTGTTCCCAATTGCTTCCACTTTGTTATAATACCAGTAACAGTTGACTGTGGAATATTTAGTAGTGAGGAACTTTCACGAATGGACTTACTGCACAGGTGGCAACCTATCATGGTACCACGCTTGAGTTCACTGAGCTCCTGAGAGCGACTCATTCTTTTACAGATGTGTGTAGAAGCGTCTTCATGCCTAGTGCTTGATTTTAGTCAACTGTGGCCGTGGAGTTTATTGAAACACACGAATTCAATGATTTGGAGGGGTGTCCCAATGCTTTTGGCAATATAGTGTATGTGTACATATAAGACCATGAGCGCATTCATGAAAAGATGTGAATGTTGTTTTCCTTTAGGTTTTGCGTTTGTGGCGCTGGTCAGTTTTAAAGATATAAACTCATCCAGCGATCTGTTGCACAAGATGAGCAAATCATCACAGGAGCAGGAGAGCAGAGAGAGAAAAATCACTTATCAGCTCAACTCGAAGGTGGTGACGGTCGCTGTCAGTAATCCAGAAACCAAACAGCTGTCTGAACCCGTGACGCTCATCTTTACACACGAACAGGTGAAGATGCCGACTAACTTAACAGTTAAACACTTTCGAATGGAAAAAAACTACCACATAAATCCAGTATGTATTCCCTGTTTGAAAATCCAGTTTAAGCTTAAAGGGATACTTCAGGATTTAGCATTAAGCTTTGTATTAGTAGAAAACCTGTAGTATTTTCGAATTACCGTGCTTTCTACACTCATATCTCCCTGAGATGAGAGATTTATATATTTTTTGTCTGGAAAAAATCCTCCGATGACGCAAAAATCGTCACTTTGCGTCATCGGAGGATTTTTTGGCCAGAGGCTAAAGACTACAGCCAGAAAGAGGGGCTGTCCCGCATGTTTTCAGCCCGCCCATAGAGGGTGGGATCTCACTCACAGAATGTACACAGTATCAGCCGTCTTTCTTTGGAAGCTAAGCTAGCAGGCTCTCGTTCTGTGGAGAAAGCTGAGTAGTAGGAGAAAGCTGAGTATTAGGGGTTACCATCCTCTTTTTCCCGGACATGTCCGGCTGTCAAGATCGTCCAAAATTTCCGGGATTTGGCTTTTGGTTTCTGCAGTCGCCATTCACTGTTTACATGCACACCTTTTGTTTCAATCTAACTGAATTCATTCCGATTGGTGAATCTGAATGTAGTGTTTACATGAACGCTAAACAAGTGATCGGTCGATGTGCGTTTTAACATTGCTAAGAAAATTCCCGCTCCTCCGTGAGAGATATGAGACCGGTGCGTCTCAGTAATCACGCCACCGGCCTCGCGCCGTTCTCCCGCGGGCCTCAGCCTCGTCCTGCTCGCCACAGTAAACATAATGAATGGCGACTGTAGAACGCAAAAGCCGAATCCCGGACATTTTGGGTGATCTCAAAATACCGGGCAAACTCGTCACGGAGTCTCACTAGTAGCCTAGCCGCCTTGTTTTCAACTGCGCTCTCTAACCGGTAGGCGTGGCCTCCTAGGGCAGCGAAGCAAGTGCATTCTGGGAGTTGTTGTCTTTCATCCACATAAGCCAAAAATACATTTTCTGGCTTTTCTCAGTCTAGAAAGCTCCAAATTCAAAAATAATTTCACATTTCTTCTACATAACTGACCTATTTTAAATACACATTCATCTTTCCAGAGGTGAAGTATCCCTTTAAGTAGCTGTTTTGCTACTGGTCCAAAATGGTCTACCAGTTTGCTTCAACCAATGACCTGCTTAGACCAGCAGAAAACCACCTACCAACTTTAGCTGGATTTCCCATCAGGGTTTAAAGAGATTGCTATCACACACAAACACTCACACACTGTGTTTTGAATTAGTTTACAGCTTTTCCAAAACTTAAGGCAGGTGTTCACATGTTCCTCGTTTCCTAATCTCTTCTTCTCACTTCTTCAGGAGAGGGCGGAGTCTGAGGGCATGGCTTACGCTTGTGTGTACTGGAATGAGGATGAGGGGGCGTGGTCTGGGCGGGGCTGTGAGGAGGCGTGGTCTAACAGCACTCATACAGCGTGTTCCTGCTCTCATCTCAGTAGTTTTGCTGTGCTGATGGCCCTTTATCCTATACAGGTACATCTGTGACCCAGAAAAAACTGAGATTTTACATATTTAATTCAGATAGATGAAATGATGATGATTTTTCCTCTCCTCCAGGACTCGTCTGATCTGGTGTGGATCACGCGTGTGGGTTTAGTTCTGTCTCTGCTCTGTTTATTTCTCTGTATCCTGACGTTCCGGTTCTGTCGCACCATCCAAGGAACCCGAAACAGCATTCATCTTAATCTGAGCGTGTGCCTCTTCATCGCAGACCTCGTCTTCCTCTGTGGGATCTCCAGCACTCACAATCAGGTGTGTGTCTTGTATCTCCTGTATATGGCAGCTTTGAAGTCTAAAAGTTACACTGTAAAAAAAACGTAACTTAAATTTTTGAGTTATATTTTTCACTGATTTAGTTAAGTTGTAATTACTTAGAATGTTACGTATTTTCAACTTGACAAATTTAGTTACTTGAGACGGTGAAAAAGTGAACTTTTTTGGCACTTTTACATTTCTCTTTGAACCCAAATCTTCCGCCAGCGTCTTGTCAGTCAGCTCGCCTCACTCTCATCATATGATAAATTAAATCTTAGCATAATGGTGACTGCACACGAAACATCTAAACCTCTGTTAATTCTCAATAAGAGCTTCTGTAGACGTCTGACAGAAATAAAGTCAATCTGTTTAGTAATAAGTGAAGCTGGTAATGCTGTTGTTTGATCCTCCTCTGCTAAGATCTTGAAAGATTTAATTGATTTGGTTTTCAATTGATGTGTTTCTGGAACGTCACCTCTTTGGCGGGGAAGGAGCCTGAGATTGTGCGTGAGGTTCAGAGATTCCGACTAGAGATAGTTGGGATCACCTGCACGCACGGCTTGGGCTCTGGAACCACACTCCTTGAGAGAGGATGGACTTTTCACCACTCTGGAGTTGCCCATGGTGAGAGGCGGCGGGCTGATGTGGGTTTGCTTATAGCCCCCCAGCTCAGCCGCCATGTGTTGGAGTTCACCCCGGTGAATGAGAGGGTCGCTTCCCTGCGCCTTCGGGTCGGGGAAAGGTCTCTCACTGTCGTGTGCGCCTATGGGCCAAACGGCAGTGTAGAGTACCCGGCCTTCTTGGAGACTCTGGGAGGGGTGCTGGAAAGTGCTCCGACTGGGGACTCCGTCGTTCTACTGGGGGACTCCAACGCCCACGTGGGCAATCTCTCCCTGTCAGAGAGATCTTCAACTTCCACCTCCGGCAGAGCTTCGACCAGATCCCGAGGGAGTCTGGAGATATTGAGTCCGAGTGGACCATGTTCTCCACCTCCATTGTCAACGCAGCCACTCTGAGCTGGTGGTGGACACCGGAAGTAAGGGATGCCGTAAAGCTGAAGAAGGAGTCCTATCTGGCCTGGCTGGCTTGTGGGACTCCTGAGGCAGCTGACGGGTACCGACAGGCCAAGCGGACTGCCGCCCGGGTGGTTGTGGAGGCAAAAAATCGGGCTTGGGAGGAGGTCGGTGAGGCCATGGAGAAGGACTACCGGTCGGCCTCGAAGATATTCTGGCAAACCGTCCGGCACCTCAGGAGAGGAAGCAGTGCTCTACCAACGCTGTTTACAGTGGAGGTGGGCAGCTGTTGACCTCAACTGGGGATGTCATCGGACGGTGGAAGGAATACTTCAAGGATCTCATCAATCCCGCCGTCACGTCTTCCATTGAGGAAGCAGAGGCTGAGGGCTCCATCACCTGGGCTGAAGTCACAGAGGTAGTCAAGAAACTCCTCGGTGGCAAGGCACCGGGGGTGGATGAGATCCGCCCCGAGAACCTCAAGTCTCTGGGTGTTGTGGGGCTGTCTTGGCTGACACGCCTCTGCAGCATCGCGTGGTGGTCGGTGACAGTACCTTTGGACTGGCAGACCGTGGTGGTGGTCCCTCTTTTTAAGAAGGTGGATCGGAGGGTGTTCTCCAACTATAGGGGGATCACACTTCTCAGCCTCCCCGGGAAAGTCTATGCCAGGGTACTGGAGAGGAGAATACGGCCGATAGTAGCCAATCCACATGTGCTTTGTGGATTTGGAGAAGGCATTCGACTGTGTCCCTCGCGGCATCTTGTGGAGGGTGCTCTGGAAGTATGGGGTTCGGTGCCCTTTGCTAAGGGCTATCCGGTCCCTGTACGACAGGAGCAGGAGCTTGGTTCGTATTGCCGGCAGTAAGTCATGTTCCCGGTGCATGTTGGACTCCGGCAGGGCTGCCCTTTGTCGCCAGTTCTGTTAATAATTTTTATGGACATAATTTCTAGGCGCAGCCAGGGGCCGGAGGGTGTCAGGTTTGGGGACCACACGATTTCATCTCTGCTCTTTGCGGATGATGTTGTCGTGCTGGCCCCATCAGACCAGGACCTTCAGCATGCACTGGGATGGTTTGCAGCTGAGTGTGAAGCGGTTGGGATGAGAATCAGTCATGGTTCTCAGTCGGAAAAGGGTGGTTTGCCCGCTTCAGGTTGGTGGAGAGTTCCTGCCTTAAGTGGAGGAGTTCAAGTATCTTGGGGTCTTGTTCACGAGTGAGGGAAGGATGGCACGGGAGATTGACAGACGGATTGGTGCAGCTTCTGCAGTAATGCGGTCGCTGTACTGTACTGTTGTGGTGAAGAAGGAGCTGAGCCGCAAGGCGAAGCTCTAGATTTACCGGTCAATCTACGTTCCTACTCTCACCTATGGTCATGACCGAAAGGACAAGATCCCTTTTACAGGCGGCCGAAATGAGCTTTCTCCGCAGGGTGGCTTGGCGATTTCTTAGAGATAGGGTGAGAAGCTCGGTCACTCGGGAGGAGCTCAGAGTAGAGCTCAGAGTCTGCTGCTCCTCCACATCGAGAGGGGCCAGCTGAGGTGGCTCAGGCATCTTTTCTGGATGCCTCCTGGACGCCTTCCCGGGAAGGTGTTCCGGGCGCGTCCCACTGGGAGGAGACCCCGGGGAAGACTATGTCTCGCTGGAGGGACTATGTCTCCCGGCTGGCCTGGGAACGCCTCGGTGTCCCCCTGGAAGAGCAGGGAGGAAGTGTCTAGGGAGAGGGAAGTCTGGGCATCCCTGCTTAGACTGCTGCCCCCGCGACCCGGCCCCGGATAAGCGGAAGAAGATGGATGGATGATGTGTTTCTCTGTCTGACATCAGATTGCTAATTATTTGCAAAAAAATGGGAATGAAAAAAGTTGTCTCAATCATTGTTAACACAAGGCAAAAAAAATGTGTCACCTTAATTCAACTCAATTCAACAAGTTTAATCAACTCATCTTTTTTAAGTTAAAATAATGTTGTTTTTCCACACTTTACTTGGATTTACTTGTTACAACTGACTGGACTAGGAAATAACAGATGAATCAACTTTTTTTTAAAAATCCATTACTTTGACTTTTTTATTTTTTTATTTGACTCAACTCTAAGGATAAGTTAATTCAACAAGAAATATTTTGTCAAGTTAACATGGAATTTTAAGGCAACATCTAAACAAAGTTTTGTAAGTTGACTGAATTGTTTTTTACATCATGATTCTATGGGGAATCACAAGCAATTAAAACAATAGTTTATTGTGGTTTCTCTCTCAGGTAGCCTGTGCGATTGTGGCGGCGCTGCTTCATTTCTTCTTCTTGTCTGCGTTCTGCTGGATGCTGCTCGAGGGTATTCAGCTCTACCGGATGGTTGTGCTGGTGTTTCACACCACAGCAAAATGGCTCTACATGTATGCGGTGGGATACGGAGTCCCTCTCGTCATCGTCATTATCTCTGCCATCTCTTATCCACGGGGATACGGCACCGATCGACAGTGAGTTTCTGAACCCACTACTGTTCAGCTGTAGATGTGTGTGTGTGTGTGTGTGCAGCATATCTCAGATCTCTGAATCAGTGTCATCTTATTCATTATTGTAGTTCTATTATTGTAAAAGAATTAATAATTTTAGTTTTTGTTAACGATAACATTTATAACGAAATTAAATTAATAACGAAAAAATTACGATTTTTTTTAATAGATAAAAACCCCATGAAACCCATTTAAAGGTTTACTTTTGGCTGATATACACAGTTAAAATATAAAAAAATATTTCCTTTTGGCAAAACGGGCCAAACGTTTTGATGATTCGCCTTGTTTGCAAAACAAATCATGCAAATCAAGGTTCACGACGAAATTTATATAAATTAAAAGCTATTAAAAATGTCTTGGAGGTCTTTGATAATGTGACGCCCCAAAATGGTTAAACGCAGCTCCAAAGAAGCTAAATATAAATTGATGTATTTTGTTATGTAGATTTCTCAACTCCTCTCTAAGAGGACTAACATATATGCTTTTATCCAGAATAATGTAAATGATGGCGTACATTTTTCAAAGTGTGATTTTGGGTGAATTATATTGTAGTCAAGTTCACCCACACCATAAAGTTCATACCCATGTTTTAATGTAATACAAGGATATAGTAATACTCAGTATAAAAGGGTCATTCTGAACCAGAACGACAGGTAAACTCTATTCAAAATGCTAGAGATTCATGTCTTTCTGTCGCCGATCAGGTGAATTAATTGAATTCAGATGATAGGATGCACAGCGGCTGTGATCCTCATAGGCAACGTCGACACAACCACCTGATCTCAAACAGGAAAACGCCCGTATTAATAATTCATCGTGAGGCTTCAGAAACTTCATGGTCAAACATCAACTCAGAAGCTGTAAATCCCGATGAATCATTCACAGAGTCTCTGAAGACGCACAATAATGAGGCCAATGAGCTTCCAGTCTCAAAATGTTGTTATCAGATATACTAGAAAAAACTGTACAGTCTGACTGTACTTTCTGTGGAAGAGCGAAGAAGGCCAGCAGGGCATGACGACATCAGGGTATTATCATTAACTAAAACTAAAGACGGGAAAACATTTAAATACTTGAAATAAAATAAATGTCAACTGAAATAAAAAAAAAAAACTTTTCTTTTCTTCTTTTTTTTTAACAATATTTACATTTACAATACAAATGCAAGAATCAAATTCAAAATGTTAAAAACTAAAATATTTGATCACAGATAACTAAAGTAACACTGGATGAATGGAACCAGCTTGAATACAGTCAAAGGGAAAATGAAAGAGAAAGAAAGATGAATTAGCCACAGGAAGTCTTCTCTCTGTGTGTGTGTGTGTGTGTGTGTGTGTGTGTGTAACCATGTGACTGATTTATCATTCCAGCTGTTGGCTGTCTCTTGATCGTTATTTTATCTTGAGTTTTTTCGCACCGGTCTGCATCATCGTCATCCTCAACTGTTTTTTCTTCATCATCACTGTGTGGAAACTGGCAAAAAACTTCTCCAGTCTCAATCCAGACCTCTCCAAACTCAAACAGATCAGGTGTGTTTGTGTGTGTGTGTGTGTTATTTCACTATCATTCATACACTATTATAGTCATGGCCCCGGGAACTAGAGGTTTACCTTTATTCTTAAAATTGCTTTAACAATTATTATGTTTTCATATGTTGCCGAATGAGCACTTTTGGCCATTGGATCAACACCCATTGGTTCGGAGCGCTGTCAGTGTGCTTAGGCAATATAAAGCGTTTTTACTGTACCAAATTATAAAACTACTTGAACTGCGATGCAGTTTTTCAAATAGGAGGACGAAACATGACTCGACCGCAAAACACGATTCTTTTCATGGTATGTAAACACTCTATTATATGTTTTGAAATCTCACCCTTAGTCATACTGAGTCAATATTTACTCTGATTACTTTTGTGTGACTAATCCCACCATTATATGTAGCTAGTGTGTGTGAAAAGTAGTCTTTAATCATGTCTAAATGTATTGCCAAATGCATGAAAGTGTGTTGTGTCTGAAAACAATGTTCTCAGCAGCCACTGTTTATAAATGTATATTTAGGGCTATACCGCCATCTAGTGGTTACGCCGTGGTATTGCAGATGATAAATGCTGCATAATTTAGAGGTAAATATTAAGTACTAAAAATACAAAATAGTAAATAAAAAGGATTATTGAACTAAAATATAGCACAAATAGCCTATATATGTTCGTTCTCATACAACTCTATGAAAATATGTTCCCTCGGCTATGATTATATTAGGTTTATCTCAGAGGTTTTGATGAATTATATTGGGTGTGTGTTTCTCTGTAGGAGTTTTACGGTGACCGCAGTGGCTCAGTTGTGTGTTCTCGGCGGGACGTGGGTCTTTGGCTTCTTCCTCTTCCAGGAGAACGGGACTGAAGTCATGTTGTACCTCTTCACCATCCTCAACAGCCTCCAGGGGGCGCTCATCTTCATCATGCACTGCCTGCTGTCCAAACAGGTTCTTACACACACCATGACAGCAGAAAACACATGATGAATTGGCTTCAACACACTGAAGGTTTGGTAACAGTGGTTTGTTTTAGACTTTCAGTCACATCTGGCAGGACTTTAACATTTTAACGTGACAGTTCACGTTATTTGCATTTATTTGATCAAAAATACAGAAAAAAACAGTAATATTGTGACATATTATTACAATTTAAAATAATGGTTTTCTATTGTAATACACTTTAAAAATATAATTTATTTTTGTGATGCAAAGCTGAATTTTGATCAGCCAGTACCAGTCTTCAGTCACATGATCTTTCAGAAATCATTGAAATATTTTTTTGTCATAATGATTCATTTTACAATTAATTTTGTCTAATTTAGGAAATATGTAACATAAATCTACATTTCATTGCAGCAATTATACACACATTTAATTGTGTAATGTCATATCGACCACTAGGGTTTGATCTGAAACTGTTTAGTTAATTTTTATCAATTATTTTGGCTGTTGTGTCGCCCCCTTCAGGTCAGGGCCGAGTATTACTATCTGTTTGTCCGAATGTGTCCACATAAGAAGAAAGCAGAATACAGTACCAGCCAGTCCAACAGCAGTCAGGTACGTCAAGCCCTAAGTATACTTGAGTTTTTACCCGTATAAAATTACGTATATTTTGGGCTTTAGTGAGTGTGTTTGAGTGTTTTAATGCAGTGTTTGTGGCTTTAGCTTCTTCATTCTTCCTTTGACGTTCACAGAAACCTCTGCGGAGCGACGGCAGCACAGCAGAGTCACAGTGCTGATGGACAAACTCCTGAACACAAGTCACTTTCAACGACAAACGAAGACTTTTCACTGAGCTTCAGTTCAACCTTTCCAGGCAGAAGATCTTCAGGTTGCTTTCCATCCGTCTGTTCAGTGAGAGCATTGCACAGGGTATGGCGGCGGCACGCTCAGTTCAGTGCAAAGTAATACATTTTTACTGCAGGATTAACAAATTATATAATAGTTGTGTAAAGTATAATTTGTAATTGTTTAATAAAAGAGAAAAGCGATCGGGTTGTTATATTCCTGTCAATGGCGCTGCAAATGTGTCTATTTTCAATGTGATTTTGAAGCGTTAAATATTATAGCCAATAGCAGACATTTCTGTTGAACATAATGACCAATCACAGGTGTTTAAGATACTGGTAGTGAGAATCTGCAGGGTATCTCTCTAAACGCTGAATGAGTTTGTTTAGCGCAAGTTTACGAAGTTTTATTTACACTATAATGTACAAAAATAAAAATCGAAAGCAAACCATGAAATAACTATATTAGTGATTGGAAATGAGTGGAAATGACTTACAGCCAATAAGTGGTCCTCTGCCGCCATCTACCGGTTATAGTGGTTATTTAATGTCTTTTTTCATTTTAAAATTAGTGTTTGTTTTTCACCAAGGGTTAGTTTTTCTACATCGTGAAACATTTCGTTTTACAATTGAGGACAATCTTTGAAGGATGAGCAAAGAAATGTTATTTGGTCATCACATTAAAAAATAACATTTACATTGGATAATATTCATACTTTTGAGCTTTGAAGTCTTTGAAAAATCCTTGAAAAGTTCTTCATTCTCATAACATTGGTCCATAACTGTCTAATTTGCTGGGTTATGAACAAAGTTATATGAGACTTATACACTTTTAAGGTTCTGCGAATGCGTCTCAAAGTCTTACTTTTATATCATGCAAATTGCAGCTTCTTTAAAATAATCAATGTTTAATTGCATTGAGGGAGATCTTGAAATGATTATGTCACAAAAACAGTTTTAAACAGCCTGAAAATAATCCTTAAGAACTCTGAAAAATGAATGTGAAACTGTAGTTGGGTTTTAAACAGTAGAGCGGGTTCATTTATGACGGCTTTACAATACACAAATGATCTGATCTTAGAGACTGGGGTTATTAAATAATACATGATATTAACAATATATAGTGGTGTCTGTTTGTGTGCTAATATTTCATGAGTTTATTTTAAAATGTATTAAAATGATTCAAATCACTTTGTGCTGTTATTATGCAGATGATCAAACCATAAACATCTTTACTGAGAAACAGATTTTTAGTGCTTCTCGTTTCTGCCTCCATTTCACAGGAATGTAAAGACTGTAATGACCAGGGAGTTATTACCCTGAGTGAAATGTGTTTATACTGGTACAAACTTAGAAGTCGTGTGAGAAGGACAAATCAGCTCATTTGTAAGTCTTCTCAATAGCTTTCGAAACTCAAACTTATGCCAATTTTCAGAATGGATTTATTTATTTAGGTAAGCTTTACAAACTACACTGAGGCCTGAGGACATCTGCAACTTTTAGACCGTCCAGACTGCACTTGACCATCCCGAAAGCATTATTTACAGTGTGTAATTCAAGACGTACTATAGTTCTGTATGAAGTTAAAGCGCAATTGTATCATTTTTACAATTTTATTAAGTTTTAAGAAAGTAAATGGTCCTTATAAACCTTGTTTGTCATGACTGTAGATTTCTATCGGTACATTTTTTCGATAGTGAATGTTTTGGGTGGGTTTTGAAGAGCTTTAGGGGTGGGAATCACAGACTGAATCAGAGAAAGTCAGAACAAGCATCTCTCTTGACACGAGCAGGAGTACAGTAGACTGAGTAGTAGTGGAAATTCATTTAACAAATATCAGGCTAGAGATCACCTTTGAAAGAGCTTAAGACTTTCAGGACATTCTGCAGGAGATTTTCTTTAGGACTTTCATATATCATAAAAAATATTTTAAGACTTAAAAAGCTGCTATTAAGGGACTGTTAGTTTTTTATGAAAGGGGCTACCGGAGGAGTTTTGAGATCTAGTCAAAATAGACTTGACCCCCTTCGCCAGCAATACATTTTTCTATGACCCTCCACAATAATTGTGAAAAATGGCATGACCCTCCCCGATCATTTATTGATTACTGTACTGGTTTACGCTTGGCGAAGATGTTCAGATAGACATTGTTTTTTTTATTTACAACCATGACAAACGACTTAACCTCTGCTTTCTCATCTTACACATCACACTCCACTGTTACGGTGGCCATTTCAGTAGATTTACTCACTAATTGTTGTGGAAACACAATAAGCATGGACAAATGGTAGTATCGTGCGCGCGCATTCTATCAGCTGCAGTTCTGGCGACAGTTCGGTCCCAATACTGTAAAACTCGACGTTCATTCACATCACATGTAGAGTTACACTCACAGGACACTGCACTTATTCACAGTCACAAATGTTCATTATTTGCTCATTTCATTTGCAAATAATAAACATTTCATTGGCGTTCTGTTCTGACATGATGCACTTTTTCTGAGCGTGTATGACCCTCCCCTCAACAAAGAATATAGTCATGACCCTCCCCTATTTTCCTCCGGTGGTCCATTCCATAAGTACCGAACGGTCCCGAACTGTTTCCGAACATGGAGCTAAAATGGAATCTTCTTTTGGGTGAGTAGCCTATATTGTTTTACTCTGTTCACATCTGAAGTGTATTTCTGACGAACTTTAGATTAGTAGTCAGACAGCAGCTGGGAACATGTGTCAAAGACCACAAGTACAGAACTGTGCCTGTCTGTGTTAAAAAAGACTTCTTCTTTAAGGTCGATGATTTCCGTTGTTAGAAACTTGAAACCAGAGAGACCAGTTTGCGAAATACCCGTCAATGTTCGGGTGGGTCCCCGTCTCCAGATTGTTGCGCAATACTTATCTAAATTTTCTCAATATGCAGTAGGCCTATATAACATTACAATATTTCATGGATGCAAGCCAAGACAATCAGTCTATAGCCTACATGACAACACACACGCACACACTTAACAAATGTTGATAATCCCATGGTGCCTGGAGAAGTGGGTATAGCCTAGGCTAGCCTACTCTTAATTTATGCCCCAATATTTTTTTAAGCGTCCCAGCAAAGGATGAACGCTCTGTGTTATAAACAGTGACGTAAGACTAGTCTTGCATATATTAGTTTCCACAGACTACAGGAAGAGACAACTAAATAATTATGAATTTGGAGTGACTTTTCCCTTAGTCTATCCACACATGAAAATTGGACAACTATTCGAGGGATCTGCATCACTGTATTTTAAGGTGTTTTGAAGGCCAAAAAAATGGACAACAGTAGCTTTAAAAGCATAAGTAGGCAGTAGCATGAAGTATTTCATCATAAAACAGATTCTTAAACATTAGAATCAGTTTAAATGTCGCAATGAATGATCCACACTACAAAATGGAAATGCAGAATGTTTATGCTTATTGTTGACAATACACAATCACATATTCGAGACGGGAACGGCCTTAAGAAAATATTCAAGGATTATTTTGCATAGATGTTACATGTCAAACATAAAAGCAATATCATATGCTATAGTATTAGTAAAGCAACTACTTGGCATAGAAGGTTACATTGGCTATAGTTGTTGTTGATAGTTGTTTGGTCGCACAAACAGTCCAAGCGACCGACTGAATGACACTTTAATTTAAGTAGAAAATCTGAAATGAAGATCGCGGAACTCCAGCACACGTCTGTGTTTTCAGATCATCCGCGCTTCTACAGCAGTGTAGAGAGAGCGCGCGCATGGTTGCCAGATATTGAAAAGACCAGGTAGAAAACGTGTTATTTTAACTGAAAAGCTCTGACTGGGTTTTAAATTATTGAAATCTGGCAACCGCAAGCATGAACGCTCGTAAAAACAGTGTGTAATGTGTTGTCTCCTCCTTTATTCGACAAAAATAAGTGGTTTTGGTCAAGTTTTTATTTTATTTTTAAACACATTTCAGTAGGTGTTTTTTTTTTTTTCAGTAAAATTTGAGACCCCCTTCAAATTTTGCTTTTGAGGCTTTCAGGGGGTCTCATGGGTTAATCGGGGGGAAACCGCCCCAGTGTAAGAAAAACTGACAATGTGGAAATGATTGTGAAATAGTGCACAAAAGAGTTTTGTTTTTTGTCCAGCACATGCTCGCGATCCCTCGGTCTGGAGGAGCTATACGGTCTTGTATATTAAATACAAGTTAGCTCTCTCTGCAGCTTTTGTGACATGCTGCATCAATTATTTCAGAAAATATTTTGTCACCAGAAGTGAAATTAGCTACGAATATGACCGTTTTTATTTACAGCCATGAGGCTCAATGTTTTACAATTTTTCTCTGTCTCTACAGCAGGGGTCGGCAACCTTTTTGTCATAAAGTGCCATTTTTAAGTTTCCAAGTTCATCACTGTGCCACAACACACACATAGCCTATATATATATATATATATATATATATATATATATATATATATATATACACACACACACACTCATATAAATACACAAACATTTTACATTTTCATAATGGCTTACACAGAAATAGTACAGAAATTTAAATATTTCTCTTGAAATTTGTTTTAGATTTAGATAGACAATTTAATAATATTTATAACTCCTTTGATACACCGATTCCGATTTCCGATTTTTCATTGAGTTTGACCTGCCCATACCGATTTTTTTAGCCGATTCCGATTTCATTTTTTCTAACTACTTTACAGCACACACAAATATTTATTTTCTATATATATTTTTTTTTTATAAAATACCATATCCTTTTACCCAAACTGAATAATAAAAACAAGTTTAAATGGGTAAATTTTATATAAATATTTTTGAGTCTTAATTTTCTTTTCTGACATAACCTAATCCAGTTCTTGTTAAAACACACTAGACATGCACATTCTGTGCATTTTGGGCACTTTTGTTTGGAATCATATTTATTTTGTCCATCAAAAGTGTGTTTTCACTTTAGCCCCTTTCACATAGCGCTTTGCCTTCTGTGTGAATGCAAACACGAAGTGAAACGGTACGTAATGCGCAAGTTTATGATCGAATCAGAGAGAGAAATCGCAGCTCATAAGCAAACTTAAGACATTTTAAGTTACATCGATGTCACGTGTCTTCACGGGATTTGTACGGCTTGTGTGAGAACGCACTCTCTGATTCCGGAAAATCACTGGCAGTGTGAATGAACCAAAATCAAACGAACCCGGGTCAAATCTCGGGTCACTTTATCCGTGTATTTTCTGGAATCTCTGTGTGAAAGGGGGCTTTAAATTGAGCGTGAGCAGCGCAGACAAAATAGACTCGGCGGCGAAACCCCCGCTTCACTGCTGCTCACGCGACGCTCCTGTTGGGCGCTCACGCGCTGCTCCTGCTCCCGTTGAGGATTAACATGTACGCCGAAAAAAATATGCGTGAAACGGCCGTAATTCACGAGGTTTCCTACATGTGCGTTCCGTGTGCACGTGTGATGCTGATGTTGCGCGATGTTAATCATGGGGAGCCCGAGTGCATTTGACCGGCATAAAACTAGACTACTTTATCTGAATGAAATACATACACTTCTCTCGCATTTGCTTGTGTGCCAGCGATTAACCCTCCGCGTGCCAGTGTTGTCACGCGTGCCTTAGGTTGCCTACGCCTGCTCTACAGGTATACAACAGAAAACAAAATATAGCTTTGTCAAAGTGGACCTCAAAATTACAATTTCACATTCACAATAAATCAGGACAGGTTGTCTTTAACATCTGAACTAAACTACATGGTATGCAGATTAACACCGAAGTTTAACAAATGTTAAAAATGCAGTAAATATTTGGAAGAGGCTAAAATGTGCAATATCGACAATTGTAGCCAATAGCCCCGTTTCACTATCTCTAGCACCCATTTTGAGACCCCTGGAATCGATTCCCACGCTTTCGCGTGAATGGCCAGGGGTAGAATGAAGTGGGCACTTTTTCTACACTTAGCAGTCGAGCGGCATGAGCAAACTTTATTGTTTTCGACCCTGTATGAGTGTGACTCACAGAGAGGGTAGTGCTTATGTGTAGGGGTGGGCACTGGGTAGTGGGCACATTTCCTACATTCAAAACACCTTCGGCTTGAGCCAGAATATGACCAGAGATAATGCTCTTTTTGAGATTTATGTGGGTCGCCGTGAGAACGGCGTTTGTGTGCAGGCAAGCGAGTTGAGGAACTGGCTCGTTGTCTGCTGAATACACTCTTCGAATCGCCTCTGTTGAGGGAACTGAGAGAGCGGGTCGTGCCGATTTCGATGGCGGTCCGGCCGCAGCGGGACTTAGCCATCGGCGCCTTCCTAGGGGGGCTAGGAAGACTTAGGAGGCTGAAAGTTCGGCGCGATCTTGGGCCTGGGTCCCCGGACGGGAGGCGGTCTGCGGAGCGCCGCGGCAGAAAGTGTCTCATGGGCTGAGACGCCTTCTGTACCTCAGAATAGCGCTCCGCGAAGCCCTTCACCGAGGGACCGAAGAGACCGGATGGTGACACGGGAGTGTCCAGAAAAGTGGCGCGGTCAGAGTCTGACATGTCGAACAGCGTTAGCCACAGGTGACGCTCCGTGACGGTGAGGGAGGCCATGTTACGTCCAATGGCCTGGGCGGTGATTTTAGTAGCTCTGAGAGCCAGATCCGTCGCGCTCCTCAGGTCCGTTACACACTCCGTAGTCAGGCCAGCCTCGTCCTGGGAGCGGAGAAGGTTGGCCTGATATATCTGCAGAATCGCCATGGCGTGTAACGCAGATGCGGCTTGACCGGCGGCAGCATATGCGCGGCCGATCAACGCCGAAGTGGTCCGGCAGGCTTTAGTGGGCAGACACAAGTGTGTTGCTACTAGGCATGTGCCGGTATCACATTTTCATGCTGCGATTAATTGAGTGATCTTTTATCACGGTATACGGTATTATCACGGTATTTTAATTGCACATGAGAAACAGATGGATTTGGGGGGGATGTAAAAAATAAAATAAAACTTGCATCACAAGGTGTAATTGTGATTGTCAAAACATTTGGTAACTAAACTGAATTTTATTAAGTTTAGTGACAACATGTTACAATGATTACATGGTACAATGACTGGTAGGCTACTGTTTGTATTGCTTAACACAAATTTTACAATTTCAATTCAATACTTGGGATTTGATTTAAATCTTGATTCAATATTGACTTATTTTGGATAAATATTAGGAAGGCTACAGTAGATAGCCCACATGTTATTTTTTTCTCATGAAAAAAAATCTCACATAATGCTATGTAACCATATAGAGCCCTATCAGCTGGTATTATTAAAGGTTACAAATAACTAATTAAATCAAATATAATGTGGTTTTCATTATAATAACAATTATGTAATGACACAAGTAAAAATATAATAAATATGTAAAAAAGTGCAGTGCACATATTCAGCAAAATACTCCTCTTTATCTATATGTTTTAGTCATCTAACATGCTGCTGGTCATTAAATAGTTTAAATGTAACGTTCTGTGACACAATTGTTCTCCTGTTTCATATCAAAAGTAACCTGCTCTGTCTTGTTTGACGGTCTTCGTGTCCTCTTTGCTCCACGATTTTTCTCTGCGTGAGAAAACGGATGTGTGGCGTGAGCGTGTGAGGAGTCTCGCGCTGAATGCGTCGAGTTGGCAGCTCTGTTAGAAGCGGGATGGATCCGGATAGATCGGCGGCGGCCATAGACTGTAGGCGGCGGCGTTCCTCCTTCCGCCATGCTGCTTCTCCATGTGAGGACTGTTTACATTAGATTAGAAGTGCGCACCGGCCGCATGCTTATACACGTGGCGATTGTTTACATCAGAGTGCGCACGTGTTTCGCGCAGTTTGTTTAAGCGGTTGATGGAAAATAAGCTATAAGGCGCGTTCTAAAAATCTAAATTCGGATCTATTATTTTTCACGGTATTTTGAAGTGCCCGCGATAACAATATCGTGCATATTCATTACCGCGATTTATCGCATTACCGAATACCGGCACATGTCTAGTTGCTACCGCTTCCTTGACCGGAGGAACGGAGGAGGACCTCAGCCTGGCCGAATACGGAGCTCCCCACGACCTGGAGAGCTCGTCGTGCAGTTCGGGGAGGAAGGGAACGGGCCTCGAAACAGGCGAAGAGCGGCGTCCTGGCAGAAAGCAGCCATCCAGCCAGTTGGGCGCGGGCTCCTTGGGCGCGGTCCAATCGAGGCCAAGGTCCTCCACGGCCTTCGTGAGGAGGCGGAGAAGCTCAGCGTCGATGGAAGCCCTCACGCTGGACTCCTGTGTCGACGGGGCGGGGTCCGGGACGGATCCCAACCATTCCTCGCTCCCGGATGCGAGGAGGGAACAGCTGTCGTCCTCCACGACACCCCCGTCCATCTCGTCGAGCACCGCAGTAGCGGGGCGCTGACCGTCGATGAAGGAGACGGGGGACTCCGAAAGACAGGCTCGCGGGGAAGCCGCCGGCGAGGGCTCTCTCACCGAAGTTTCAGGTGGCCTCTGTGAACAGTGCTTTTTACGGCGCGGCCCAACAGGAAGCATCGGAGAGGCAGACTTGGTGGAAAACGAAGCCTGTCGAGCCCGCAGGGTCGAGAGAGGCAGTGCTTCGCACTCACGGCAGCCGCCGTTAGAGAGCGCGTGGTCCTGGCCCAGGCAGGAAGCGCACAGCACGTGGCGATCCCCGTCGCTGAGAGTGGCTCGACACGAGCCGCAGGACATGATGGGCATTCAGAAATGCCGGCTCTTTTAGAAGAAAACGTGTGTGTCGCAGCGGCGAACACACACAGAAGCAAGCAAAAGGATATGGGCGTCAGATAGCGCAGCAGGCACGGCGAGTGAAGGCAGCGATAATCCAGCCGGCGTCCTCAGGCTCGAGCTCGTCCGGCTGAGTGCTGTTCGATGGCGCAGCTTCTCTTCTCAGAAGATCCAGCGAAGTGAGTCACTCGCTGAAAGGAGACGAAATCATAGTGCAGCCTGGGCGATGGGTATTTATAGGCTGAGGCCACGCCCATATTGGTGGGCCATGACGTAGCGCGGGGCGAGCCTCCCATTGGTGCTGACGTCATGGCAGACGCACTGATAGGTTGCAGCAGTTTCCGCAGAGCAGCCAATAGGTCTGCTTGCTGCAGCAAATGCGTTTTAAATTATTAAAAATTAAAGATAATTTTTTGCTTCAATATTCTCGAGAAAAGGAGTTTTCCCGTAGCGTAAGCTAAACTTACGCAACACGAGAGTACTCTCGTAAGAGAACTTATCACTGAACATACAGGCTACAGTTTGGTAGATATCTCCGCTATCTCTCCGTCTTTAGTACACTTACCAACACGCTCCCTTCAACTACAAGCAAAATCAATTAAAATACATTTAACTTCTCATATACAAATGAATTCATTTAAGAAATCAAAACCAATATGAATCGCTGAGGGATATGACCGTTAACTTTTAAATTGTAAGAACGCGCGAAACCGTGAATTCCTGTGGAATAACACACATTTAATGATGTTAAAGGAGAACTCCGGTGAATTTTTAAGTTAATCTTGATCGTTTTACCTTTGTGAGTACTGTCTATAGAAAAAAAAAACGAACTGGATTGGTGCTTGCAACGTGGAGCTGTTACAGTAAATGCCCAGAGCTCCCATTCAGCTAAAACGGCAGTTATGGGGGCATACACATAAAGAGTGTCTTTGTAACCCCCTCCAGTCAACGGACACGGACACAAGGCGTTCTCTTTTACGGGCATTTATTGGTCAAACCATGTCATCCTTAATGCCATCAAACATGCCGTGAGAACTAAATAAAACATAAAAATCACATAAGTTACAGAAATAAGATATTCTCACAGAGAATAGCACATTAAATAAATAAACAACACAACGTTAGATAGACTGTTAATAAACCGTCACACAGTTATGCTTTACATTGATAATTACACATTGAAAGAACTATGCATACCTCATTGACCGCGTTAACTCCAGGGAGTGAAAAACAGGTAACAAAGGCAACTTCTCTTCTGTGCGTCTCTCGATAAACTTACAAATGTAATGACATTACCAAAAACTTAACGAGCCGCAGTTAGCTCGGCTTGCGCTACATGCTCCGATGCTGGTGTGACATCAATAAAGGTCTGAACCAAACGAACCTCAGAACAATAGTTCCGCTATACAAGCCTACATAAACAAGTCAGCTTGTACACATATTTCAAAGTAAAAGTTTAAATTAAATTAAAACTATTCTTTTATGGAACTTAAATTATGCAACTGTCTCTGCTGGCAGCTACACTCCCACCAAATCACTGGTGATTTCTTATTAACTTAATAAACATAAGATTCCAAATTAAAATTATGAGACTTGAGTTTAAGTGAGGTAGCAACAACCAAGACTGCATTAATCAGCTTCAAGCAGGGTTACTGTCTTGTGAATAGGCCGCTCTAGGTAAGTCTGCTTTGTGAGCCGCTTTCCTTGGTCATCCAGTGCTGATTCACTGATCAGCAATTGCAGCTTTCTCACATGTCCATCTTCACCAGGATACACTTCAGTGACCTTGGCGAGTTTCCACTCATTTCGTGGTGCATTGTCATCTTGCACGATCACGATATCGTTGACCTGCGCATTTCTGCGGGTTTTGTGCCATTTTTGTCTCTCTTGAAGATTTAACATGTACTCTTTTTTCCACCTAGACCAAAACTCATTGGCTAAGTGCTGAACTTTACGCCATCTTTTGCGAAGATAAAGGTCTTCTTTCACAAAGTCTCCAGGTGGTGGCAAGACTATGGAAGACTTCATCGTCAAAATGTGATTGGGCGTAAGAGGCTGTGGCCCAGCTGGATCACTCAGCAAATGTGCTGTTAAAGGTCGACTGTTTATAATTGTCATTACTTCGTAAAGGTAAGTTCTCAAAGATGAACTGTCAAGTCTTTGGGATGCCTGATCTAAAATGGATGTCAACACACTTCGTATTGTCCTGATCTGCCTTTCCCAGGCTCCACCCATGTGGCTAGCAGACGGAGGGTTCATGACAAACTCACAGCCCAATTGCTTGAGGCATTCTTGATCCATCTCTTTAACCGCTTCCAGGAACTCACGTCTTGCGCCAACAAAGTTGGTGCCCTGGTCAGAACGAAGTTGTCGAACGTTACCACGCAGGGCAATGAGAGCACGAAGAGCATTGATAAAAGCATCGGTCGTCATATCATCAAGCACTTCTATGTGCACAGCACGAGAACACAGACAAGTGAATAGCAGGCCATAACGCTTCACTTCCCTCCTTCCATCTTTAACGTAGAATGGCCCGAAACAATCCATCCCACAATATGTAAAGGGGGGCGTTGTCTCCATACGTTCACGAGGTAAGTCTGCCATTCTTTGTTCCTCTGTACACCTTCTGAACTTTCGACACTTGACACACTTGTAGATGTAGGACGACACCGCATGACTGCATCCAAGTATCCAGATCCCGTTAGCCCTTAGCTCATTCATTGTAATGCCACGTCCTTGGTGTTGCACTCGCTGATGGTAGTGTGCAACCAGTAACTTTGTTATATGACCGGTCTTTGGTAAGACTGCCGGGTCCCTGATGTGAGGGTGCAGAGCAGCATGCTCTAATCGACCTCCCACCCTGAGGATGCCTTGTCCATCCACAAAAGGATTTAGCCTTTGCAGGTTGCCTTTGGTTATTTCCTCCTTGCACTGAAGACTTTGAATCTCCACAGAGAAGTTCTTCCTCTGGACGATGCTTATGATGGTAAGTTCTGCATCTTTTCTCTCTTCCAGGCTGCTGGCTTTGTTGGTTCTTGATGTCAATCCTTTGAACTCTTTGACACACCGCTTAAGTCTAGCGATGGCTTTGACCAACCTCGTCCAGCTGGAAAACTTCTCTAAGCGTTTAAGCAGTGAATCTTCCGTTGTCAATGTCTTATGCACAAAGACCTTACGAACTTCTGGGTCTTCAACTGCAATGTCTCCCACCTTACTATCTCCACTGGGAAGCTCTTCACACCAAAGAAAATCTGGACCGTTAACCCAGTTAGAAGCAATGAGCTCCTTTGCCTTAAGGCCCCTTGATGCATGGTCAGCTGGATTTTCTTCCGAGGACACGTATCTCCATTGACTTGGTTTGGTACTGTCCTTGATGCGCTGAATCCGGTTTGCCACAAAAACATGGAACCTTCTTGCATCATTGTTGACGTATCCAAGGACGACCTTGGAGTCAGTCCAGAAGAATTCTTGGACCTCTGCTATATCCAACTCCTTTCTGAGCAGATCACTTGTACGCACAGCAACAACAGCTGCTGAAAGCTCAAGTCTTGGAACGGTTGTGACTTTCGTAGGAGCCACTCTGGCTTTGCCCATCACCAAAGCACAGTGAGTTTGTCCTGATGTCCCGATCACTCTCAGGTAGCTGCACTCTCCATATCCTGTGATGCTAGCATCAGAGAAGTGATGGAGCTCATATTTCCAGTCTTCTGGAAAACTTGCTGGAAGGTAACATCTGTCTATCTTGAGATCACCTAGATTCTGTAGGTCCAAGAGCCAGGATTCCCATTGTGGTCGAAGATCATCTGACAGTGGTTCATCCCATCCGACCTTGTCCCGGCACATTTGCTGAAGCATCTGCTTTCCGACTAGAACGAACGGTGCAACAAAGCCAAGAGGGTCATAGACAGACGCAACGGTCGATAACACTCCTCTTCTAGAGAACGGTTGTTCACTCACCACTATTCTGGATCTGAACTGATCTGAGGTAATGCACCAGTTAACCCCTAGGGCTCTCTCCATTTGGTACTCTCCCAAGGCTAGGTCTTGATGTATTGCTGTTTGAGCACACTCTTCTTTGGGGATTGATTCTAGCACCTCCTGGCTGTTAGAAACAAATTTGTGGATGCGTAGCTTGCCATCGCTACAAAGCTGTCTTGCTTCACTGACTAGCTGTTTCGCTTCTTCTTCCGTTGACACACTGGTCAGCCCATCATCCACATAAAAGTTTCGTTCAATGAAGCGGATGGATGCTTCACTGAAACGACCTTGCCCTTGTGCAGCAATGTGTTTGAGGCCGTAGTTTGCACAGCCGGGAGACGATGCTACACCAAACAAGTGCACTTTCATCCGAAAGACGGATGGTTCGGAGTGGTAGTCCCCATTCTCCCACCAGAGAAACCTTAGATAGTCTTGGTCTTCTGCTCTTACGTGAAATTGATGAAACATGCGCTCTATGTCGCACATTATTGCTACTGGACCCTTACGGAAACGACAGAGAACACCTACCAATGTATTGGTCAGCTCTGGCCCCGTAAGCAGATAATCGTTCAATGACACGCCTTGAAACTTTGCTGAGCAGTCAAACACAACGCGTATCTTGCCTGGTTTTTGTGGGTGATACACCCCGTGATGAGGGATGTACCAAACAGGGCTCTTGTTGATTTCTTCTTCAGGAACTTTCTCAGCATCTCCACGCGTCATTGTTTCGTTCATGAAGATTAAGTAGTCCTTGTGGTACTGTTTGTCTTTCTCAAATCTCCTCCTCAAACACTTAAGGCAATGAACAGCACATTTCCTGTTGTCTGGCAGACTCGGCCTGTCTTCTTTAAATGGCAAAGGCATTTCACAGTGACCGTCAGGCTTGATCTTGATTCCTTCCTCCATTATTGAAATGAAGCGAAGATCTTCTTGTGAGAAGTGAGCATCCTCCACGCTTCTTTCATTAAAGTCTGACTCCAATATCTTCATAACATTTGGCGGAGTGACTAACTCCTTGACTTGTGTTCGACATTGTATCGGACTTCACTTGTCAGGTTGACAGACGACTGAAGGGATGGCATTACTTGTCTGACAATAGTTCTGTGGCTGCTTCCAATTGCATCTCCGTAGTCAACACAGGAACTACCAGGGCCAACAATACTCCAGCCGAGGTCTGTTTTTTGAGCAAAAGGCTCCTCATCTCTGCCTGACACAATTTCTCTGGGTAACAGGGCTTGAGAACAATTGTAACCTATAAGCAGACCAACGTCACAGTCAATTAAAGGAGCAATCTCTTCTGCAAGATGCTCTAGATGAGGCCATGCTCTTGCTGTCTTGGGTGTGGGAATGTGACTTACATTGACAGGAATGAAGTCTCTTGAATAGGTTACCGGAAGAGTGATTTTCTTCGCTGAATAAAAACCTCTGATCTGCAACCCAGTTACCTTCTGACTTGGAATGACTGTACTTCTCGATGACAATGTTGAGAGTTTTAGTTGCACTGGCTCCTTCTGTGTGTCCAGAGCGTCTGCCTTTTCTTTCAGGATAAAGGTGGTGTCACTTTGGTTATCCAGTAAAGCATATACGAGAACTTCATGCTCTGGGCTACTTGTTGTCGACAACCACACTGGAATAACGGTGGACGTGTATGTTCCAATCATGTTTTGCACCACACGGTTAGAGGTGGCTTCCTTAGAAGCTTCCTTTGACTGCTTAGAATCCGTCCTTTCCTTAGACATCTCCTTCTCTTTGGCTTGTTTCCAACTCTCCTTTCTCTCGTCATCTCTGTGATCCTTCTTTCCATCATCCCTGACCCGGTCTTCATGCAAACAGGTTGGGTGCTTCCTTTTACATGTGTCGCAGACACTCCTCCATTCACAGTTCTTAGAACGGTGTCCTGTCTTCAAGCATCCAAAACACAGTCCTTTAGTTTGCACAAACTTGACCCTTTCTGAGATTGACTTTTCTTTGAACTTTCGACATGTTTGAATGCCATGGTGCAACTTCTCACAAAAGGCGCATGTTTTAGGGTCTGGGTTTTCTTCTGAGCTGCTTGCCAGCACCTTTGCACCAACATTTCGAGACTTTGGTGTCTTAACCTTTTCACTATCACCAGACTTCAAAGCATGAAGAGATGTCACAGGGTTGCATGCAATCTTGGCTTCTCTTGCAACAAACTGAACAAATTCGCTAAAGCTTGGAAAATCATGTGTTGATTCTTCAACCTCCAGGACCTTTCTGTTCCATCTTGCTATTAGCCAATCAGGAAGCTTGTTGAGCATTCTTTGGTTTTCACCGCAGTCATTTAGGACTGCAAGACTCTTGATATGCAACATTGCTGCTTCACAGCTTCGTAGAAAATCTGAGAATTCTCTTAGTTCAATGCTGTCCTTGGGTCCTATTTTTGGCCATGAAGTTATCTTATCCCTGAAGGCCTTGGCAATCACAAAGGGGCTTCCATACCTTTCTTCCATGATGTCCAATGCTGAATAGTAGGCTGCATCCGTGCCTAGCAGGAAGTAACCTTCAATAGCTTTCTTTGCAGGTCCTCCAACATACTTGCGGAGGTAGTAGACCTTCTCATTCACTGGAATATTCTTCCTACCGATCAATGTCTCAAAGGATGTTTTCCAGTCTTTATACCTTAGTGGATCTCCATTGAAAACAGAAGGCTCTGGTATTGGGAGATGGCTTACGTTGATCGACTCTGTTATTGCTTTGGCAAGAGCTGTAGTACTATCTTCTTGATGAGCAATGGCAGCAGATTGCACACTTTCAACAGTCTGTGTCACCATAGCAGGTTGTACATGTGTGGCGTTTTGTGGTGTTGCCACATGATGCACAGAAAGACTTCTTTGAGTAGTTTTAGCTTCGCTTTTCACATGCTTACTGCTATGGAGCAACTCCGATATCTCTTCGTCCGAACCCACTTCCTGTTCATAGACCTGTAGACGTGCTTTTGCAGCATTCATTTTCTTAACTGTCTCTAAGCGCTCTAACTGCCTGCGCTTCTCTTCTAATAAATGTTTTCTTGCAGCATTTTCTTCTTCTTGCAGTGCAAGCCTCTTTCTGTTCTCAACTTCGAGGTTCTCAAGCTCTTGTTCCTTAAGTTCCATGTCCTCTAATACCTTTAATGTGGCTTGAGTTGCAGCTAGCTCTGCTGCAGCTTCCAGTTTCTTTGAAGAGGTCAGGCTTGATTGCTTTGAACTGATGCTTGCAAACTTTGAACTTCGTGAACATATACTAGACCTTTTGGAGGTTGCGTGTGTAAGCACTGAGCCAGTCTCAGTCCAGTATGCTCGTTCTTTGTGAGTATCTGGTACCTTTTCTCTTAATTCAAGAGAATCCTCTGCATGTTCCAATAGCTTTCCTGAGACAGCATCACACGTGTCTACTCGGCGGCGTGTCTTGCCATCTGGAGTAGTGTGTTGGCGTAAATCTTGATAAGCTTGTTTTACACTTGTTGAAGCGTTACTGATCTTGGTTATGTAGGTTTGCAGGATTTCAGTGGAGAATGTTCCATCGATTGCTTTCAGAATCAGAATCAGAATCAGAAAGAGCTTTATTGCCAAGTATGCTTGCGCATACGAGGAATTTGTCTTGGTGACAGTAGCTTCCAGTACACATACAATATAAAGTGACAAGACAAGTGACAAGTAACATAGGTATAAAAAAAAAAAAATAAAAAAAAAAAATAAAAAAAAAGATTATAAATTATAAATATATATAAAGTTATAAGGTGCTATAATGAAATGTCTGAGGGAAGTATTGCACATGTTTGTTCCACAGTAGGGGAACATTTAAGTGTTCATGAGGTAGATGGCCTGGGGAAAGAAACTTTTCCTGTGTCTGGTTGTTTTTGTGCTCGGTGCTCTGTAGCGTCGACCAGACGGTAACAGTTCAAACAGAAAGTGTGCTGGGTGTGACGGGTCCAGAGTGATTTTGCGAGCCCTTTTACTCACTCTGGATGAGTGCAGTACTTTGAGTGTGGGAAGGGTAGTGCCAGTGATTCGCTCAGCAGTCCGAACTATCCGCTGTAGTCTACGGAGGTCGGTTTTGGTAGCAGAGCCGAACCAGACGGTGATGGAAGTGCAGAGGATGGACTGGATGACAGCTGAGTAGAACTGTACGAGCAGCTCCTGTGGCAGGTTGAATTTCCTCAGCTGACGCAGGAAGTACAGTCTCTGTTGGGCTTTCTTCACAATAGAGTCTATGTGAGTGTCCCACTTCAGATCCTGAGAGATGGTGGTGCCCAGGAACCTGAATGACTCTACTGCAGTCACAGTGCTGTCCATGATGGTGAGTGAAGGGAGTGCAGGGGGGTTTCTCCTGAAGTCCACGATCATCTCCACTGTTTTGAGCGTGTTCAGCTCCAGGTTGTTATAACTGCACCAAAGAGCCAGCTGCTCCACCTCCTGTCTGTACGCAGACTCGTCACCGTTCCGGATGAGTCCGATAACAGTAGTGTCGTCCGCAAACTTCAGGAGCTTGACAGAGGTGTCTTTAGAGGTGCAGTCATTTGTGTACAGGGAGAAGAGCAGTGGTGAGAGAACACATCCCTGTGGAGCACCGGTGCTGATGGTGCGGCTGTCGGACGTGATTTTGCCCATTCTGACTAGCTGTTGTCTGTCTGTCAGAAAGCTGGTGATCCATTGACAGACGGAGCTAGGGACAGAGAGCTGGGTCAGTTTGGTCTGGAGCAGTGATGGGACGATGGTGTTGAAGGCAGAACTAAAGTCCACGAACAGAATCCTTGCATAGGTCCCTGGTTTGTCCAGATGTTGTAGGGTGTAATGCAGTCCCATATTGACCACATCATCCACAGACCGGTTTGCTCTGTAGGCAAACTGCAGGGGGTCCAGCAAGGGTCCAGTGATGTCCTTCAGATATGCTAACACCAGTCTTTCGAATGACTTCATGGCCACAGATGTTAAGGCAACAGGTCTGTAGTCATTGAGTCCTGTGATCTTTGGTTTCTTCGGGATTGGGATGATGGTGGAGCGTTTAAAGCAGAAAGGGACTTTGCACTGCTCCAGTGATCTGTTGAAGATCAGTGAGAAGATAGAGGCCAGCTGGTCAGCGCAGGTTTTCAGACAGGCTGGTGAAACACCGTCTGGGCCTGGTGCTTTCCTTCTCTTCTGTTTCCTGAAGATCTGACGCACATTATCCTCACTGATCTGAAGTGCAGGGGGGGAGGGGAGGGGGATGGCTGGAGGTGTTGATGGCTGTGTAGAGAGATGGTCAGGGCGGGTATGGGGTGTCTGATCGGGGGTCTCAAATCTAAAAAGACATTCAGCTCGTTCGCAAGATGCTTGTTGCTGTCGATGCTGGGGGATGGTGTCTTGTAGTTGGTAATGTCTTTCAGGCCTTTCCACACTGATGCAGGGTCGTTGGAGGAAAACTGGTTTTCCAGCTTTTTGGCATAGCTCTTCTTAGCCACTTCAATCTCCTTTGTCAATGTGTTCCTGGCCTGATTATACAAGATCCTATCCCCACTCCTGTAGGCATCTTCTTTGACCTGACGAAGCTGTCTGAGTTTTGGTGTGAACCATGGTTTATCATTGTTGAATGATAAGTAAGTCCTGGTAGGGATGCATAAATCCTCACAGAAACTGATGTATGATGTTACAGTCTCTGTGAGCTCGTCCAGATCGCTGGCAGCAGCTTCAAAAACACTCCAGTCAGTGCATTCAAAACAGGCTTGTAAGACCTGCTCTGTGTCGTTGGTCCATCTCTTTACAGTCCTTATTACTGGCTTAGCAGTTTTAAGTTTTTGCCTGTAAGTTGGTAGAAGATGAACCAGGCAGTGATCGGAAAGTCCTAGAGCTGCTCTGGCGACGGAGCGATATGCATCCTTTGTTGTGGTGTAGCAATGGTCCAAAATATTATTGTCTCTGGTGGGGCATGTAATGTGCTGTTTGAATTTAGGCAGCTCACGTGTGAGTTTTGCCTGATTAAAGTCTCCGAAAATGATAAGAACAGAGTCCGGGTGTTGTTGTTCTGTTTCTGTGATCAGATCAGCCAGCTGTTGCAGCGCCGTACTCACGTGTGCTTGCGGTGGAATGTAAACACTGATGAGAACGAGCGAGGAAAACTCCCGCGGCGAGTAGAACGGCTTACAGTTAATGAAAAGCACTTCCACATCAGGACAGCACATCTTCCTTAACACAGTTACATCAGTACACCACCTTCTGTTGATGTAAAAGCATGTCCCACCACCGCGCGTTTTCCCCGTTGACTCCATATCGCGATCCGCTCTGAACAGCTGAAAGTCCGGTAGATGTAACGCGCTGTCCGGAATGGCTTCGTTCAGCCAGGTTTCCGTGAAACACAGAGCAGCAGAGTTGGTAAAGTCCTTGTTTTTGCGTGAGAGCAGAAGTAGTTCGTCCATTTTGTTAGGGAGAGAGCGGACATTCGCCAGATGGATGCTAGGCAGCGCCGTTCTGAATCCGCGCTGCCTGAGCTTAACGAGTGTGCCGGCTCGCTTCCCACGCCTGCGCGTCTTATACTGTTTCCACAGTGCAGCGGCGCAACCGACGACAATGTTCCGCAAAACGCCAGAAGAATCAAAAACTGGTTGGTGATCAGTTGGTGTGCACTGCCGAATGTTCAGCAGTTCGTCCCTGGTATAACTGATAGCGTATGACAAACATAAAACAGGACAAACTAACAAAAACAGTGTAACAACTGGAGAGCTCAACACCGAGGCAGCCATCCGCGGCGCCATCTTGGATAGGCCTAGTTTCCTAGTCTCTTTAGCAAGAACTTTCCATTTGTCATAAGAGGTGGTAAAGCGATGTTGAAGCTTTTTAGTTTGGCTGTCATACAGTTCTTGACCCTTTTCAGTACGCGCTCGGGTTCTTTGGCTTCTTCTTAGACTTTCCTCTACAGCAGCTTGGGTCTCTACAGCTACCTCAGTCTCTTTTGATGGGTTTGCATCTATATCAAGGTCTTTAAACTGCTGCTGTAAACCTGTTGCTCCATTGTTAGCATCTAAGCCCTTTTCATTTGTCTCATACTCGTGCTCAGACATTTTTTATATTTTTGGAATTGGCACCTTAACACCTTTTGTTTAGTAGCTAAAACTTAAAATGAGCTAAATAAAATAAGTGACAAACCTAGCTTAATGTTCCCAGTAAGCTTTTGTTTACATTGTAATAATGTACCTTAACTTTACCTTAAGATTTAACCAAGTATGTTTTTACAGTGTACTCTGCTAGAAACACTTTCCACAATGCAAATTAACTTATTTTCACTTAAAACAGAATAAACACTTCTCTTTATCACCAAAATAATAAAAATGGAAATATTATGATGGTCCCTTTAAATAATTATTTACCCTTCAAATAGCTTAGCAGTAAAGTGAGTAGAGCATTCACTTCAACATGTAAACATGCACAACACAATGAACATTTAACATTTAGCACTTATAGAGCCCCTTTAGCAGTTGAAGGCTATTCCACTTCTTAATATTTAACTTGTTTTAAATATTCAGCTTCTTGTAGGTTTAACCATGCAATGCTCCTGGGTTCTGCTTGCCTCTTAATATGTTAACATATCTTATCTTTTGACGCTCACATTCAATGTAAACGTGCGTGCAGCTCCGTCGACGGACGGCAGGCGCGGATCATCATCTCCCCCACGTCTCCACCTCGTGTCGAGCAGGCTGAGTTCTCACTGTAACCCCCTCCAGTCAACGGACACGGACACAAGGCGTTCTCTTTTACGGGCATTTATTGGTCAAACCATGTCATCCTTAATGCCATCAAACATGCCGTGAGAACTAAATAAAACATAAAAATCACATAAGTTACAGAAATAAGATATTCTCACAGAGAATAGCACATTAAATAAATAAACAACACAACGTTAGATAGACTGTTAATAAACCGTCACACAGTTATGCTTTACATTGATAATTACACATTGAAAGAACTATGCATACCTCATTGACCGCGTTAACTCCAGGGAGTGAAAAACAGGTAACAAAGGCAACTTCTCTTCTGTGCGTCTCTCGATAAACTTACAAATGTAATGACATTACCAAAAACTTAACGAGCCGCAGTTAGCTCGGCTTGCGCTACATGCTCCGATGCTGGTGTGACATCAATAAAGGTCTGAACCAAACGAACCTCAGAATAATAGTTCCGCTATACAAGCCTACATAAACAAGTCAGCTTGTACACATATTTCAAAGTAAAAGAAATGCAGATAAATATAAATATATTATGATATATTTAAACGTGGTTACTTATTAAATTAAAACTATTCTTTTATGGAACTTAAATTATGCAACTGTCTCTGATGACAGCTACAGTCTTTGTGCCTCTTAACAGACACAAAATGCAATTAAAATGTCTGTCCAACATGAGCAGGGCCCTTACATGACAACAAGATGCGTTTAGCAACTTAGCCATTGTTTAAACTCACCTAAATAGTGTTTTATACGGCTAGCTGTAGTCTCGCGCTGAAGTCCCGTGGGAACTCAGTTGTAGCCGGAACACGACGCTCCTCCCACCTGCACTATGTGCGCGATTTTTTCCCCCAAACCACTTCAGCGTAAATCCCGCCCTGCAGCCGATTTCATTGGTTTAGGTTACAGTGACGGGTAGGTTTAGGGATCAGTGTTTGGTGTAGGCAATCTGTAATTGACATGACCAATGAAAACCTTAGAATCAGCTGCAGGGCGGGATTTCCGCTGAAGTGGTTTGGGGAAAAAAAAATCACGCGCACTTACTATTTACCTTTTTCCGGCTACAACTGAGTTCCCACGGGACTTCAGCGCGAGACTACAGCTAGCCGTCTAAAACACTATTTAGGTGAGTTTAAACAATGGCTAAGTTGCTAAACGCATCTTGTTGTCATGTAAGGGTCCTGTTCATGTTGGACAGACATTTTAATTGCATTTTGTGTCTGTTAAGAGGCACAAAGACACTCTTTAGGTTTATGCCCCCATAACTGCCGTTTTAGCTGAATGGGAGCTCTGGGCATTAACTGTAACAGCTCCGCGTTGCAAGCACCAATCCAGTTCGTTTTTTTTTTCTATAGACAGTACTCACAAAGGTAAAACGATCAAGATTAACTTAAAAATTCACCGGAGTTCTCCTTTAAGCATACGTAAAAATTATAGCTAAAAAAACTATCACAAAGTTATTGTGAGTTTTTACTATCACTGTATTTTTTTCTTTCTCTTCCCAGGTCTCTTTCTGCCGTCATGTAGTGGATGTCTCATTGGATTTAAACTTGTTCAAATGAAATGTGTTGGTAATTATGACCTTGTGATTTGATTAAATAAAAAAAATTCAAAATGTACAGTTCAACTTATGAAGTTTTTAATGGTTGCACATTTAAAAGCGGGAGTATGTGTCACTGTAGTTGTAGTCTTTTTAACTTTATAATGACATGTTTCCTTCCTTAATCCACTCCTCTGTCTGTCTGTTGTTCAGATGAGAATGAGTGTGCAACTTCTCCGAGTGTGTGTGGCGATCACTCCGAGTGTGTCAATACACTTGGAAGTTACTCCTGCGCCTGTGTTCAAGGGTTCATAATGAGCGTCCCAACCCAGTGTACAGGTATTAGAGAGGATTGAGGAGTCCACCATATTTATTTAGTAGAAACTTTAATCCTGTTTTTTACAAAACATAAACGCATTTGATAATTAAAGACACAATAATTGCAGTACATCATTTGCCAACTGCTTTCTTTCCCTCCTGTCAGATGTAAACAAGTGTCCCGAGAATGAATTTTCCGGCTCTGGCAATATGGAGTTGAAGAGCTCAACTGGCTCTGAAGCAGAATGTGATGGTACCCTATTTTATTTTTAGCAGACACTCCAAAATTACTTACAAAACATCGTAAAAGCATTTGATCATAAAAGAAACAATATTTGCATTTCATCATTTTGGCTTTATGTCTTTGCTTAAAGGTATAGCGGAGGATGTTTTACTTCCTGGTGGGTAACCTATACTATTGGTCCTCCTAATTGTCAATCATTCTGGTGAATCAATCAAACTTTTCAAAAAGTGGAGAGGGCGGGTCTTATCTAAAATTTGGAAAGATCCTCCTCTATACCTTTAAATTATAATTATATAATTTGTTCTAAAACAATAATTCATGCCAAATGCTCTTTATTTCCTGTCAGATATAAACAAGTGTGCCAATAAAACATTTTCCGGCTCTGGTGATGTGGAGATGGAGAACACAACTGATATGTTTGTTACGAACTTAAAGGTATAGCGGAGGATGTTTTACTTCCTGGTGGGTAGTCTAAACTATTGGTCCTCCTAATTGTCAATCATTCTGGTGAATCAATCAAACTTTTCAAAAAGTGGAGAGGGCGGGTCTTATCTAAAATTTGGAAAGATCCTCCGCTATACCTTTAACTGAAATGGTCTTTTGGGGCTTACCTGTTGATGATTTTGAAATGGACATAGTGTTGCACGGTGTACCGATACTTCAAAAGTATCGCGATACTCGGAAATTAAAAACGTCACGATACCTAAATTTATCAGTATCGATACTTAAATTTTTTTTTTGAAAAAACACCTCCCAATGGACGTCTGTGTTTTTTTCCTGACGCACGCAGCAAAGAACCTGCCGCTGTCAGTGTCATGTGACAAAACACTACAGCGAGATGGCTGCATGTGCGAGCACAAGTGGTCCACGACTCGTTGAAAAAGATGACGCGAGGAGTGACATATGGAAGTACGTTGCCTACCTTGCTCTGTTGCACGGTGCACCGATACTTCAAAAGTAAATAGGAAATGAAAAACGTCACGATTCCTTAATTTATTAGTATCATACTTCTAAGAATGACCACGTTCCAGATTTGTAAGGCCGGCGACACACTGTCTGCGTGTCGTGTCCGTTTTTATTTCGGCTCCCATGTTAACTGCCTGCGTGACACACGCGTCTGGGCGCAGCTCGAGACGCGCGGAAAACGCGTGTATGCTATAAATAGAACCGACGCCTATTTTTCACGCGACACGCAAGCCTGTTGGAAGCGTTTCCAGGCAAAATAGAATAGGAAAAGATGTTTCTATGTCATTTTGACACGAATACATATTAATAAATGATATTTTGATGTTTGAAAGTTTTGACATAAATACAATATAAATGTAATAAAAAAAAATATTATCGATTTTCAAATATTGCACCTCTCAATACAGAACGAATTATTCTGTAGCCTATTGTTGTCTTTGCTGCTATATATTTATGTTTAACATGAAGTATAGGCCTTCCACAACTCTCTCCCCACATGTCAAATATATCACCAATGAGGCTTATCATATGTTACCAATATTAAACATTGTTTAATATAATCGCTGTTCATATTTTTATTCAAAGTTCAGAATCAAGATAAAGCTCTTATGTTTCTTATGATAAATGAGATAATGCTGCTAAATTTATCTTTTTTTTTTCCTTGAATGTCATTGCTCTAATTTATTTTTTATATTTCATATTTCATATTTTGTTCAAATGTTTAATATATCTGCTGTTCATATGTTCATTTATTAGTGTGTTATATGATTAGAATGTTGTCCCGGTTTTAAAATAAAGCACAGCAGTGATCTTTGAGAGTGTTTCTCCCTTTTCAGGAAAAGTATCGAAAAAGTATCGAAATCGCAATACTTGACTTGGTATCGGTATCGAAACAATAATTTTGGTATCGTGACAACACTAAATGGACATGCAGACCACAACTGATATTATGGACTTTCAGCCCATAACTGAGACGAACACACCTGAATTGGTCTTTTGGGACTCACTTGAGGATGATTGGAGTGATGCAATGTATATTGACAGAGATGATGAAATGGACATGCAGAGCTCAACTGAGAGGGATTTTCGGAGCTCAACTGGCTCTGAATCAAAATGTGAAGGTGCCTTTTATATTATGTTATACGTCTTATTACGCTTTTCCACTTATTCAACTTTAGTTAGTGTGTAATGTTGCTGTTTGAGCATAAAAAAAGATCTGCAAGGTTACAAAGCTCAAAGTCCACCCCAAAGGGAGATATTTTATTTAACAGAATCCACTTTCCAAGAACTACAACTGACTACTCGTTTGTGCCTCAACGCTTTTTTACGGGCTTTGTGAAGTCATAATGTTACTCATTTAAGTTACCCACGTAAAACCCCCAAAAAGGCCTGGTTGAGCTGCATTAGAGAAGACTGTGGTGTCGCTATGTCAAAGAGATACTGTCGCGTCCACCCCGTTTCAAAAACTCATTTGATCTTCCTAAGGCTGACGAGAGTGGTTAAAATTGATTTTAAACACTGTTCCTAAACATTATAACCCCAACGTTTATCTGTGTGCTGCACATTTTACGGAGAACGGCTTCCAGAAACTATAAGAGAGTACAATGCAGGCTACGCACAAAAACTTCTCCTGAAACGGAGCAGTTCCCACTTTTTCGGGACAATTGTTGTTCGTGGATCACAAATTGCAAGTATGTCTTATTATTTGTAGTTGTGTTTTCTATTAACAGTTCCAGTTATAAGTTTTATGTTGTTGCTACGATGTAAACAAAAGGCAAAGCTGTTCGCATGCTAGCCAACATTAGTGTTGTTGACATGGCGTTTAAGCTCTCACTTTTGTAAGACTGTTCACCGCCCTTTAGGAATATTAACCATGGTTTTGTCAAGTCAAGTCAAGTTTATTTGTATAGCGCTTTTCACAATACAGATTGTATCAAAGCAGCTTCACAGTATTAAATTAAAATAATACAACAAAGTTTGTTTCAAGAGGAATTTATTGATTGATAAAATTAAATTAAATATCCCCAAAATATCCCCAACTGAGCAAGCCAAAGGCAACAGTGGCAAGGAACCGAAAAACTCCATCAAGTGACCTAATGGTGTCCTAAAACTCCATCAGGTGACCTAATGGAGAAAAAAAAACCTTGGTAGAACCCAGGCTCAGTCGGGGGCCAGTTCTCCTCTGGCATTTATGAGCTAGAGGCCGGATTGTAGTTTGAACTGTAGGATTATATGAATGCCTGGCTGAAGAGATGCGACTTTAATCTAGTTTTAAACTGGGAGAGCGAGTCTGAGCAACGAACAGTATCAGGAAGACTATTCCAGAGTTTTGGAGCCAAATGTGAAAATGCTCTCCCTCCTTTGGTGGTTCTGGATATCCTAGGTATGACCAAAAGCCTTGAATTTAAGTCAAGTCAAGTCAAGTCAAGTTTATTTGTATAGCGCTTTTCACAATACAGATTGTATCAAAGCAGCTTCACAGTATTAAATTAAAATAATACAACAAAGTTTGTTTCAAGAGGAATTTATTGATTGATAAAATTAAATTAAATATCCCCAACTGAGCAAGCCAAAGGCAACAGTGGCAAGGAACCGAAAAACTTCATCAAGTGACCTAATGGTGTCCTAAAACTCCATCAGGTGACCTAATGGAGAAAAAAAAACCTTGGGAGAACCCAGGCTCAGTCGGGGGCCAGTTCTCCTCTGGCATTTATGAGCTAGAGGCCGGATTGTAGTTTGAACTGTAGGATTATATGAATGCCTGGCTGAAGAGATGCGACTTTAATCTAGTTTTAAACTGGGAGAGCGAGTCTGAGCAACGAACAGTATCAGGAAGACTATTCCAGAGTTTTGGAGCCAAATGTGAGAATGCTCTCCCTCCTTTGGTGGTTCTGGATATCCTAGGTATGACCAAAAGCCTTGAATTTAGTGATCTTAAAGAGCGCGATGGATTATAGGGTGATAAAAGATCCGTTAAATAGACTGGAGCTAAGCCGTTTAGGGCTTTATAGGTCAGTAGCAATACCTTGTAATTAATACGGAACTTTATAGGTAACCAATGCAGTGATGATAAAATCGGTGTTATATGATCATATTTTCTTGATCTAGTAAGAACTCTAGTGGCGGCATTTTGGACTAACTGTAGCTTGTTTATTGAGGATGCAGGACAACCAGCTAGTAAAGCATTACAGTAATCCAGTCTCGAGGTCATGAATGCATGAACTAACTTTTCTGCATCAGAAACTGATAGCATATTACGTAGCTTAGCAATGTTTCTAAGGTGGAAAAATGCTGTTTTTGTAACATATGAAATATGATTTTCAAAAGACAGGTTGCAATCGAGTATAACACCCAGGTCTTTTACTGTAGAGGATAAAGTAACAGGACATCCTATGATGTTAAAGTTGTATTGTGCGAGGTTTTGTGGGCGGTTTTTTGAACCGATAAGTATTACCTCTGTCTTGTCTGGATTTAATAAAAGAAAATTACGGGTCATCCAATCTTTTATATCTTTAACACACTCTGTGAATTTGGAAAATTTTGCGTTTTCATCCGGCCGTGATGAAATATATATTTGAGTGTCATCAGCATAACAATGGAAACTAATTCCATGTTTCCTTATAATATTTCCAAGTGGCATCATATATATTGAAAATAACAGAGGGCCTAATACAGATCCCTGCGGCACTCCATAGTTTACTGGAGTTATGATCGATTTTTCTCCATTTAAATAGACAAAATGGTAGCGGTCAGATAGGTATGATTTGAACCAGCTTAGTGCTTGTCCTTGAACACCAGTATAATTTTGTAGTCGATCTAAGAGTAATGTATGATCTATAGTATCGAACGCAGCACTAAGATCAAGTAAAACTAGTATTGAGATACAGCCTTGGTCAGAAGCTAAAAGTAAATCATTTGTGATTTTAACGAGCGCAGTTTCAGTGCTATGATGCGGTCTGAATCCAGACTGAAACTTTTCATAGATCTCATTTTGTTGCAAGAAAGAGCCCAGTTGAGCGGACACCACTTTTTCTAGTATTTTAGACATAAATGGAAGATTTGAAATGGGTCTATAATTTGCTAGATTATTATGATCTAATTGTGGTTTCTTAATGAGAGGTTTTATAACTGCCAGTTTAAATGTTCTTGGAACATGCCCTAAAGATAAAGACGAGTTAATAATATTGAGGAGAGGCTCTTCCACTACAGGTAACACTTCTTTCAGTAGTTTAGTTGGTATAGGATCTAATAAACATGTTGTTGTTTTAGATGAAGTGATAAGTTTATTTAACTCTTTTTGTTCTATAGTTGTAAAGCACTGTAATTGTTCTTTCGGGGTGATAATTGAAGCTGAATTATAAGGCGCGATTGAAGATTGAACGTTTACAATTGTGGTTCTGATGCTTTCTATTTTCTCAGTGAAGAAGTTCATGAAATCATTACTACTGAACTGTAACGGGATATTTTGTTCGGGTGACGTCTGTTTATTTGTTAGTCTAGCCACAACCTTTAACCTTTAACAACCTTTTGGTTGTTTTCTATTAGTTTGCGGAGGTGCTCAGCCCTGGCCGCTTTTAGGGCCTTTTTATAACGTGACATACTGTCTTTCCACGCGATTCTAAAGACCTCTAAATTAGTTTGTTTCCATTTACGCTCTAAAATACGCGTTTCTCTCTTTAAAACATGCGTAGTATTGTTATACCATGGTGCTTTATTTTTCTCTCTGACCTTTTTTAATTTAATAGGTGCAACCACATCCAATGTTCTAGAGAGAATGGTGCTCATAGTGCTAGTTAGTTCTTCTAGTTCATCTGTTTGTTTGGGTTCAGGCAGCAGCTGAGACAGATTAGATAAGCAATTTGAGAAATTATCTATGGTGGATGGGAGGATTGTTCTGCCTGGTTGATAACGCGACGCCGCATGACATATTACAGCAGTACGTAATATGCAAGTTACCATGTAGTGATCAGTGACTTCATCACTTTGTGGAATGATATCTATATCGGTTGGATCGGTTCCATGTGATATAATTAAATCGAGTGTATGATTAAGACGATGAGTTGGTCCGGTGACGTTTTGCTTGACCCCAAATGAATTTAATAAATCTGTAAACGCAGCTCCTAACGCATCATTTGGATTATCTACGTGTATGTTAAAATCTCCAACAATTAGTGCTTTATCGACATTGACTAATAGGTCTGAGAGAAAATCTGCAAACTCTTTTAGGAAATCAGCGTAAGGCCCTGGTGGTCTATATATGGTAGCCAAGGCTAGAGATAATAGGGATGTTTTTCTAACATCTAAGAGCGTAACATTTAGTACAAGTACTTCAAATGAAATAAACTTATAACCCGTTTTCTGGGTAACATTTAGAATATCTTTATAAATGGTTGCAACACCTCCGCCACGACCAATCAGACGGGGCTCATGCTTATAACAGTATCCAGGAGGAGTAGACTCATTAATACCGAAATAATCATTTGGTTTAAGCCAGGTTTCAGTAAGGCAAAGTATATCGAAGCTATTATCTGTGACTATTTCATTTACAATAACTGCCTTAGGTGTGAGTGATCTAATGTTTAGAAGACCTAGCTTTAGAAATAGTTTTTGTTTACTAATAGCAACATTTTCTGTTTTAATAACAATTAGATTTTTCCTAGATCCTGCATTAGATTTATTATTTGATCTCACTAAACGAGGAATAGACACGGTTTCTATGCAATGTTCTACACTAGTATTTATATCAGTTGAATTGGTGCAGCAGAGACTATGATTTGGACTTTTGGTTACTAGTCAAAGGGTATTTAACATTTTGGAGATGTTATCTGACAGAAGATCCGCTCCGAATCTGCTTGGGTGTAAGCCATCAGCACGGAAAAGCCTAGGACGCTCCCAAAACAGATTCCAATTATTTACAAAGAGCAGTTTCTGCTCATTGCACCATGACATTAACCATTCATTTAGCGCAAATAATCTGCTGAACTTTTCATGCCCTAGTCGGTACGTGGGAAGCGGTCCTGACACAATGATCGTTGTTTCAGGCGATGTGCTGCGTACCGTATCGATTAGATTCCTGAAGTCTTTCTTCAGAATCTCCGTCTGGCGCAGCCTGATGTCGTTCACTCCCGCGTGCAGGACCACAGTTCCGACGCGCTCGTCACCGTTCAGGATCTCGGGAACGCGAGCAGCGATTTCAGAAACACGAGCACCAGGAAAGCAGTGACTTTGCACCTTACTTTTACCTAACGTAGCGTGTACATGCCGAACGATGGAATCGCCGATGATCACAGCATCGCGTTCTGTTTCGCGTAGAGGGGAGAAGCGGTTTTGTGTCGATAACTCGAAAACCGGGAGGGTCGGAGAAAGTCTTGGTCTAAACCTGACTCGCGTCTTCCGCTGCGGAACCATCCAGGCTTCGTGGTGGCGTGTTGGAGCCGGAGTGAACGAGACCATGGCTGATTTCGACCGATGCTGAGGAACGCACGGAGTAGACGCGGTCGGAGTCAGCGGGTTAGTAACGTTAAACACTGATTTGTGTGCATCGGCGCGTGATGTTTCAAGAGCCAAACACCGGTCTCTCAGCTCGGCCTGTCTCAATAAAAGGTTGTGGATCTGTTTCTCAACAGCTTCCAGCTCAGACTGCAGTGCGTGAAGCTCAAATGTGTCCTCACCTGCACCAAGCGGTAGACTACTTACATCTGATATATTCGCCATTTTAACAGATGGACAGTGAGTTAGCAACGAAGCTACCAGTGATGCTATCAATATTAATACTAATTTATATTATAAGTTTGTTTGTAAGTGAGTGTGGAGAAGACGCGTTCAGCCGTGATCCATGGACGTAACCTTTAAGAGTATGCAGCGTTGGATCACTAATAGGCTTGAGACGCGTCTGCTCAACAGTCCGCGTTGTAACTATGAGGTTTTTTAGGTTTTTTAGTGGTAGGGGTGTAGAGCAGACGCACGATAGGCGAAAAAAAAATGTTTGTTTATAAGTGAGTGTGGAGAAGACGCATTCAGCCGTGATCCACGGATGTAACCTTTAAGAGTATGCAGCGTTGGATCACTAATAGGCTTGAGACGCGTCTGCTCAACAGTCCGCGTTGTAACAATGAGGTTTGAGCAGTAACATTAGTGCTTCTCAGTGAGGAAAAGTAGAAAATGTTCGTTGTAAGCGAGTTTAAAGAGAAAAATCAAGAATTATAAATCAAATCGATAGAGCTCCAAAAACAACAACGCATTCAGACGCAACGCATGATAATAACAGGACAAGACATTACTCACCGTGTTTGTTGAGTGTTTCTTACTCACCTGAGCTTTTCTGAACTCAAAGGCGCGAGAGAAAATAAATAAATAAAAATAGCTGAGCGCACACGGGTGGCGCGTTTACAGGCTAGCGAATTACTAGCGTGTTGTGCTAGTAGTAACGTAAGCTAGCGATGTCAGGGTTGGGTAAGCTGTATTTAGTAGTAATATAAACAACTAGAAATTGTAGTAAATGATGGTTCAAAACAAGGAAATACGAGGCTAAGACGGAGCTTACAGCACCGAAGCAGACACACTCACAGCAGGCAGCGAGAAAAATCAAGAATTATAAATCAAATCGATAGAGCTCCAAAAACAACTTTTTTGGAGCTTAATTTAGTGATCTTAAATTTAGTGATTTAGTGAAATTTAGTGAATTTAGTGATCTTAAAGAGCGCGATGGATTATAGGGCGATAGAAGATCCGTTAAATAGACTGGAGCTAAGCCGTTTAGGGCTTTATAAGTCAGTAGCAATATCTTATAATTAATACGGAGCTTTATAGATAACCAATGCAGTGATGATAAAATCGGTGTTATATGATCATATTTTCTTGATCTCGTAAGAACTCTAGCGGCGGCATTTTGGACTAACTGTAGCTTGTTTATTGAGGATGCAGGACAACCAGCTAATAAAGCATTACAGTAATCCAGTCTCGAGGTCATGAATGCATGAACTAACTTTTCTGCATCAGAAACTGATAGCATATTACGTAGCTTAGCAATGTTTCTAAGGTGGAAAAAGGCTGTTTTTGTAACATATGAAATATGATTTTCAAAAGACAGGTTGCAGTCGAGTATAACACCCAGGTCTTTTACTGTAGAGGATAAAGTAACAGGACATCCTATGATGTTAAAGTTGTATTGTGCGAGGTTTTGTGGGCGGTTTTTTGAACCGATAAGTATTACCTCTGTCTTGTCTGGATTTAATAAAAGAAAATTACGCGTCATCCAATCTTTTATATCTTTAACACACTCTGTCAATTTGGAAAATTTAGCGTTTTCATCCGGCCGTGATGAAATATATATTTGAGTGTCATCAGCATAACAATGGAAACTAATTCCATGTTTCCTTATAATATTTCCAAGTGGCATCATATATATTGAAAATAACAGAGGGCCTAATACAGATCCCTGCGGCACTCCATAGTTTACTGGAGTTATGGTCGATTTTTCTCAAAATGGTATTGTGATTGATTACTGTTTGTGTTACCAGAGTTTTCCGATAAATATCATGATGAAATGGTGTATAATATCGTATCTAAAATGTATAAGAAAATTATACATTATAAATCCGTGCATGAAATCCGTTCTGGACGATCCTCTTGTTTGTTAACATTCTTAAGTCTGAATCAGGCTTGAATTGGTTTGAAATTGACGCCACCCTTAATATTTTCACCTGAGCAGATGAAACTCTCGGTTATGGTAAGGGGCGTGACATTTCCCAAACAAGCGCTGCCAATCAAAACACACTGGGCCAGCTAACCAATCACAGCACATTTTGAGAGGTGATGTAATAATGTAAAATATGTGAAAATAATGTGTTTTTTGAACAATCAAACATGAAAGCATATTCTATTACACCCCAAAAACAAAATTAAGACTTCATAAAAGGGCATAATAAAACCACTTTAAAATTACATTAATTCAAATATTATTAATATTCTAATAATGTTCTCTCACCCCATCTTTTTTTTTCTCTCTCTCTCTCTCTCTCGCTCTCTCTCTCTCTCTCTCACAGACATCGATGAGTGTAAAGATCCAGATGTTTGCGGCACAAACGCAGTGTGCAAAAATCATCCAGGCAGCTTCGTCTGCAAATGTAACCCGGCTTACAGTAACTACGGCAACAACCAGTCAAAGTGCATCGGTGAGCATTACAGCAGGGAGATTGCTCTGTTCTAACGAGAATCTTGTAGAAGTTAATCAGTGCACTGTAGTCTTTTTAGTTATTTTGATCTCTGTTGTTGTTGTGCACAGAAATGGACTGTGATCAGTTTAAACCTCAGCCTGATGCAGAACACACACCGAAGAAGGTAGAATGTGTGCTTCTGCTTATTATGATTGTTATAATTATATTATTAATATTATTATGTTATGTTAAGATAAAACTTTCTTAAAATAGCATTTAATGTTCATATATTATTCATATTTGATATGTGTTCTCATTTCTTTGTGGAGAAAAAAACGTTCTTTAAACTAGAGTTGTCAGAATACGGGAATTTCTAACTTCGATACGATACCTTGAAAAATGTCGATATTCGATACCATTTTCGATACCACAGGGAAAAATCTGCCAAATAGGTTTTTATTTATTTATTATTATCTCATAATTGTTTGAAATTTTGATTACACACAACACAGGGAGGCTTTATTTTAAACTTTGTACTAAATTCTCAAAAAAAGACAAGTAAACAGTCAGTAATAAAATAAGAACAAATAAACAAATTGCAAACAATAGCACAAATAAAGACAAAAGAATAAAGAGACAAATGAAAAATATGTTGAAAAAAACAAAAGATGAAAAAAAATATGTTTAGTTTTTCAGGTGGGTCTGGTAAGAAATACTACAGAAATTTAAATAAAGTAATCAAATGTTAAATAACACTGCATGGATAGTCTTCACTGTAAAAATGAAATACAGATTAGTGCTTACAATTAAATTAAAAGTTATTCAGTCAAGAGCAGCAAGTGATTTTTCTTTGTCTCTTGTTCTTTGATTAACATGACAGGCCGCAGCAGGAATATTCAATATTAGGCTGCTGACACAAATTTTTTATCATAGTGACTCTTCAACTGTGAGTGACGGAATCTAAAACAAAAATCCAGAAAATCACATTATATGATTTTTAAGTAATGAATTTGCATTTTATTGCATGACATAAGTATTTGATACATCAGAAAAGCAGACCTTAATATTTGGTACAGAAACCTTTGTTTGCAATTACAGAGATCATACGTTTCCTGTAGTTCTTGACCAGGTTTGCACACACTGCAGCAGGGATTTTGGCCCACTCCTCCATACAGACCTTCTCCAGATCCTTCAGGTTTTGGGGCTGTCACTGGGCAATACGGACTTTCAGCTCCCTCCAAAGATTTTCTATTGGGTTCAGGTCTGGAGACTGGCTAGGCCACTCCAGGACCTTGAGATGCTTCTTACGGAGCCACTCCTTAGTTGCCCTGGCTGTGTGTTTCGGGTCGTTGTCATGCTGGAAGACCCAGCCACGACCCATCTTCAATGCTCTTACTGATGGAAGGAGGTTGTTGACCAAGATCTCGCGATACATGGCCCCATCCATCCTCCCCTCAATATGGTGCAGTCGTCCTGTCCCCTTTGCAGAAAAGCATCCCCAAAGAATGATGTTTCCACCTCCATGCTTCACGGTTTGGATGTTGTTCTTGGAGTTGTACTCTTCCTTCTTCTTCCTCCAAACACGGCGAGTGGAGTTCAGACCAAAAAGCTCTATTTTTGTCTCATCAGACCACATGACCTTCTCCCATTCCTCCTCTGGATCATCCAGATGGTCATTGGCAAACTTCAGACGGGCCTGGACATGCGCTGGCTTGAGCAGGGGGACCTTGCGTGCGCTGCAGGATTTTAATCCATGACGGCGTAGTGTGTTACTAATGGTTGTCTTTGAGACTGTGGTCCCAGCTCTCTTCAGGTCATTGACCAGGTCCTGCTGTATAGATCTGGGCTGATCCCTCACCTTCCTCATGATCATTGATGCCCCACGAGGTGAGATCTTGCATGGAGCCCCAGACTGAGGGAGATTGACCTTCATCTTAAACTTCTTCCATTTTCTAATAATTGCGCCAACAGTTGTTGCCTTCTCACCAAGCTGCTTGCCTATTGTCCTGTAGCCCATCCCAGCCTTGTGCAGATCTACAATTTTATCCCTGATGTCCTTACACAGCTCTCTGGTCTAGGCCATTGTGGAGAGGTTGGAGTCTGTTTGATTGAGTTTGTGTGGACAGGTGTCTTTTATACAGGTAACGAGTTCAAACAGATGCAGTTAATACAGGTAATGAGTGGAGAACAGGAGGGCTTCTTAAAGAAAAACTTACAGGTCTGTGAGAGCCGGAATTCTTACTGGTTGGTAGGTGATCAAATACTTATGTCATGCAATAAAATGCTAATTAATTATTTAAAAATCATACATTGACTACGATTTTGATTTTCTGGATTTTTGTTTTAGATTCCGTCTCTCACAGTTGAAGTGTACCTATTATAAAAATTACAGACCTCTACATGCTTTGTAAGTAGTAAAACCTGCAAAATCGGCAGTGTATCAAATACTTGTCCTCCCCACTGTATTTATGTTCCAAAACTTTCTTACATTCGCCAACACAGACATTTTTACAATATTTTGTGTGTATTCGACCGTTTAATGCAATGAGCCACGAAAAACGAGTCAATTTGGAACTTGAGATCGGTTTGAGAGCCGGCTTTATGTGAGCGGCACTTATATAGATCAGTGGTGTGCGCACATTTGGTGTGTGATTATTACGAGAAAACGTTCTGAAAACAACATTCTCTGAACATCATTGTGATGTTATTTGTACCTTATGAATGTTGACATGAAATGTTCTTAGAAAAACATTCTTTGGGATGTTATTGATATTTGCAGAAAGTTAAGGTCTTGGAAAATTACAAGTAAACTTTCAACGAATGTACATTGTGAGTAAAGATAAGGTTACAACTAACATTAAAGATGTCTATAGAATTTGATTTCTGTGTCTTCTTTCAGTTGAAGCATTTGATGTCACTGTTGAAGAACAGCTGTGAGTCTCTGAATAACACACAGGGAGAACATTTCACCGGGGAGAAGTTACTGGAGGTTAAACACACAATGCATGATATATTCTCATAGTAGTTTGTGTACATGCACTTTCACAGTGGCTGAATGAAATTCATTTCGCAGAACTTTTGCAATTCCACTGATGAGCTGCTGTCAGATGGGAACATCGCTGACGGCAAGACGCTGAGTCAGTTTCTGTCCACGGTGGAGAACAGCATGCATCTGATCGGACCTCAGCTTAAAGAGCCTGTGACCAGGACGGAGACGCACAACACCTGTGAGACACAAACATTTAAAGTTTACACATTATCTCATTGTGTTGATGAATGGAAATACTGTGTTTCAAATGTGCATAAAATGAAACTGATATTGAGTACTGGAAGTACTGAAAGCAGTTGTTCTGTATGATCATGTGAATCACAGTTGCTGAGGTTGCAGTCAGACGGGGTCAGGCTCCGCCCAGTGGGCGTGTCACTCTGAGCACAGACTCCGCCTTCTTCAACACCAGCTGGGAAACAGTTGTAGGGAAATCATATCCAGGTACAAATACACTCATGCACATACCGTAAAACTTCAAATAATAACCCGGGCTTTTATTTTCCCAAATCGCCGAACTGCACCGGCTTGTATTTGAGACAGGCGTCTATATGAGACAGGCCTTTAATTTAGTGTTGAGATGAGCATGACAGTAGGAGGTTACCAAATCTGTGTTTGTGTTTAACAGATCAGTTAATGTAAGAATAAGCCTACTATATTTCCGTATGTCTAAAGGGGGTCGCACACCAGACGAGAAGCGCAGCGCCACGTCTTTAAAATTCGAACACATTATTCTCTATGAGTGTACAATGTCTCAAATCGTCGTTAATGTATATATACTGACTTCACCCTGTGCTGCAATATACATTCAGTTTTACATTCATTAACAGAAATCAGCTGCTTGAATGAAAATTGCTGATGTTATCGGATTTTCAGGTGCTATTCTCAATTCATTCAGTTCACGGACGCTCTGAGGTAAAGTGAATTCAGACTGCAGACTAAACAACGATTGTATTTAATTGTATAATTGTATAACATAGTATAGACATGATCTTAATTCCATAATATCCTTAAACATAACAATATTGCTGGCCATAAACTGACAAAGTGCGCGTCCGGTGTGCGATACCTCGAGTTGTCATAGACGTGACGCGGCGCTGCGCTACTTGTGCGGTGTGCGACCCCCTTTAGATTATTGGCAGCATAAAAAAACAAAACGATGTGAGAGCAATGGGCTGAACAATACAAGTTACCGGTAATATCTAGGGATCGACCGATATGGATTTTTTAGTGCCGATGCCGATACCGATTTTTTTTCATAAGCCTTAGCCGATGACCGATACGGGCTGCCGATTTTCTTGGGCCGATATTTGGAGCCGATACTGCTTTAATGCTGAGACTGAATTAATTCGGTTTAAACGTGTTTGAATTAATGATTCACATTAGTTTTTCTTTATAAATAGACTGGAACATGTTATTCTGTGTAGTTGTCTGATATATGTAATCGTGATCTCCATTTTAAACAAAACAAAAACGATTTTAAACCAAATAGATTCTCAGTTTATTATGAATTAGGGACTGTTCACATATCGCGTCTAAAACGTGTGGAAAGCACGGCCGCGCCGCTTTCTCCTTTCTACAAGCGCTTGCGCTCCCGTGGCGTCTGTTGTTGCTATGCAACCATGAACTGCGCTCTCCATGATGACGAGGAAGTAAGGATTAATTTATTTCTAGCCCTTTACGACTACATATATTTATGGAGATGAGAAATAAAAACCCGCCCTGTCCAGCTATGATCAGCTGTTCGGCCGAGCTTTCGATGTTGTCATGGAAAGGTCAGTTGTTTTTTTGTCACATGACCTGCGTGTGCTTGCGGCATTCTGAAAAGTTAAGATGTTTTCATCTCACCACGGCATAGGAGCGCCTGGACAAATGAGCGCGCTGCATCGCATGCGTGTCGCAAACACGTCACTGCTTTTATGAGCACACGTCCAAACCTCAGCCAGGTGGTCGCTGAATAAAACTCCCACAAATATCACGGAATCACGGAACAACGTCTGCATTATTTTTAATCCTATGACCAGTGTTTGTAACAGCTGCCGTATGCATATGGATAGCCTCAAACTTAGCTATTTGTATGGCGTTCCTGTCAAATGTCGAGAGCGCATTATTGTAGCGCGAAAGTACATTAATATAATGCGCGAGAGCGAATCTCTCTGCTCGCGCGCGGAATATAATGCGCGAGCGCGAATCTCTCTGCAGCTCCCTAAATACAATGACAAGCAGTTTTATATATGAGGCATTCGGCATTCGCCTTCTCCATTTGGACCCGCAAACTTGCTTAGCTATAGTTGCACGCACATATAGAGCAACGTGTTTCCACTTTCAAAGTGTATGGCAATATTTCAGCTAAGTCAAACAGTTAAAAGATGCTTTGAAAGTTTAAACCTTACAGTTGTCTTGAAGAGGCTTCCAGCACTCTGCTAGTGTGGGAGAGGCAGTGCATGGGCTGCACGTGAACTGCAGCGTCTCTAGCAACACAGAGCGGACGCAAAAGGACCCTATTCATCACTATCATCATCACCGCGATCCTCAACTACAAGTTGAAAAATTCCTCCTCCTCGTCGCTCTCCTCCACTTCTCCCTCTCCGGCCTCCGCTAACTCTGTCACGACCGCCAAGGTAATAAGCACAGGATCCAAAGTGCAGCAAAGTGAGGTGTTTAATATCAAAAGGGTAATCCAAAAAGTGAAATCCAAAACAGGCAAAGGTCAGAATCCAGGTAGGCAAATAACAAAAACAAGAAGCAGACAAGGCAGGACAAGGCAGGACAAGGCAGGGCAAAACTCAGGCAACAGACGCGGTGTAACGTTAAACATTGATTCACAAAGAACACAAGACAAACAGGGCTTATATACATGAATGACAAGGGGATAACAAGAGACAGCTGGTGATACAAAATACAGACACCTGGGTGCAAATCACAGACAGAATTGTGGGAGATGAAGTTCCTAGTGCAAGACACCGTGGGGGTAAGGAGGACATCTAGTGGGTACCCGGGGAAACACAACCAGACACTGTGACATGACCCCCTCTCTACGGAGTGGCTCCCAGACACTCCAAGACGGAACACAGAACAAACCAAGAGATCAGGAGGGAGGTAACACGGTGGAGGATCCAGGGGAGGGACGGGGGACCAGGTCCATGCAGGGGAACAAACACGGGGGAACTAGGATAAGACAGGGGCCAGGGAAACATGGACAATAGGATGGGGAAACAGGGGAAAACCAAAAGTCTCTCAGGTGGCCGGGGCCAAGCGAACAATCCATCGGGTGGTCGGGGCAAAGCGAACAGTCCATCGGGTGGTCGGGGCAAAGCAAACAGTCCATCGGGTGGTCGGGGCAAAGCGAACAGTCCATTGGGCGGCCACGGCGGTGAAGACCCCTCGGACGGCCACGGCGGTGAAGACCCCTCGGGCGGCCAGGGCGGTGAAGACCCCTCGGGCGGCCAGGGCGGAGAAGACCCCTCGGGCGGCCAGGGCGGAGAAGACCCCTCGGGCGGCCAGGGCGGAGAAGACCCCTCGGGCGGCCAGGGCGGAGAAGACCCCTCGGGCGGCCAGGGCGGACACTTTCCCCCGGGCGGCCAGGGCGGAGACTTTCCCTCGGGCGGCCAGGGCGGAGACTTTCCCTCGGGCGGCCACGGCGGAGACGACCCCTCGGGCGGCCACGGCGGAGACGACCCCTCGGACGGTGGAACTGGCACCACCGGCTCAAGCACTGGAACTGGCACCACCGGAACTGGAACTGGCACCAACAGCTCAGGCACTGGAACTGGCACCAACGGCTCAGGCACTGGAACTGGAACAGACACCACCGGCTCGGGCACTGGAACCGGCACCACCGGCTCGGGCACTGGAACTGGCACCACCGGCTCAGGCACCGGAACTGGCACCACCGGAAATGGCACTGGAACTGGCACCACCGGAAATGGCACTGGAACTGGCACCACCGACTCAGGCACCGGAACTGGCACCACCGACTCAGGCACCGGAACTGGCACCACCGACTCAGGCACTGGAACTGGCACCACCGACTCAGGCACTGGAACTGGCACCACCGACTCAGGCACCATCGGCTCGGGCACTGGAACTGGCACCACCGGCTCGGGCACTGGAACTGGCACCACCGGCTCGGGCACTGGAATTGGCACCACCGACTCAGGCACTGGAACTGGCACCACCGACTCAGGCACTGGAACTGGCACCGGAACTGGCACCACCGACTCAGGCACTGGAACTGGCACCACCGACTCAGGCACCATCGGCTCGGGCACTGGAACTGGCACCACCGGCTCGGGCACTGGAACTGGCACCACCGGCTCGGGCACTGGAACTGGCACCACCGGCTCAGGCACTGGAACTGGCACCACCGGCTCAGGCACCATTGGCTCGGGCACTGGAACTGGCACCACCGGCTCGGGCACTGGAACTGGCACCACCGGCTCGGGCACTGGAACTGGCACCACCGGCTCGGGCACTGGAACTGGCACCACCGGCTCAGGCACTGGAACTGGCACCACTGGCCCTGGAACAGACACCACCGGTCCAAGCGTGCACGCAGCCCACACACACCACACGGCTGTGGCCATAATGGCCAGTGTCGCGGTCACTGAGGGCTCAGGAATAGATGTCACCGGCTCAGGCCCAGGAACAGGAACAGACACAGACACAGACACAGGAACAGACACTGGCTCCAGCTCAGGAACAGAGACTGGCTCCGGCCCAGAGACTGGAACAGACACCACCGGCTCAGAAACATACACTGCCAGCTCAGGGACTGGAACAGACACCACCGACACTGGAACAGACACCACCGGCTCAGACACAGGCTGTACGGCCATTTTGTCCATGGACACCGGCTCGGTAAACGTGACGAGAACACTTTCGGCGGCGGCCATCTTGTCCGAAGACACCGGCTCAGCAGACGTGACGTGAACAGTCTCTGGCTGGGCAGACGTGACGTGAACAGTCTCTGGCTGGGCAGACGTGACGTGAACAGTCTCTGGCTGGGCAGACGTGACGTGAACAGTCTCTGGCTGGGCAGACGTGACGTGAACAGTCTCTGGCGTGACAGCAGGCTGTACGGGCATCATCTCGGACCCGTGGTCGAGGCCGAGAGGTTTCCTCCTCCTCCGCCGTCTCTGATGGTGAGTGGACGGCTCTGGACTAGGTGGAGCCCGCTGCAGGGGAACCTCTGGATCGATGTGCGGCCAGAACGGGTAATGGAACGGGATCTCCTCCCGCCCACCTCCACCTCCTCTGCGACCTCCGCGGGTACCGCGAAACTTTACCAGGCGGGTCCCCACGAAAGAATGTTCACGGGGGGGAACCTTAACCGACTTGGTTTGCCCGGTGTTCTTGCGCTGTGGCTCAGGGGAGTTGACCGCCATTCTCTCCTCCATAATCGGAGCCCACAGTGCAAAGCATTCAAAAATGCTCATTCTGGGTTCTGGTGCTGATGGTCCTCCTTGTTCCCCTCTGGCAGCGGGGAAATTGCGGCGGGCGCTCATACTGCTTGGATCCTAGAGGGTGAATCAATCTGTCACGACCGCCAAGGTAATAAGCACAGGATCCAAAGTGCAGCAAAGTGAGGTGTTTAATATCAAAAGGGTAATCCAAAAAGTGAAATCCAAAACAGGCAAAGGTCAGAATCCAGGTAGGCAAATAACAAAAACAAGAAACAGACAAGGCAGGACAAGGCAGGACAAGGCAGGACAAGGCAGGACAAGGCAGGACAAGGCAGGACAAGGCAGGACAAGGCAGGACAAGGCAGGGCAAAACTCAGGCAACAGACGCGGTGTAACGTTAAACATTGATTCACAAAGAACACAAGACAAACAGGGCTTATATACATGAATGACAAGGGGATAACAAGAGACAGCTGGTGATACAAAATACAGACACCTGGGTGCAAATCACAGACAGAATTGTGGGAGATGAAGTTCCTAGTGCAAGACACCGTGGGGGTAAGGAGGACATCTAGTGGGTACCCGGGGAAACACAACCAGACACTGTGACAAACTCTGCCTGCCTTGCTTGCGCTAACAGCTCCGCCCAGATGCGCAGGGCTCTCTTGCGTTCGCAATCTGCTCCATAGAACTGGCTTAAACAGACGATCTGACAGGTTTTAGAAAATTAAATACAGCCCGAAACTAAAAAACAGACCTGGCCTCTATTTGAGACCGGCCTTTATTTATCCAAACCTGCAGCCACACCAGGCGTGTAAAAGAGACAGGCGTCTATTTGGGACTCAGCTATTATTTGAAGTTTTATGGTATATGTACTTATCAAAGCATGAACGCCTTCAAGACTCTAAATGTTGTTGACTTTTAGGTTTTGCATTTGTGGCACTGGTCAGTTTTAAAGATATGAACTCATCCAGCGATCAGTTTCACACGATGAGCAGAGAGAGATCAGATGATGGAGAGAGAGACATCACTTATCAGCTCAACTCGAAGGTGGTGACGGTCGTCGTCAGTAATCCAGAAACCAAACAGCTGTCTGAGCCGGTGACGATCATCTTTACACACGAGCAGGTGAAGAAGTTAAACGGTTTAATAGATACAGATGAAAAACCAAATAAATGTGCATTCCCTGTTTGAAAATCCGGTTTAAGCTGGATTCTAGCTGGTTCACCATATTATGTTCCAAAAACCAGCTTGACCACATTAAGCTGGTATGACCATCAAGTAGCTGGTTTGTTTCTGGCCCAAGATGCTCCACCAGTCTTATTTTAGTATCATTGATTTATAATTATTAGGGGTGTGATGAAACACTTAGTTTGAGGATACACAATATTGGGTTCACGATAAAAAGTCAAGATGATATTTTAACATTATTTTTATGAAATCTTCAATGATGAAATATATGATTGAAAATATAGTATTTTATTCGACTGAAAGACACAAAATGCAAAATAATGCTGTAGCATTTTGAAACTTATCTAAGGGTTTTTCAAATTTTTTTGGTAATCGAGTACCCCGTCGATTATTTTGACGAATAATCGAGTAATCTGATGTGTTTTGTGGAAATAAAACTAGACCTATGTGAACAATCTGTTCATTGACTACGAGAAAGCATTTAACAGTGTGGACAGGCAGACACTCTGGAAGCTTCTACGACATTATGGAGTACCCATAAAGATCACCGATATATCATCCGGAACTCATACGACGGACTGTCCTGCAGAGTGATCCACGGCACACAAGCCACGGACAACTTCCAAGTGCGGACTGACGTAAGACAGGGGTGCCTGCTTTTTCCTTTCCTGTTTCTGCTTACCATAGACTGGGTCATGAGGACATCAACAGCACGGAGAAGGAACGGTATTCAGTGGACCTTATGGAAACAGCTGGCCGACCTCGACTTTGCAGATGACCTGGCACTTCTCTCGCACACCCAGCAACAGATGCAGGAGAAGACCAACACTGTGGCAGAGAACTCCTTACGCATTGGGCTGAACATCCACAAAGGGAAGACCAAGGTCCTCAAGGTCAACGCAGCCGACACAGCACCCATCAAGCTGGAAGACGAAGCGTTGGAGGAGGCGGAGAGTTTCACCTACCTCAGCAGCATCGTTGACAAGCAGGGAGGTACCGATGCAGACGTACAAGTGTGTATCGGCAAGGCAAGAACAGCTTTCCAGCAGCTGAAGAAGGTATGGGACTCCAGTGCCCTAACCATCCACACCAAGATCAGACTCTTCAATACCATCGTGAAGCCAATACTCCTATATGGAGCAGAAACATGGAGAACAACAGCCTCAACCATGAAGAGAATCCAGACGCTCATCAACACCTGCCTCTGGCGAATACTACGAATCAGAGGGCCAGTAACAGGGAACTGTGGGAGAGAACCAGACAGCAGCCTGTAGAGAAAGAAATCCTTCAAAGAAGATGGCGCTGGATTGGCCATGCCCTCCAGAAACCCGCTAACAGCATCACCAGACAGGCGCTCACCAGGAACCCTCAAGGCAAGAGAAAAAGAGGCCGCCCCCGAAACACCTGGCGACGAGACTTGGAGGCAGAATCCAAGAAAATGGGACTGTCATAGGGACAACTGGAGAAAGTGGCCCAGGACTGGAACTGTTTGAGAGCTCTTGTTGACGGCCTATGTCCCAAACAGGACTAGAGGCAAATGATGATGGTGTGAACAATAGCCTTTAGAATTACTTAAAATACATATATTATAACATATATAATAACAATGAGGCATTTGGTTCAAATAAAGTGTCAAATGCAAGTAATTATATAGTTTTATTTAACAACACTGTTAACCCTCTGGAGTCTGAGCGGTTTTCTGGGCCCTGGGGGTGTTCTGACATGCTCTGACATTTGTGCTTTTTTTAGTTGCTTATAAACATATTAATGGCAAAGGTGTAAATTCACTCTATATAGCACAAACAGGACTACAATAATATGTGAGCCACATGTATGTACATTAGGGCTGTCCCCGACTATGGATTTTCATAGTCGAATCAGAATCGTCATGTCTTGCCTATAGTCGACTAATAGTCGAATCATGTGTATGGGGGTGGGGCTGGGGGCGGGGCTTTAACGTTTCAAAGCCGCGATGTACAGAAAATCACACAAAGATATAGAAGAACATGTATAAAAACATTTTTGATCAATAAAACTAAGAAATAACATAAATAACTCCAGAAAGGCCACACTGCAGATTTGCATTTCACATGCAAATCAAATTAAATCGGCTAAATTACCTGTGCGAGCAGGCCAGCCTACAGCACAACATCGATGCACCGAAAAAATAAACAATTAATTTACTAAATTAAATTAGAACAGAATATACCTTTCTAATAAATAAAAATACAAAACGAAATAAATCAGAATCAAGTCACAGGATGAGGAGCAAATGTGTGCAAAATGCCTAAAGTGCAGGGGAACATATATTCAAAACACAAGCCACAAATAGTTAGATTAGATAACCCTGACAGATTAATAAATAAAATTAAAATAAAGAAATTATTAAAATAACGATAGTAGCCAGAATTTTCAACTTTGTCTTTTTAACTGCAGAAACAACAATAAATGCTAAACTGGAGAGGCAGTCTTTTTAGCTAAAAATGTTCACAGCATCCAAAAATAAAATTCAAACCGGCTGAAAAGTTTTGAAATCACTTGTACCCGATACCTGATCGAGAGAACAAATCCTGAACGTCTTTCACTCTGTCTGTCCGTTGGAGTCTTTCAAATTGTGCGCGCGGATAAAATACATTCTAACGTGAAACCCAGTCTATGCGTGAAACATGTTAACGTTGGCCGGCAGAAGTGCGATCATGGTTTTCCTGATGCTAAATCCAGCCTTGGAGAATATCCTTTCTGATGGTGATGGTGTACATCCACACTTTAGATTTTCTTATCCCAGACATTGTTAAAGATTTAAATCCTTGCCGCGAAGACGCTTCTCTGTCGGTCACGGATTGAAAGTGAAACTTAAATCTGTCACGGGGTGTTTGGATTTATTCACGCACGTTAAAAAATATTTATTAAAAGCTTCTTTCTTTGCACATTTTTATATAGGCCTACAGCATTATCATGATAGGCTGAATATTAACGTATTGACATAAAAGCTAGTTCTATGTGAAATCAGACATTGAGCGCCCTCATATAGCCAAAGTGGCATGATCCTCGTTTCATAACACCTCTGCGAAGATTCGACCGTGAGATTGGTAGTCGAATCAGGCTCCTCCTATCGAAGCATCGAATCTTCGACTATTCGGGGTCACCCCTAATGTACATGTTTTCATTTTTGAGAGAATAATGTTTATGCGTGGTTATCGAAAAAACTAAAAATTTAAGTTTTTGAAATAAGGCCACAAAACACATACTAAATATGTGGCAATAAGACTTTTGACTAATGGATGTCTTCGCCTATAGTTTTTTCTTCAAAATTATGTGAAAATAGTCTTGCTTTATCGTTCACATAAAACCATACATTGATTTAAATTGATGTAAAACAGGTTTTGCTTGGAAAGCCAATATGCGAGGGGGGCGTGAACGAGGAGTGGTTTACACCTTAGAATACAATGTCCCACCCACTCTGCATAATTAGCCATTCATTCAGGTGTGACACAGTGACTGAGCCACAATGCAAGGACAAAAGATATATTTAGAAGAAGACTTATATTGACCATTTAAGATTTTGCTTACATCTATCTTGTAAATATGTTTTGCTATTTTATTAAAACGGTTACAATTACAACAATAATTACAATTTCAACAATATTTCAAGTGTACTCTTTCTTTGTAAAAAAAAAAAAGATTATAGGCCTACATTTTATCTATGTATTCATTAGTTTGAATATAGCCAACATTGGAACAGCTAACATCTTAGTTGATGACTTTATTTTTGACAAAAATAGTATTTTATATATAGAAATTGCTAAACAAAAGCTTATTTGATGTGGCAGTATATTCTACAGTAAAAACTGTACCCAAATCTACTAAACAAAATGTTGTCTTTCATATTTCGTCTGACTGTAACGTTGTTTTCATGAAATATTAGGGCATATTGTTAATTTGCAGTTTAATACGTTGCTTATACAAATAGCCTACATTTTATTTCAACATTCAGTCGATTTTTACTCATCTCAGTATAGCAATACAGTTTGCTAAAACATCATCATTCATTCACACACGCGATTTAAATTTAAACTGTCTTTGCCAGCTGTGGTAAACAGCGCGCATCTCTGCCGTTTATTCATTCATAAACAGAAACCCACGTGAAGAAATTCACGTGAGAAGGAAAAAACGTACTAGTATTCCTCAGCTCGCTCCTCGATATACCCGCACTTCTGAGGGACATTTTCCATTAGTATTATTCCTCACAGCGCTGCAAGACGGTGTAAACAAGTAATGATCTAAATAAACTTGTGTGTTTTCTCGAGCTGATGGGGGCGTTCACAGGATTGCCTCAGCCATTTGCGTTTGAATAGCGCGCGTTCTCCGTGGGCGTGTCACATTACATCTGAATTAGCTGTAATGAAGTCGACTGGAATCGCTCTCTTTTAATACAGATTTCACAAGATGAGAATATTTGTTTTTTATATAAATTATTTCATTTAAAAGAAGAGAATTCAAGCTTCATGCCTGTGTGTCTGTATGTCTGTTTGGCTGAGTATTCGGTGAGCTACAGTTCATTTTCGGACGCGTTTCAGAATGGACTTCACTGGCAGAGAGAAGGCAGAACTCGCTTCGTGTTTATTTTTCTTTATTTGGCAAAAAGCACAACACTTTGTTTTTATTGTGAGTATACACAAAAATAATACACATTTAAGAGAATCGATTGATGTATGAAACTCCTATGGAAAATCAAAGTCAACAGAGTATTTATGAGTTTCTTTTACACTGATAAAAAAAAAGCGAGCTGGTATCGCCGGCGATACCGTCGACCTCAGGGGGTTAAAGTACATAATAGGCAGGTGTTCACTTATTCCTCATTTCCTAAACTCTTCTTCTCCCTTCTTCAGGAGAGGGCGGAGTCTCTCGGAGATGGTGTGGTTTATTCCTGTGTGTTCTGGAATGAGACAGAGGGGGCGTGGTCTGGGAAGGCCTGTGAGAAGGTGTGGTCTAATGACACTCATACAATGTGTTCCTACTCTCATCTCAGTAGTTTCGCTCTGCTCATGGCCCTCTACCCTGTCCAGGTACATGTGTGACATATTTCAGATTTGAGACTAAATTATGATGATATTAACATGTCCGTTTGCTCTTCCTTTCCTCCAGGACACGTTTGAGCTGGTGTTGATCACGCGTGTGGGTTTAGTTCTGTCTCTGCTCTGTTTATTTCTCTGTATCCTGACGTTCCGGTTCTGTCGCTCCATCCAAGGGACCCGAAACAGCATTCATCTTCATCTGAGCGTGTCTCTCTTCATCGCAGACCTCGTCTTCCTCTGCGGGATCTCCAGTACTCACAATCAGGTGTGTTCGAATGAGAAAACAAGTGTTGGAGCTGCGGAGTGCGGAGGGTCTGGACACACCACAACATGGTGTACCAGGCCTACCACTATGCCCTCAGAGCGTGCTTCTGCCTGCTTCGCCACCATTGGTGACCCGAGGAGCAGAGACACCCATCGGTAGACCCACCCTTGCTCATGGACAATCTCTTTCTAGGGCTTGTTCGATGTTTCCTTGCCAGTTCTTTGTTTCAGGGTCCCGAACAGGTAGACTCTATTTAAATGATCCCTCTGTCAAACTTTGTGGCAGTGTTGCAGCGTCTGCCCAGTGTTTCTCAGAGGGTTCTGAATATTTTGGAAAAAGGTTACACAATTCAGTTTGCCTCCTGTTCGCCTCATTTCAATGGGGTGTTAGAAACAGCAGTAAATCAAGATCAGTCAAGGTTCCTAAATCAAAAACTGCATCCTCTCTTGGCGAAAGGCTCCATAGAAGTTGTACATCTTCATGTGAGAGAGGCAGTTTTCTTAGCTGGTACTTTATTGTACCCAAAAAAGACTGGAAGCTGCATCCAGTTTTGGATCCACATGACCTTAATTGTACTCTGAGGACATACAGATTCAAGATGCTTACGCTCAAACTCAAATTTTCTCAAATTCAATCCAAGGATTGGTTTGTGACAATAGACCTAATGGACACTTATTTCCAGATGAGATTTGGCCAGAACACAATACATTTCTCATGTTTGTTTTCTGGGGCGAAGCTTACCAGTATTGAGTGCTTCCTTTCAGCCTAGCCTTGACAAACTAGTGCACTGATCCTGTTCTGGCTCTTCTAGGACTCCAGGGAATTCATGTGCTCAATTATATAGATGTATGGTTGATTTATCCCAGTTGAAATAGCTAGCAGCATGACATTGAGATGTTGTGCGGGCTCGTATGAAGTGTTTGGGGCTCAGGTTGAACCTCAAGAAGTTTTTTGCAATCTCCCTCTCAGAGAACCCTTTTTCTATGAGTTGTTAGGGACTCTACAATGATGGAGTCATATTTGTCTCCTGCACGTGTACACTATCTTAACCATGAAGGCATTAGGCTAGACCTGAAGTTGTCAGTTGTTCAGGTTCAAATACAGTTAGGTTTCATGGTGACAGCAGCCAGCGTCATTCCATTGGGTCTGCTGCACATGAGGCCATACCAGTTCTGGCTCAAGGACAAGGGGTTTCATCTTTTTAACCATCCTTCCAGAGTAATAATGGTTATGCACAGAGAACTTTGTATCCTTCAGCTTTGAAAGAGACATTGGTTTCTAAACCAGGGCCCCATCCTCGGGGCGTGTTGTTGTTGCAACACTCTAACGACAGATGCTTCCCTCAGGGGGCCACCCCGCTCAGGGATTTTGAAACGGAATGGATCTTTCGTGGCACATAAATTGTCTCGAGATAAGGGTGGTATTTCTGGCATTGAAATACTTTCCCGTTCAGTTGATGGGCTATCATGTGTTAGTCTGCAGAGACAACACTACGGTAGTTTCTTACGGTAGTTTGCAAAATCTTTTCCTGACAGGCGCAGCAGATCCTGTTCTGAGCAGAGACTGAATACTGAATTTCCCTCCTTGAGAGCCGTTTATATTCTGGGACATGTAAACCTGGGGGCAGACATCCTGTTGAGGCAGAGTGGAAGTTCTCCAGCCCAACTGGCGCTGGGTCATCTGCGGACCAGTTTCAAGAGAGTGCTGTGTCTCCCGAGATGACGGAGAATCGACGCCAGAGACTCACCGCTACCCTGTGTGGCCACAGGAGAGAACGACTGAAAAGAGAACGACTGAAAAGAAAACTCTCCGCTGATTCCGTTGCACAGGAAGACCTGGACATAAAAAGACAGCTCCTTAACAGACTACAGGCAACAAATGACGACTTGGGGCAGACAATGGGACGGTGGTCATCTACAATGGACCGTCTGAACTCAAATATTGAACTGCTAGTACAGCATATTGTGGGTTCAGGTAGGCCTACCCCTCAGTATATGCCTCCACAGTCACCACACACCATTCACGATAACCCATTTAATTATGGACATATGCCAATAAGAAGGCCACTCCAGGAATACAATTCCCCTGGACATAGCCACCACAGCAGTCCACCTGCAAAGCACAGAGACTACAGACATTTGTAAATGTTATTTTAGTACTGCCAACTTAAAAAGCAGTGCTCTTGTATATAGTTTTGTATTTGCATGGTGTGTTTATTTGGGTGTTGTAGTTAATAATTTGTTATTTGCACAGTATAAATTAGTTTAATAAAGACAATTAAAAAAACGTATTCATGTGTATTTGCTGTCTTTTTCATCTATAAATATCTATATCTCTAGGTATATAGATATATCTACAGATATATTTAGATACAGTACAGGTCAAAAGTTTGGAAACATAACGATTTTTTTTATATTTTTGAAAGAAGTCTCTAATGCTTATCAAGGCTGCGTTTATTGGATCAAAAATACGGAAAAAAACCCAGTAATATTGTGAAATATTATTACAACTTAAAATAATAGTTTTCTATTTGAATATACTTTAAAAAAATAATGTATTTACATTTACATTTAGTCATTTAGCAGACGCTTTTGTCCAAAGCGACTTACAAATTAGGACTAAATTAAGTGAGTCATCGTGAAGAGGCAAAAACAACGCAAGAAGTGCTAAAAATACGAAGTTCAGGCATTATTCAGAGTAAGCGAGAATTTACAGGAAAAGGATTTTTATTTTTATTTTTTTTATTCCTGTGATGCAAAGCTGAATTTTCAGCATCATTACTCCAGTCTTCAGAGTCACATGTGACATCCAGTCTATCACATGATCCTTTAGAAATCATTCTAATATTCTGTCATTCCAACTGTGTTGGAAACAGTTCTGCTGCCTAATATATAACGTGCACGCTACCTTTGTTAGTACATCCACGGGGGCCCTCATTTTTGTTGTTGCTCCTTCCAAGTGCGGACGAAGTCTTTCGCTGAGGTTGATAAGTGCCAATCTGGACATTCGAAAGTTTTGGCACCATTCCTCAGGAACCACAACTTCATCGATAAAATGATCCCACCATGCGCTGGTTCTTCCCGGCTTAACCCAAAACCGACGCTCCATGTACGGTCGATACCGCCGCTGCACACGAGAATTGTCAAAGATCGATCGAATAATAGCTTGCCTCCGGCGCATGTAGGCAGTTATAGCATTGTAAAATGCAGAATTTACTTGCACAACAGCTGCTAGCAAAGACATCAAAGTCAGTAACACTTGTAATTCGTTATCCATGTTGCAGTCTCTAACGTAACCAACTCCAGCTGTTTTTGTATGTTTTCTTCTGGGGACGGGTCATGTGATGGGTGGCTGACGAATCAGGGAAGGATACGCCATGACCGATGACACCCAATCATAGAGCCGAGAGTGAGCTTCTGCGTCATCGTTTCTAAAGTCCTCCGTTTTGACCCGTCCACACTAAAACGCCCTCCGGAGATTCAAAACGAAAAACGGGTCGTCAGCGTTTCTAAACTTCTCCGTTTTGGGTCTCCGTTTTTGCCGTTTTAGTGTGGACGGGAGGTGCAAACGTAGCAAAAGGTCTCCGTTTTTAAACGAAAACGCAGTAGTGTGGACGGGGCCTAAGGCTCTTGCCAAGGGTCTGTGCTGCAGCAGGATGGTCATCATCACACGTGTTTTTAAAATGTTATAGCTTGGACACTGATTCAACACCAGGGGGCGCATTACAAAAAGATCCTAACTTTAGAATCCCATCTTATCTGTTTGCTAACCATGGCAATTTCAGTTAGGACCTCATTTAGGACAGAAGCTATTACAAAATGACTTTCTTAAGTGCATAATCTTATCTTAACTGCAGATAGGAAAAGGCTAATACAGAAGCATCCTAACAACCCCAATGGTGTCCTAACTTCAAAATTATTTGAAAGCCAACTATAAAAATCACACAATAATAGCTCTGTCTGAGAATGGCGTCACATGTATTAATGATACAAGAGATGTTTGATGGTGGAAAGACTTTATGAACACCCAAATGATGTGCTGCACTTTGACAACAAAACTCCGACAAATAATTACAGACTAAGGCTTTGCCCTTTCTACCAAGCTTATCAAAACTTTACTTAATGAAAAGCACCCCTTATTTTGTTTCTCCATTCTCCAGTTTTTACGTTTTACTTCATACCAGCTGTTTGCGTGTCGTTGGTTGCCTGGTAACAGACCAGAGAGTTGATTATCGAACTCAATGGAGGGGTTTAAATTTTCTAACTACAGATAAGATGAGATTTTGTAAGATAGGATAAGAACCCTAAATCAACTTAAGATTTGCTTCTGTAATATGAATTTGTGAAAAATCCTAAATTAACTTGTCAGATCTTAACTTAGAAAGAATGTTTCTGTAATACGCCCCCAGGATCTCAGGTTCTTCAGGGATGATCCAGGTTGTTCTGCCTTCAGAATTTGCCTGAGCCAAAGTTAACAGTCTAGCATGATGGTGTGGGTATTATCATTCCCATAGTGTCAACACCATGGCACAGTGTCAAAGTTCCCATCTGAAAGGGAACATCTCAGGTTACATATGTAACGTACTAACGCAATTTCTACAGAACCCCTGTCCTCCCCCCTTGCCCTTAACTAATTTGGCCCCTGCCCATGCGGAGGTCTTCGCACGCCACTTCAGACACTGGTGTTAGTTAATGGCTAATAACACTGGCTTATTTAACACAAAATGTAAAATGGTTATTGTAATCAAACAGGAGCTGATCTGACATGTCTGTTTGTCTCTCAGGTAGCGTGTGCGATTGTGGCGGCACTGCTTCATTTCTTCTTCTTGTCTGCGTTCTGCTGGATGCTGCTGGAGGGGGTTCAGCTCTACCGGATGGTTGTGCTGGTGTTTCACACCACAGTAAAACATCTCTACATGTATGCGGTGGGATACGGAGTCCCTCTCGTCATCGTCATTATCTCTGCCATCGCCTTCCCAAAGGGATACGGCACCCAAAGACAGTGAGTTTCTGCAACCAGTGCTGTTCATCTGTAGAATTATGTGTGTGTGTCAAAGGAGTGGTGGTGGTGGTGGCGCAATGGATAAGACACATGCCTTTGGTGTGAGAGACCCGGGTTCGAATCCACTGTGAGACACCAATGTGTCCCTGAGCAAGACACTTAACCCCTAGTTGCTCCAGAGGCGTGCGACCTCTGACATATATAGCAATTGTAAGTCGCTTTGTATAAAAGCGTCAGCTAAATGAATAAATGTAAATGTAAATGTCTCTATGTACATGTATATGCACATGCATAATTATTAGACGATATTTTCGAAAGTCGATATTCTGATCATATATTTTTTTCCAGGCACATTTTACCTATTCCAAACTACATTAGTCTTAATACAATTCTTACTATGTTTATTAGTCCATAATAAATTGCATAAAATGTTTACAAATGTTCTTTTTAACTGAAAATTCACATGTAAACCCCCACACGGCACAGATCCTCAAGAAACATTTAACAATAAAAAGAGACAGACAGGAACAAGAAGAATTTATTTTTATTTTTAGAAAATGTTTATTGCACATCTAGATATACAACTATTAGACAACATACAGTCAATAACACTAATGTATTTGTTGTAATATACTGAGCCGGGAAGCAGTCAGGTGACAAAATAACAAACTACTCGAACCCGAAGATGAACCAATCACTTCTGTTACCGGTACAGTCTGCATTGCCTAAGAATTGTTCTTTATTGAAAGTCCATTTTGCCAGTGGTGAAGAACCCCTTTAAGATTGATGTGGTTTGGAATTGGTCAAATATGTTACATGATCAGAATATTGACTAATAATTATGCACATGCACTATATAATATATAGTTAAAGACCCCATGAATCAAAATGTGAATTTTTTCTCTCAACTTTTTGGTCTATATGCTAGTGCACTGTTTAAATGTTTTGACAATTATGAACACTTATATTTATCTTTTCCTTTGGGAAATGGACCAAACGTATTGATTACTCATCTTAAATGCAAACAAATCATTTAAATCAAGGTTCATGGCTGTGATGTAAACTAAAGTCTTTTGAAAAATGTCTCCAACTTCCTGTCTGAATAGCAAATACATTGCCCATAAAGATAATCATTTAATAGGTTAAATAATACTCTGGATAAAAAGGTCATTCTGAACCAGAACTAAATTTGAGCTTGAGTCAAAATGCAAGAGATTAAAGGGTAACTCTCGCCAAAATGCAACCTAGGCTCTTTTTGATAATCTACCTGAGGCAAACCTTCGTTTAAAAGCATAATTAGAATGGAAACGTCGCTTTTAAGTTTGACCGTATTTTCGTTTTTGGTTAAAATGCCTTGTGAGTGGGGCACTTTTATGATAGCATCAAGTTGTTCAAAATCAGTCTTTTTAGTAAACTCTTTGTACACAAACAATGTTGTCAATGCTTGAGTTCATGTGTAGAGCCCCTGGTGATACTTCCAGCAAAGTTTCATGTTGTGTCGAACCTTCTTAGTGTTTTAAAAATAGTGATTTTTGATGCTATCATAAAAGTGCCCCATTCACTCCCATTCACAAGGCATTCAACCTAAAATGAAAATACAGTCAAACTTAAAACTGGTGTTTCAATTCTAATTATGCTTTTAAACGAAAGTTTGCCCCGAGTAGATTAACAAAAAGACCCTAGGTTGCATTTTGGCGAGAGTTACCCTTTAATATTTGGTATCAACAACCACCTGATCTCCAATAGTTCAGAAGAATTCTCCTTCAGCTACTTCATGGTCAACATCAACACATCAGATCATTCACGAGTCTATGATTAATTTTCAAAGGGAATTGGAAAGGGCAAGAGGGATGAATTATTTTGTGTGTGTGTGTGTTTGTAACCATGTGACTGATTTATCATTCCAGCTGTTGGCTCTCTCTTGATCGTTATTTTATCTTGAGTTTTTTCGCACCCGTCTGCATCATCGTCATCCTCAACTGTTTTTTCTTCATCATCACTGTGTGGAAACTGGCAAAAAAATTCTCCAGTCTCAATCCAGACCTCTCCAAACTCAAACAGATCAGGTGTGTGTGTGTGTATTATTTTACTATCATTCATATCCTATTATAGTTTTTGTGTCCGTCTTTAATTTTGTTTTATCTCAGTAGTTCTGATGAATTATATTGGGTGTGTGTTTCTCTGTAGGAGTTTTACGGTGACCGCAGTGGCTCAGTTGTGTGTTCTGGGCGGGACGTGGGTCTTTGGCTTCTTCCTCTTCCAGGAGAACGGGACTGAAGTCATGTTGTACCTCTTCACCATCCTCAACAGCCTCCAGGGGGCGCTAATCTTCATCATGCACTGCCTGCTGTCCAAACCGGTACTTACACACACCATAACAGCAGAAAACACATGATGAATTGGCTTCAACACACTGAAGGTTTGGTAACAGTGGTTTGTTTTGTATCTCGCAGGATTTCAGTGATTTGAAGTGACAGTTCACCCCCCCCCCAATAAAAGGATGCAAACGGATCACAAAATGCAATTCATGCCATATATACCAAGGGTTCTGAAGTAGTGGTTGACCGATATATCCCCAAGGACCAATATATGGCATTTTTAAGTGATTGGCATTGACCAATATTTTTCTGATTGACTTTGAGCTTTTATTTTGACATCGATGGTACTTTTATTTTGACAGCGCTAAGAACACCAGCGTCTGAGCGCAGTTTTAAGCGTAATCTTTAAATCCTTGATTTAAAACTATGCTGCGCTATTACCAAATGGCCACTACATCATATTCATGTCATATCCTCTGTGTACTGTATGTAAAATTAGCGTTACCTGCTCTTTATTTATGGAAAGTATGATATGATTCCCAGTGTGCAAATCACTTATCACATTACTGGGTGAACTGCTAGTTACAGTGTTTATTTAATCAGAAAATCCATATCAGTCGACCACTATGGTCGACTGATAAGCAATTGGGTTGGCCAGAAACGTCTCGGTTACCAATGTAACCCTCGTTCCCTGAAGGAGGGAACAGAGACTAGGAGGGATAACACCTAGTGAGCCCGATCACTCTGATTACTCTTAAAATCAAGCCAACAAGCTTTGGCAGGTGCGTAATCAACGCCCCGCCTTACCCTGCGGGTATAAACACGGAAGTGGATGCACCTACCAGTTGTTTTTCGCTGAGGGGGGGAGACACAACCAGTCAATGACGGCAGAGGTGACTCTGCCGAAGGAAGATACAAGCTTACCGTAGGAAGCATGCCGTAGAGAAATACACATATGGGATCACCGTAGGGATCACAACGTATGGGCCCCACCTAACACAAGTTTCACAAGCATACAAGTGATAGGACTAGTATCAGACACACGCCACGTCTACTACCAACAGGGGGCTCGGAGGAACTCAATAGGGTTCCGTAGAACTCACCAGAGTAAATTTATGCACTTCAAGGAGGGGAATGGCGTAGCAAGCCGACACTAAACTCAGGCTAAGTGAGGCTGACTTCAGTGAAGGAGCCTACTAAGCCGTGAGTTCAATACACATTAGTGTAATGTCGCCCAACCCCTAACACAATATCTGTTCAGCGAGGCACCCATGTCGACGCTTAGGAAAGAGCACACGCTCCAGATGGAGAGACTCTTAACCCAAGTGGACACGGTGCACCTTGGACTTCCACCAAGATGATGGCCACACATTCCCACGTTGGCCAACCATCGCACAGGGAACCGCCCTCCTTTCTGCTGGTCCCCAAACAGACAAGTAGTTAGTCCGGTACCGAGACTTTGCGTTCTGTTCTACCACCGCAGAGCGAGAGAAGCAGAGAAAAGTCAAGGCTGGGTCTGCTTCCTCCGAGGCAGCGCTCGCAGGCTCACTATCTATTCCCATTACAGGAGAGATAGGAGCCTTGGCATATATCCAGGCCAGGGTTCCCTGCAGGAGTAGCCCTGGCCCGAATCCAGGCACACTTCGTCAACTGAAATGATGCAAGTTCCCACCTTCTGAGGAGTAAAACACAATAGGAGAACTGTTACTAAAAACAGGTTTTTAACTCACTACCTGACTACTCAGGGGACCGCTCCGAGTGCATGGCACTGGAGAAGTCTCAGAGAAGGTAAGAGCTATGCAATAAGGATGACCCCTTGCATTGCTCAGGAACCAGACGATCAAATTGTACCCCCCTCAGAAGCCGCACCGTGATGTGCCCATGAGAACATCGTCACCCAGAAAGGTGGAGCGGAAGCCGCACCCCACAATTCTAGTGCAGGAGGGAAGTGACAAAATGACTGGACATCTCAGGGGTTCTTATTTCTAAGAACGCCAACGAACCGGTTCTACTTCGGATCACAAGCAGGCCTCCAGTATGGAGGGGTCTCAAGCAGAAGTATTAGTATCCATAGCTCTTTCAGAGGTAGATACTGAACCACCACAACCAAGCTGCCGTTTAGGGCTCAGTGCGGGTGCCATCGATGCCCATCTCTGAGAGACTCAGAGGAAGTCAGAAGGCTCTCGAGGAATAAGTCTAGTTGGGCCGGAACGGGGCAACTGAAGACTGTTCCATTCTGACATAGCACGCTGACGTGCAAGAAAACTCACCGGGGAACGCCCTTAGCGTGAACCCTGGCGTCAGTTCGTTCTGATACACTATCCCCAGTGAGTAGCAAAAAGATAGGGGAATACCCAAAGCAGCACGGATGACCCAGTGCAGCCCAGAGAATCCTCCCTACTGATACCTAGGGGGATGGGGTTTCCACTCTCTTATGACGTTTGCTATCATGAGGCCCTGAGGCGGCATGATTGAGCAGGCCAGAGTTCTACTGTGGAGAAGCGTACCCAGCTTCAGCCCCATCGGAGGTAGTGGCAGGCGAGTTTGAACCAGCAAGGAAGCCCTTGAATTATCCTCGCTGAAACTCTAGGCGAAAAGACGCCAATGTAGTCTGACACGCCCAACTTAACTGACTACATGCCTGTTATACATGGCCCCTGCGCTCATGTCCCCAGTTCTGGTCTAGAGTCACTGACTCGAAAACCAAGACCTGTACACGGCTAAGGGTTTGGTAGCACACCACATGAGTGCGCTACTCTGCCACGGCCACTAGCGAATCTGGTCATAAAGTCAATGTTGAAGCGGTCAACACATGGAGGAAACCATCCAGGATGGCTGCGTCTCACACATGCCCCGGGAGCCTCTGAAATTAATCAGTGGGACCCTTTTTTACCCCAACACTGAGCCGACATGTCCCCTGAGGAACATGTAAACGAAGTTCACCTCCAGACTAAGAAAGGTACCTCTCTGTTTAGGAAAGGAATCCCTCTCAGTTGACCTGTGAACCCCACTGGCTATGCAGCACTCGTAGGGTAAGGACCGGTACCGAGACCTCCACCCCAGACGCCAGGCACGGGATGACCCATGTCTCGTGGAAGAGTGGAGCCCAAAGTACTGATCCAGCAGGTCCTTCGTTGCAACCACTGAAGGACCACAGTTTTACCTCCTGTGTGAAAACTGAACGGGGGCTTTTTATCTTCCAAAAAAAGGCCCGAACAGTAAACACAGATCCCAATGAACTCAATGTAACCCAAGTATTACAGAAACGGATCCCATAGAGATCCGTTTCCATATCGGCTGGAGGAATGGCCTCACCGCGACCCTCACCAGTGGGAAGCGATGACCACGCTCGTCACGGTACTACCTGCACACATAGTGACACAGGCAGCACCGGACCGAACGGGTGCCAGACGAACTGAATCGCCTTAGCCGAGTCAAAAATACACGAACCAATCGAGACGGTCAGGAACACTTTTCAGTGCTACAACTGACCACCCCAAAAGGCTCAGCATACCAGACCTACTCAGAATGAGGCAACGGTTCGGAGGCAGAGACCTAGCTTCAGAGAGCCCGTAGGTGGCCAAAGACCAGGTCTGCCTCCTTAGTTAGCAGCAAAGTGCGTGAGAAGGCATGAGCAGGTCCTCGAACGTATTACTGCTAACTAATGAAGCTGAGTCTCTAGCATAAGGAAAAAAGCTGAAACAGCCAGGAAAACCTCACGGCGCTACACCAACAGAATTCCAGATACCATCAACCACAACTTCGGTTAACAGAGACTCTACTCGGAAGGCCCGTAGGCGGCCCGAGACTGAATCATGTGTACATGTAAGTGCACTTCCCAGGGGGCGCTCTAGAACGGGGCAAAGGCACGGGGACTACACTTCCGCGTTTATCGGAAGCGAGTCTCGATCTTAGCACCGAGATGATCATATCCCCGCAATGAGGACATGAATCATCCACAAGAGCCGCTTCAGCGTGCTGAATGCCCAGGCACGTGACACAGCTCTCGTGGCCGTCAGAGGACGACAGAGACCGACCGCACCCAGAAACGCACGGATGAAATGGCATCTTGAAAAAGACACACAAATCACAACCGTGTTTGCTCTTTTAGAAATGGGACCCGTCACCAGTGCCGGAGCACACAGGGGAACAACCGCGGCAACACTCGAAAGTGAAGCACTCACTACTTCCGCCCTCAACCGCGTCAACAAAACACTCTTACTAAGAAGAAAATGCTGTGGAAACAGCTGAAGAGAGCTTCTGTAGCTCGCGACCACCGCTGCAACTGCTGTAAACACCGACACCAGGAGAGTCTTCCAGAAGAACACCGACACACTCGTTGTATAGTCGCTCGATCAGAGACCATCAGAATGAACCGATCAGCTCCGAAAGCGAAAGACAACTGGTAGGTGCATCCACTTCCGTGTTTATACCCGCAGGGTAAAGCGGGGCGTTGATTACGCACCTGCCAAAGCTTGTTGGCTTGATTTTAAGAGTAATCAGAGTGATCGGGCTCACTAGGCGTTATCCCATACAGTCGGTACGATCGACTGAGTTGAACGTTACCCGACTGAAAGGGAACTGTAATTTATTATTTAGTCAAACATCATTTGCTTTAGCTGTTGTGTCGCCCCCTTCAGGTCAGGACGGAGTATTACAATCTGTTTGGCCGAATTTGTCCACATAAGAAGAAAGTAGAATGCCGTGTCAGCCAGTCCAACAGCAGTCAGGTACAGTACACTAGTGAGTGTGTTTGAGTGTTTTAATGCTGTGTTTGTGGCTTCAGCTTCTTCATTCTTCCTTTGACTTTCACAGAAACCTCTGCGGAGCGACGGCAGCACAGCAGAGTCACAGATATAAAGTGCTTACAAACTCCTGAACACAAGGCACTCGAACACTTTCTGTAAAAGACTTTCACAAAGCATTCACAAAGGGTTGTTGTCATCTGATGAATATTGCAGATGTGGGTTTATCATAGATAGATAGATAGATAGATAGATAGATAGCACTTTATTGTCCGTGTACACGGAAATTTGTATTGCAATACAAGCTCATATAGTGCATGTGCCAACGAGAAAAAAAGAGACAAAAAAGAGAAAATATATCCAATGCAACTGCAATAACTTTATTATCTTTAATCTTTTACTTTACTATGTCTATTATATTTCACAATATTATTTCATATTTCACTCCTAATAGTCTTTTTATAAATGCATTCTATTTACCACTATATCTATGCATTATATCTATTCAATGATATACTTTAAAATATGTTAGCAGAGTAATTTACGCAGACAACAGGGAATACTGTTTCACATCAACCAGTTTCGTTCAGACTGGCGCACTTTTATTTAAACAGAAACGTGAATTCAGTCACTGATTAGGTCACATGACATACACTCTGCAATATGATTGCCTGGTTCAAAGAAAAAATAAATAAAAGGTAAACAAATCAAATATAAATGAGAGCACAATATTTATAAATCTCAACACCCCCACTTGCTCTCACATTTCTATTTCATCATTTCCAGTTCATCATCTCAATACAAGTACAAAATTCATACACCAAACATAAATGAGTTAAATTTCATTAACTTGAGCTTTGTTGCTGGTTTTGTTAGCACATCTGCAACCATTTCACCAGTTGGACAGTATTCCAGACTAATTCTGCCCTCCTTTATCACAGATCTCACAAAATTATATTTAATGTCCACATGTTTACACCTCTGTCTATACACAGGATTTTTTGCTAAAGCAATGGCACCCTGATTGTCCTCATACACTCTCGATTCATATTTCTGACCATCAATGTTTTCTAACAATTGCTGTAGAAATAAACACTCCTGTACAGTCGCAGCTAAAGCCATATACTCTGCTTCACAAGTCGACAGTGCAACAGTAGGCTGTCTTTTGGTCTTCCATGAGACCAGTGGACCATTTTTGTTTAGGCTAACACAGTAACCTGTAGTACTCCGTCTATCAGTTACATCAGCTGCCCAATTCGCGTCGCTGTATGCATGAATCAAGTTCTGTGGTTCTGTGGAATCTGTTCTGTGGTTGGTCTAGTAAAATACTGTGACAGTTTGCTCACTACAAAACTTAGGTCTGGTCTGCCAGGTAGATTAAGCTACCTACTACCTCCCTGTATTTTCTAACATCATTCATTTCCTCAGCATCATCAGTGTAGTTTAGTTTCTGTTCACATGGAGTTACTCTGGACTTACAATTTTGCATGTCAAATCTCTCAAGTATTTTCTTAATATACTTATGTTGTGACATTTTAACACAATCAAAATCTTGCTCAAAATCAATACCAAGGAAATGTGTTAATTTTCCCAAGTCCTTCATTTTAAATTTTGCACTGAGGGTCTCTTTTACATGATTAAGCACATACATATTGTTGGCTGCAATAATCAAGTCATCAACCCATATGATTATAAAAACTTTCTCAGTTTCTGTAACCTTCGTGTAAACACAATGGTCAGCTGGGTTTTGAACAAACTTCATTTCACAAAGATACTCATGCAACATTCGGTTCCAGTTCCTGCCCGACTGTTTAAGTCCATGCAGTGATTTTTTCAATTTATACACCAGTTTTGTATTACCTTGAGATTTTATCTCGTAACCCTCTGGCTGTTTCATATAAATGTCACACTCTATTGGCGCATGTAAATATGCAGTCGTCACATCCATTTGATGAACAATCAAATTTTCCTGTACTGCCTTCTGTATCAACACTCTGATGCTTGTCATACTGGCAGTTGGAGAAAAAGTCTCATCATAGTTCACACCTCTCTCTTGACTGTAACCTTTGGCAACATATCGTCCTTTGTATTTGTCTGTTCCATCACTATTTTTCTTAATAGCGTAGACCCATTTACCCCCCACTAATTCTTTACCTTGAGGTAGACTGGTCAGGGTAAAAGTTACACTTTCCTTTAATGACTTCATCTCTTCATTCATAGCCTTAACCCATTCATCTGCATTCACTGATGTTACTGCTTCTTTGTATGTTTGGGGTACATTACATACAAGTCTGTAACAATAATCAATGTCAGCTTCGTCACCATCAAAACCACAAACATGAGAATTCTGCAGATTAATTTCAGGACCTTCTCTTTTCGATTCTCTACGATTATTCCCAACCCCAAAATCGTCACAATCATCATCAATCGGTATCTCGTCCGCCTCAGTACTCATTCTGGGTAAAAACTCAACTAGTCTGTGCTTCTGTATTTTCCTGCTATCAGGATAGTAGATCATGTATGCTGGACTATTCTTGTCATATCCCACAAAAATGCCCTTCTCACATCTCGAGTTCAGCTTACTTTTATCATGTTGATAAGCGTAACACGAAATACCAAACTTCTGCATTCTAGAAATGTTCGGTTGCCTGCCTGTTAACATGAAGTAAGCTGTCTGTTTAGTTCGGTTATTAAAACATCTATTTCTCACTACAGCAGCTGTCTGGACTGCATAGGTCCACAATGTTTTTGGTAACCCACTTTCTATTAACATGCACCTAGCCATGTCAAATAAGGTTCTCCAATTTCGTTCGGCAGTGCCATTTTGGTGTGGAGAGTATGGTGCAGAGGTCTCATGTTTAATACCATTTCTACTCAATAATGCCTGGTACTCCCTTCCTGTGAACTCTGTCCCATTATCAGACCTAATGCATTTAACTCTCCCATATGGAGCCATATCAGCAAGGAATTTCTCTGTGGCGGTTGTTGTGTCACTCTTGTTTCTCAAAAAGTATACAAAAATAGCACTAGAATAATCATCTGTGAAAGATAATGCATATTTATGTCCGTCTTTGGACATTGGGTCTATAGGTCCTGCTAGATCAGTGTGTACCATTTCTAGAGCTGCTTTGGCTCTCACATCAGGCTCTCTGTTTCTAGTCTCAATAAACTTGCCTTGTATGCAAATCTCACATGGTGGGGTAGGTTTGTCTGCTCTATTCTCAATTTGCATACCGTCTACAACATTCTCGAGCTTAATTACATCCCCATAGTTGCAATGACCTAATATTTCATGCCATGTCTGCAAGTCATAACATTTTCTACATTGGTCATCACACTCGTTGTCTATTGTGTGCAAATAGTACAGTTTATTGTGCACGTGTATGGGGAATTCAGTACCGTCTTTATGTAGCAGAACGTTCTTCCCTTCTCTGAAGATCACGGTTGCTCCGTTCGAGGTGGCTGCCTTCACAGAGAAGATGTCCTGTGGATATGTTGGGATGTACAGCGCGTTCCTTAGTGTTGTCTTGAAACGTCGTCCAGTGCTGTCCACCAAACATACTGCTGCGTCTCCTCTGTTCTTAGCGACTCCGTTGCACCTCATGCCGTCAGCCAATTCCACACAGTGTGTGTCAGCCTGGAAGCTGTTGTCAAACCACTGGAACTTTGCGATGTCTGTGATGATGTGTGAAGTTGCACCTGCATCCACCATTAGGCCCCTTCTCTCATCCTCATGCCTCCACATCTCAGCGTCGCTTGCCTGAAAAACATATTCCTTGTCACCCGGCTCCTCGGACACTTTTCTTGCGTTATCCCGCTGCTTTCTCCGTCTGCAGGTTGCATCGCAGTGAGTGGTATTTTTGCATTGACTGCACCACTGTTTACGCTGGCATGTCCTTGCTTTATGGCCTTTTGTGCCACACCGGTAACAGACAATGTCAGCACTTGCAGCCGCACAGTCAGCAAAAGTAAATTTCGTTCCAAGCTGTGCTCTTGCTTTCATTACGTTGTCCCCGGAAGCAGTTGTCCGCATATTTTCGATATCCTCATAACTTCGAAGTCTTGTCTTAAATTCGGCAAAAGTCATTTTAACATCACTCTGAGTAAGTCAAGTCAAGTCAAGTTTATTTGTATAGCGCTTTTCACAATACAGATTGTATCAAAGCAGCTTCACAGTATTAAATTAAAATAATACAACAAAGTTTGTTTCAAGAGGAATTTATTGATTGATAAAATTAAATTAAATATCCCCAAAATATCCCCAACTGAGCAAGCCAAAGGCAACAGTGGCAAGGAACCGAAAAACTCCATCAAGTGACCTAATGGTGTCCTAAAACTCCATCAGGTGACCTAATGGAGAAAAAAAAACCTTGGGAGAACCCAGGCTCAGTCGGGGGCCAGTTCTCCTCTGGCATTTATGAGCTAGAGGCCGGATTGTAGTAACATGGATAGTAAATGGCTTAAATGTCTCTGGAAGTCCTTTCAAAACCATTGCTGTCAAAAGTTCGTCACTCAGATTCTCACCTGCATTTCTCAAAGCAGTGATTGTAGTCTCAGCTCTGATGACATATTCCGTAACACTCTCACTCGGCAATTTTTGCAGTGAAGTTAGCTCTGTGTACAAGCTTATTACCCGGGGCTTCCCTTTGCCAGCATAATATCCACGTAAAATCTCCAGCACCGCACGTCCGTCATCTGCTGCTTCTCTCATGATTAGCGACAGGCTTTTGTCATCCAGGAACTGTATCAGCTCAGCATAGGCTTCGGCGTTTTTCGTCTCGTCTTCCTCATCTTCGACAGAAGGCTCATTCAAAATAGTCTCTTTCAGTCCTTGCAAACAAAGGTGACCCAAAAATTTCGTCTCCCATAACTCATAATTCTTCTCATCTCCGTCAAAGACAAGCCTTGACCAGCAGCTCGTTGATACAGCTGCTTTTGTCTTTCTGCTCATGTTTGTAGCCTCATATCTCTTCTCCCACAAACTTAAACTCAGGTACACGCAGTTTTCGTTGCGACTTTTACCCAGCGACTTAACACCCGTATTCTGGGCCCATAACCTGTTAGCAGAGTAATTTACGCAGACAACAGGGAATACTGTTTCACATCAACCAGTTTCGTTCAGACTGGCGCACTTTTATTTAAACAGAAACATGTGCATTCATTCAGTCACTGATTAGGTCACATGACATACACTCTGCAATATGATTGCCTGGCTCAAAGAAAAAATAAATAAAAGGTAAACAAATCAAATATAAATGAGAGCACAATATTTATAAATCTCAACAAAATATGAAACCAAAACCACCAATAGGTGGCAGCAAAGCGTTGTCTTAACCAAGCGGCAACCTCCCTGTCTCTCTCTTGAAACCAACACGGAAGTGAATTAAACGGCAATTCATCGACTGACCGCTTGAGACCGGCTGCAGAAGTGAGTCAAATCTGCATCTCCCCCATGTTAAAATACCCAACTTTACAGCAGAAAAAAACATGTTTACAGCCTGGTGCAAAAAGTGGCTTTGGTCTATAAAGCTAATTTTGCCCTTCATGACGACTGTGAGGGGGTGAATTTTTTTTATAACTCATGCGTTTAAATTATATTAAGCCTTACATTTCTGCATAATTAAGGGTGTCCACTTTTGAGTGACAGGTGGATTCCCGCTGCTGTGGTCATTAGTCATCATTAGCTGTTTGTCTGCTGTCTGTTAGCCGTCACGTTACCTCAGCTCATTGTCTGACTGTAAAAGTAAATAAATTCGGGAGTGACGCGCTGCCAAGATGGCGACGGTCGGCCACGCCCACTTTAGGCTTCAAAAGGTCTTCAGAAACCTTTTTACAGTCTATGTCAGAAACCTACAGGTGACGTCACGCACACTACGCCCATATGTTTTTACAGTCTATGGTCTTAACAAGTGAGTCATTGAATCATTCACTCAGAAGGTTCGTTTAAACGTTTGGTATATTCAGGTCTTTTCGTTGTCTTTTCTTTGCAAGTGGAAAGTCTTACATTTAAGATCATGCAAAAGGCAGCTTCTTTAAAATGCTAAATGTTTTATTGAGGGAGATCTTGGTTTGATTATGAAGGTGAAACTGTAGCTGGGTTTTAAACAGTAGAGAGGGTTCATTTATGACAGCTTTACTATAGATATTTAATCAGAGACTGTGGAATATATATATATATATATACAGTATATGTATTTTTTATAATGCAAGTTATGCTGTCTGTTTGTGTACTAATATTTACAGAAAATGTATTAAAATATATATTTTTTTCCAAATCATTTTGTCCTGTTATTATGCTGATAATTTTACTGAGAAACAGTAGTCCTGATTTTTAGTGCATCTTAATCTTATTTCTAACCTGTCGTTTCTCTTGTTTCTGCCTCCATTGAATGTAAAGACTGTAACGACCAACGGTTACCCTGAGTGAGATGTCTGTTATATTATATTATATTATATTATATTATATTATATTATATTATATTATATTATATTATATTATATTATATTATGTAAGATAAGATTTAGAGCTGAGGTCATGTGTGAAAGGACAAATCATCTAATTTGTCTCGTCAACTTATTACACTGTGTGCGCTGTGTTATGTCTCCCCCTTCAGGTCAGAGGGAGTATTGCGAACAGCAAAATCTGTGCACGTGAGAAGAAATGACCACAACAACCAGTCCAGTATCAGTCAGGTAAATTAACAATCGGTAAAACAAAAAGGTCTTAGTAAATAGAAGTGGTGAAAAGTGAATTAACCTTCTAAGTGTCTCATATCTGTTACACATTTTAGGCATATTAAACTATTATGAAATCAAACAAATTGTGAAATAGCGATTCAGTTCATTCACTAAAATGACTTTGCGTACATGATCCTGATCTCACTGACGTTTTTATACCTTAATGAGAACGTGATCAAAACGTTGTTAGAACATATTTAGCTGTGAGCTGAGACAGCCCTCATTTGTCAGAGGCAGTGTTAATTTTGACAGCAAATTTTGATTTAGTCATATTTTAGTCATCTGAATTGTTTTAGTTTTAGTCTAGTTTTAGTCGACGAAATACAATAAGATTTTAGTCGACTAAATCTACAGTAGATTTAGTCGACTAAAATATAATGGGTTTCAATTTAAATGCATTTATTTAGAATATCTCTAAAATTTCCAAACCCATATACTCTCGGAGAAAACATATATTAACCTGCTAATATGAATGATTTTAAAGTTTGAACGTGCAATACAGATACAGATTTAACTACTGTAACTTTAAAAATATCTTAAAATTAAATAAAACCACTTTTCCTAAAGTAGAAGACAGTCTTTTTTTCAATGAATGATATATGAATTCTTTATAACTACTTGCATACATCATTCTCTATTCTTTCAAGCAGACATATTTATTTGTATGAATTAAATATAATTAATCCTTATTAAAGCTATTAACGATGCTTTTCTCTTTTGTTGCTTGATCAATATTAAGGACACAGACCGCATTAGGTTTATTACCCACTGTCACTTTAAGACATCGGATCATGTCCATGACATGCGGATCCAATGCACTGATGCACATAGATACACTCACAACTGTTTAAGACATAACCAACATAGTTTACGTGAATACTCTCCAAAACGGACATTTAGACATAATATTTGTGTGTATTTGTCCATTCAGACACGAAAGAAAGCTCAATTCTGTACTCGCGCGCTGTATATAGGCTAGGTGTCTATGTGAATGGCTGCACGCTTCGGGTCGGGTGTGTGCGCACAGAAAACCGTACCGAATATAGCTCTTTTTTTTTTGCGTCGTCACTCTTATTCAGATCTTCATGTCTGCTCTAGGCTACTCATTCTCCCAGACGTTTACCGTTAACGTTTTATGAGACATGCAGCGCATGCCAACTCGTGTGCCGCTGGGTAGATCACGTTACAGTACAATTGTGCGCATCTACCACAAATACAGGACATCAGACTGGATCGCTTCCCAAATCGTCACTATCTAACATTTTCGTCTAGTTTTATTCGTTGACGAAAATGTCAATAGATTTTCGTCATAGTTTTTGTCATTCAAAACTAGTTTTTATTTAGTTATCGTCTCGTTTTCGTCTGTGAAAAAATGTCGTTGACGAAAATAACACTGGTCAGAGGGTTGAGTTGTGACAGGACCCCAAAACAGCCAGTCTAGACACGCAGAACCCAGAGAACCGGCAGACCCGTGATTGACACCAATGAGAGCGGAGCTCGGGAACGTGGAGGCGGGGCTTCCAAGCTTAGGAACAGGTAGGGTAACTGTTGGTCATTACAGTCTTTATATTCAATGGAGGCAGAAACAAGAGAAATTAGAAATAAGATTAAGATGCACTAAAAATCAGGACTACTGTTTCTCAGTAAAATTATCAGCATAATAACAGGACAAAATGATTTGGAAAAAATATATATTTTAATACATTTTCTGGAAATATTAGTACACAAACAGACAACATAACTTGCATTATAATATATATATATATATATATATATATATATATATATATAATCAGAGACTGTGGATATATATATATATATATATATATATATCCACAGTCTCTGATTAAATATCTATAGTAAAGCTGTCATAAATTAACTCTCTCTACTCTCTCTACTGTTTCACCTTCATATTCAAACCAAGATCTCCCTCAATAAAACATTTATCATTTTAAAGAAGCTGCCTTTTGCATGATCTTGAATGTAAGACTTTCCACTTGCAAAGAAAAGACAAAAACAAACTAAATATTATGTTCAAATAATGGTGTGATCAGTTTTATCTGTTCTTACATTACGGACACGGCCTTTGTTGTGTTTTTCGTAACAGAAAAGGCCTCCGCTTGCACTCGAGAAAGTGCAACTCGCTCATCAACTGCTTTGTGCCTGAATAAACCTAACGTTTAAACAAACCCTCTGAGTGAATGATTCAATGACTCACTTGTTAAGACAACGCTTTGCTGCCACCTATTGGTGGTTTTGGTTTCATATTTTATAGTATATTATTGAATAAATATAATGCGTAGATATAGTGGTAAATAGAATGCATTTATAAATAGACTATTAGGAGTGAAATATGAAATAATATTGTTAAATATAACAGACATAGTAAAGTAAAAGATTTGTCTCTTTTTTTCTCGTTGGCACATGCAATATATGATAAACCCACATCTACAATATTCATCAGATGACAACAACACTTTGTGAATGTTTTGTGAAAGTCTTTTACAGAAAGTGTTCGAGATCCTTGTGTTCAGAAGTTTGTAAGCACTTTACATCTGTGACTCTGCTGTGCTGCCGTCACTCCGCATAGGTTTCTGTGAACATCAAAGGAAGAATGAAGAATCTGAAGCCACAAACACAGCATTAAAACACTCAAACACACTCACTAGCGTACTGTACCTGACTGCTGTTGGACTGGCTGACACGGTATTCTGCTTTCTTCTTATGTGGACACATTCGGCCAAACAGATTGTAATACTCCGTCCTGACCTGAAGGGGGCGATACCATAGCTAAAGTAAATGATGTTTGACTAAATAATAAATTACAGTTTCTGGCCAACCCAAGTTGCTTGCATTCAGAATAGTGGTCGACTGATATGGATTTTCTGATGAAATAAACACTGTAACTAGCAGTTCACCCAGTAATGTGATAAGTGATTTGCACACTGGGAATCATATCATACTTTCCATAAATAAAGAGCAGGTAACGCTAATTTTACATACAGTACACAGAGGATATGACATGAATATGATGTAGTGGCCATTTGGTAATAGCGCAGCATAGATTTAAATCAAGGATTTAAAGATTGCGCTTAAAACTGCGCTCAGACGCTAGTGTTCTTAGCGCTGTCAAAATAAAAGTACCATCAATGTCAAAATAAAAGCTGCTTCCGACACTTGTCAGTCAAACAGAAAAACATTGGTCAATGCCAATCACTTAAAAATGCCATATATTGGTCCTTGGAGATATATCAGTCAACCACTACTTCAGAACACTTGGTATATATGACATGAATTGCATTTTGTGATCCGTTTGCATCCTTTTTTGGGGGTGAACTGTCACTTCAAATCACTGAAATCCTGCCAGATACAAAACAAACCACTGTCATCAAACCTTCAGTGTGTTGAAGCCAATTCATCATGTGTTTTCTGCTGTCATGGTGTGTGTTAGTACCGGTTTGGACAGCAGGCAGTGCATGATGAAGATGAGCGCCCCCTGGAGGCTGTTGAGGATGGTGAAGAGGTACAACATGACTTCAGTCCCGTTCTCCTGGAAGAGGAAGAAGCCAAAGACCCACGTCCCGCCGAGAACACACAACTGAGCCACTGCGGTCACCGTAAAACTCCTACAGGGAAACACACACCCAATATAATTCATCAAAACCTCTGAGATAAAACAAAATTAAAGACGGACACAAAAACTATAATAGTATATGAATGATAGTAAAATAACACACACACACACACACACCTGATCTGTTTGAGTTTGGAGAGGTCTGGATTGAGACTGGAGAATTTTTTTGCCAGTTTCCACACAGTGATGATGAAGAAAAAACAGTTGAGGATGACGATGATGCAGACGGGTGCGAAAAAACTCAAGATAAAACTAGAAAAAAAAGTTTGTTGAGACAAACTTTAAGTTGGCTTGAGAAAGCCGGACCAGAGAGTTTGAAGAAGTTTAAAGTAGTTTATAGTTTAAAGTAGTTTAAAGTTTGATAGATAGATTAGTTAGAAAGAAAGAATAGTTATAAAAAATAAACAGTTTAGTTAGAAAGAAAGAAAGATAGATTAGTTAGAAAGAAAGAAAGAAAGATAGATTAGTTAGAAATATAAGTTAGATAGATTAGTTAGAAAGAGAGAAAGAAAGATAAGTTAGAAAGATAGATTAGTTAGAGAGAAAGATAGACTAGTTAGAAAGAAAGGAAGAAAGAAAGATTAGATAGATTAGTAAGAAAGGAAGAAAAAAGATTAGTTAGAAAAAAGAAAGATAGATAGATTAGTTAGAAAGAAAGAAAGAAAGAAAGAAAATAGTTTGAAAAGAAAGAAAAATTTGTTAGAAAGAAAGAAAGGTAGATTAGTTAAAAAGTAAGAAAGAAAGAAGGAAAGAAAGAAAGATTATTTAGAAAGAAAGAAAGATTAATTAGAAAGAAAGAAAGATAAGTTAGATAGATTAGTTAGAAAGAGAGAAAGAAAGATAGATTAGTTAGAGAGAAAGAAAGATAGATTAGTTAGAAAGAAAGATTAGTTAGAAAGAAAGAAAAAAGAAAGAAAGAGAAAGAAAAAAATAGTTTGAAAAGAAAGAAAAATTTGTTAGAAAGAAAGAAAGAAAGAAAGTAAAAAAAGAAAGATTAGTAAGAAAGAAAGATTAATTAGAAAGGAAGAAAGATTAGTTAGTTAGAAAGAAAGATACTAAGAAAAAAGAAAGATTAGTTAGAAAGAAAGAAACAGATTAGTTATAAAGAGAAATAAAGAATAGTTTGAAAGAAAGATTAGTTAGAAAGAAAGAAAGAGAAAGAAAAAAATAGTTTGAAAAGAAAGAAAAATTTGTTAGAAAGAAAGAAAGAAAGAAAGAAAGTAAAAAAAGAAAGATTAATTAGAAAGGAAGAAAGATTAGTTAGTTAGAAAGAAAGATAGTAAGAAAAAAGAAAGATTAGTTAGAAAGAAAGGAACAGATTAGTTATAAAGAGAAATAAAGAATAGTTTGAAAGAAAGATTAGTTAGAAAGAAAGAAAGAAAGATAAGTTAGAAAGAAAGAAAGATTAGTTAGAAAAGAAAGAAAGAAAGATTAGTTTGAAAGAAAAATAGAAAGAAAAATTAGTTAGAAACAAAGAAATATTAGAATGAAAGAAATATTAGTTAGAAAAGAAAGAAAGAAAGATTAGTTAGAAAGAAAGAAAGATAGATTAGTTAGAAAGATAGATTAGTTAGAAAGAAAGAAACATACATCGATAGATAGATTAGTTAGAAAGATAGATAGATTATTTAGAAAGAAAGGAAAGAAAGATTAGATAGAAAGAAAGAAAGATTAGAAGGAAAAGAAAAAAGATTAGTTAGAAAGAAAAAAGATTAGTTAGAAAGAAAGAAAAGTTAGAAAGAAAGAAAGAAAAGAGAAACATTTTATAGAAAGAAAGATTAGTTAGAAAGAAAGATTAGTTAGAAAGAAAAAGAAAGAAAGAAAAAAGATTAGTTAGAAAGAAAGAAAGAAAGAATGATTAGTTAGAAAGAAAGAAAGATTAGTTAGAAAGAAAGAAAGAGAAAAAAAGAAAGATTAGTTAGAAAGAAAGAAAGAAAGAAAGATTAGTTAGAAAGAAAGAAAGATAAGAAAGAAAGAAAGAAAGAAAGAAAGAAAGAAAGAAAGAAAGAAAAAGAAAGATTAGTTAGAAAGAAAGAAAGAAAGAAAGAAAGAAAAAGAAAGATTAGTTAGAAAGAAAGAAAGAAAAAAGAAAGAAAAATTTGTTAGAAGAAAGAAAAAGATTAGTTAGAAAGAAAGGAAAGAAAGATTAGATAGAAAGAAAGAAAGATTAGAAGGAAAAGAAAAAAGATTAGTTAGAAAGAAAATAGATTAGTTAGAAAGAAAGAAAAGTTAGAAAGAAAAAAAGAGAAACATTTTATAGAAAGAAAGATTAGTTAGAAAGAAAGATTAGTTAGAAAGAAAAAGAAAGAAAGAAAAAGAAAGATTAGTTAGAAAGAAAGAAAGAAAAAAGAAAGAAAAAAGAAAGATTAGTTAGAAAGAAAGATTAGTTAGAAAGAAAGAAAGAAAGAAAGAAGAAAGATTAGTTAGAAAGAAAGAAAGAAAGAAAGAAAGAAAGAAAAAGAAAGATTAGTTAGAAAGAAAGAAAGAAAAAAGAAAGAAAAATTTGTTAGAAGAAAGAAAGTTTAGTTAGAAAGAAAGGAAAGAAAGATTAGTTAGAAAGAAAAAAGATTAGTTAGAAAGAAAGAAAAGAGAAAAATTTGATAGAAAGAAAGATTAGTTAGAAAGAAAGGAAAGAAAGATTAGATAGAAAGAAAGAAAGATTAGAAGGAAAAGAAAAAGATTAGAAAGAAAAAAGATTAGTTAGAAAGAAAGAAAAGTTAGAAAGAAAGAAAAGAAAGAAAAATTTTATAGAAAGTTAGAAAAATAAAGAAAGAAAGAAAGAAAGAAAGAAAGAAAGAAAGAAAGAAAAAGAAAGATTAGTTAGAAAGAAAGAAAGAAAAAAGAAAGAAAAAAGAGATTAGTTGGAAAGAAAGATTAGTTAGAAAGAAAGAAAGATTAGTTAGAAAGAAAGAAAGAAAGAAAGAAAGAAAGAAAGAAAGAAAAAGATTAGTTAGAAAGAAAGAAAAAAGAAAGATAAGAAAGAAAGAAAGAAAGAAAAAGAAAGATTAGTTAGAAAGAAAGAAAGAAAAAAGAAAGAAAGTTTAGTTAGAAAGAAAGGAAAGAAAGATTAGATAGAAAGAAAGAAAGATTAGAAGGAAAAGAAAAAAGATTAGTTAGAAAGAAAAAAGATTAGTTAGAAAGAAAGAAAAGAAAGAAAAATTTGATAGAAAGAAAGATTAGTTAGAAAGAAAGATTAGTTAGAAAGAAAGAAAGATTAGTTAGAAAGAAAGAAGGAAAAAATAAAATTGATAAAAAGAAAGATAGATTAAATAGAAAGAAAGATGGATGGATTAGTTAGAAAGATAGATTATTTTTGAAAGAAAGATGGTTAGTTAGAAAGAAAGATAGATTAGTTAGAAAGATGTGCATATGTGTATTTGTACCTGCATATGATTTCCCTATAACTGTTTCCCAGCTGGTGTTGAAGAAGGCGGAGTCTGTGCTCAGAGTGACACGCCCACTGGGCGGAGTCTTATTCCGTGTGACTGCAACCTCAGCGACTGTGATTCAACATGATCATACAGAACAACTGCTTTCAGTACTTCCAGTACTCAATATCAGTTTCATTTTATGCACATTTGAAACAGTATTTCCATTCAGTAACACAATGAGATAATGTGTAAACTGTAAATGTTTGTGTCTCACAGGTGTTGTGCGTCTCCGTCCTGGTCAGAATCAGAATCAGAATCAGAATCAGAAAGAGCTTTATTGCCAAGTGTGCTTGCACCCACAAGGAATTTTTCTTGGTACTGAAGCTTCCAGTGCACATATACAAATACAAATACAACAAGAAACATAGTAATACAAATTCTAAGAGCTCTCACAGGCTCTTTAAGCTGACGTCCGATCAGATGCATGCTGTTCTCCACCGTGGACAGAACCTAACTCAACGTCTCGCCGTCAGCGATGTTCCCATCCGACAGCAGATCATCGGTGGAATTGCAAAAGTTCTGTGAAATTAATTTCATTCAGCCACTGTGCAAGTGCATGTACACAAACTACTATGAGAATATATCATGCAGTGTGTGTTTAACCTCCAGTAACTTCTCCCCGGTGAAATGTTCTCCCTGTGTGTTATTCAGAGACTCACAGCTGTTCTTCAACAGTGACATCAAATGCTTCAACTGAAAGAAGACACAGAAATCAAATTCTATAGACATCTTTAATGTTAGTTGTAACCTTATCTTTACTCACAATGTACATTCGTTGAAAGTTTACTTGTAATTTTCCAAGACCTTAACTTTCGGCAAATATCAATAACATCCCAATGAATGTTTTTCTAAGAACATTTCCTGTCAACATTCATAAGGTACAAATAACATCACAATGATGTTCAGAGAATGTTGTTCTCAGAACGTTTTCTCATAATAATCACACACCAAATGTGCGCACACCACTGATCTATATAAGTGCCGCTCACATAAAGCCGGGTCTCAGACCGATCCCGAGTACCAAATTGATTCGTTTTTCGTGGCTCATTGCATTAAACGGTCAAATACACACAAAATATTGTAAAAATTATAACAGTTTTGGAACATAAATACAGTGGGGAGAACAAGTATTTGATACACTGCCGATTTTGCAGGTTTTCCTACTTACAAAGCATGTAGAGGTCTGTAATTTTTATCATAGGTACACTTCAACTGTGAGAGACGGAATCTAAAACAAAACTCCAGAAAATCACATTGTATGATTTTTAAATAATTAATTTGCATTTTATTGCATGACATAAGTATTTGATCACCTACCAACCAGTAAGAATTCCATCTCTCACAGACCTGTTATTTTTTCTTTAAGAAACCCTCCTGTTCTCCACTCATTACCTGTATTAACTGCACCTGTTTGAACTCGTTACCTGTATAAAAGACACCTGTCCACACACTCAATCAAACAGACTCCAACCTCTCCACAATGGCCCAGACTAGAGTGCTGTGTAAGGACATCAGGGATAAAATTGTAGACCTGCACAAGGCTGGGATGGGCTACAGGACAATAGGCAAGCAGCTTGGTGAGAAGGCAACAACTGTTGGCACAATTATTAGAAAATGGAAGAAGTTCAAGATGAAGGTCAATCTCCCTCAGTCTGGGGCACCATGCAAGATCTCACCTCGTGGGGCATCAATGATCATGAGGAAGGTGAGGGATCAGCCCAGAACTACACGGCAGGACCTGGTCAATGACCTGAAGAGAGCTGGGACCACAGTCTCAAAGAAAACCATTAGTAACACACTACGCCGTCATGGATTAAAATCCTGCAGTGCACGCAAGGTCCCCCTGTTCAAGCCAGCGCATGTCCAGGCCTGTCTGAAGTTTGCCAATGACCATCTGGATGATCCAGAGGAGGAATGGGAGAAGGTCATGTGGTCTGATGAGACAAAAATAGAGCTTTTTAGTCTAAACTCCACTCGCCGTGTTTGGAGGAAGAAGAATGATGAGTACAACCCCAAGAACACCATCCCAACCGTGAAGCATGGAGGTGGAAACATCATTCTTTGGGGATGCTTTTCTGCAAAGGGGACAGGACGACTGCTCCGTACTGAGGGGAGTATGGATGGGGCCATGTATCGTGAGATCTTGGTCAACAACCTCCTTCCCTCAGTAAGAGCATTGAAGATGGGTCGTGGCTGGGTCTTCCAGCATGACAACGACCCGAAACACACTGCCAGGGCAACTAAGGAATGGCTCCGTAAGAAGCATCTCAGGGTCCTGGAGTGGCCTAGCCAGTCTCCAGACCTGAACCCGATAGAAAATCTTTGGAGGGAGCTGAAGTCTGTATTGCCCAGCGACAGCCCTGAAACCTGAAGGATCTGGAGAAGGTCTGTATGGAGGAGTGGGCCAAAATCCCTGCTGCAGTGTGTACAAACCTGGTCAAGAACTACAGGAAACGTATGATCTCTGTAATTGCAAACAAAGGTTTGTGTACCAAATATTAAGTTCTGCTTTTCTGATGTATCAAATACTTATGTCATGCAATAAAATGCAAATTAATTACTTAAAAATCATACAATGTGATTTTCTGGATTTTTGTTTTAGATTCCATCACTCACAGTTGAAGAGTACCTATGATAAAAATTATATACTTCTACATGCTTTGTAAGTGGGAAAACATGCAAAATCGGCAGTGTATCAAATACTTGTTCTCCCCACTTTACATAGAAAAATATGCACCAAACAAGCCACTTTGAAATTTAGCTGTTTTCATGAATACAAAAGTTGGATGACTCACCCCTCAACAAAGAATAAAAAGACAAGACCCTCCCCTCAACAAAGAATAAAAAGACATGACCCTCCCCAATTTTCCTCCAGTGGTCCATTCCATAAGTACCGAACGGTCTTGAACTGTTTCCTAACATGGAGCTAAAATGGAAACTTCTTTTGGGTGAGTAGCCTATATTGTTTTACTCTTTTACATCTGAAGTGTATTTCTGATGAACTTTAGTTGGATTAGTAGTCAGACAGCAGCTGGGGACATGTGTCAAAGACCACAAGTACAGAACTGTGCCTGTCTGTGTTAAACAAGACTTCTTCTTTAAGATCGATGATCTCCGTTGTTAGAAACTTGAAACCAGAGAGACTTTGAGTATATCATTCACAACCCAGTATCACAATCAGTTTCTTTCTAATACTCAACACGCCCAGAAACCGCCCCAGTGTAAGAAAGACTGACAGTGTGGAAATGATTGTGAAATAGTGCACAAAAGAGTTTTTGTTTTTTTTTGACCACCCACATGAGTCCAGACATGCTTGCGATCCCGAAGGTCTGGAGGAGCTACTGTCTGTATATTAAATACAAGTTAGCTCTCTCTGCAGCTTTTATGACATGCTGCATCAATTATTTCAGAAAATATTTTGTCACCAGAAGCCAAATTAGCTACGAATATGACCGTTTTTATTTACAGCCATGAGGCTCAATGTTTTACAGTTTTCTCTGCCTCATACAGGTATACAACAGAAAACAAAATATAGCTTTGTCAAAGTGGCACTCAAAATTACAATTTCACATTTGCAGTAAATCAGGACAGGTTGTATGTTTCCTTTAACATCTGAACTAAACTACATGGTATGCAGATTAACACCGAAGTTTAACAAACGTTAAAAATGCAGGAAATATTTGGAAGAGGCTAAAATTTGCAATATCTTATCACTTACAAATTTTAAATTTGAAAAACGTACAAATGAATTTGTTTAAAAAATAAAAACCAATGTGATACGCTGAGGGATATGACCGTTAACTTTTAAATTGTAAGAACGTGTGAAACCGCAAATTCCTGTGGAATAAAAAAGGGCATTTTTGTATGTTTTTTCACAAGTCGGATTTATAACGTTTGTCCCATCAAATGCGATTTGGCTGCAAATTGCACACATTTAATGATGTTAAGCATACGTAAAAATTATAGCTAAATAAACTATCACAAAGTTCTTGTGAGTTTTTACTATCGCTGTATTTTTTTTCTTTCTCTTCCCAGGTCTCTTTCTGCCATCATGTAGTGGATGTCTCATTGGATTTAAACTTGTTCAAATGAAATGTGTTGGTAATTATGACCTCATGGTTTGATTAAATTAAAAAAATTAAAAATGAACAGTTCGACTAATGAAGTTTTTAATGGTCGCACATTTAAAAGCGTGAGTATGTCTATGTGTCACTGTAGTTGTAGTCTTTTTAACTTTATATTGACATGTTTCCTTCCTCAATCCACTCCTCTGTCTGTCTGTTGTTCAGATGAGGATGAGTGTGCAACTTCTCCGAGTGTGTGTGGCGATCACTCCGAGTGTGTCAATACACATGGAAGTTACTCCTGCGCCTGTGTTCAAGGGTTCATAATGAGGGTCCCAACAGGACAGTGTACAGGTATTAGAGAGGATTGAGGAGTCCACCATATTCATTTAGTAGAAACTTTAATCCTGTTTTTTACAAAACATAAACGCATTTGATCATAAAAGAAACAATATTTGCAGTTCATCATTTTGGCTTTATGTCTTTGCTTAAATTATAATTATATCATTTGTTCTAAAACAATAATTCATGCCAAGTGCTCTTTCTTTCCTGTCAGATATAAACAAGTGTGCCAATAAACCATTTTACGGCTCTGGTGATGTGGAGTTTGAGAACACAACTGATATGTTTGTTACGAACTTACCTGATGACTATTTAGCTGATGAGTACTATTATCATAAAACAGAATATGAAGGTACCCTTTTTTATTTTTAGCAGACACTCCAAAATTACTTACAAAACATCGTAAAAGCATTTGATCATAAAAGAAACAATATTTGCAGTTCATCATTTTGGCTTTATGTCTTAAATTATAATTATATAATTTGTTCTAAAACAATAATTCATGCCAAATGCTCTTTCTTTCCTGTCAGGCTCTGGTGATGTGGAGTTTGAGAGCACAACTGATAAGTTTGTTACGAACTTACCTGAAATGGACTTTCGGGGCTTACCTGTTGATGATGAGTACGATTTGAGTGATGAAATGGACATTCAGAGCTCAACTCGGATGGACTTTCGGAGCTCAACTGGCTCTGAATCAAAATGTGAAGGTGCCTTTTATATTATGTTATACGTCTTATTACGCTTTTCCACTTATTCAACTTTAGTTAGTATGTAATGTTGCTGTTTGAGCATAAAAAAGATCTGCAAGGTTACAAAGCTCAAAGTCCACCCCAAAGGGAGATATTTTATTTAACAGAATCTACTTTCCAAGAACTATAACGGACTACTCGTTTGTTCCTCAACGCTTTTGTACGGCTTTGTGAAGTCATAATGTTACTCATTTAAGTTACCCACGTAAAACCCCCCAAAAGGTGCGAGGCCTGGTTGAGCTGCATTAGAGAAGACTGTGGTGTCGCTATGTCAAAGAGACACTGTTGTGTCCACCCCGTTTCCAAAACTCATTTGATCTTCCTAAGGCTGACGAGAGTGGTTAAAATTGATTTTAAACACTGTTCCTAAACATTATAACCCCAACGTTTATCTGTGTGCTGCACATTTTATGGAGAACGGCTTCCAGAAACTATAAGAGACTACAATGCAGGCTACGCACAAAAACTTCTCCTGAAACGGAGCAGTTCCCACTTTTTCGGGACAATCTGTTGTTTGTGGATCACAAATTGCAAGTACGTCTTATTATTTGTAGTTGTGTTTTCTATTAACAGTTCCAATTATAAGTTTTATGTTGTTGCTATGATGTAAACAAAAGGCAAAGCTGTTCGCATGCTAGCCAACATTAGTGTTGTTGACATGGTGTTTAAGTTCTCGCTTTTGTAAGACTGTTCACCGCCCTTTAGGAATATTAACCATGGTTTTGTGATCGATTACTGTTTGTATTACCAGAGTTTTCCGATAAATATCATGATGAAATGGTGTATAACATCGTATCTAAAATGTGTAAGAAAATTATACATTATACTCTGAAACGTCCTGTGAAATCCGTGCATGAAATCCGTTCTGGACGGTCTTCTTGTTTGTTAACATTCTTAAGTCTGAATCAGGCTTGAATTGGTTTGAAATTGACGCCACCCTTAATATTTTCACCTGAGCAGATGAAACTCTCGGTTCCCTTTCGTTCGGTCACTCCTACGAATTGGGATCACGCTTGGGAGACCAATTGCCCTCGAGTGAAACTAAAACGAGCCAATGAACATTGGCATGCAAGATTTGCATTCCGCGCCCCGCCTGCCAGTGCGGGTATAAAGCGGAAGCGCGAGCATACACAAATCGCTTTCTGCTTCGGAGCCGAAAGGTTGTGTCCTCTGAGTGGATGAGCGTTTCGGATAGTGTTTCCACGAGCTCAACGAGTCTGGTGTTTCAAGACCTCTCTGTGTTGGTGTTACGGCGCTTCAATGATCTTCGCGAGTCTCCCGGGTAACGGCCGTCACTTCACGTGATCTGCTTCTTTCAAAGAGCTGTTGTCACAGCTGGTATCTGGTTGAGTGCACACAGTGGGCTTGCAGTTTCCCCGCTGTGTTGCCGCGTTGATCCCTGTGTGCTTCAGCACAATAAGAGAGCGTTTCTGAAAGAGCCACACAAGTGAAGATCGCGTCCTTTTCAGGATGACGTTTCACCCGTGTGTTTCTGGATGTGGTCAATATCTGCCACCGGTTGATGGTCACGATCGCTGCCTCTCGTGTATGGGCCTCGCGCACGCTGTGGCAGCGCTCGTGAATGAGTCTTGTTCCAACTGCGGGAACATGACCATCACGATGTTAAGATCGAAACTGAGAACCCTCAAACGAGGGGGAGTCCCTTTGGAGATTCCCCGATCTAGTTCTTCTTCTGGTTCATTTCAGAAGAAGGCTACTTCGGCTAATCCCATTGGTGGTCTGAGGATTACAGTGAGGAATGACCCGCCGGGTGAAAGACCCCCACGGGCCCCTCACTCCTCTGCATCGCTGCCATCGGAGTCTTCGCAAGGGACAGCCGGGCCATCTCGTGTGGCTCCGGTTGTTTCCTTCGGAGCTCCGCCGGAGGACCAGATGTCGATCGCTGCATCGAAGGGAGAGCGGTCATCTTCTGGGGATGACGACTCGGCTGCGTTGCCCCCTTCGGGTGTTGTAGCGTTGTCCGAGCCTGACCCGGAAATGGCATATGCTTGCCCGGGCGGCCGCAAGTGTCGGGCTCGTGTGGAATCCTACACCGTGTCCCGAACCCTCGCGGCTCGACAATTGGTATCTCGGGGCGGGCCGTGCAGGTTCTCAGCGTGCCGCCCCAGTGCCTTTCTTTCCGGAAGTGCATGACGAGGTGACGAGATCGTGGACGGCCCCTCTGGCTGCCCGACACAGATCAACTCCCTCCTCCTCCCTCACCACTCTCGATGGCGGGGCAGTGAAGGGATACGAGGGCATCCCCCCAGTGGAACGGTCTTTGGCGATGCAATTGTGTCCCAAGACCGCGTCCACCTGGCGGGGTAACCCCATGCTCCCCTCCCGCGCATGTAGGTTCTCATCCAGTCTGACTGGAAAGGCTTACAGTGCGTGTGGAGAAGCTGCTTCTGCCCTGCATGTCATGGTGCTTCTCCAGGTCCACCAGGCTCGCGCTTCCGCTTTATACCCGCACTGGCAGGCGGGCCGCGGTATGCAAGTCTTGCATGCCAATGTTCATTGGCTCGTTTTAGTTTCACTCGAAGGCAATTGGTCTCCCTAGCGTGTTCCCAATTAATTGGTAACTCCTACCGACGTGACATCTCCGTTCCCTCAATCAGGGAACGAGGGTTACCATACGTAATCGAGACGTTATAGTAAGGGGCGTGACATTTCCCAAACAAGCGCTGCCAATCACAACACACTGGGCCAGCTAACCAATCACAGCACATTTTGTATTTCGGAAGGAGGGGCTTCATGGAAACAGGAACTAAAGACGCATTCGAGACAGACTAGGGCGAGAGGTGCTGTAAAAATATGTGAAAAATAATGTGTTTTTTGAACAACCAAACATGAAAGCATATTCTTGTCCCGGGGTTTTCAAAGTGGGGGCTGCGGCCCCCCAGCAGCAAGTAAAAAAAATTATTTAAAAAAACCTACAAATATTTGTTAATATGAGTATTGTTTAGAAATAGCATTATAATAATTTGTTGCATAGCCTATCTGAACATTATACTTTTAATGCTAATCTTTTAGAGATGAACTGATTGATCGGCTGGTGAGCGGAATTGGCAGATTTTCACGTGATTTTCAGTCATATGAACATAGTCATATGAACATTTCAGTCTGACATATGCCGATTTTATGCCAGTCAAATGCACTCGGGCGCCGCATGATTAACATCGCGCAACATCAGCATCACACGTGCACACGGAACGCACATGTAGGAAACCTTGTGAATTACGGCCGTTTCAGACCGCAAGCGCGAGCAGCGCGAATTGTTTTCGGCGTGCACGTTCAATGAGTGCATTCACACCGTGAGAAGGAGCAGCGCGTGAGCGTCAAGCTGGTGCGTTGTGTGAGCAGTAGTGAAGCTGAGGGTTTCGGCGCCGAGTCTATTTTTGCTGCGCTGCTCACGCTCAATTAAAGTGAAAGCCCACTTTTGATGGAAAAAATAAATATGATTTCACACTAAAAGTCCCTAAAATGCACATAATTTGCATGTATAGTGTGTTTTAACAAGAACTAGATCAGAAAGACTCAAAAATATTTCTAGAAAATGTACCCATTTAAACTTGTTTTTATTAATCAGATTGGGTAAAAGTAGTGTTTTATAAAGAATATATAGAAAATAAATATTTGTGTGTGCTGTAAAGTGGTTAAAAAAATGAAATCGGAATCTGCTAAAATCTGTATCGGCAGGTCAAACTCAATGGAAAAATCGGAATCGGCCTAGAAAATTGTAATCGGTGCATCTCTATAATCTTTCTGATTGGCTGGTATCAAACATTATCACATAATCTGATGTTCACCTAGATGTTTTATTTATTTATTTCTACATTTGCCGTAGTATTGTCGATGGGTTCAATAACACATCCTGCAAAAGGGGGGCCTTGGCCAGAACCTAGTGGTATTTGGGGGGCCTTGTCATGGAAAAGTTTGGGAACCCTTGTTCTAGTACACCCCAAAAACAAAATCAAGACTTCATAAAAGGGCGTAATAAGACCACTTTAAAATGACATTAATTCAAATATTATTAATATTCTAATAATGTTCTCTCACCCCATCTTTTCTCTCTCTTTTTCTCTCTCTCTCTCTCTCTCTCTCTCTCTCTCTCTCTCTCTCTCTCTCTCACAGACATCGATGAGTGTAAAGATCCAGATGTTTGCGGCAAAAATGCAGTGTGCAAAAATCATCCAGGCAGCTTCATCTGCGAATGTGACCCGGGTTACAGTAACTACGGCAACAACCAGTCAAAGTGCATCGGTGAGCATTACAGCAGGGAGATTGCTCTGTTCATTATGCAGCAGCTAACGAGAATCTTGTAGAAGTTAATCAGTGCACTGTAGTCTTTTTAGTTATTTTGATCTTTCCTGATGTTGTGCACAGAAATGGACTGTGATCAGTTTAAACCTCAGCCTGATGCAGAACACACACCGAAGAAGGTAGAATGTGTACTTCTGCTTATTATGATTGTTATAATTATATTATTAATATTATTATGTTATGTTAAGATAAAACTTCCTTAAAATAGCATTTAATGTTCATATATTATTTATATTTGATATGTGTTCTCATTTCTTTGTGGAGAAAAAAACTTTCTTTAAGCTAGAGTTGTCAGGATACTGGAATTTCTAACTTCGATACGATACCTTGAAAAATATCGATTTTCGATGCCATTTTCGATACCATAGGGAAAAAACTGCCATATAGGTTTTTTTTAAAATTATTTTTATTACACACACAGCACAGGTAGGCTTTATTTTAAACTTTGTACTAAATTCTCAAAGAAAGACAAGTAAACAGTCAGTAAAAAATAAGAACAAATTGCAAACAATAGCACAAATAAAGACAATAGAATAAAGAGACAAATTAAAAATATGTTGAAAAAAACGAGATGAAAAAAATATGTTTCGTTTTTCAGGTGGGTCTAACAGTATTCTGGTAAGAAATACTACAGAAATTTAAATAAAGTAATCAAATGTTAAATAACACTGCATGGATAGTCTTCACTGTAAAAATGAAATACAGATTAGTGCTTACAATTAAATTAAAAGTTATTCAGTCAAGAGCAGCAAGTGATTTTTCTTTGTGTCTTGTTCTTTGATCATGAGAGGCCGCAGCAGGAATGTTCAATACCGTAAAACTTCAAGTAATAGCCCGGGCTTTTATTTTCCCAAATCGCCGAACTGCACCGGCTTGTATTTGAGACAGGCGTCTATATGAGACAGGCCTTTAGGAGGTTACCAAATCTGTGTTTGTGTTTAACAGATCAGTTAATGTAAGAATAAGCCTACTATATTTCCGTATGTCTAAAGGGGGTCGCACACCAGACGAGAAGCGCAGCGCCACGTCTTTACAATTCGAACACATTATTCTCTATGAGTGTACATTGTCTCAAATGTACACGTCGTTAATGTATATATACTGACTTTTTCCCTGTGCTGCAATATACATTCAGTTTTACATTCATTTACAGAAATCAGCTGCTTGAATGAAAATTGCTGATGTTATCCGATTTTCAGGTGATATTCTCAATTCATTCAGTTAACTGGATTTAATTGTACAGTACAATCATAACATAGTACAGACATGATCTTAATTCCATAATATCCTTAAACATAACTAAATTGCTGGCCATAAACTGACAAAGTGCGCGTCCGGTGTGCGTTACCTTGAGTTGTCATAGACGCGACGTGGTGCTGCGCTTCTCGTACGGTGTGCGACCCCCTTTAGATTATTAGCAGCATAAAAAAAGGCTACCCTGTAAAACAACTGCAGTCATGTGATAAAAAAGGGCCCTATATTCATCACTATCATCATCACCGTGATCCTCAACTACAAGTTCATTGGCGAATTCCTCCTCATCGCTCTCCTCCACTTCTCCCTCTCCGGCCTCCGCTAACTCTGCCTGCCTTGCTTGCGCTAACAGCTCCGCCCAGATGCGCAGGGCTCTCTTGCGTTCGCAATCTGCTCCATAGAACTGGCTTAAACAGACGATCTGACGGGTTTTAGAAGATTAAATACAACCCAAAACTAAAAAACAGACCTGGCCTCTATTTGAGACCGGCCTTTATTTATCCAAACCTGCAGCCACACCAGGCGTGTAAAAGAGACAGGCGTCTATTTGGGACTCGGCTATTATTTGAAGTTTTACGGTATTAGGCTCCTGTCACTAATGCACGGATACAATATACTGTTACACAACATGGGTTTTCTTTCTCAAATACAGTGGGGAGAACAAGTATTTGATACACTGCCTATTTTGCAGGTTTTCCCACTTACAAAGCATGTAGAAGTCTGTATCTGTACCTATTTTTATCATAGGTACACTTCAACTGTGAGTGCCGGAATCTAAAACAAAAATCCAGAAAATTACATTGTATGATTTTTAAGTAATTAATTTGCATTTTATTGCATGACATAAGTATTTGATACATCAGAAAAGCAGAACTTAATATTTGGAACAGAAACCTTTGTTTGCAATTACAGAGATCATACGTTTCCTGTAGTTCTTGACCAGGTTTGCACACACTGCAGCAGGGATTTTGGCCCACTCCTCCATACAGACCTTCTCCAGATCCTTCAGGTTTCGGGGCTGTCGCTGGGCAATACGGACTTTCAGCTCCCTCCAAAGATTTTCTATGGGGTTCAGGTCTGGAGACTGGCTAGGCCACTCCAGGACCTTGAGATGCTTCTTACGGAGCCACTCTTTAGTTGCCCTGGCAGTGTGTTTCGGGTCGTTGTCATGCTGGAAGACCCAGCCACGACCCATCTTCAATGCTCTTACTGAGGGAAGGAGGTTGTTGGACAAGATCTCGGGATACATGGCCCCATCCATCCTCCCCTCAATACGGTGCAGTCATCCTGTCCCCTTTGCAGAAAAGCATCCCCAAAGAATGATGTTTCCACCTCCATGCTTCACGGTTGGGATGGTGTTCTTGGGGTTGTACTCATCCTTCTTCTTCCTCCAAACACGGCGAGTGGAGTTTAGACCAAAAAGCTCTATTTCTGTCTCATCAGACCACATGACCTTCTCCCATTCCTCCTCTGGATCATCCAGATGGTCATTGGCAAACTTCAGACGGGCCTGGACATGCGCTGGCTTGAGCAGGGGGACCTTGTGTGCACTGCAGGATTTTAATCCATGACGGCGTAGTGTGTTACTAATGTTTTCTTTGAGACTGTGGTCCCAGCTCTCTTCAGGTCCTTGACCAGGTCCTGCCGTGTAGTTCTGGGCTGATCCCCCACCTTCCTCATGATCATTGATGCCCCACGAGGTGAGATCTTGCATGGTGCCTCAGACCGAGGGAGATTGACCATCATCTTGAACTTCTTCCATTTTCTAATAATTGCGCCAACAGTTGTTGCCTTCTCACTAAGCTGCTTGCCTATTGTCCTGTAGCCCATCCCAGCCTTGTGCAGGTCTACAATTTTATCCCTGATGTCCTTACACAGCTCTCTGGTCTTGGCCACTGTGGAGAGGTTGGAGTCTGTTTGATTGAGTGTGTGGACAGGTGTCTTTTATACAGGTAACGAGTTAAAACAGGTGCAGTTAATACAGGTAATGAGTGGAGAACAGGAGGGCTTCTTAAAGAAAAACTAACAGGTCTGTGAGAGCCGGAATACTTACTGGTTGGTATGTGATCAAATACTTATGTCATGCAATAGTATTAGATTCCGTCTCTCACAGTTGAAGTGTACCTATGATAAAAATTACAGACCTCTACATGCTTTGTAAGTAGGAAAACCTGCAAAATCGGCAGTGTATCAAATACTTGTTCTCCCCACTGTATTAATGTTCCAAAACTGTGTTTACACTCGCCAACACAGACATTTTTACAATATTTTGTGTGTATTTGATCGTTTAACCCTCTGAGGTCGGAAAACGCGCCCCCGCGTTTTGCTGGATTTTCTTCACATTGTAGTACAATAAACTTAAATTACTCCGTCATTTATGGTTATACAGAAAAAAGAAATATAAATAAAGAATCTGTGATATTTCTACTTTTGTATGTGTCCACTTACAATCAAATCAAAACATTGTGCTTTTGTAAAATAAAGAAAATAAACAGGGTGTGCGTTCTGCCTCTCCGTCGCGGTGAACTTTTTTTTCTTGAGCACGTCTATAAACTGAAACAAAACTCAGCGAATACTTCTCACACATTTATGAGCCATATACCTTTATACACATTTAAGTGTGTACTTTTAAATGATTGGATTCAAACTGAAAACAAATATTATCTGTTTAAGTAATTTGTATAAAACCAACAGGATGTCCAGTATCTCAAACGCTTGCTAATTACTTTTAATTCGGCCACGCCCACTCGCGCAAAAGAGATTCACATGCAAATATCCACATGGAACGCGAACGCCCTCGTTACCTCAAACACAAAACACCAAAACACTTCACAAGTCTCTGCTTTTCGTCGAGTTTGGAAGACGCGCTGTGAGCTTACATTGGATTTACATCAGAAGAAGAAGAACGCGATTTGAAGACAAGAAAGATGTAAGGTAAGAAATTCTTACTTATTAGTTTATGGTATTGTTGCATAAACTTCACATTGCAGTTGAACTGTTGCTAGATATATGGTGAATATTATACTATTTAGACCCGTGTTTACTGTTAAATACTGTTTGTGGATATCTGCTCAAACATAGATATGTATAACCATAATGTTTAATATTTTGGAGCGCGATGGCGTTTGAATGTATCATATTTTGGAGCGCGCTGTGGGTTTGAATGTATCATATTTTGGAGCGCGATTGCGTTTGAAAGGAAAAATGCACCAAACATTAGGCTCTATGTTTTTACTATTATCTAATTTCATATCATCATAACGAATGGAAACATTTGAAGTAACATAAGATAATCAATATATTTTTCTCTAGCATTGTTACTGAAATCTTTTGGAAGATTTATAGGCTGCTTTGTAAAATAAAATTATTTTATGCAGTACTGCACATAGCTTATGCCTACAAGGCACAACAAATATGGTGAACACAAATATGGTGTTCAACATTTGTGTGTGTGTGTGTGTATTCTGTGAATTTTAAAAAGCAATTTTAACCAGAAAAATCTAAAATGTATTTCCAAAATCGTGCAGGCCTAGTTTCTCTTGATACCAGTATGTTCACATTTTTCTTTTCTTTCAGGGACCAGATGCAACTGAGTCCTGCTGACTTCAACATTCACATGAGTCTCTGTACATGAACATGGTAAAGTGAAAATCAAACACCTTGGAAATGGTATGTACAATGTTTTTAGGAATGGCACAAAGGTCTCTGTCTTTGGATCATTGTTTTCAATGTGCTCTTTTGTCATTTGTTGTGTATTTTTGGATTATGTTGTGTTGTAAATAAATCCAAACAATCTAAAAGCCATTATTTTTTAAATCTCCTCATTCTTTGTGCAAGGTTGCTCTGAATGACAGGGCCTGATCGCTCCTAATAGGGCAGTTAGGGGAGTGTCTTTGTCTTTCTCAGGTGTTAAAAGCTTACATATTCATGAGATGATCACGCCTCTTCGAATATGGCTTTGTCACACAAAACACGTCTTAGAAATTTTAAATCAATATATTGTCTTATCTGAATGAGCAGTCAGGGTGATTTTCACATAGTTTTGGAGCAAATATTCTAGGCTACGTCATACAATTTTCAAAAGTCTTGTGAAGAAATAATCAGTATGGGTTTCATGGCCTTATTTCAGTGACAATTTTTTTTTGTATTTTCACAAACCACGCATAAATGTCATTATCTCAAAACTACAAACTTTTACATACATGCTGCTGATATATTATTGTAGCAGAGTTTGTGCTGAATACAGTGTAATGAGACTTTAGCCATGAAAATATCACTAGTAACAGAAAAAAACACAAATGTCAGAGCATGTCAGAACACCTCCAGGCCCAGAAAACAGATCTCAGAGGGTTAATGCAATGAGCCACGAAAAACGAGTCAATTTGGTACTCGGGGATCGGTTTGAGAGCCGGCTTTATGTGAGCGGCACTTATATAGATCAGTGGTGTGCGCACATTTGGTGTGTGATTATTACAAGAACATGTTCTGAGAACAACATTCTCTGAACATCATTGTGATGTTATTTGTACCTTATGAATGTTGACATGAAATGTTCTTAGAAAAACATTCTTTGGGATGTTATTGATATTTGCCGAAAGTTAAGGTCTTGAAATATTTAAAGTAAACTTTCAACGAATGTACATTGTGAGTAAAGATAAGGTTACAACTAACATTAAAGATGTCTATAGAATTTGATTTATGTGTCTTCTTTCAGTTGAAGCATTTGATGTCACTGTTGAAGAACAGCTGTGAGTCTCTGAATAACACACAGGGAGAACATTTCACCGGGGAGGAGTTACTGGAGGTTAAACACACACTGCATGATATATTCTCATAGTAGTTTGTGTACATGCACTTGCACAGTGGCTGAATGAAATTAATTTCACAGAACTTTTTTAATTCCACTGATGATCTGCTGTCGGATGGGAACATCGCTGACGGCGAGACGTTGAGTCAGTTTCTGTTCACGGTGGAGAACAGCATGCATCTGATCGGACCTCAGCTTAAAGAGCCTGTGACCAGGATGGAGACGCACAACACCTGTGAGACACAAACATTTACAGTTTACACATTATCTCATTGTGTTACTGAATGGAAATACTGTGTTTCAAATGTGCATAAAATGAAACTGATATTGAGTACTGGAAGTACTGAAAGCAGTTGTTCTGTATGATCATGTTGAATCACAGTGGCTGAGGTTGCAGTCACACGGAATCAGACTCCGCCCAGTGGGCGTGTCACTCTGAGCACAGACTCCGCCTTCTTCAACACCAGCTGGGAAACAGTTGTAGGGAAATCTTATCCAGGTACAAATACACATATGCACATATATGTACTTATGAAAGCATCAGTGCATTCAAGACCCGATGTAAATGTTGTTGTCTTTTAGGTTTTGCATTTGTGGCGCTGGTCAGTTATAAAGATATGAACTCATCCAGCGATCAGTTTCACACGATGAGCAGAGAGAGATCAGACGATAGAGAGAGAAACATCACTTATCAGCTCAACTCGAAGGTGGTGACGGTCGTCGTCAGTAATCCAGAAACCAAACAGCTGTCTGAGCCGATGACACTCATCTTTACACACGAGCAGGTGAAGAAGTTAAACGGTTCAATAGATACAGATGAAAAACCAAATAAATGTGCATTCATTGTTTGAAAATCCGGTTTAAGCTGAATTCTAGCTGGTTTACCATATTATGTTCCAAAAACCAGCTTGACCACATTAAGCTGGTATGACCAGCAAGTAGCTGGTTTGTTTCTGGCCCAAGATGCTCCACCAGTCTTATTTTAAGTATCATTGATTTATAATTATTAGGGGTGTGATGACACACATTTTTTGGGGTAATCGAGTACTCGGTCGATTATTTTGACGAATAATCGAGTAATCTGATGTGTTTTGTGGAAATAAAACTAGACCTATGTGAACTATCTGTTCATTGACTACGAGAAAGCATTTGACAGTGTGGACAGGCAAACACTCTGGAAGCTTCTACGACATTATGGAGTACCCATAAAGATCATCGATATCATCCGGAACTCATACGATGGACTGTCCTGCAGACTGATCCATGGCTCCTAAGCCACAGACAACATCCAAGTGCGGACTGGCGTAAGACAGGGGTGCCTGCTTTCTCCTTTCCTGTTTCTGCTTACCATAGACTGGGTCATGAGGACATCAACAGCACAGAGAAGGCACGGTATTCAGTGGACCGTATGGAAAGAGCTGGACGACCTCGACTTTGCCGATGACCTGGCACTTCTCTCGCACACCCAGCAACAGATGCAGGAGAAGACCAACACTGTGGCAGAGAACTCCTTACGCATTGGGCTGAACATCCACAAAGGGAAGACCAAGGTCCTCAAGGTCAACGCAGCCGACACAGCACCCATCAAGCTGGAAGACGAAGCGTTGGAGGAGGCGGAGAGATTCACCTACCTCAGCAGCATCTTTGACAAGCAGGGAGGTACCGATGCAGACGTACAAGTGCGTATCGGCAAGGCAAGAACAGCTTTCCAGCAGCTCAAGAAGGTATGGAACTCCAGTGCCCTGACCATCCACACCAAGATCAAACTCTTCAATACCATTGTGAAGCCAAGACTCCTATATTGAGCAGAAACATGGAGAACAACAGCCTCAACCATGAAGAGAATCCAGACGTTCATCAACACCTGCCTCAGGTGAATACTACAAATCAGATGGCCAGTTACCATCAGTAACAGGGAACTGTGGGAGAGAACCAGACAGCAGCCTGTAGAGAAAGAAATCCAAGAAGATGGCGCTGGATTGGCCATACCCTCCGGAAACCTGCTAACAGCATCACCAGACAGCCGCTCACCTGGAACCCTCAAGGCAAGAGAAAAAGAGGCCGCCCCTGAAACACCTGGCGATGAGACTTGGAGGCAGAATCCAAGAAAATGGGACTATCATGGGGACAACTGGAGAAACTGGCCCAGGACCGGAACTGTTGGAGAGCTCTTGTTGACGGCCTATGTCCCAAACAGGACTAGAGGCAAATGATGATGATGTGAACAATAGCCTTTAGAATTACTTAAAATACATATATTATAACATATATAATAACAATGAGGCATTTGGTTCAAATAAAGTGTAAAATGCAAGTAATTATATAGTTTTATTTAACAACACTGTTAAAGTACATAATAGGGCTTTTCAAATTTGAAATAGTTAACCCTGGGTCATTCTAAACCCTGGGTAAATGAAATCCTGGGTTGTCTTTATTCACGTTTCACATTGCTCATACTATACCCGGGGTTAACAGCTAATCCTGGTTATTCCATAAGCTTCCTTTCACACAACACATTCCTAAAATTATAAAGTCCTTATTTGCACATTTGCTGTGTCACTGTTACTGACTGGACAAACGCAGCACGTGACCTGTTTACATAAAGCTGAGACTTTGATTCATGTCATGCTCTGTCCTGTCTATCAGCGCTTTGTCCATGTCCTCTTTGCTCTGCTTTTCAACTTGACAAGAAATATTGTCATGTTTTAATATCACAAGATCTCGTGGCACTTTTCAGGCAGGTGTTCAGTTATTCCTCATTTCCTAAACTCTTCTTCTCCCTTCTACAGGAGAGGGCGGAGTCTGAGGGTGTGGTTTATTCCTGTGTGTTCTGGAATGAGACAGAGGGGGCGTGGTCTGGGAAGGGCTGTGAGAAGGTGTGGTCTAATGACACTCATACAATGTGTTCCTGCTCTCATCTCAGTAGTTTCGCTCTGCTCATGGCTCTCTACCCTGTCCAGGTACATGTGTGACATATTTCAGATTTGAGACTAAATTATGATGATATTAACACGTCCGTTTGCTCTTCCTTTCCTCCAGGACACGTTTGAGCTGGTGTTGATCACGCGTGTGGGTTTAGTTCTGTCTCTGCTCTGTTTATTTCTCTGTATCCTGACGTTCCGGTTCTGTCGCTCCATCCAAGGGACCCGAAACAGCATTCATCTTTATCTGAGCGTGTCTCTCTTCATCGCAGACCTCGTCTTCCTCTGCGGGATCTCCAGCACTCACAATCAGGTGTGTTCGAATGAGAAAACAAGTGTTGGTCGTGAAGGAATTCCATCCATCCATCTTCTTCCGCTTATCCGGGGCCAGGTCGCGGGGGCAGCAGTCTAAGCAGAGATGCCCAGACTTCCCTCTCCCTAGAGCTTTTCCTCCAGCTCTTCCGGGGGGACACCGAGGCGTTCCCAGGCCTGCCGGGAGACATAGTCTCTCCAGCGTGTCCTAGGTCTTCCCCGGGGTCTCCTCCCAGTGGGACACACCCGGAACACCTTGTGGAGGATGTGGAGGAGCAGCGGCTCTACTCTGAGCTCCTCCCGAGTGACCGAGCTTCTCACCCTATCTCTAAAGGATTGCCCAGCCACCCTGCGGAGAAAGCTCATTTCGGCCGCCTGTATCCGGGATCTTGTCCTTTCGGTCATGACCCAAAGCTCATGACCATAGGTGAGAGTAGGAACGTAGATTGACCGGTAAATCGAGAGCTGCGCCTTGCGGCTCAGCTCTTTCTTCACCACGACAGACCGGTACATCGACCGCATTACTGCAGAAGCTGCACCGATCCGTCTGTCAATCTCCCGTTCCATCCTTCCCTCACTCGTGAACAAGACCCCAATATACTTAAACTCCTCCACTTGAGGCAGGAACTCTCCACCAACCTGAAGTGGGCAAGCCACTCTTTTCCGACTGAGGATCATGGCCTCGGATTTGGAGGTGCTGATTCTCATCCCAGCCGCTTCACACTCGGCTGCAAACCGTCCCAGTGCATGCTGAAGGTCCTGGTTTGATGAGGCCAACACGACAACATCCGCAAAGAGCAGATACGAAATCGTGTTGTCACCAAACCTGACACCCCCCGGCCCCTGGCTGCGCCTAGAAATTCTGTCCATAAAAATCATGAACAGAACCGGTGACAAAGGGCAGCCAACATGCACCGGGAACAAGTCTGACTTGCAATGCGAACCAAGCTCCTGCTTCGGTCGTACAGGGACCAGACAGCCCTTAGCAAAGGACCCCGGACCCCATACACCCTCCACAGGCCGCCGCGAGGGACACAGTCGAATGCCTTCTCCAAATCCACAAAGCACATGTGGATTGGTTGGGCAAACTCCCATGAACCCTCCAGCACCCTGTAGAGGGTATAGAGCTGGTCCAGTGTTCCACGGCCTGGACGACAACCACACTGTTCCTCCTGAATCCGAGGTTCTACTATCGGCCATATTCTCCTCTCCAGTACCCTGGCATAGACTTTCCCATGGAGGCTGAGAAGTGTGATCCCCCTGTAGTTGGAACACACCCTCCGGTCCCCCTTCTTAAAAAGAGGGACCACCACCCCGGTCTGCCATCCCAGAGGCACTCTCCCCGACCGCCACGCGATGCTGCAGAGGCGTGTCAGCCAAGACAGCCCCACAGCATCCAGAGACTTGAGGTACTCAGGGCGGATCTCATCCACCCCCGGTTCCTTGCCACCGAGGAGTTTCTTGACTACCTCGGTGACTTCAGCTTGGGTGATGGACGAGTCCACCTCTGAGCTCTCAGCCTCTGCTTCCTCAATGGAAGACGTGACGGCGGGATTGAGGAGATCCTCGAAGTATTCCTTCCACCGTCCAACGACATCCCCAGTTGAGGTCAACAGCTCCCCACCTCTACTGTAGACAGCGTTGGTAGAGCACTGCTTCCCTCTCCTGAGGCGCCGGACAGTTTGCCAGAATCTCTTCGAGGCCAGCCGATAGTCCTTCTCCATGGCCTCATCGAACTCCTCCCAGGCCCGAGATTTTGCCTCCACAACCACCCGGGCTGCAGTTCGCTTGGCCTGCCGGTACCTGTCAGCTGCCTCAGGAGTCCCACAAGCCAACCAGGCCTGATAGGACTCCTTCTTCAGCTTGACGGCATCCCTTACTTCCGGTGTCCACCACCGGGTTCAGGGATTGCCGCCTCGACAGGCACCGGAGACCTTACGGCCACAGCTCTGAGCGGCCGCTTCGACAATGGAGGTGGAGAACATGGTCCACTCGGACTCAATATCTCCAACCTCCCTCGGGATCTGGTCGCAGCTCTGCCGGAGGTGGGAGTTGAAGATCTCTCTGACAGGAGACTCTGCCAAACGTTCCCAGCAGACCCTCACAATACGTTTGGGTCTGCCGAGTCTGTCCAGCTTCCTCCCCCGCCATCGGATCCAACTCACCACCAGGTGGTGATCAGTTGACAGCTCCGCCCCTCTCTTTACCCGAGTGTCCAAGACATACGACCGCAGGTCAGATGAAACGACCACAAAGTCGATCATCGACCTACGGCCTAGGGTGTCCTGGTGCAACGTGCACTGATGGACACCCTTATGCTTGAACATGGTGTTCGTTATGGACAAACTGTAACTAGCACAGAAGTCCCATAACTGAACACCGCTCGGGTTCAGATCAGGGCGGCCGTTCCTCCCAATCACGCCCCTCCAGGTGTCACTGTCGCTGCCCACGTGGGCATTGAAGTCCCCCAGTAGAATGACAGAGTCCCCAGTCGGAGCACTTTCCAGCACCCCTCCCAGAGACTCCAAGAAGGCCGGGTACTCTGCACTGCCGTTTGGCCCGTAGGCACACACGACAGTGAGAGACCTATCCCCGACCCGTAGGCGCAGGGAAACGACCCTCTCGTTCACCGGGGTAAACTCCAACACATGGCGGCTGAGCTGGGGGGCTATAAGCAAACCCACACCAGCCCGCCGCCTCTCACCATGGGCAACTCCAGAGTGGTGAAGAGTCCATCCTCTCTCAAGGAGTGTGGTTCCAGAGCCCAAGCCATGCGTAGAGGTGATCCCGACTATCTCTAGTCGGAACCTCTCAACCTCACGCACAATCTCAGGCTCCTTCCCCGCCAGCGAGGTGACGTTCCATGTCCCTAGAGCTAGTTTCCGTGTCCAGGGATCGGGTCGTCGAGGCCTCTGTCTTCGACTGCTGCCCGATCCTCTCAGCACCGGCCCCTTACGGTCCCTCCTGCAGGTGGTGAGCCCACGGGAAGGCGGCCCCACGTCGCTCCTTCGGGCTGAGCCCGGCCGGACCCTGTGGGGAAAGGCCCGGCCACCAGGCACTCGCATACGAGCCCCAACCCCGGGCGTGGCTCCAGGGTGGGGCCCCGGCTGCGCCATACCGGGCGATGTCACGGTCCTCGATTTAATGTCACTCATAAGGTTTTTTTGAACCACTCTTAGTCTGACCCGTCGCCTAGGACCTGTTTGCCTTGGGAGACCCTACCAGGGGCATATAGCTCCTAGGGTCATTCGGGTACTCAAACCCCTCCACCACGTTAAGGTGGCAGTTCAAGGAGGGGCGTGAAGGAATTATTTGAAAAAAATAAATATTACCCTGCCTGTTGCTCAAATGGGCCTCATTTCAGAACTTATCTTTACTTTTAAAATGCTTATAACCGGTTGTCCCTGTGCTTTATATTCCATATTACTTTACAACTGCAATTCACTGCAGTGCAGTGGCAGGACACTTGGAACATTTGTTTGAACTCAGTTTAGATGACCTAATATTAGGTACCTTCTTGCGGAGGGTCTGGACATACCACAACATACCAGGCCTCCCACTATGCCCTCAGAGCATGCTTCTGCCTGCTTCGCCACCATTGGTGACCCGAGAAGCAGAGACACCCAACGGTAGACCCACCCTTGCTCATGGACAATCTCTTTCTAGGGCTTGTTCGATTTTTCCTTGCCAGTTCTTTGTTTCAGGGTCAGGTAGACTCTATTTAAGTGATCCCTCTGTCAAACTTTGTGGCAGTGTGGCAGCTTCTACCCAGTGTTTCTCAGAGGGTTCACAATTCAGTTTGTCTCCCGTTCGCCTCATTTCAATGGGGTGTTACAAACAGCAGTAAATCAAGATCAGTCAAGGTTCCTAAATCAAAAACTGCATCCTCTCTTGGCGAAAGGCTCCATAGAAGTTGTACATCTTCATGTGAGAGTTTATTGTACCCAAAAAAGACTGGGGGCTGCATCCAGTTTTGGATCCACATGACCTTAATTGTACTCTGAGGACATACAGATTCAAGATGCTTACGCTCAAACTCAAATTGTCTCAAATTCAATCCAAGGATTGGTTTGTGACAATAGACCTAATGGACACTTATTTCCAGATGAGATTTGGCCAGAACACAATACATTTCTCATGTTTGTTTTCTGGGGCAAAGCTTACCAGTATCGAGTGCTTCCTTTCAGCCTAGCCTTGACAAACTAGTACACTGATCCTGCTCTGGCTCTTCTGGGACTCCAGGGAATTCGTGTGCTCAATTGTATAGATGTATGGTTGATTTTATCCCAGTTGAAATAGCTAGCAGCATGACATTGAGATGTTGTGCGAGCTCATATAAAGTGTTTGGGGCTCAGGTTGAACCTCAAGAAGTTTTTTGCAATCTCCCTCTCAGAGAACCCTTTTTCTATGAGTTGTTTGGGACTGTACAATTATGGAGTCATGTTTGTCTCCTGCACGTGTACACTATCTTAACCATGAAGGCATTAGGCTAGACCTGAAGTTGTCAGTTGTTCAGGTTCAAATACAGTTAGGTTTCATGGTGACAGCAGCCAGCGTCATTCCATTGGGTCTGCTGCACATGAGGCCATACCAGTTCTGGCTCAAGGACAAGGGGTTTCATCTTCTTAACCATCCTTCCAGATTAATAATGGTTACGCACAGAGAACTTTGTACCCTTCAGCTTTGAAAGAGACATTGGTTTCTAAACCAGGGCCCCATCCTCGGGGCGTGTTGTTGTTGCAAGACTCTAACGACAGATGCTTCCCTCAGGGGGCTACCCCGCTCAGGGATTTTGGAAGGGAATGGATCTTTCGTGGCACATAAATTGTTTTGAGATAAGGGTGGTATTTCTGCCATTAAAATACTTTCCCGTTCAGTTGATGGGCTTTTGCAAAAAAAAATTCCTGACAGGCGCAACAGATACTGTTCTGAGTAGAGACTGAATACTGAATTTCCCTCCATGAGAGCCGTTTATATTCTGGGACATGTAAACCTGGGGGCAGACATCCTTTTGAGGCAGAGTGGAAGTGGATCTGTTTGCATCCAAGGAGTTAACCCACTATTCCCCTGACAGCAAAGCCTATCAGTCAGCTGTGAGTTCCTTCTTGGGACCTATCTCTTAAAAACAGCGTATTTCAAATTGGATCACTGATGCCATTGCCCTCTCTCTTATGAGGCGTGCTGTATGGCTTCGCCTTTAGGGGTTAAGCCCTAACACACCAAACCGACGTCAAAGAACTAGCACTGATGAAAGCCGACTGTGTTGTCGCCTCGCATCGCCTGCTTCGGGGGGAAAAGCTGCACTTGAACACACAGAGAGAACTACAGCCGACTGTCAGCTAGAATGGGTGTTCTGCGCCTGCGGATATATTCGTCTATATTCGTCATTCAAAAAGGGAAACCGACGCTGCAGGCTGCAGATACACAAACCATAAACAAAGCAGTGCATGCTTACTGGTTTGAATATCAATCCTGCAAAAAACTTTCTTTATTCCACTCCGCTCATGTTAATATTGAAATATTCGCCAAGGAAGACTCAGGTAAGATGATGTAACATTAGAGCAGCTTTCTATCTGTACCGTTTTGACTTTTTGCTCGCTGTTTTGCTATTGTTCTCGTGCACTGACTCGTTCACTAAGTTGAACAGCCAATCAGAGTTCCCTCCTTCACCAACGGCCAGACGCTGATTCAACATGTCGAATCGGCCGGAAAAAAACCCCAGATGAAGACCAATTTCTGTCAACAGTGCGGAACACACTGAGAAAACTTGCACAAAAACTGCCCGATGGCTGACCGTCGGCTTGGTGTGTCCCGGGCTTTAGGGTTCACTCTACTGGGAGAGCGGCATCTTCTAAGGCTCTTGCCAAGGGTCTGTGCTGCAGCAGGATGGTCATCATCATACATGTTTTTAAAATGTTGTAGCTTGGACACTGATTCAACACCAGGGGGTGCATTACAGAAAGATCCTAACTTTAGAATCCTATCTTATCTGTTTGCTAACCATGGCAATTTCAGTTAGGACCTCATTTAGGACAAAAGCTATTACAAAATGACTTTCTTAAGTGCATAATCTTATCTTAACTACAGATAGGAAAAGGGTAATACAGAAGCATCCTAACTCCACAAAAAAATCCTAAAACTTTCTTAACTTTAGGACAACCCCAATGGTGTCCTAACTTCAAAATTATTTGAAAGCCAACTATAAAAATCACACAATAATAGCTCTGTCTGAGAATGGCGTCACATGTATTAATGATACAAGAGATGTTTGATGGTGGAAAGACTTTGTGAACACCCAATTGATGTGCTGCACTTTGACAACAAAACTCTGACAAATAATTACATACTCCTATGAAATAAAAAGATTAGGCTTTGCCCTTTCTACCAAGCTTATCAAAACTTTACTTAATGAAAAGCACCACTTATTTTGTTTCTCCATTCTCCAGTTTTTCCGTTTTACTTCATACCAGCTGTTTGCGTGTCGTTGATTGCCTGGTAACAGACCAGAGAGTTGATTACCGAACTCAATGGAGGGGTTTAAACTAAGATGAGATTTTGTAAGATAGGATAAGAACCCTAAGGCACTGTTCGTTTTTTATTTAAGGGGCCACCGGAGGAGTTTTGAGATCTGTTGTCAAAAAAGACATGACCCTCCCTTCGCCAGCAATACATTTTTCTATGACCCTCCAAAATGTTTGTAAAAAAAGGCATGACCCTCCCCGATAATTTATTGATTAGCCTACTTCTGTACTGGTTTGCGCTTGGCAAAGATGTTCAGATAGCCATTGTTTTTTTTTTTGTTTTTTTTTAAACCATAAACTCTTGCTTTCTCATCTTACTAGGGCTGTAACGATAGACCAAACCTACGATTCGGTTCGTATCACGATTTTTGATTTTAGATTTGAAAAAAATCATGTTTTCGGTGCTGATGGTGAACATGTGGGTGGCGCTGCCGCTGCCAATAAAGCATCTAAAAGCTGTCACAAAGAACCAGCAAAAGTAATGATTATTAATATGTCAAATATAGCAAGGAAACATTTTAATTGTTTATTAATAAACAAGTGTTTTCTGTGTCGACTGCAAAGATGAAGTTGACGATGCGTCGCGATCTTCTCAGAACGCGCCAGAGAGAAATGCACATTTCATAAGCAGAAAGCAGTCTGTTTTTTGAATTGTTCTGTTTAAAAGTAGACATTTCAAGCTTTCTATATATTTCTCAGGTCTGTGAGGCAAGTAGCCTACCTTACGCTGAGTTTCGGTTCATTTATGAGACAAGAGTCCAGTTCACTCGCCCGCGCCTCCGTGATTATCTATTTTCTACTATATTTACTTCTTATTTATTAAATCCAGATGAAACATTGATTAAAATTAAGATACAATTAATAAAAAAACGAAATTCACTTTAAAGAAAGGCTTTGTGCTTTCTGTTTGAGGTCTCTGTGAAATTTTTAAAGTCGCTTTCAGAGCAGTCATGTCCGTAATGGAGAACTGTCACGCCCGTAACATTGTTTTTTTTGTTTTTTTCACATAAATGCGAACACGAAAAATAAAATAAAAATAATATTTTATGTTCTGTGGAGGCCGATCTTTTTTCATCCGGTGGGTATATATCTTTTGGTTTGCACAGTGTAATTTATAGAAGAATTACTAAAACATATTTTGCCACTTAAAAGTTAAAGATTTTTTTGTGTCACGTCACGTCACATGTGTATTTCCCTCATATTAAATATAAAATTTAATGTGTAGACTGATATTTTTCTAATGTCTTGACTCCTTTATTTTTCTAATGTCTTGACTCCAAAATATTGGTATTAAATGCATTTTCTGAGAATTTATATTTCAAGTTTTGACTGCAAATGTTACGTCTATAACACTGGAATCGCCCAATTTTAACGAATTTATCCTCAACTAGTTTTTATGGTGTAGGTCTACGTATTTTATTATGTTAACTTAAATAATACTAATAGTAATTTAAAGATGTGGTAGCCCTACATCTTACACATCGTGGAAACAAAATAAGAATGGAACTAAAATATGGTAGTATCGCGCTACAGCGCACATTCTATCAGCAGCAGTTCTGGCGCCTCAGTCGCAATACTGTAAAACTCGACGTTCACATCACATGTTAATGCAGTGGTAGAGTTACACTCACAGGACACTGTGCACTTATTCGCAATCACAAAAGTTCATTATTTGCTCGTGCTTTAAAGCTTTGCCGGGTAAACATTTCATTGGCATTCTGTTCTGACATGATGCATTTTTTCTAAGCGCGAACTGAAGTGCGCGCGCACTGTCAAACAGCGCCAAACTGGATTTTTGTTGGGTCAGACCCATCTGATATCGAAGGGGGGCTGATAACGCGAGATCAACATGGAGCTAAATGGAAAAAAATATCACCAAACAAGCCACTTTGAAATGTTGCTGTTTTCATGTATATAAAAGTTGGGTGACCCTCCCCCTAGACTAAAAAAAGTTGAATGACCCTCCCCTCAACAAAGAATAAAAAGACATGACCCTCCCCTATTTTCCTCCGGTGGCCCCTTCCATAAATACCGAACGGTCCCTAAATCAACTTAAGATTTGCTTCTGTGATATGAATTTGTGAAAAATCCTAAATTAACTTGTCAGATCTTAACTTAAGACTTAAGAAAGAACGTTTCTGTATTAAGACAGTGTGGTGCCCCTGGGCACTATACCTCAAAGCCCCCCCCCCCCCCGACATAATCAAGGTGATTTCTCAAATGTAATTTACTAACTTGTCCAACTACATACATGTAGGCATATGAGCAGTGAGTACTATATTCAAATGTCTCAATTCAAAATGTACATCAATTCATTGACAGCGTCAATTCACGTTTGCCCAAAAAACCTTCATTAATGTCCTCTTCCTCACCGGAGTCTTCCTCGCTCCTGTCTCCCCCAAGAAGAATATCTTCATTCGCCTGGCGCCATCGCCGACGCGTAGGCAAACATTAGCATGCGTGTCCACTACAGCGGCAAAACTCCGCTCAGTGCACTGGCAACGCTGTAACGTCTCCGCTTTGGTTGCGAGTGTGTTTGAGTCGAAGTTTTTTTCAACACACTAACAGTATAATCATCAGCGATGCACGCGATTACATTTAGAAATAGACAAAATTTGTTTCCAAATGCACCAAGCAAAGATCCTTTCAATTTTATAAACTTTTATAAACCCAGCCAATATAATCACAATGAACACATCCAAAATAAAATCTTTAACACATAGGCCTATATAACAACTGCAAAACCACTCAATTGACATCTGTCCGTTTTGGATTTAGATTCATTTTCTGTAGCCGTTAAAAAAAAAATAGACACATTTGTGCGTACTTGTTGTGGACCAACTCAACTCTGACAGATTGGGGGGGGGAGGGAGGGGGGGAGTGATAGTGGTCATGTAATCTTTATTTATTTATAATTTATTATTATTATTAAATTAGTGTTCATAAACGAGTTATGTATGGTCTTTCAAGAATTTCAAGTTAATAATATAACAATTTATGAAAAATATTTTTAAAGCTTGTGTCATGTGGTGCCCCCCTAATGGTTGTGAATGGTTGGTGCCCCTGGGCACAGGCCCAAGTGCCCTTATGGATAATCCGGCTCTGAATACGCCCCCAGGATCTCAGGTTCTTCAGGGATGATCCAGGTCGTTCTGCCTTCAGAATTTGCCTGAGACAAAGTTAACAGCCTAGCATGGTGGTGTGGGTATTATCATTCCCATAGTGTCAACACCATGTTCCCATCTGAAAGGGAACATCTCAGGTTACATATGTAACGTACTAACGAAATTTCTACAGAACCCCTATCCTCCCCCCCTTGCCCTTAACTAATTTGGCCCCTGCCCATGCAGAGGTCTTCGTACGCCACTTCAGACACTGGTGTTAGTTAATGGCTAATAACACTGGCTTATTGAACACAAAATGTAAAATATTATTGTAATCAAACAGGAGCTGATCTGACATGTCTGTTTCTCTCTCAGGTAGCGTGTGCGATTGTGGCGGCACTGCTTCATTTCTTCTTCTTGTCTGCGTTCTGCTGGATGCTGCTGGAGGGGGTTCAGCTCTACCGGATGGTTGTGCTGGTGTTTCACACCACAGTAAAACATCTCTACATGTGTGCGGTGGGATACGGAGTCCCTCTCGTCATCGTCATTATCTCTACCATCGCCTTCCCAAAGGGATACGGCACCCAAAGACAGTGAGTTTCTGCAACCAGTGCTGTTCATCTGTAGAATTATGTGTGTGTGTCTCTATGTACATGTATATGCACATGCATAATTATTAGACGATATTTTCGAAAGTCGATATTCTGATCATATTTTTTTTTTCCAGGCACATTTTACCTATTCCAAACTACACTAGTCTTAATACTCTTAATAAAATTCTTACTATGTTTATTAGTCCATATTAAATTGCATAAAATGTTTAAAAAAATTCTTTTTAACTGAAAATTAACATGTAAACCCCCACATAGCACAGATCCTCAAGAAACATTTAACAATAAAAAGAGACTGACAAGAAGATTTTTTATTTTTTTTTTTTAAATGTGTATTGCACATGCTTAGTTATACAACTAATATATAACACTAATGTATTTGTTGTAATATACTGAGCCGGGAAGCAGTCACGTGACGTGACAAAAGAACAAACGACTCGAACCCGAAGATGAACCAATCACTTCTGTTTCCGGTACAGTCTGCATTGCCTAAGAATTGTTCTTTATTGAAAGTCCATTTTGCCAGTGGTGAAGAACCCCTTTAAGATTGGGAATTGGTCAAATATGTTACATGATCAGAATATTGACTAATAATTATGCACATGCACTATATAATATATAGTTAAAGACCCCATGATTCTCTCAACTTTTTGGTCTGTATGCTAGTGCACTGTTTAAATGTTTTGACAATTATGAACACTTATATTTATCTTTTCCTTTGGGAAATGGACCAAAAGTATTGATTGCTCATCTTAAATGCAAACAAATAGTTTAAATCAAGGTTCATGGCTGTGATGTAAACTAAAGTCTTTTGAAAAATGTCCCCAACTTCCTGTCTGAATAGCAAATACATTGCCCATAAAGATAATCATTTAATAGGTTAAATAATACTCTGGATAAAAAGGTAATTCTGAACCAGAACTAAATGTGAGCTAGAGTCAAAATGCAAGAGATTAATATTTGGTATCAACAACCACCTGATCTCCAATAGTTAAGAAGAATTCTCCTTCTGCTACTTCATGGTCAAACATCATCACATCAGATCATTCACGAGTTTATGATTAATTTTCAAAGGGAATACGAATGGGGAAGAACGATCAATTAGTCTTTTGTGTGTGTGTGTGTGTGTGTGTGTGTGTGTGTGTGTGTGTGTGTTTGTAACCATGTGACTGATTTATCATTCCAGCTGTTGGCTCTCTCTTGATCGTTATTTTATCTTGAGTTTTTTCGCACCCGTCTGCATCATCGTCATCCTCAACTGTTTTTTCTTCATCATCACTGTGTGGAAACTGGCAAACAAATTCTCCAGTCTCAATCCAGACCTCTCCAAACTCAAACAGATCAGGTGTGTGTGTGTGTGTGTGTGTGTGTGTGTGTGTGTGTGTGTGTGTGTTATTTTACTATCATTCATATACTATTATAGTTTTTGTGTCCGTCTTTAATTTTGTTTTATCTCAGTAGTTGAGATAATGATGAATTATATTGGGTGTGTGTTTCTCTGTAGGAGTTTTACGGTGACCGCAGTGGCTCAGTTGTGTGTTCTGGGCGGGACGTGGGTCTTTGGCTTCTTCCTCTTCCAGGAGAACGGGACTGAAGTCATGTTGTACCTCTTCACCATCCTCAACAGCCTCCAGGGGGCGCTCATCTTCATCATGCACTGCCTGCTGTCCAAACCGGTACTAACACACACCATGACAGCAGAAAACACATGATGAATTGGCTTCAACACACTGAAGGTTTGGTAACAGTGGTTTGTTTTGTATCTGGCAGGATTTCAGTGATTTGAAGTGACAGTTCACCCCCCAAAAAAGGATGCAAACGGATCACAAAATGCAATTCATGTCATATATACCAAGTATTCTGAAGTAGTGGTTGACTGATATATCCCCAAGGGCCCCGATATATGGCATTTTTAAGTGATTGGCATTGACCAATGTTTTTCTGATTGACTGACAAGTGTCAGAAGCAGCTTTTATTTTGACATCGATGGTACTTTTATTTTGACAGCGCTAAGAACACTAGCGTCTGAGCGCAGTTTTAAGCGTAATCTTTAAATCCTTGATTTAAAACTATGCTGCGCTATTACCAAATGGCCACTACATCATATTCAGGTCATATCCTCTGTGTACTGTATGTAAAATTAGCGTTACCGGCTCTTTATTTATGGAAAGTATGATATGATTCCCAGTGTGCAAATCACTTATCACATTACTGGGTGAACTGCTAGTTACAGTGTTTATTTCATCAGAAAATCCATATCAGTCGACCACTATTCTGAATGCAAGCAACTTGGGTTGGCCAGAAACTGTAATTTATTATTTGGTCAAACATCATTTACTTTAGCTATGGTATCGCCCCCTTCAGGTCAGGACGGAGTATTACAATCTGTTTGGCCGAATGTGTCCACATAAGAAGAAAGCAGAATGCCGTGTCAGCCAGTCCAACAGCAGTCAGGTACAGTACACTAGTGAGTGTGTTTGAGTGTTTTAATGCAGTGTTTGTGGCTTCAGCTTCTTCATTCTTCCTTTGACTTTCACAGAAACCTCTGCGGAGCGACGGCAGCACAGCAGAGTCACAGATGTAAAGTGCTTACAAACTCCTGAACACAAGGCACTCGAACACTTTCTGTAAAAGACTTTCACAAAGCATTCACAAAGGATTGTTGTCATCTGATGAATATTGCAGATGTGGGTTTATCATAGATAGATAGATAGATAGATAGCACTTTATTGTCTGTGTACACGGAAATTTGTCTTGCAATACAAGCTCATATAGTGCATGTGCCACCGAGAAAAAAAGAGACAAATAAAAGAAAATATAATCAAATGCAACTGCAATAACTTTATTATCTTTAATCTTTTACTTTACTATGTCTATTATATTTCACAATATTATTTCATATTTCACTCCTAATAGTCTTTTTATAAATGCATTCTATTTACCACTATATCTATGCATTATATCTATTCAATGATATACTTTAAAATATGAAACCAAAACCACCAATAGGTGGCAGCAAAGCGTCGTCTTAACCAAGCGGTAATCTCCCTGTCTCTCTCTTAAAACCAACACGGAAGTGAATTAAACGGCAATTCATCGACTGACCGCTTGAGACCGGCTGCAGAAGTGAGTCAAATCTGCATCTCCCCCATGTTAAAATACCCAACTTTACAGCAGAAAAAAACATGTTTACAGCCTGGTGCAAAAAGTGGCTTTGGTCTATAAAGCTAATTTTGCCCTTCATGACGACTGTGAGGGGGTGAATTTTTTTTATAACTCATGCGTTTAAATTATATTAAGCCTTACATTTCTGCATAATTAAGGGTGTCCACTTTTGATTGACAGGTGTATTCCCGCTGCTGTGGTCATTAGTCATCATTAGCTGTTTGTCTGCTGTCTGTTAGCCGTCACGTTACCTCAGCTCATTGTCTGACTGTAAAAGTAAATAAATTCGGGAGTGACGCGCTGCCAAGATGGCGACGGTCGGCCACGCCCACTTTTGGCTTCAAAAGCGGTCTTCAGAAACCTTTTTACAGTCTATGGCCCTGTCCACACGGAGACGCGTTTCGCTGTATACATATACATTTTTTATCGTATTGGCGTTTCGTCCACACGGATCCGGCGTTTTCGGAGACTGAAACCGCTATTTTTTTAAACCGGGTCCCAAGGTGGATAAATCTGAAAACGCCGCCCTTGGGTTTTCGTGTGTACGGCCAATCCGTATATTTTGTGAAATGATGATGTCATCACACCAAGTGTCAACTACATTTATGGTTTTTCATATTGTTCAACAAAGTTCTTGATTAAAAAAGAAAAAAGAAAAAAAGAAAAGAAAAAAAGAAGCTACTGTGCCTAATATTCTAATATTATTGTTGTATACAGCACGCAAGGTTTATGCGCATGCTTTAAGTCTTCTTCTCCGTTTTTAGTGTATGTCTGTGGAAAAATTACAGCGCCACATACTGGTCTGGCATGTATACTACATCGTTTTGAGTCGGTTTCAGTGGTTTCAGTGGTTTCGTGTGTACGCAGATATTTCTTGAGATGACGCCGTGTTTACGGAATTATTATTTTTTTAACGGGGAAAAAAAATATCGGATAGGGAAAGCTCTGGCTTCGTGTGGATGTGGCCTATGTCAGAAACCTACAGGTGACGTCACGCACACTACGCCCATATGTTTTTACAGTCTTTGGTCTTAACAAGTGAGTCATTGAATCATTCACTCAGAAGGTTCGTTTAAACGTTTGGTATATTCAGGTCTTTTCGTTGTCTTTTCTTTGCAAGTGGAAAGTCTTACATTTAAGATCATGCAAAAGGCAGCTTCTTTAAAATGCTAAATGTTTTATTGAGGGAGATCTTGGTTTGATTATGAAGGTGAAACTGTAGCTGGGTTTTAAACAGTAGAGAGAGTTCATTTATGACAGCTTTACTATAGATATTTAATCAGAGACTGTGGAATATATATATATATACAGTGAGGAAAATAAGTATTTGAACACCCTGCTATTTTGCAAGTTCTCCCACTTAGAAATCATGGAGGGGTCTGAAATTGTCATCGTAGGTGCATGTCCACTGTGAGAGACATAATCTAAAAAAAAATCCAGAAATCACAATGTATGATTTTTTAACTATTTATTTGTATGATACAGCTGCAAATAAGTATTTGAACACCTGAGAAAATCAATGTTAATATTTGGTACAGTAGCCTTTGTTTGCAATTACAGAGGTCAAACGTTTCCTGTAGTTTTTCACCAGGTTTGCACATACTGCAGGAGGGATTTTGGCCCACTCCTCCACACAGATCTTCTCTAGATCAGTCAGGTTTCAGTCAGGTTTCTGGGCTGTCGCTGAGAAACACAGAGTTTGAGCTCCCTCCAAAGATTCTCTATTGGGTTTAGGTCTGGAGACTGGCTAGGCCACGCCAGAACCTTGATATGCTTCTTACAGAGCCACTCCTTGGTTATCCTGGCTGTGTGCTTCGGGTCATTGTCATGTTGGAAGACCCAGCCTCGACCCATCTTCAATGCTCTAACTGAGGGAAGGAGGTTGTTCCCCAAAATCTCGCAATACATGGCCCCGGTCATCCTCTCCTTACTACAGTGCAGTCGCCCTGTCCCATGTGCAGAAAAACACCCCCAAAGCATGATGCTACCACCCCCATGCTTCACAGTAGGGATGGTGTTCTTGGGATGGTACTCATCATTCTTCTTCCTCCAAACACGTTTAGTGGAATTATGACCAAAATGTTCTATTTTGGTCTCATCTGACCACATGACTTTCTCCCATGACTCCTCTGGATCATCCAAATGGTCATTGGCAAACTTAAGACGGGCCTTGACATGTGCTGGTTTAAGCAGGGGAACCTTCCGTGCCATGCATGATTTCAAACCATGAACCTTGGAAATGGTGGTCCCAGCTCTTTTCAGGTCATTGACCAGCTCCTCCCGTGTAGTTCTGGGCTGATTTCTCACCTTTCTTAGGATCATTGAGACCCCACGAGGTGAGATCTTGCATGGAGCCCCAGTCCGAGAGAGATTGACAGTCATGTTTAGCTTCTTCCATTTTCTAATGATTGCTCCAACAGTGGACCTTTTTTCACCAAGCTGCTTGGCAATTTCCCCGTAGCCCTTTCCAGCCTTGTGGAGGTGTACAATTTTGTCTCTAGTGTCTTTGGACAGCTCTTTGGTCTTGGCCATGTTAGTAGTTGGATTCTTACTGATTGTATGGGGTGGACAGGTGTCTTTATGCAGCTAACGACCTCAAACAGGTGCATCTAATTTAGGATAATAAATGGAGTGGAGGTGGACATTTTAAAGGCAGACTAACAGGTCTTTGAGGGTCAGAATTCTAGCTGATAGACAGGTGTTCAAATACTTATTTGCAGCTGTATCATACAAATAAATAGTTAAAAAATCATATATTGTGATTTCTGGATTTTTTTTTTTTAGATTATGTCTCTCACAGTGGACATGCACCTACACTGACAATTTCAGACCCCTCCATGATTTCCAAGTGGGAGAACTTGCAAAATAGCAGGGTGTTCAAATACTTATTTTCCTCACTGTATATATATACAGTATATATATATATATATATATATATATATATATATTTTATAATGCAAGTTATGTTGTCTGTTTGTGTACTAATATTTACAGAAAATGTATTAAAATATATATTTTTTTCCAAATCATTTTGTCCTGTTATTATGCTGATAATTTTACTGAGAAACAGTAGTCCTGATTTTTAGTGCGTCTTAATCTTATTTCTAACCTGTTGTTTCTCTTGTTTCTGCCTCCATTGAATGTAAAGACTGTAACGACCAACGGTTACCCTGAGTGAGATGTCTGTTATATTATATTATATTATATTATATTATATTATATTGTATTATATTATATTGTATTATATTGTATTATATTATATTATATTATATTATATTATATTATATTATATTATATTATATTATATTATATTATATTATATTATATTATATTATATTATATTATATTATATTATATTATATAAGATAAGATTTAGAGCTGAGGTCATGTGTGAAAGGACAAATCATCTAATTTGTCTCGTCAACTTATTACACTGTGTGCGCTGTGTTATGTCTCCCCCTTCAGGTCAGAGGGAGTATTGCGAACAGCAAAATCTGTGCACGTGAGAAGAAATGACCACAACAACCAGTCCAGTAACAGTCAGGTAAATTAACAATCGGTAAAACAAAAAGGTCTTAGTAAATAGAAGTGGTGAAAAGTGAATTAACCTTCTAAGTGTCTCATATCTGTTACACATTTTAGGCATATTAAACTATTATGAAATCAAACAAATTGTGAAATAGCGAGTCATTTCATTCATTAAAATGACTTTGCGTACATGATCCTGGAACGTTCTTAGAGCATATTTAGTTGTGAGCTGAGACAGCCCTCATTTGTCAGAGGGTTGAGTTGTGACAGGACCCCAAAACAGCCAGTCTAGACACGCAGAACCCGGAGAACCGGCAGACCCGTGATTGACGGCGGAGGCCACCAATGAGAGCGGAGCTCGGGAACGTGGAGGCGGGGCTTCCAAGGCTTAGGAACGCGCACTGTGAGCCAAGTGAGAGTTCGCGAGCGTTAATAAAGGGTTAGGTGTCATCTTCTGTAGAAAGTCTATCCGTTACAAACATTTCTCAATAAGTTCTCGTCAGCTGGTGTAACGTTCAGCATTTCTCAGGGATTTCTTTGGGCGGAGGATTGAACAAGCGGAGCGCAGGCAAGTGCGTTTCATGAGCAGTGCGCGTACTTTACAGTTATTATACAGCCTACGCAATGCTTTTACATGTATTTAGTTGATTCTTCAGTTAGCATAACGTTTTAAAATAATGGATGATGAAAAATGTTGTTATTCCATCCATTTTAGCTTTACAGAATAGAGTAAAACATATATATTTCTGTGATTACTGTCTTTTTGTAAATGAAAAAAAGTATAATAGTTCAAATGAGGAAATTATATATCTTTTTTACTTTGTCAGAATAATTTAAACATTTTCAATTGGGTATTTATATGTACAATTGATCATTTTTGTAACAATGAATCACTGTCCAAAATTCTGCTGTCATTTCCATCACACCAAGCATTTTAGAGAATAATTGATTTTTCTTATTGAAATGAGATGTGATGACAGTGGAAGAGAGTTAGCTGTCATTACCAAAACCATCAGTAGCCTATATGAGAATCGTAATTCAGAAACAATTAATATGTTTACTTTATTGACAGCTAGCAGACTTGATCAGGTTCAAGGCTCATCCACCTTATTTAAAAATGAAAAAATGCCATCACATGTCATTACCAAGATTTACCAATAATTATTATACAAATTAGAGGTTAAAATGTAGATGGACGTCTAAGGGAAAGTGTATATCGAGGTCTTCTAACTGGTAACCATTTCGTTTTCACTGGTTAATTTGAGGTCATGTAGTGTCAGAAACACACTTATCCTCAATGAACATGTGTATTAATTAACAGCTTGTTTCCTCTGGTCTTCTGTGGTCCAGGATGGGTGCTGGAGATGGGTTTCGTGCCCCAGTCGCGGTGATCGCTGCCGGGCTAGCGAGTGTCCTGGGCCTCTCATGGTTCTGGAGTTTGGTGGCACTTTCAGGAGTTTATCTGTGTTCTGGAGGATGGTGGTTTCTCTATGTGGCCGCATGTACCATCAAGAGAGACGTTATGCAAGTACAACCTACTTTCAATCACTTTGTTTAGTCGTGTTGTTTGGACCTGTTTGATTGTTTTTAAATTGTGCAAATGTGCAAGTCTGGATATATTCTCGATACTACATCTCAAAATTGTGAAGATCGCGACTCAGATCGTGGATTGTGGTTGTTTGTTATAAGATCGTAATATGAAATTGAAAAGATTGCCCCTAGGATGGCGTAAAATGACGCAGAGAAGATTGACATGAACACATCTACTATTAGTCATGAAACCTGTTAAAAACAGAACTACGTATATCATACACATATTTAAAGGGGCTGTATGTAACTTTTTCACTCTATTAAAAGCATAAAAATACCATGATATGTTTGCATATATTGAGGAAACATGCTAAGTTCACAGACTCGTTCCTCTGAATAACACTTCTACAGCCAGTTATTATACTCTGAAATGTGTGTTTCCAGGCTGGAATGTGATACTTTACAATTTACGATCCAATTTGCCGATTTTCATTGTCTATTGCGCTCGTTCCTGCTGCGCGTGCTCAAACTGACGACTCGTGTGAGCGCCGTCGAGTCTGTGGAGGCGGGAGAAATGACGATCTCCGATATTTTTGAATTTCTGCAGTACCTGTTTCGACCACTAGCTGTAATTCTTACAGATTGCACCTTTAACTCTGTCTTTGTCTCTTCCAGTGGTCTGTACGTACTGTTGCGTGTGAAATTCTTCATGTATCATTATACCCGTACACGCAGCACCGTCCCGTCCATATTCGCCCAGCAGGTGGCGCTCCACCCGGACAAACCGGCTCTCATAGAGGAGTCCACGGGCGAGGTGTGGAGCTTCTCCGAGCTGGACCGGCGCTCTAACGCCGTGGCTTGGTGGGCCGTGGCGCAGGGCTGGGCGTCGGGGGACGTGGTGGCCATCTTCATGGAGAGCCGCCTGCCCACGGTGGCGCTGTGGCTTGGACTGGCCAAAGTGGGTGTGGAGCCAGCGTTCATCAATTTCAACCTGCGCCGCGATTCGCTGATGCACTGCGTGAACGCGTCAGGAGCGCGCGGGATGGTGTTCGGGGCGGAGCTTCTGGACGGTGAGATGCGCTTTTTACTGTGTTCGTCTGTTCGCAAACTAAACTGTGTTTTTCAATGGCCAGTAGAGATAGTGTGTGAGAGGTGTGTCTAATAACTGATGGTATATACATAATTCAATATGAGCAAATAAGACCAAATTATTATTATTATTAATTTTTTTTAAATTTTAGCACAATATTTACTCAAAATTAGTTTAATAACTGAAATCTGTTGTTATTTTATAAGCTATAATATGTTGACATTATATATATATATATATATATATATATATATATATACATACATATACACATATATAACATTTTAATTAATATTATTTCATTATGAGTTTTAGTGACATCATCTACTCAAGGCCGGACTATTTTTTTTATTCAATCAGATGCTCAATTAATTATTTTATTAATTCAATAAATAATCAAGTAATAAATAATAACATAAATCAAGTAATAAATAATGATAATAAATAAATAAATAAAATAGATAATAATATAAAAAAAATATATTGTAATAAATAATAAATAAAATATAAATAATGATAATATTTTTTATAACAATATGAAGTAATATAGTAATAAACATAAATAATGATAATAAATAAATAAAATAAACAATAAATAATTAAGTAATAAATAAATAATTAAGTAATAAATAATAACATAAATCATAAAATAAATAATGATAATAAAAAAAAATTATAACAATATAAAGTAATATAGTAATAAATAACAAATAATGATAATAAATAAATCAAATATATAACAATATAAAATAATATAGTATTAACTAATGGATATAATGTTAAGTAAATCAAGTATATAATAAGTCGCATCAGTTCCACTAAAAGTGAATGTGAATAGCTCACGTGTGTGTGTGTGTGTGTGTGTAGTGCTGCTGGAGGTGAAGGGGTCTCTGGGCTCGCTCTCTCTCTTCTGCACCGGTGTGTGTCCTGGACTGGTGGCGCTGGACTCGCTGTCGGCACAGAACCTGGACTCGCTGCTGGCGTCATCGCCACACACACCGCCCGTCGTCACACACAGCAAGGGCTTCAACGGTGGGTGTCACACTCCACTCTCTGTGTGTATGGATGACTGATGGTGTGTGTGTGTGTGTGTGAGAGAGAGAGAGTGAGTTTTTTAACGACAGGTAAATGCCTCTACATGTCTTACATATTTACATATTTTAGATTTTGCAATCGTTCCGTTCTCTCAAATGTCTGTTGTCATGAGGGCACGTCCGGGTCACATTTCACTGCGAAAACCAAAGGAAAAAATGATGAAAAGACACTTCTTTATTTTTCCTAAAGTAGACAAGTCTATTTTATGCCCTCCTCCCTTTATTTTTTACCTTATGATACTCTGTCATTCAAATAAAGCCCCCCCCCCCCCCTGATTATATCAGATTATATAGATTATATAGATTCTGATTATATCACATCATCATATCATAATTGAATCATCACAGATATTACCTGGATAAATACATGCTTTTATAACTGTAATTTTATGTGTACAATATGTTGTTTATGATATAATCATGAGAATAATCTTAATAGTCTAGTTATCTTGTTATATTATTTATTATGTTTGCTTTATTTAAATCTGCATAAATGAATCATCATAGTCAAATATTGAATATAGTATACATCAAATATTGTCTGATGAATAAATACTTTTACTTAAAATGTATGTATACAATTTAAAATATATAACAAATGCATTTAAGGATATATATATCATTAGATACAATTATTAAGTTAATTACAATATATAAAGTACATTTTTGGGGGAAATGTGCTTGAAAATGCAAAAAATCCAAATAATCTTAAAAACAGGTTTAATTTTCTTTATGCACAATCTAATTTCTTGTCTTTTTTCCTCGTGAGTTTGAGTTGAAAATGAGCCGGACGTGTTTTTGGCAGGTCGCGTGAGATTCACCCCTTTATAAAGAGAGATTACGTGTGTTTTCAGCCAGAGAGCGAGTGGTTAAAGTGGGGAAAAGGTTACATACCAGCCAAGAGCGCATGAAAGAGAGAGAGAGAGAGAGAGAGAGAGACTGAAAGAAAGTCTGAGGCACAAAAGCAGATTGTGTGAGAAAAACACGATGAAGGGAGAAAGAGAGCAGAAAACACATCCGGTCCCTGAGGACCAGATCAGGAGAAACACAGCAGTGTCTTACACAGAGTAAATGTGTCCGAGGGGGAACTCTCATTGGTTAATCAACTCTGACCCAGTCAGCTGTGTGTGTGTGTGTGTGTGTGTGTGTGTGTGTGTGTGTGTGTGTGTGTGTGTGTGTGTGTGTGTGTGTGTGTTTGGTGGTACACTCATCTCCAGACGCCAGTCAAATCTGACACAACTGGAAACATGATTCACACTATGTATTCCTGACCTTTCCCCCATAATGCATATGGGGGATCCAGTTCGATTCATGTCCTCTATTACACAACACACGCAGTCAATGATGATTATTAATGTGTGTATAGTGTGTGTTTATTTCAGGCTAACTGTAAATCACATGGAATAAAACAGGGCTATTACAGTTATGGACAACCTTGAAATATAAGGGCCATGTAGAGATAATATAAAGATTTACAGGCCTAGAAATGTGTAAATCCTAAAAATGCATAATTTTTTTTTAAATTAATGTTGATTTTTTACAAAAAAACTAAAATAAAACGTAGTCAGCTAAAAAATATTTGAATTTAATGAGGAGAATTTTTGTAAACAATATACTGTATATATTATAATAAATTATTTAATATTATTATTATTACGTTTTTTTTTATTGTAAAGCACTTTATGATGCTATATAAATAAATTTGACAAATACATATATTTAAAATAATAAGAACGATTACAATAAAACTGAAGAGTGAAAATAAAAAATAATTAAATTTAATAAAATAAAGTCAGAAAGTATAAAATCCCACTGCTTCTAAAATAGTCTTCTTTAGACGAAGTCTAATTTACAGGCCTGAAAATAAAAAGTCATAGACATTTTTATAGTCAATATAGATTTTTTTTCTTCTAGTTTTGCTCTGCTATAAAATATTTAATTGAAATTGCTCTTTAAGTGCAATCAGAATAATTTTTGTTAAATTCGTCACTAAAATGTATGGAAATTCATTGGCCAAAATGTCAAAAGGCATCTTTAGCTGAAATAACCTCTTCACTTAAAAACTGGACGGATGTATCCGTTTTAGAGTTAAAATAATACTAAATTCCATTGTTTTTCTTTTAGGGCTCACGTTAGCATGTAGTAATTCTAATAATCTTTACAAACGAAGCTTTGTGAGTGTGTGCTACAGGATGAGCTGATGTGTGTCTCTGGTCTCAGACAGGTTATTCTACATCTACACCTCAGGAACGACAGGTTTGCCTAAAGCTGCCATCGTGGTTCACAGCAGGTTTGTGCAACACTGCTCTTAAAACACTGAGCAAACATCATCTGTACAACTGCTTGGCTCTGTGTGTGTGTGTGTGTGTGTGTGCGCTGTGTCATCTGTGTGTGTGTGTGTCCACAGGTACTATCGCATCGCTGCGTTTGGATATCACTCGTTCGGTCTGCGGCCGGATGATGTAGTTTACTGCTGTCTGCCGCTCTATCACTCCGCAGGTTTGCAGGACACACACACACACACACACACACACACACACACACACACACGTTCAACGCTCGGGTGTGTGTTTCCCGTACAGCGATGTAACTCGCTGCTTCACTACTGTACGACGCACCGCTGGAGAAATCAACTAGCTCAGCACGACTGTTTTTCGTGGGGAATTTTTTAGAAATTGAGATTTATACATCACATGAAAGTAGTAAATAAGATTTCCATTGATGTATGGTTTGTTAGGATAGGACAATATTTGGTCGAGATACAACTATTAGATAATCTGGAATCTGAGGGGGCAAAAAAATCTAAACATTGAGAAAATTGTTCATTTATGTTGGCGATTGTGCAGCGTTCACTCACACAAATACATGTTTTATATATTTACGGTAGGAAATTTACAAAATGTCTTCATGGAACATGATCTTTACTTAATATCCTAATGATTTTTGGCATAAAAGAAAAATCGATAATTTTGACCCATACAATGTTTTGTTGGCTATTGCCACAGATATACCCGTGCGACTCGAGACTGGTGACGTGATCCAGGGTCACATATTATTGCAAATTGGTGGTTCAACCACGTTGGCTATTTCTCATTTTGCTTTATTTCCAGATTCAATCATAGGCTCGTTCTTACGCACTAGAGCTCGTTCACACATGCGCACTCTTCAAAAACTACGCTTTAAATCTCATGACAAACTAAAAGACGTAAATGACATTTGTATGTATTCTAAATCAAAGACACAGTTCGTACAGAATGTCAGCTTGCTTATTCTGCTCAAGATAAGGATTTATTGAGTCCACGTCATGCAAACTGGAAACTCTTCTTCTAACCGCAGGTCGAGAGCTGTCGTTACACACACACAACTCTGCGATGCTGTTTGTGAATGTTCGTTATAACGATGGTTTCGGGAAACGACAACTCGCTGAACTGCTGATAATGACAGAACTTGCGAACATAAGGCGCGTTTCCATTAAAGATTTGCGCAAAACTTTTGCGATATTTTCTAAATATCGCTAAAAAACTATTGCGAAATGACGGCGTTTCCATTAACCGATGTTATGCGACTAAAACGTTATTTTTTCCTCTCGCGATAAGTCATTCCAAAAATCATGGCAACAGACGTTGGTAAGTTTATATCACAGCCACGTACCGCACTATACATTATTATTATTAATGGAAGGAAACGTAGTCGTGTTTTCCAAGCATTAATGGCAAGGAAAGACCCTTATACTGTGAGCGGCACATATGAGGAGTTTCTGGGTTTTTCTCACTCATTTCTTCTCCGAGGTCTTGATTGTGGCATTTCTTTGAGGTCTAGAATCCAGTATTTCTTTCATTCTTTTGTCTTTTATGAATTCAATAAAAAACTCTGTCTCGTATTCTGTCCAAACACACCGCGCCTTCTAAGTCAGGTGACCTGTAAATGCGCAAAAACTGTTTCCATTGCAGTTTTGCGAAATATTCCATGCGAAATTGACGTATTGGGCGTATTTTCAATTTTCAATTTCAATTTGCGCAATTTGAAGGGTAATGGAAACGCGGCTATAGTTGGCTGACGGTGCTTTCGGGAAACACACCCCTGTTCAGCGTATAGATTACAACACCACACCGCTAAGAGTGCCTTGAGTAACTCTTCATTATAGGGATATAGACCAGGTTGGTAAATCGGCCCATATTTGAGTTTACTGATATACCAACCGGTGTAATAGTTCACCTTGGGTCAGATCCATAATCTACCAACAGCCCTGTCAATGGATAAACAATTTGTTCTTGTGAGCTTGAGTAAATATTGTGTAAGATGGGTGTTTGTTTAAATTCAGCACTTTTGTGTGTATTATTTACATGATCAGGTTAAGTAAATACTATAAATGGAAGTATATACCAGCATGTTATCATCAGATATCACCACTGACCTTTTAAAACCTTTTAATGGATGACTACCAGCTCATTTGGACCCTTTTCATATTTTGTGTATATTACGCTGGTATTAAACAACAACAACAACTTACATTTAGAACATAAATCTGAAGATTGAATAAAACCGGTTCAAAATTCTTATTTGATTTTGTTGACATTAGAGATTTCTGTTTTTATCACTAAATAAATCAGAAAATACTGTCAACAATAAAGGAAAAAGACATTTACACCATAGTTTTTGTAAGGATGTATGCAGGGAAGCTGAAGAAGACAGAAGACTCAGGTTCAACAAAACACTTGACCAAGAGTGAAGGCAAGCGTGAGGCTTAACGAACTGAAACCAGATCATAAATGACACACAGCTGAAACTAATGAACTAATGATGACGGTAACCATGGAAACTCAACAAAGGAACATGAACAAAACAGGAAAACGGATCAAAAACAAACTAAAACCAAACATAACCCTGACAGTTTTCTGAATAAAATATTAAATATTTATCAGGCGAATTTTATATGAACACGCCCCTCAGTAAAAACCTTCAGATTATAGATATTAATAAAAATTTTAAGTTTGGTGTGTGTAAGTGCTGCTAAAGTGGAGAAAAAAACTCAATTTGAGAAAAAACACCTTTAAGAAATACTGTATGTACTGTAATTGAAATCTACGAAAGCAAATCAAATTGACCAATGCATGAAAAAAACAATGTTTTCTCCTGCAGAATCTTGCCTTAAATATCTTTAATCTCAAGTGACCAGTTTTTAACATTTAATCCAGAAATATCTATACTGAAAAAGATATATCTATCTCTATATCTGTATAGATCTATAAATATATCTATAGATATATCTATATATATAGTAAAGGTATTCAGTATGAAGACTTTAGTCTGTCTCTGCGGGTTCTTGAAGGAACTCCCACATTAATTATCCTTTTTAAATTACAAAATATGCCATTGAATGTATAGTTTAGGTCACATGATCGGTGTGATCAACCAATCAGCTCCCTTCTTTCTGTGTTTTCCAGGTAACATCGTTGGCGTGGGTCAGTGTCTGCTGCACGGTCTGACTGTGGTGATCCGCAGGAAGTTTTCCGCTAGTCGTTTCTGGGACGACTGTGTCAAATACAACTGCACGGTGATGACCTTTGACCTCAATCACAGTCATGTTTGATTGGCCAATGAGAGATCCGTCTAGTGCAGCTGATCTTGTAACTGGTGCAAGGACAGTAAATTATCAGACTTTTACAGCGCATTTTTCATTCAAATCAAATTTTATAGTATTTTGGTGCAAATTCATCTGACACTTCACTGCAAAAAATGCTTTCTTACTTAGTGTTTTTGTCTTGTTTCCAGTCCATATATCTAAAATTCTTCAAGAAAATCAAGCATTTACTAGATAAGTAAAACGCCATAAGAAATTCTGTCTTGTTTCCTGATAAAAAAGATCAAATTAAGTGAGTTTTTACTTAAAACTAGCAAAATTATCTGCCGATGGGGTCAGAAAAATAATATTGTTTTCCATTTGAATTAAATGTATTTATTAATTAATGAATTAATTAATAATTTATTTATTAATTAATATAATTAATTATGAATTAATTATATTTCCCCATTGGAAGATAATTTTGCTAGTTTTAAGTAAAAACTCAATTAATTAAAAAAAATTCAGGAAACAAGATAGAATTTCTCATGTTATTTTTACTTATCTAGTAAATGCTTCTTGATTTAAGATTTTTTTTAGATATTTGGACTGGAAACAAGACAAAAATACTAAGTAAGAAAACATTTTTTTTGCAGTGTTCAAAATAAAAGTTAAATACTGTACCATGAAGAAAACCAGTTTGTGACAACCAAGATGTGTCGTATATAATAAATAATTGGCTTTACGTACTACTAATAAATTTAGTTTGTTTTTAAGGTCTTTTTTGTTTACTTTTGAACAAACTGACAACCCGCGTGAGCACCGTCGAGTCTGAGGAGGCGGGAGAAACCACGATCTCCGATATTTAGAATTGGACTGCAGTACCTGTTTCGACCACTAGCTGTCATTCTTACAGACTGCACCTTTAAATAAAAGTTAAATGCTGTTTGTGTGTGTTTGCAGGTGGTCCAGTACATCGGTGAAATCTGCCGGTACCTGTTAGCACAGCCGGTCCGCGCGTCCGAGTCTCTTCACAAGGTGCGTGTCGCCACGGGCAACGGTTTGCGGCCCAACGTCTGGGGAGCGTTCACTAAACGCTTCAACATAAAACGCATCGGTGAGTTTTACGGAGCCACCGAGTGCAACTGCAGCCTGGCCAACATGGACAACAAGGTGCGTGTGTGTGAATCTGAACTCATTACATTTAATGGGCTCTATTGTAACGATCTAAGCGCATGGTCTAAAGCAAAAGGCGCAAGTGCACTTATGGCGTGCCCGAATCCACTTTTGCTAGTTTAACGATGGGAAAAATGGTCGGCGCTCCCGGCGCATGGTCTAAAAGGGTTGTCCCTATTCTCTTTTGTGTTTTGGGCGTAACAATATTTAAACCAATCAGAGTCTCATTTCCCATTCCCTTTAAAAGCCAGTTGCGCTCACGGCATGGCTGATTCGCTATTTACATGACGGAATTTGCAAGCGGAAAAACTGAATGCGTCTTGAGAGAAACGGATCTGCTCGTTTAAGCTTTGTGTGTGTGTATGAGGTTAAAGCTGTGTGTGTGTGTGTGTGTGTGTGTGTGTGTGTGTGTGTGAGGTTAAAGCTTTGTGTGTGTGTATGAGGTTAAAGCTGTGTGTGTGTGTGTGTGTGTGTGTGTGAGGTTAAAGCTTTGTGTGTGTGTGAGGTAAAAGTGCGCAAGCAGACCATCTACGGGACAAGCCGGATTCCACCATATCTTTATGTACACAATATTGATCTTTTACATTGTAATCCTTTTATTTTTCATTTTTTATATTTGGCATGTTTGTGTGCTGCTGTGCTGCTGTGTGTCCCTGTGTGTGTAATAAGCAGAGTGTGTGTGTAATAAACAGAGTGTGTGTGTAATAAGCAGAGTGTGTGTGTGTAATAAGCAGAGTGTGTGTGTGTAATAAGCAGAGTGTACGCGCGTTGTGGACCCGCCTATAGATGCACATTACTAACACGCTCATTAAATAAACAAAATATTGCACCATTGACTTTAGAGCAGGTTTCAGTCGGTCAATGGCTCAGTCTATTTCTGTTCCTCAAAATAGCAACGTGTCAACAATGCGCCTGAACACACACCTCGTTCTCAGACCAGCTGCCCATGGGCTACAGATGGGCGCAAATGCATTTGCTATTTAAACAACGTGGCGCAGGACGTGAAAATGATAACTGTGTCAGGCTGAAACTAGCAAAACACACTCGCGTCGCGCCTGGCGCCGCATTGCGCTGGGTGTATGATAGGTATTATTAACGTTTTATGTTTATAAAATGGTTAGTTCCAATCCTTGATTCTGATTGGTCAATAGCTGTTTTATTCACAATAAAACACGGCTATGACCGCTTCACCCAATGGTTCTATGTATCACTACACAACACCCCTAGCAACCACTCTTAGCAACTTAAACACATGTGTGATCTCATTGATACTATTCATTGAAGCTATAGTAGAGTATTGTGAGAGATCGAGTAAGTGTGTGTTCCTGCATTCACAGTAGACATTGCATTTTCCTTCAGGTCAGTCCTATATTCATAATAAAATAATCTGTTTGAATGTCTGCTGCGATATCTTGTCCTTTTAACAGTTCAGGGGTTTCCCGAGCCTGTAGTCATCTGTCAGTTGCGTCTTCCTTCTCCGTGATCACAAGTTTGAGTCCTTTCAATATAAAAGTCTTCTCTACTGACTCACTCATAAAGACAGTGTTTTCCGCCATCTAATGGTGAAATAATGTGTGTAACTTCTGTTGCTGTTCACGGTCAGGGACTATTTTTTCCAGCGGAAGGAAGGCTTTTAGTGATTTTACTTCATGAAAGTTGCATTGATACATATTTTTCGGCTTTAATATTTGTATTGTGTGGCAACCGTTTTATAAAAGCAATAAGGTACTCGAGGCAAGTGCTGTATGGTGAATAAGTCTCGGCTTATTGAAGGTGTTACTGCGCTTCGCGTCGTGCCTAACAGCGCCCTTCAGCCGTGACTTATTCACCATACAGCACAGCCTCTCGTACCGTATTGCTTACGTAATGTGGTCCTCCGGCCAGGTGGGGGCGTGTGGCTTCAACAGCATGATTCTGCCCAGCATCTATCCCATCAGACTCCTGAGGGCCGACGAAGACACGATGGAGTTAATCAGGGACAGTCGAGGACTGTGTGTCCCGTGCAAACCTGGTGAGAGAAACACACACACACACACAATCTGAACCTGAAAACACACAGTAGATGTGATTTATTTCAAATAATAATAATAAACTGCATAAAATATTAGATATTTTTGTGAAATGACTTTATAATTGAAACAAAAAACGTCTGGGCTCAGTAAGATGTTTTAATGTTTCTGAAAGTCTCTTCTGCTCACCAAGGCTGCATTTATTTGATCAAAAATACAGTAAAAACAGTGAAATATTATTACAATTCATAATAGCTGTTTTCTGTGTGAATATAATTTTTTTACATTTATTCCGGTGATTAAATCAGATTTTTCCGCATCATTTCTCCAGTCTTCAGTGTCACATGATCCTTCAGAAATCATTCTAATATGATGATTTGATACATTCCTGATTATTAACAATGTTGAAAATATTATATATTATTATAATATTTTATATTAATATTTTCATATATTCAGGTTCTTTGATGAATAGAAAGTTCAAAAGAACAGCATGTACTTGAAATACAAATCTTTTGTAACATTATACATTTCTTTACTTTTGATCAATTTAATTATCAAAATCCTTGTTGATTAAAATATTAGTATCTTAAAAAAAAAAAAAAATCGTACTGACCCCAAACGTTTGAACGGTAATGTATATTTTGCAATAATGATCTGGTAATCGTACATTGTCCCTCACTTATTGAAACAAAGTATGTGGAAGTAGACTGAATGATATATCGTTTCTTTTAATATATTAACACATCATGTTGTGAATATTATCTACGTATTTGCCTGGCAACTGGAAGCAAACGGAGCAGCTGTGCAGTTTTCTGAACACACAGTCTCATGACAGAGTAAACAAGTGCATTTCGAAAGTGTTTCAAAAGGTCTTCTTTTATATAATTTGTAAATGGGTCAAAAGGCATCTTCTGTCTGGCTAGTGACGGTAACGTACACTTGGTGTGTCCTTGTTTGAGCTTAAAAAAACACATTTCACATCAGAGACAAATGACAGCCAATGAGACTGTGGTGTAAATCTGTGTTATTTCAGGGGCCGTTTAACACCATTTTCAACTAAAACCGGGAGACTAGTACATCGCTGTTGTGTAAATGTGTACCCTTAGTGTCATTGAGATACTATTATAGTTTTTTTTTTTATTAATATTTTGAAATAGTTTTTCTAATTTTATTTCGCATTTTAAGTATTTTTTTCATTTTTGACATTTTTATTGGTTTAAAAAAAATGTCTATATAGTTTAAATATTTTATTAAAATTTTTGTTATTTTAGTACGTTAAGTTAAACAAAATAAAAATGAAAATTCCTTGGACACTAGCTGAAATAAAATCAGTTATAAGTAAGAAATAAGTTTTACTTCAAGTAACGAAAATGTTTTTTATCTTTTTATTTTAGTTAACTATAATTACCCCCCCAAAAAATTCTCTTCTTTCTCTCGCCTTCTTCCTTATTACATCTTTTACTATATATATATATATATATATATATATATATATATATATATATATATATAAATCAGCATTGTTCTACACAATTTTACACACACACACTTCACATATAATTACACGTACATCCTACTTTCTGTTTTATGTATTTTGTATTGATGGTATCGCCTGTATTTTGTTCTATGTTCTGCTTTAAAAAAATAAAAAATGTAAAAAATAAATGATTGTATATTTACCCTGGTGTAAATATGCGCCTACAAGACATTTAGCCCTACAATACTAAGTTTTTTGTGTATTTTCTGAGCATTTTAGGAGAACCAGGGATCATCGTTGGCAGAATCAATCCACACGATCCATTACGCCGTTTTGATGGCTACGCGAATCAAGAGGCCACCAGTAAAAAGATTGCACACAACGTCTTCAAAAAGGGCGATTCTGCGTATGTATCAGGTAAAGTCGAAGCTCTCCGGATGCGTCCCGATCCTCCGGGATTCTTCTCACTCTGTGTTCTTCTGTCTCAGGGGATCTGATGGTGATGGATGAGTTCGGTTACGTGTATTTCCGGGACCGAGGCGGAGACACGTATCGCTGGCGGGGTGAGAACGTCTCGACCACGGAGGTGGAGGGAGTCCTGAGCTCTCTGCTGAATCAGACGGACGTGGCCGTCTACGGCGTCTCAGTGCCAGGTTAGGTGTTCGAAATCATCAGCAGAAGACGCTAGGGCTGTAGCGATACCTTCATGTCACGATACATATCGCGATACTGTATTCACGATACCATATTATTGCGATACTCCAAGACATATAATAATAAAAGAAGTAACAAAAAATGTACTGTTGATTAAAATGCTAAATTTGGTGTTATATTGTGTGTGTAAATGAATAGTCTTGGACTTGGTTCTGGAAACTCAATGAACAGTAGAGACACCAGAATAACAATATTCATGATTCTTGATTTTAGACCAATATATTTTCACTCTGACTAGATATATTTAAAATAATGTTGGACTTTTTACTGGTAACATCAGACATTTGGCATTATCAGGACACACAAATATTCCCCCATTGCATTATTATTATACATTATATTCAACATTATGTGTAACATTACTATACACAATACATTTTGTTGGATTTTTGTATTGCGATATATTGTGATATGATATATTGTTACACCACTAGAAGACGTTTTAAATAAAGAAAAGAGCTGCAGATGCTTTATATAATGCAGTGGGGATTTTTTTAGCCGAGTATATGCAATACAATTGTTCCATCCATGCCTCTTTTCTTCACCAGGTGTGGAGGGGAAGGCCGGAATGGCCGCCATAGCGGATGTAACGAATAACTTCGACTGCGAGGCTCTTCTGAAGGACATGCAGAACACTCTTCCCTCTTACGCTCGGCCCGTCTTCTTACGGCTGTTACCCGAGGTCGACAAAACAGGTGACGGATTCATACACCATTCCCCACAATCTTCCACTGTTTTCCTCAAACATACTCTGTAAAAAATTATTAAAGTAAAATTTAATGCTAAATTAAAAACCTGTTAATTGGTAAATACTTCCCTAGCGATACACTAGAGATGTGCGGATCAGCTGAAACGTCTCCCAGATCTGCTGTTAAAGATAAATCATCCGCCCGCCCAAACCTATGATGTTTCCTGATGTAGATATCCACACCCCATCCTCACGTTACAATTATTAAGATTCTCAGTAGCCGCGTTTCCATTACCCTTCAAACTGCGCAAATTGAAATTGCGAATTGGAAATACGCCAAATGGAAACACGTCAATTTCGCAATAAACTCCCATTTATCGCAAAAAAGTTTTCCCGCTCGCATGAGGATGTTTTTCAGGCAATTCGAAAAATAAATATTTCGCAAAACTGCAATAGAAACAGTTTTTGCGCATTTACAGGTCACCTGACGTAGACGACGCGGACAGAATACGAGACAGAGCTCTTTATTAAATTCATAAAAGACAAAAGAATTACAGGAATAATGGATTCTAAACCTCAAATAAATGCCACAATCAAGACCTGGAAGCAGATATGAGGGAGAAACACCCAGAAACTCCTCATATGTGCCGCTCACAAGTATAATAAGGGTCGTTCTTTACCATTAATGCTTGGAAAACACACACACATCTCCGTCGATTAATAATAATGGCCAGTGCAGTGGCTGAGATATAGTACATAATCCTACCAACGTCCGTCGCCATGGTTTTTGGAATGATTTTACTGATCGCGAGAGGAAAAATGAAGGTTTAGTCGCATAACATCGGTTAATGGAAACGCCGTCACTTCGCAATAGTTTTTTGTCGACATTTAGAAGAAAAAAAATTAGCAAAAGTTTTTCGCAAATCTGTAATGGAAACGCGCCTAGTGTTAAGCGTGATGATATGGTAGCATATTACACTGAAGTAGGCGGCTTTTAAAGGTAAGGTAGGCAGTTTATTTTAATAAACACTCTTTGATACACTGGCTGAAACTCTATTCACATCCTGATAGCAATCAATAATAGAAGTGGTCTAAATAAATAAAACATGTACATATACCTTCTGTATATGGTATAAATTAACTAATTAAATTGACTAATTAATGTAAATTATCAGAGAGGTTGTTGAGTCGAGATGAAAAACAAATTAAATAAATAAGTAAAAAATAATAATTTTATAATAATAATAATAAAAACAAATAAGAATAGGGAAAAAAAGAAAAGAAAAAAGAAAGAAAGTTTAAGAAATAACTTTTGTTTTTCTACTTTAAATTTAAGTTCAATCCATAAAACCTCAAATGTTGCTACCAAGATTTTTTTTATGGTGAAGTTCTGGCAACCACAGCTGTCAGTTTCACCGATTCTTTTGTTTAACAGTGTAAAGGCCCGTTCACACCAAGCACGATAACTATAAAGATAACTATATTAGCGTCCACACTAACGAAAGATAACGGTCTGTTTATGCTAAGCTCGCGCTGCGGTTTCAACGTGTGTACGACGTCTTTGAACATGTTTCTGCTGTTTCTTGTTGCATTTACTTTAACCAGCCGATGTCCTCAGCATGCTGTGCTTCGAGTGAAGCTAGTGTCATCGATCTAATAACCTAACAGTGAATTTAGAGACGTAGTCAATATAGAGGAATAAAATATTCCCTTAAATTCGAGTGTATTCTGATTGGCTGTCAGTGTTTTATCGTTCGACAGCTGAAATAAATCGTTCTGAAAGTGATCCCAACGATATCGTTCCTCATATCTTTATTGTTATAGCTGTGGTGTGAACTATTCTTTAATATGGAGAATGATTTTTAGAACTATATCTTTATCGTTAACTTTATAGTTATCGTCCTTGATGAGAACGGGCATTAAAATCGTTCATGTTTTTCATCCCCAGACACATTTAAAATAAAAAAAACTCGCCTACAGAAGGAGGGATTCGACCCACGACAAACCAGCGACCAGCTCTTCTTCCTCAACAGCCGTTCGGGGCGTTACGAGAGCCTGACGGATGGACTCTACAGCGACATCATGCAGGGAAACGCGTCTCTATAAGAGCCACACTGAGTCTTTATTGTGTAAATGTCATAGTGGGGCTTCAATACGCAGTTTATTGTTCAAAATCAGTGAGAGAACTGCACTACAATCGAGCTCATACTTGACACACTGTTCGGATAGCACTTGAAACTACTAGTTCTGCCTTTCACATCATTCTATAGTAAAACAAGTGGCGTATTTCAATTCAGGCACATCAGTAACGGCTGTGGAGTGAGACTACTTTTATTATTGCAGACTTCCTACATGTTTATAGAGTTTTCTGATTAGAAATAATGGACTGAACTCACTCTGTGAGATTAAGCTGAACTAAACACGTGATTTTTTCCTCAATGGATAGCATAAAATGTCTCTCTGATATCACTGAAATAGGTTTCACGAGGTAAACATGACTGTAAACGGTTGTGGGGGAGCAGACTAGACTAGATGATCAGTTGCGCATCATTTTGCATGTTTGCGTTTGATGGTTTTGGAGAGGTTTTCCCATTCATCTGCAATCGAGGACGAATAGCTTTATCCAGGTATTATTGATTTACAGCACTGTGTATGTGGTCAACACTGTAACTTACAGACAGATTATAGACTAACAATGGTAATAGTATTACGGACGAACAGTATGTAAAACATCAACATGTAGAATTTCTGTTTTTAAAAGCAAAGACTTCTGAGCAACTCAGTCTCAGTGAAGTGTGTTGAATCAAAATGTTTTGATGTGAAATGTACTTGATCATTAACCATTAGAAACCCAGTCAGCAACACAGTGTCGGCCCCAGATGGGCCGTGTGAAAGCCATGTGTGGGCCGGATCTGGGCCGAACCTAACTTGCTGTCCGGGAAATCAGATTGTTTTATTCTTTTTTTCAGATGTTTTGACTATTTTACATTTACTTGAACTCGATTTTCTAAACAATTGTAATAAATTTTAACGTAACAATAAGTACATGAGCTTGTTTATTTTCCAGCTTTAGATAATCGGGCTTAGAGAAAACAACGAGAACAAATGCTGCGAAGTGATTTAAATTCTTCTCTTACTCTCATTCTCATAGAAACACTCAAAGAAGAGTGTAACGGATGATCATGTTCTGTCAGCATGTCTTGTAAAGGCCGTCCAAAGGCTGTTAAATCTCACATAAAGACACGGAACAGTCTGACTGGAGCAGGAGATCCAGCATAGAGGGGTTCACATGAATGTGTGTGTGTGTGTGTGTGTGTGTGTTAGAGACGCTGTAGAAGGACAGAGTGCTTTTAGTCATACGATTATTGGTCTTTATGGGTTTTTGAGAACTAATGGTTCCCCTAGGAACGTTTTCCTGGTTGCGTTCGCACCGCCAGTAGGAACTTTTTAAAAATGGCGAGTGCTGGTGTTTCGCGTGCGTTCGGCCAATCAGCGAACACTAACGCCACGGATAGTTCCTTTAGCGCTGGTTTAGACCGACTCTGAAGAGGGGCTTTCTCACCAGAGGAACCTCTACGTCGTTCCTACCCAGATAGCAACATTGTTTCGGCCCGGATCCGGCCCACATCTGGCACTTGTGGAATACGGATCTGGCCCACATGCAGCGTGGAATGACGGCCCTTGTGTGGCCCACTCCTGTTTGCCAGATCTGGGCCAGAAGCAGGCCATAGCAATGCCACATGTCAGCCAAGAGCAAAGAAATAAACCAGAACTGGACCTTATTTGAGCCACAAAATCTGTGTATATTAAATATGGAGTCATCTCAGCCTTAATAAGCCTGTTAACAAGCAGAATCACTGAAGGAAAGAAGAGAACAGAAAAAGAGACGAGCAGAAACACAAGAACTACAACTGACTTCAGCCACAGTCTTAGATGAAATCAACTGAAGAGAAAAGAAGACATTAAATCTGTGAAGATCTCAGCAGAGGAGGATTAAACAACTCCACAAACAGCATTACCAGCTTCACTTATTACTAACCAGACTGACTTTATTCCTGTCAGACGTCTACAGAAGTTATTATTGAGATTTAACAGAGGTTTAACTCTAATGTGTTTCATTTAAAGTCACCATAACAGTGAATAGTGTTTCCATTAGTTGGGCTCTTAACTCTTATTATATCTTTTGTCTTTTTTGGCCGCTGTGACAGTGTGTGTGTCAAACACATTTGCAGCAGCAAAGAAAGCTAAAGTGAAATGAGTTCAGGTGATGATGGTTTCCTGTTGATGATTTTATATTCATCATGAAATAACCTTTTTCACTGATGTTTTTGGAATCTAACAATTGTGTTGTTGCATTAATATTGTCACAACACAAACCCTGTGTTACTGCAGAATGAGATCCAGCAATATCATAACAAGATAAAATACTTTATCAAACATGAGCACAAAAAAGAAGTTTAATATGACACACACAGACATCAACAATCAGCGTATGAATCTCAACAATGGTGACAATCAAAAGTACTTTGCTGCAATGCATGCTGGGTACCAGCATAGTGCAAAATTCCCAGAATGCATTGCAACATGAATAAATTATGCAGCTGAATTGTCCTATAATTTTGTTTGATTCTAAATATTTGCTTTTATCTTTTGCTGTTGTTTTTGTTGTGAATTAGTAGCTTTTCAGTGATGTTCTGAATTTATCTGTTTATCTAAATATTTGTGATTGTCACCATTGTTGAGATTCATACACTGATTGTTGATATCTGTGTGTGTCAGCATAAGCTAACCTTTTGATCTCATGTTTGTTAAAAGCTTTAAACTGATTGTTATAATATTGCTAGATCTCATGCTGCAGTAACACAGGGTTTGTGATGTGACAATATTAATGGATCAACACAATTGTTAGAGTCCAAAATCATCAGTGAATCAGTCTATTTCATGATGATTATAAAATCATCAACAGGAAACCATCATCACCTGATCTCGGTTCACTTTAGCTTTCTTTGCTGCTGCAAATGTGTTTGACACACACACTGTCACAGCGGCCAAAAAAGACAAAAGATATAATAAGAGTTAAGAGCCCAACTAATGGAAACACTAGTCACTCTTATGGTGACTTCAAATGAAACACATTAGAGTTAAACCTCTGTTAAATCTCAATAAAAACTTCTGTAGACGTCTCACAGAAATAAAGTCAGTCTGGTTAGTAATAAGTGAAGCTGGTAATGCTGTTTGTGGAGATGTTTAATCCTCCTCTGCTGAGATCTTCACAGATTTAATGTCTTCTTTTCTCTTCAGTTGATTTCATCTTAGACTGTGTCTGAAGTCAGTTGTAGTTCTTGTGTTTCTGCTCGTCTCTTTTTCTGTTCTCTTCTTTCCTTCAGTGATTCTGCTTGTTAACAGGCTTATTAAGGCTGAGATGACTCCATATTTAATATACACAGATTTTGTGGCTCAGATAAGGTCCAGTTCTGGTTTATTTCTTTGCTCTTGGCTGACATGTGGCATTGCTATGGCCTGCTTGTGGCCCAGATCTGGCAAACAGGAGTGGGCCACACAAGGGCCGTCATTCCACGCTGCATGTGGGCCAGATCCGCATTCCACAAGTGCCAGATGTGGGCCGGATCCGGGCCGAAACAATGTTGCTATCTGGGTAGAACTATTGGTGGAAGTTCCCGGTTTTTGGCGTGTTCGCACCGCAGGAACTAGGAACCATTTTAGTTCTGGGATCTCCTTTTGGAGGAACTAATTTATCCTACTTCAGAGAGCAGTGAATCAGCGCAAGTGAAACTAATGATGGTGTGACGAGCAGCTTCTTCTCCATAGTTCTCCTGAACCCATTTCACTGCGTTCTTCTTTTCGTCTGTGAATCTCTCATCCAGTCTGATGACCAGCAGGAACACTCGAGGACCAGGAGCAGACACTCTCATACACTTCTTCATTTCTGCCTTCATTTTGTTTCGATACATTTCTGTCGATGTGTCTCGGAGGCCTGGAGTGTCGATTATCGAGATACTCCTGCTACCTTTTCTTGTCATTTTTCTCTCAAGAATTGTTTTGTAACTGAGTCTGGATTAAAATCCACTGTAAACTGTCAGGTAATCATACAAAATGTATTATGGATTAGAAATGATATGGTACTTTTTGTCCTTGAAGTTTCACAGTGATCACTTGTTTTGATTTTCTCCTGGCAAGATAAAAGATAAAGATAAAACTGGTGAAAAGTCTCATCGACTTTTAAATTGAAGGACAGACCTGAGTCATAGAGATTTAGTAAACAATGGACAAGTAAACAACCACTTAGAACAATCAAATGACAGCAAGTTTCGTAAGTGCCAAGTGGTTTAGCAAGTACCAATGGAAAAAGAAATCATGTTGTTATGTTTAGTACTATTTTTTTACCATTATATATTATTTTCCACATGCTTACAGAACATAATTGATTAATTTATGAATTATTCCTTTATCAGGTCGAGGAATAAACTGATTTCTTGCCTCTTTTACAGTTTACCTGAAGTCAGGTTTTTTTTCTAACTCTGTCTTTTTATTGTATTTATTTTTCTGAATGATCTGTATGATCTTTCATATTCTCATTAGTTTTAAATTTGCTTCTGAAATTTGTTATAGCTGTATATCAGTTTTATCAAATTAGTAACTCATTTCTCAAATTATTTCATTCTCATGTGGCCCCCATAATTTTCCAATTCATTTGACAATTTATTTTTTCATTTTTAGAAATCCATTAGCTTCGTTTATAAATACAGTCAATACTCTAATTTTGTTGTTAAGTAATCAAATTTTGTTAAAATGTCCAGAATAAGATTAATTTTCTTCGTGATTAACTGCATCAGATTAATCAGGTGATTTACTGACCTGTAATTGGTGGTGCCATTTCTCAAGAAATCCTCTTTTTCTGATTCAGATGCTCAATGATCGCTTGTACTTGCACTGCTCACTGCTCTCTCTCTCTCTCTCTCTCTCTCTCTCTCTCTCTCTCTCTCTCTCTCTCTTCTCTTTCTTGATCTGGATGAATCAATGACGGATGAATGGAAAGGACAGACTGAAACTGCTCAGGTTAACTCCCCGTATTTGAGTATATGATCACATGACTGCAGCGTGCAAATGTTTCGCTTTAACCTTTCAGAGATATTGTAGTTATTAATAATTAAATAAAATCTGTCACTCTAAAAATGGAAAGTTTTAATTTACTTGGATTCTTCTTAATTTAATTGTTTAATATGTTAGTCAGTACATTTAAAAAGTTTCATTTGGTACATGAATCTTCTGTAGAGGATTTGAAAGAAGAAAAGGACAAGCTAAACATAACTCAGATAATGGTTATGTTTCTAAACTGGAATATGCTCATCATCAACTGTAGCAGTTTGCTGGTAATTATAAGGGAATTTCGTTTTTTTTTTATCAAATTACTTAAAAACGTACAGTCATTGTGTGTGTGTGTTTGGATCCTATTTCCAGAATATAGTCACGTATTTGTTGTAAATTTGTTATATTTTTGTATATGTTATAATGCTTGGCTTCATAGCGTAATTATATTGCAACCTAAAAGCTGTCAAATATCCCCACCTAGTGTTCAAGTCAAATATCTCTACCTACAGACATGTTTGACATGATTACAAGAAGATATTTTAATAAAAATAATGCACTTTTATGTATGCACTATTATTTACCACATAAAACGTCTCGGTTACTGATGTAACCCTCAGGGAACGGGAGACGTAACGTTGACCTGATAACGTAATTGGGATCGTCTTGAGAGACTAATCTACATCGAGAGTATTAAAACGAGCCAATGCACATTGGCATGCGATAATTGCATCAGCTTGCAGTGTAAGCATATAACGAGCAGCGGGTGCGTCGCATATTTGTTTTACGCTGAGGAGCCGAGACGTGTTCGGCCGTACAGCGATGGTCAGCAATGGTGACGACGGGACATTACAACCGTTTCTCAATATGCGTTCTTGTCTGTACTTGTGTTCTTGTGGACTTGTGAAACGTCATCAGTCGCTGCCCAAGTACTGTTCCAATTCAAAGTTCACATCTAGCCAAGTCCAGTTCAAATCCCCGGATGTGTTCTTGATCCGCCCCTTTTACCGAGGATGCATCGAGAGGTGACTTGTGCGGACTTGATACCGGCCATAACCCAGAATTCAGTTCGCACCAGGTTCACATCAATGGCGGAGGAGAAAACTCACAACTGTAAGTAATACATTTCGAAATACTATTGTTGTTGTTGTATCGCGAAATGTAGTTTTAAGAGTTTTGATGCCAGAATGTTGTTTAAACTTCAAAGCTACCGTCGAATTTTAAGGTTAGCAACTATTTGAAAATTTGCTCAGACGATTTCTTTCATTACGAGTTGAAAAATCCAGGCAATCCGGCGCTGGTGTAAGTAACCCCTCGGCAAGTCCTCCTAAAAAGTATAACGTTATGTAAAATATGGTGCTGCCTGTGTTGTTTCTGTAGTGGATAAACATTTGATCTATTGTGCTTTGGGTATATCTAATGGGCAATTGTTTTGCCTGAGGGAAAAGTTTCCTAACTAGCCTACTTATATCAAACGCAAACCTTATTCTAGAGTGCTCTTGTCGTTTTAACAAAATAGTTTGCTTGTCTTTATTTCAATTTTTTAACAAATTATTTTAGAATTGTATTATTTTTCATTAACTTAAATTAAGCATTATTTTTTTTATCAAGGGACTGCTGAGGAAACTCGGGCCTTGATAGAGTGGCGGGCGGCCAACGAAAGCCTTTTCACCGGGAGGCGCAATTCCTCCAAAAGTGGATGGGAGTGAGTATTGATTTTGAGTGCTTGTATAATTCCCTGTATGTCTGAAGGTTTGGAGCTAGATTTGGACAGTCTTCATCCATAAAAATGAATACGTTATTGAAGTGGAATGTCAATCTTTATGGTTTTATTTTGCCTTTATGCATTTTGTTTCCACTTCTGGATTGGCCATAACTGCCAAACAGGCCAAGAAAAAATGGAACAATTTAAAAGATAAATACAAGGTAATCTGCCTGTTTCTCTACTTTCTGTTACTGAAAGAGGCTTACCAAGACTTTCCGGTCATATATGAAACCTAACATAGATGCATTGGCCCTTACATTTTATCTTGTAAAATGTAGTTTACTCTGTTTACATTGTTTACTCTTGAGACTGTAAAAAGAATAGTTCACCCCAAAATGAACATTCTGTCATTCACCCACAAATTTAAGTTGTTTTAAGTTGTTTCACACCTGTATACACTATTTTTTTTTTTTTTTTTTTTTTTCTTTTCTTTTCTTTACACAAAGGAAGAATATTTGTAACCTAACAGTTCTGGGGCACCACTGACTTGTGTAATTTTTTGGTGCCTCAAAACTGTTAGGTTACAAAAATTCTTAAGAATATCTTCCTTTGTGTAGAGTAAAAAAAAAAAAAAAAATGTCTAAAAGTGTGGAACAACGTGACGTGAGAACATGACAGCATTTTGCTTTATTTCAGGAGCTTAGGGACCCACCCACAGGAAAAGGGGTAGAGGCTGGTAGTGTGACTGCTGCCACCTGGTGGTACACTGCAATGGATGCTGCACTCCAGGGGCAGAACTCAGTTACTCTGCCCTTAGTTGTTGCATCAAACCTTCTACCCCTTCTGTGGAAGCCAGGAGCAGCCAGCAGTCAAGAAAGAGGCGACGGGACAGCCAGAACAGGCAGAGAGGGAAGAGGAGAGGGAGAGAGAAGCAGTGGCGAGAGAAGAGGAGAGAGAGAGAGGGCAGCAACAGCCAGAGCAGAGACATACCCGTCTCTGTTTGAAAAACTTGTTAATAAATTCTAAATTAATGTTTTATTTAATGATAAATTATTTTATATAAATTATTTGAATAAAAAAATAAAAAATGAATGTTTCAATTTCAACCCTGGCAAATCATTGTTGTAGCAACAGTGTATTCTTTATATTTACAACAAAAACACAAATAATATAAAATCCAATGTCTATAGTTGTATACAATTATTCACAATCTCACAGTTACATCTCAAGAAGAACATACCAACATTAAGAAAACTTATACATTTATCTATCTTTATATCCATCTACTTGCCTCATGGCCAGCAAGGCGAGCAAAGCCACCAATAAACCATAACAAGTACTTCAATTTCATGGCTCCATCCATGGGCTTTTTGACGGGGCAGCATCTGTACCAGCATGTTGATGCTGTTCCTGGAGAGCCTGAAAGCTGGCTTTAAATCCTCTCCAGAAACAAACTTGACCAGGATAGGTACCTGGTCATTGATCTGTGAATACCTGCGAGTGGGACTTTGTTCCTGTTAAAATATATAGATAATATATAAATTAAGAATGTTTTTACTTTTGTTGTATTATGTATTTGTTATATGTATTGCTTTTAAAAAAGTTTTTACTATATGTCCTGTTGTTGCATTATGTATATATTATATTTTTGGATTTTTAATGTTTTTACTATATTTAATGTATTTATTACTATAGGCTATTTATTCAGTTGTTTTTAGGATATTGTCTAAAATTAATTAAAGTCTACCAGAATTAAATTTCCCTCTAACATTTGCTCTTTTCGTGAACTATTTGCTTATACTCAATTTCGGTTTCATTCATTTATTGATAAGCTCTAGCACAACATTCATCCCAGAGTCTAAAAGTTGTAGCCCATATAATTATTATAGACATTAAATGTCCTGTTTGTGTTAATGCAGTAATATGATGTGCACGTAACTATATAAAGATGGTAAACAAACTATCAACTTATTTGAGCACCACAAAGACAAATAAAAGGTGTGTGAAGTGTGTAGGCTAGTTCATTTAAATGTTATTAACTGTCAGACCTCTATTATACTTGTCAGTCTATTTGGTACACTGAAAAATCTAATGTAGTCTCATGACATCCCTGCAATAGTTCACATAACTTTTTGTGAGTTAGTACTTTCTGTAGTCTGTTGATAAGGTGCCTATATGATACATTATAATACATTTTTATTATTACTTTTCATTTGGATATACCTAACTATTAAGTCCACATAAGTATATGGGCAGTTTATGAAGAAAGAATAATTAGAAAAACGTACAAAGCTGGAGAGACATGCTAATATGGCTTTTCTTTGAAGGATTTGTCTCCTCCGTTCAGCAGCCTCCTCTTCAGCATCTTGATAAAGAATAGCAATTGCAACTGAAATCCTAAGCTGTTCCATTTTGATTTAGGCTACACTGATTTACAATTGATTTACATCTTTCGACCGTTTTTCCCGCTTTTTTTCATTTAAATTGTAGCTGAGTGGGTTTATTGCTAGATTGTTCTTAATGAAAAGAGGCAGTTGTTTCCACATATTTTATTTTATTTTAAACGACGTAAATATAATCACAGTAGGTAATGTTAACTGAACCACATATTAATGTTTAATAGTTTTTAAAATAAAAAGGAGGCAGTTGTTTAATATTATATTTAATTTCATTATAAATATAAAGTGAAAATAATCAGAGTAGGTACATATTAGTTTTTTAATACTAATATATTTAAAGCAACACTATGTAACTTTTCAACCTTCATAATATATTTCCAAGATCCTTGTGATGGTACATCGACGTACAATAGGTTGAATGACACGTCTGCCATAGCCTGACAGGGTCTGTATCGCTTTTACTGGCACTATGTAACTTCGGGGTTCGGGTAGTAACAAGAGCACAAAAAGAACTACAAAATTCGACTGCTTTACGGCATACGTCACTTCCCCCACCACTTCGTCAAATTTGGACGTGAGAGGCCAACCAGCGTTTGTTTTCGGCTTTCGTGCGTATGTTTTTGTCATGGGGGTTGTTTACACCTGGCCACTTCATGCATTTTCTCAGATCGGATAGCTATCCGATCGTGAAAAGTCCAGGTTTAAATGCCCTCCGAAACGCATTTGAGACGGATTTGAATCCGATCCCTCAAACCACTTCAGGAGGAGATCTGAGACGCATTCCAGACGAAACTGGACAAGTGTAAATGCATATGGTTTTTGAAACCACATATGTAAATTGTACTCCTCCCAAAAATGCTAAAAAAAATGCTAAAAAAAAAAAAAAAAACCTGTGAGAGCGTGTTATAGGCTATATGTTATATCCAGATATGACGACGCGCTGGAACACGCATCACCGCAGATGAGCAACTGCATCAAGCCAACGTGCAAACTATCGCAAATCAAAGTGAAAGTAAGTCGCAGACGCTTAACACACAATCTTCATCATTAAAAGTAAAGAAACGAAATGATCTTACCAGGGCTGTTACTGCTCTCTTTTATTGCGGTCTTTGATTTTGAAATTTTAGCTGATGATCTATAAAATGCAGCTCATATCGGTTGCTTTCGGTGACGTGCACTCCATTAAATCTGCATATAGCGCGAGAATTGAAGATCGAATTTAAATCCGTTTCGCAAAAATACATTTATGTGACCAGGTGTAAATGGAATCGTTTTGATAAATCAGATAGCTATGCCTCACGAATTAGTTTGCCAGCTGAACTCAGGTGTTGTGAGGTGTATTTATCACGTAGTCCTGAGGGATATCAGACGACGCTGTTGACGTTGATTCCTGCGATTATCATGAGAACAGCTTTCAATATCTCACATAATTATCATAAATAAGCCTAACGTAGAGGTTGTAAATAGTGTAAACAAGCACAATTTGCAAACTATTATGATAAATTGCAATAATCATGTCTAATGACATCATTACGGCCAATGTTATGAAATAATGCGACGTACATTTAACTTAACTGATGTTATCTGGCATTTTGTAATGTTTACATTCCAATAAAAACAACACAAATTAAATTATACAGTAGGCCTAGACTATAGACATTTACTTGTGATTTAGCTGCAATCATGTAAAAACGTTATAATATAATATATTTACGACAGTGCAAGTATTCCACAGCGACTCTAGGGGTCGCTGTTTGACAAAAACACAATTTCTACTTAGTGTGGCTTTAATATATTGAAAATAAAAAAGAAGTTAATTCAAGAAAAGCATGCAGGCCTATTGTATGCTGAGTGACGCTATCAAGTACGCTGCCGTTCCATTTGTAGAATGACTGGACTCGCGTCCTCCCATCCTCGAGACTTCGTTCTTCTGAGTCGAACTTGGCAAGTCCAAACTCGGAAGGACGTAAGTCCAGACTCTGCGAACTTGGTATTGAGAAACGGCTAATGTCTCCTGTTCCCTCCTTCAGGGAACGAGGGTTACATCAGTAACCGAGACGTTCCCTATCAGTCACTTGCCGTAATTGGGATCCCTATGGAAAACGCCATAGTTGCTGCCACATCCAGCACCCTACGCAAGACTCTCAGACCCCCAACTGGCTGGGGCGGAAGGCCTGCGTAGAGGGAGTTCAAACTGCTGTTTCATTATATCCCACACAGTGGAACTCTTTGGATAACACTGGTAAAGTGTACCTTTCCAGGGGAGAGGGACGCTGCGGAAGCCACATCCTGCCCGAAGGGAGGTAACATGCGGAGAATACACATATGGACTGGCCGGTTAGGCGCAGTGCAATATATGGAATATCACTGGGGTGGCTCTGGCCTGAGAAGGGGGAAGCTACACCAGACAGTGATGGTAGAGTGGACTCTGCCAAGGGAAAGACACAGGGGGTGCTTCTCAATATCCCTCCTCGTCTCCTCGCTCCTCTGTCCTCCATCCTATGACCCGAAAACCGATCGAGCTCAGCCATCTTGAAGAATATCTCAATTCTCTAATTGCACCGCGAGGAGTCGAGGATCGAGAAGTGAGGAGCTTCCTGAGGAGTCATGAGCGAGGATACACAGGTGTATCCTTTGCTGAAGAGCTTTATTGACTAAACGTAATGCACGTATAAATTCTCCTCCCCCTTCACATCGGTCACAATCATTTTAATTTATACTTTACCTTTGCAGTTTATATAAACCACACATCTCACATATTTCAACAGGGTATCTTGCTTTATTATTATTTATTATGAATTTCTTAAATACCCAAACTAATATAACATAAGGGCAGATCCTTTGAGCGCAGCTGATGACGCTATGAAGTGACGCTTGAGGACGCTTGAGTGATCAAGTATTCCAATGTATAAAAAAGCTTTCATTCGATTCCTCCGCCTCATTTTCTTTCCTTGCGTCCTTCCCTCGCATCCTACAGGGAGTGGAGCTGAGACGTGAGGAAAGGAAGCGAGGATGGACAAATAAGTATTTAGAAGCACCCAGGCTCACCACAGGGAGCTGGTCGTGGAAGAATACGCATTTGGGATCGCCACATATGGAACCCATCCTAGGACAGGTTACACAAGCCTACGAGCACTAGGCCAGGCGTCAGATGCTCTGCAACGTCTGACTGCTAAAGGGGTGCGGAAGTACTCAACAGGGTTTGCCTTAGTGGGGAACTCGAATGGAGCAGAAAAGTGCACGTATCCACTCCATGAGGAGGGGAGTGGCGCAGCAAGCCGACACTAGAGCAGGAACTTCGGTGTTACCGGCTGGTTGGAGCGAGCACACAGGAAGAAACCGGCTCAACACGTAGGCTATAAAACCTAGCTAACGTGTTAGGTGTCGCCCAGCCCGCAGCTCTACAGATGTCTGTCAGCGACCGAGCCAGAATGAGCCAGTCGTCGAGGTAGTTGAGATTGCGAACACCACGCTCGCACATGGGAGCAATGGCCGCCTCCGTGAAGACACAGGGCGACAGGGCCAGCCCAAAGGGTAAGAGTTTGTACTGATATGCCCGCCCCTGGAATGCAAAGTGAAGAAACAGTCTGTGTCGAGGGGGAATCGGGACAATAAAGTACACGTCCTTCAGGTTGATCACTGCAAACCAATCTTGGGGGCGGATGCACTTGAAAATGCGTTTCTGCATAAGCATCTAGAAAGGCAGCCTGTGAAGGGATCGGTTCAAGACACGCAGGTCCAAGATAGCAGGTCGTAACCCACTGATTTTCTTGGGTACAATGAAGTACGGGCTGTAGAAGCCAGTCTTCATATCGGCTGGAGGGATTGCCTCAATTGCGTCCTTCGACAGTAGGACTGCGATCTCTGCCCGGTGAAGGCCAGGGGATGCCGGGAGAACTGAATTGCATAGCCGAGTCTGATGGTACGGATGAGCCAGCAAGACGGGCTGGGAAGCGCTAGCCAGGCTCCCAAACACCATAACGATGTCTTGACAGACATACCCGGGGTGGGGCAGCACGGTGGAACGCAGGAACCAGACTCAGACGGCATAGCGGCCCGAAGTGGGGTCTGAGTGTGCAGTGCAACACTAACCTGACTCCACCGATTGGCAGGGGATGAGTGAGATGGCATAGATGCAAGCACATCAGGCTAACGCTGGTGAAGCAAGAGGGGGCAGAGGGTGGCAAGGCATAGCGTCGCACACCGCCAACCTTGCTTTCTTGGGACGCAGAGATAGAGAAGCTGCTTTTGCTGAGAATTTGGTACCACTGGCTAAGACGCCAGTGGCAGAACAGAATGATTCAACAAAAGTTTTCTGCCCGGTTCTCCTCCGGGGAAGAGCAGCTGACTCTGGGTCTTCCTGCAAAAGCTCGACGTCACAGTAGGGGACTGACACCCTTGGCGAAAAACAGACTGAGGGGCAGCCCACCAGTGACTCAGGGAGCACATTGTGGCAAGCTTTTGGTAACCTCAGCCTGCTTTTGAACTGCAGAGAACCGCTGGGCACAGTCTCCAACAGTATCGCCGAAAGGCCACCTCGTGAGATGGGAGCATCGAGAAAGTGAACTTTGGCAGTGTCTCACACCTCTGTAAGGTTGAGCCAGGGGGCGCTTCTGGACCACTAGGGTGGACATCATCTGGCCGAGGGCCAGCGCTGTGACTTTAAACACGATCAGTCACCAGGCGCAGCTCAACCCCGACTCAGAACTACCCTCATGCATTATGACTGACTCGGGAAAGCATGGCTGCCAAGTTTGAATCTGATTCAGCAAGATAAAGGCAAGACGAACAAGGTGCTGATGTGGTCATGTTCTCATAAGAGAATATAACCACCCACAAACAGAGTCTCAACATGTTTGTGATGCGATAGAGGAGTAAGGGGGAGTGAGATCGCGGCCAGCGCTGTCTGCGCTGTAATACCAACACCAGATTGAAGAGGCGTTCTCCTGAGGAAGCAGACTCGTTTTCTTCTTTTGAAGTGTAACACTGCCAGAAGATTGTAGAGCAGAAACAGAAGAACTGCTCGGCTCCAAAGCGAAAGACAAATATGCGACATACCTGCTGCTTGTTATATGCTCGTGCTGCAAGCAGAGCAGCTGATGCAAAATCGCATGCCAATGTGCCCTGGCTCGTTTTAATACTCTCAAAGTAGATTGGTATCTCAAGGCGATTCCAATTACGTTGACGTTATGTCGAACGTGAGCGACTGATAGGAAACCATATAAAATGGTTCCGATATATAGTGTGTTAAAAACTACCAACTCACATAAAAAGCCAAGAGTCAAACTGACAACAAAAAGAAACACTGATCACCATAATGACGAGCAAACATTGTTCAATACAAAATCAACATATATTTGTTTAATCCTCCTCTGCTAAGATCTTCAGGGATTTAATGTCTTCTTTTCTCTTCAGTTAAAGGGGGGGTGAAACACTCAGTTTCAGTCAATCTCATGTGTTAATCTTGAGTACCTATAGAGTAGTATTGCATCCTTCATATCTCCAAAAAGTCTTTAGTTTTATTATATTTATAAAAGAAAGATAGGCTGTACCGAGTCTTTCCGGAAAAAAACGAGCGGCTGGAGGCGTGCTGTGTGGGCGGAGCTAATGAATCACGAGCGCGAATCACACACACACCATACATCGCATGCTCCATAGATACATTAACTATACATGATCATGTTGTTTACTTGCTGTGCTTACGCGCCGATAGCTAACAACACACAGACATTTGAAGCAGTTTTACTCACAGCCTGCGGTTCCAACGCACGACCGTGAACCTTTATCGTTGGGACTGCTCCATCCTTAAGCATTAGACGATCTGCAAATCCGGCGTCGAACTGGGCCTTGTTTATAAATCAATCATCGTCGAAATGCAGGGAACAACCAAGAACACTTGCACAACTCCGTTGATGACTTCCCAAAAGCCGAGCACAGCGCTTTGATGGGCGTACTGCTTTCGCTCTCTCGCTCTGGTCTACGGGTGCGCGCGCGCCCTTCCGGGAGAAGTGCCCTAAGGAAATTCTGCCTCATCATTTCAACCCGGTTGAAAGGGTACGCTGGCGCGTTTGGCTGCCGCTCCTCTCTCCCGTTTTATTTTTAGTAGTTTATTTGGCTATGAGCCAGTGAAGCCAGTTAAGACTATCTGTGTCTTTTTTATTCTACCGTGATGTGGAATCATGCTTCGCATGTTGGACTACTGCTTCTATCTCTGAGTGCTGTTTACTGGAATTTACTCTTCTGTTGCCTGGCCCTGGACGTACACTGCTTACACCGCTGTGAGGCTGCTGTTGGTGTGGACGTACACTGCTTACACCGCTGTGAGGCTGCTGTTGGTGTGGACGTACAATGCTTACACCGCTGTGAGGCTGCTGTTGGTGTGGACCCTCCCCGAATGGCTCTCAGGTACACTTCTCGCCAGTTGTTGAACCTGAACGGACATTTGGATACGGCGAATAACATACGTGCTCTCTGCAGTCATGTTGGAATACTGCGACCTAAGCGTTACATACATCGCTCCTCAAGGCGTAGTTTTTTATGTTCAACATCTAAATCTGTCGCTTATCCGAGATTTCTGCGCAAACCCCAAAGTCTGCTGTTTAGACCTACAGGGGTTAATTTTAATAACTTATCAGCACTCAAGCGTTTGGAGGTTGCATCGGATTCATCTACTCCCCCGCGTCTGCTGAAATCAGCACTGTTTAACACGCGCTCTGTCAACAATAAAGCTGTTATTTTATCTGACATTATTTTAGAACAAAAGTTGGACCTTGTCTGTTTAACTGAAACATGGCACAAAGAATCTGACGGTCTTCTTTTTAATGAACTGACTCCTGCTGGCTATGGATTATTTGATCTCCCGCGTTCTTCTGGTAGAGGTAGGGGAATCATTGTGCTGCATAGTCAACAGATCAACATGTGTCCCGTGGCTGTTCCCAAATCTGACTCATTTGAATGTCTTGTTCTGAGTGTTTCTGCGCCGCTCTCTACTGCAGTGGCTACAGTCTACAGGCCTCCTAAGACAAATAAAGATTTTCTGTCTGAATTATCAGATATGTTGTCTTTTCTCTGCCTAAGATTTGAAAGAATTCTTCTCCTGGGGGATTTCAACATCCATATGGATGTAAAAGACAACGCAATAACAAAAAACTTTTTGTCCATATTGGAGTGCTTTGAATTAGACCAACTCGTGGACTGTCCTACGCATGACAAAGGCCACACTTTAGACCATTACCAATGGTTCATTTGTGTCTCAGTTGTCAACCTCTGATTTGGGTCTGTCTGATCACCGGGCTGTCTACTTTAACATGGAATTACCTGTCATGAACACTACCGTTTCTCGCATCATTAATTATCGCAATTGGAGATCTATTGAGCCCACTGACTTTTCAGATTTTATTGACTCCCTTTTAAGCTGTGATTCTCTATCTGATGATCTGGATGATAACGTTTCTGTGCTGAATTCTGTGCTGTTGTCTGGCCTGGACACGCTGGCTCCCTTGAAATCACGATCTGTTTCTTTTGCACGCTCCGCTCCTTGGTACAATGGTGATCTGCGTGCTATGAAGGCTTTGTGTCGCAAGATGGAGCGTAGATGGCGCATGTCAGGTTTAACTGTTCATCACCAGGCCTGGAAAGACAGCTTACTCGAGTATAAGGCTGAAATTGTGTCAGCTAGATCTGTTTATTTTTCTCAGATAATTGTCAGCAATCAGAGAAACCCTAAACAATTGTTTCACTCAATCAACAAGCTGCTTAAAAATAACAGCCTCTCTAATGTTCCTGCCTCAACTCACCTATGTAATATGTTTTTGGAGTTTTTTAGCACTAAAATTGATAATATACGTGACCACATTGTTACCACTCATACTCTTGCTGCCTCCTTTTCAAATATCTCTGCATTTTCTGGTATTTCTCTCTCTAACTTTGCAATTCATGACCACCAGTCTCTATGTAATGTGGTTTCAAAACTGAAAGCCTCAACTTCCAGAGTTGATCCCATACCATCTTGTCTTTTTAAATCATGTTTTGATTCCCTCTCTCCTGTTGTTTTGAGAATTATCAATAACTCCCTGTGCATTGGTGTTGTGCCAGCATCACTTACAATTGCTGCTGTCACCCCTGTACCAAAAACTAACAACATGGACTTTGATAATCTGAATAATTTTCGTCCCATCTCTAATCTCCCATTCCTCGCCAAAATTTTAGAACAAACAGTGGCTTCTCAATTGCTTTCTCATCTCTCATCTAATGATCTTTTTGAGCCACTTCAGTCTGGATTCCGTAAACTCCACAGCACTGAAACAGCGCTAGTTAAAGTCACTAATGACCTGTTAATGGCTTCTGATTCTGGTCGTCTATCTATACTGATTCTTCTTGATCTTAGTGCCGCTTTTGACACTATAGATCACTCCATTTTAATCACCCGCTTAGAGACTATCTTTGGAGTTTCTGATTCTGCATTAAAGTGGTTTAAGTCCTACCTCTCTGATCGCAAGCAGTTTGTTGTGATGGGTGATTGCAAGTCTGAGGTTGGTGTGGTTCACTCTGGTGTTCCCCAGGGATCAGTTTTGGGCCCTTTGCTTTTTAGTATTTACATATTTCCATTTGGCCAACTTTTAAGAACACTTGGTCTTAACTTTCACTTTTATGCCGATGACACTCAGATCTATATACATTCAAAACCTGATGTCAATATGCCTGTCTTTTCTTTCTCAATGTTTTACTGAGATTAAAAAATGGATGTCTGAAAATTTTCTCTGTCTAAACAGTGACAAGACTGAAGTGATGCTTATTGGTTCACCTCATCAGTTGCGTAAAGCAGAGTCCATAACCTTAAGTGTGGATGGCTCTGTTTTACAATTCCAAACTAAACTAAAAAATCTGGGGGTGATATTTGATGCCAATTTAACATTTGACCATCATGTTCGTAACACAGTCAAAACATCATTTTTTCATCTCAGAAACATTGCCAAATTGCGTCCCATGTTGACTTTCTCTGTGGCTGAAAAATTAATCAACACCTTTGTTTTTTCACGTATTGATTATTGTAATGCTTTGCTGGCTGGAGTTTCTAAAGCTACCCTAAGTAAATTACAGTTGGTACAAAATTCAGCTGCTAGAATTCTGACTGGGACCAGTGCAAGGGAGCACATTACACCTGTCCTGGAAAAATTGCACTGGCTTCCTGTTAGTTTTCGTATTGATTTTAAAATTCTCATGCTCACTTATAAGGCCTTGCATAATTTGGCCCCTCAATATTTGTGTGAGCTTTTAACCCCCTACACTCCTACACGTGCTCTACGCTCATCTGAAGCTGGTCTTCTAACTGTCCAAACAACACGGCTAAAAACTATAGGTGATCGGGCTTTTTTCTTCTTTGGCACCTAAATTGTGGAATTCCCTGCCCTCTGAGATTAGGAATGCAGAATCCCTTAGTGTTTTTAAATCGTCCCTTAAAACGTACTTTTTTAGGGTAGCGTTTATGTGATTCATGTGATTATTATGTTTGTTATTTTATTGACTTTTTTAATTTTGGTTGTTTGGTTAGTTTATTACCTGCACTGTTATGTGTATCTTTTAATTTCATATTGTTATGTAAAGCGCTTTGAGATATTACTTTTAAAGGCGCTATATAAAATAAAGTTTATTATTATTATTATTATTATCATCTGACGTCACACACGCCCATACTCGAAAAAAACTTTCCGAAACTTGTGACAAACCGGAAGGAGTATTTTTGGCACATAAATACTCTTTCAAACGTACAACTTAATTTTTGAAACTTTGTCCATGTTTAGCATGGGAATCCAACTCTTTAACAGTGTAAAAAACTCAGTATGCATGAAATAGCATTTCACCCCACCTTTAATCAGAATTCTAACCAGACTGACTTTATTTCTGTCAGACGTCTACAAGAGTTGTTATTGAGAATTAACATTAATTCGATTTTGTTGTGGCTGCTGTGACAGTGTTTGTCAAACATATTAGCTAATAGTAATAGTTCAAGTTACAATCATTGTTCTATTCTGTCCAACACAACTTCATATACAGAGTTTAGTTCAATCCATCTCTACTCTCTCAATCCACAAGCTCACTGTGACACTGTCTCCTACTGGCAGAAAGAGCTCAATGTACAGTTTCAGGATGAGCTCAATGAGTCTTTTATCCAAATTTACTAATGAAAAGACACTATGATGATTCAGGAGCAGTTTGTTCTTTAGCGTGTTTCTTCTGGTGGGTCTGAAAACTACCTAAATAAGTGAATCTCTCGTCGCAGATGGAGCAGCGGTAAGGCTTCTCTCCTGTATGAACTCGCACATGAGTCTTCAGGACGTCCGATCGAGCAAACGTCTTGTCACACTGAGAACACTTGAACGATCTTTCTCCTGTATGAATCCGCTGGTGATTTTTTAAGGTACACTGTTTACCAAAACTCTTCCCACAAACGCCACAGTGATACGGTCTTTCTCCAGTGTGAACTCTCAGATGAAGTCCAAAATTAGCCGGACTAAAGAAGCTCTTCCCGCAGTAGGAGCACAGGTACGGTTTCTCTCCGGTGTGAGTCCTCTCATGGCAAATCAAATAAAATTTGTGACGGAATCTTTTATCGCAGTGTGAACACTGATATGGTTTCTCCTCAGAATGTATTTTATGGTGTGACTTTAGAGAACTTGAGTTTGTGAAGGTTTTCCCACATTCGCTGCACTGGAACGGCCTCTCGTTGGTGTGAATGCGCACATGCGTCTTCAAATGGGATCCATGGTTGTAACTCTTCTCGCAGTGAGGGCACTTGTACGGCCTTTCACCCGTGTGGATTCGCTTATGAGCATCAAGATTCCCTTTGGTGCTGAAATACTTGTCGCACTCGCTGCAGTGGAAAGACTTTTCGCCTGTGTGGATTCTCTTATGACTTGAAAGTTGTTGTTTGTTCCTGAAATACTTGTCGCACTCGCTGCAGTGGAAAGTCTTTTCGCCAGTGTGTGTCTTCATATGTACTGTCATATTAGATGGAGTGGTGAAAAAATCCTTCCCGCACTGTTCGCAGTGAAACTCCTTCTTCACTCTGTGCTCTTTTGAATGACGTCTCTTCTCTTCTAAGGTAGGAAAGATACTGTTGCATCTCTTGCAGGAGAAGCTTTTCTGTTCTGTGTGTTTTCTCTTGTGTCTTGCTAAATTTCCCTGTTTTCTGAATGTTTTCCCACAGGTGACGCAGGAGAAACTCTTGACCTTCAGCTGCTCTTTTGATGTCGAGGTTGTTTCCTCATCAGAAGATGAACCTCCATTCACATCTAAAAAGAAAAAAAGGTATTAAAATTTTTGTTAATGTTAACATACACATATACTAATGCATCTATTCACGTTAACAGCACAATTAGTTAACATGAACTAACCATGAATAATGCCTGTGAAAAGCTTTACTGTTTTGTAAGGTTAACTTACTGTACATATTTACTAGAGATGTCACGATACCAAAATTCCAGTAGTCGGTACCGATACCATTCAAATTTTACGGTTCTCGGTACCAATTTCGGTACCACAGCAAAATCTGTTGGAACTATTTTTCTATTTGATTTAAAGGTACAATATGCAACATTTTCTGCCGCTAGAGGGCGCTACATTCCAAACAACAACAACGGCGTAGCTTGATGACGATGTAAAGGAGCGTAGAATGATGAGAAACTGTTGTTTTCAACTCCACCGTGGATGTAAATCAGTCAGACGGGAATCAAAAAATCATGTTCATGGATGTTCTATTTTTATAAATGTTGCGTTTAATGACATGCTTTTTGTGGCGAGGGGGGGCGTGGTTCAGCGCGGTCTGTAACGGGAGAGATAGAAACAAGACGAGCGGGATGTAAGTAGGTCAAGAGCAAATGACGAACACCTAGTGTCTTTTTGCAGTATTATTGGCGTGGAGAGACCGTGCTGGAATCAGAGACTGGAGAGAAAATTGGATGCAGAGAAAGAAAACCGGTGGATCCGAGCTCTCATTTTTTAACTGTTTTGTGCCGTCGCCACGGTGAATGCGCGTTGTGCACGACTTTTGTTTGTTTTGTTTTATTTTAATAAAGTACGAGTCCCAGTCACGCCGATCCGTCTTCTTCCTGACTCTTGAACCTCATCACACTTTTATTTCATTAAAATGAATTAACAGCAAGAAAAGTAAGGTTTAATACTAAATTGGTTATCATAGATGTTACTGTATTTGTCGAATTCATTGTTGTGATAACGCTGCGCAGTTTTACGTGTTCTAAACATTTGTTGTAAAAGTACATTCGAACATACCCACATCATTTGCCAAAATACTGATTAATCTTTATGTATAACACATGCTATATTTATTTACATGGCCATAAACACCAGACGTGATAAACAATGTCAATAAACTAAACACAAACCTAAAGCAATAATACTTTCCTTGCATAAACATTACTATTACCGAATAATACATTTGGAAAATATAAAATTAAGCATGCTTTGTCGACAGAACCAGCTGCAATCAGTAAATAATAATTAAGTTCCATAACGACTGCACGAAACAAGCTAACGTTTGTTGCTTGATAGACGCTTCAACTAGGCCTACAACTTCCGCATTTGTCGGACTCCACGCAGTACGAGCGGAAAGCGAGGGTAACGCGGATATGACACAATTGACTGGCGACTCCCAGCTCCCCCCTGCTCTAACGCCCCGTTTCCTTGATTAAAATCGCAATTTTCTCATTATTTAAAAATAGTATATTGTATAGGATATTGTAAGTAATCAACTTAACAAAATATATAACACTGGCCTTGAGATTTTGGGATATTTTAATGCAAAATTCTTACATATTGTACCTTTAACTATTTAAAAAATATATATTAAATTCAATTCAATGACTTTATTATTTATGACGGTAAGCAATTATACATGAGCATTGAAGGCTATATGCTGTTTAAAAGTAAATATTGCTAATAAAAAAAATCAAGTGAAAAATAAACAACCTTCTATGCACAGATTATTATTATTATTAGTAGTAGTATTTTTAACCCTCTAGGCGCCACGGTCGAGTTTACTCGACAAGATGCGGCACTGAATAAAACGGCCGATTTTGTCAAATAGGGTTTCGTTCGACCTCCCGTCCACTAGATGGCAGACATGTCTTACTTCATCCCCGACTCAAAAAAAAAACAAAATCTTCGAGCTAGAGCGCATTGAATCAGTGCGAACAAAAGCAGAGCTAGTGTGCGAGTGAGCCATTTTATCAGAGCAATATTGTCAACGTCAGCGAGTATTTGCATTAGATTATTATTATTATGATTATTATTATCTAAAAAGTATAGCCCTACACCAAGCACAAACGGTGAATCCTTTGCCCAATATAGATGGTCCTTTGCCCAATGTCAGTGGTGGGAACAATGTTTCCCGGTAGGGATGCACCGATCCACATTTTTTCACTTCCGATCCGATCCCGATACCTGAATTTGGATATCGCCCGATACCAATACTATTCCGATACCAGAGCTGTGTTTGCTTTAATATTGTTGTTATCATTATTGTTTATTTTATATGATGCTGAAATAAACTTCTCTCAACAGGCAAGTATGATATGTACGTATGTATGTATGTATGCATGTATGTCCCAAAAGGCAACTTGAGGCAAGTGTAAGGTCAGAAAAGTCAGTCAGAAAAACAGGAAATCCTGTTAACAGGAAAAATCCCATTCTGGAAACAAATATGCAACTGTAAGGGTTTCAAATTGATTGTCATTTCAATATTTACTACATTCCCAAAATGTCAAATACTTATACTAAATATATGAAAAGTGCAATTTCGCACTGGACGCGCGAATGGATTCAAAATATTCAAGCGTCCAGCTAGACGCGAGTTTGACGCGCTATTCCCATTTGGTGTGAACGCACAGTAACGTGGTGCTTTTTTAAATGTTTGATTGCGTTTGTTGTGTTGTACGATGCGAGGGGGCTTCAAAGAGCTCTGAATTACGGCTTTGCAAACATTGCATTTAGCTGTCTTGCTCTGCGGCATTTCCAGTGTGAAGTATTTACACCAAGCTGACATGTTGGCTAGCCGCAAACTGCGGAATGGATTTCCTGAGCGGGGGTGTGATATGTGAATTACACTGGTATCGGTCCCGATACCGATACTGGATCGGATCGGCCCCATCCCTACTTCCTGGGGTCGGAGTGTTCATCGCGAAGTTAGCAGGCGTGTTAGTGTTGTGGGGAACGAGGCGGGAGATTTTTACCGCGCTAGACAAAAATTTGTCTTCTGACCGTGTGCCTCTCCGCAATCGCGGCGACATTATTGTGGTGGAGACTTTGTCTAATGCCACTGGGTATGTTAGACGAGGTTGAAGTATTCATAGGACAGTTAGGGGGCAACGTGGAGGCAGGGTGGGGAGTCGCAATGACAATGACAGTAGTGCGAGCTGTGCACACTCTGCGCGCGCGCGCGCGCGAGGCAGATCTGGCCGCGCCCGCGCTGCTCGTAGCAGGAGCAGAGGCGGTGTGACACGGGGCGAGTGAGCTTTTGAACTAAACAGGTCTTGTCTACTTGTGTTTGTGTGTCATATGAATAATATATATGTGCCCCATACATGGAATCAGAGTGCCTACTGTATGTAGTAAATGGAAAATCTCTACAGCTACTTATGGTGCGTTCACACCGGACGCGAACAGAGCGTCTGGCGCGAGTGATTTCAATGTTAAGTAAATGCAAAGACGCGTTATGCGCGTAAAAAATTCCTGCAGCGCGAATGAGGCGTAGAGCGCGGCGCGGTAGACGCGAATACGCCTCGTTCGCGCGAATTGAGCGTCTGGCGCGTTAAGCGCGAATGATTTTATTAGTGCTTTTTCTGCATTCACGCGTTTGACGCGAATTCGCGTCTGTCGCCCGAGTTGAAAAATCTGAACTTCTGCGTCAATTCGCGCCGCGTTAACCAATCAGGAGCCTGCTTGCTGCTGTCACGTGGTGAAGTGACAGTTTATAATGTTATTTTATGTTTGGCCTCAATAAATTATTTTGTAATATGACTAAAATGCACAACAATAAAGCAAATATTTCACATAAAAACTCGATTTCAATATATGAGAGATACTCATTTTGTATTAAATGCCATTTATTCCATATCTATTCTAGATTATATGAAACAGTATTAATCTAATGTAAAGACAACAAACACAATTTAGTGTATACAAAAAAAAAATTAAAAATCACAGGACAGGTTTCACTTTTGGAGGCTGGCTCCATTTATTATCAAAACAAAAATAAATGACAGATTAGGTGGGTGCGGGCGAGGGTGAACCTCGCGCCGGGCTGTAGAGCGCGGGCTCGTCAGGCAGCGACCACTCGAGGCCGAGGCCTTATACGGCCTACGCTGTCCTCGTCAGCGTCCTCACCGTTAGGTCCACCAAACCTAGCTCCTGGAGCAAATTGTGAAACTCCTGAAACCCTCCGGAGGGTCTGGTGGACCCGAGTACAGCGACGATGTCCCCTACGCAGCTGTTTCTGCTCTCCAGAGCATATACGAGCGGTGACTCTCTCGATTAATGCTAATGCTCGATAAACATCTAAAAAAGATGGCCGCCAACGGGTTTCGAAACTTTCGCGCGTAAATTTCGCTTCAAACTTTTGTTTTTACGCGCGTCAATTTCGCTCTTGACGCGCGAATTAACACAAAGTGGTCAAGCGTATAACTAGACGCGGCAGGCGCGAATTTGACGCGCTATTCGCGTCCGGTGTGAACGCACAGTTACTGTTTACCTGAGCATTCAGTATTGTGCAATATAGCATACAGAAGGTGAGGGACATTTTGGGGGGAAAGAAGTGCTGCATTTTATCATTTAAACGTGACTTTTCATGAAAATTTTATAATCCATGATGGCCGCCACAATATGACGTAATAATATGCAAATTAGATGGGCAAATGTAATCCCTACATAAACTTTGGGTCATCCTTAATATTTCTCTAATTTACAGAAAGTCTCTATCTTTTATCACTTTTAAGATATAGCCTTTTGAAATTAAGATGTCAAAATCAAACGTTTTAGGGAAAAGCCTCTGGCGCCTAAAGGGTTAATACATGGAGACGTGGCTAAATCTACTGTACAGTAGCCTAATATAAGTAGCCTAATAAAATTATTTCTGTCAATATCTTCAAGTTAAACCAAACTTTTATGTTGACGGGTTGCCGTGAAGACCTTTGGGTTTCTGTGTGTATGATATGACGATAAGTTGAGATGAGATGAATTTCATCATGTCATCATATCGTGAGGCAGCAGAGACTGAAAACAGCGCGAGCGTTACTCGTGCTTCAGTGTGTGTGTGTGTGTGTGTGTGAGGTAAATGAAACCGCGCGTTTGTGCCATTCATTCACACAGAGACCAGCAGAACATGCAGGGTTAATATTTAAATAGTCTTTTTGCGGTTTAATATACACAGACACTATATATACTGTATCGTGGTATATATCGGCTACAGTGCTCCTAGTAAAAAAGTTAGTCTGGAGCCCCAAGCTTAGATATACACGGAGCGACTGAAAGCAGCTCCTATTGGTGGGTACCGGTACTACAGAAATGCTGGTATCGTCACATTTAAAAAATTTAAGTACCGACTTGGTACCGAAGTACCGGTACTTTTGACAACACTAATATATACATTAGTTTATGTAGCAGTTAACACACACTATGTATAAACATGAACATGTTTTCCCGCTAGTTTCCGCTGTAGAATTATGTTCACCAACAGCCCAAATCAATGCCTTATTATTAAATAATGTTGATAAGGTACACAACAGCATTGTTTAGGGTAAGATGGGGATTTAGAAATGTTCATCCTTAGTGTGTGTCAACTGCTACATAAACTAATGTAAATATGTACAGTAAGTTAACCTTACAAAAACAGTAAAGCTTTTCACAGGCATTGTTCAACTAATGTTAACTAATTGTGCTGTTAACGTGAATAGATGGATTAGTATATCTGTGAGTTAACATTAACAAAGATTAACTAATGCTGAACAGGGGCGTTGTTCATGGTTAGTTCATGTTAACTAATGTATTTACTAATGGAACCTTATTGTAAAGTATTACCAAAATGTCTAACTTTAAATGAACACAAATAGATTTAATGAATCATGCACTTACCATCATGAAATTCTATAATATCTGTCTATATTTTTCTATAACTTCTAGAGCTTAAAAATTCAAGACATATTTTTAATTGTGATGCAGCTCATGATAGTGTTTTCAACACATCGGTTCACAGTAACTAATGTCTGCACCTGCTGATTTAGGAACACAACTAAATGTTTACTCACATTCTGACTATGATTTACTATAACAAAATATGATAAATGGATGATACATACCTGAAGGAATAAAATCATCACTGTCATCATTGCGATTATCCTCATCCTCATTTTCTTCATCCTCAACATCATTTCCTTCATCATCCTCATTCTGAACATCATCTTCATCCTCCTCCTCATGGCTCTGTTGTTGTTCCTCTGCTGTGGTTTCTTCTCCTCGTCTCTCTATCAGGTTCCTGCAGTCCTCCAGTTTGACGGAGCACATCTTCATCTGCTGTTCTCCAGCGTTACAGTCAGAGGTTTGATCAGCGGATCCATGATCCTGAGCGTCAGTATAACACAGTAAAGTGAGGCTGAGCTCTGAGTCCTGTGTGTCTCTGGATCTCCAGACTGAATCCTGAGCTTCTGTCCCATCAGTCACACACACTGAAACCTTCTCCAGATCCTGACAAACACATCATAGATCAACACAAACAAACAACAACCTGTTGATATTAACCTCATTACTCAGCAGTTATCTCTAGTGGGTATATTGGTGATTTGTTTGCATGATTTGTTTGCATATTTTGCTTCTGTCTCAACTTGAGATGTGCATAAGAAGTGAGAAGCTGACAAAACTTTGGTTTGATTGAGCTGAAGGATGAAATGATGAGCTGCTCAAACCTCTCTGTTGGGTTTGTCTCCTCTTTCTCTCAGCTTTGCCTCCAGTGACGCCACCTCTTTCTTCAGCTGACAGATTTCAGAGATAAAATCCTCAATATCCAGCATGGACAGATCAGTTCCTACTGATTTACAGCAGATCACATCCATCTGCGCTCTCATGGTCAACATCTGAAGACAAACACATCATCATTATTACATGAGGCATTTATAATGAGCTCACACTGATTTAAACTCAAAATGACAAACAGAATAAGAAAATGATTGCATTTTCTGATATTAATATACCGGTAGACATTAATTTCACATATAAATAAACATATGTTTAGGCGTGTATGTTTAATTAATTATCGTAGGAATATCTTTATAATAATACATTATCATTATCTAAAACTGCTGGATTTAAACGCAGATTTCAGAAATTAAACGTGATAATGTGATACTTGTACTCTTTTCTAAGCGTCATTTAAGTGTCCAGCATTGAAAATTAAACGTGTTAACTATGGTTTTATTACAAATATCACAGTTAAAACACAGCTACTGTAGTAAGCAAAGGCTAATGTGTGTTTATAACTACAAATACACTTACTATTACAAATACCCTTTACTATGGTTACTGTGGTAAAATCATGGCTAATTCGTTTTTTTAATGATAAATGCGAATAAGTAGTTCATTTAAAGCTCATTAAAACACTACAGACAGAAAATCAACAATCACACAAACAGTTAAAACAACACACCTCAGTCTGAGCGCGCCAGGCTTCCTCTTCTTCAGTGGTTTAACCGGCGGACTGAAGAGCGTCACAGCGACTCCTACAGGTTTCAGGAAGAAACGCTAGTCAGTAGAATTTTTTTTTTCATTCAGAGGATTAATTTCTTTGCGATAATTATTTTACCTGACATGGTGGCACAAATGTTATGGGAAAACACATGGCATTGAAAATGCATAACCCATGGATCTTTCTTGATTAAATAATATTTAAAATCCCAATGATTTGATTATGGCTTTTATGAATGGCTTTTTAACAAGTCTAGCTCAATCAATCTCTCAAGTTTAAGATACGATCATTGTTCTATTCTGTCCAACACAACTTCATTTACAGAGTTTGGTTCAATCCATCTCTACTGTCTCAATCCACAAGCTCAATGTGACACTGTCTCCTACTGGCAGAAAGAGCTCAATGTACAGTTTCAGGATGAGCTCAATGAGTCTTATCCAGATTTACTGATGAAAAGACATTATGAGGCGGTTTCCTGGAGAGAGATAAAGCCTTGTCTTCACATTAACAGAAATCTGATTTATCTGTCATGGTTTTAAATAGTCCTACACTTAGTCTAAACCAAAGTTTAAGATCCTCCAGGATATATAATTGTGCATAGGGCTGAATTGGGAGAGTAACGTTAGTGGTTTTGGGGTTACCATTGTGGTGAAGTGTTGAACATGTGCTTGGGTTGAGGACCTGCTAACCACCATTCAAATTTAATTTAACAATAAAACAATCACTATTGTAGTATTATAAATACAATAGGTCTGAAACATTAATACATTGACTTTAACACGCTGACATTGATAATCTTTTTTACGGTAAAGTACTGGAAACCAGCTGTCGGTTTTTTACCGTAATTTTTAGATTGATTATGTAAAACTTTTTTTTTACAGTGTACTTCCAAAATCTGTACATTTAACAGTATATTACTGTATATTACTGTAAAATTACATGAAATGTCCCATATGAGAGCTATTACAGTTTTTCATTGTCCATAGTAAGGTCACATACTGTTTAGCAATTAACATTTCTTTTCCGTTTGCTTTTTAAATTTTTTTTATACCGTTAAAATTAAGAAAGAAATTTACAGTGTAAATTTTGTATAATATTCTATTTGTATTCTATTCTATTCAATATTCATTGGAGAATAAGTTGCCCTTTAAGACATTGTTGACACGCTTACAAATTCTCTCATGCACTGTAAAACCTAACAGTAATATGTAAGTTCACAGCACTCAAATATTACCGAAACTTGAATGACTGAAACAGAACTCAAACTGAATGATTATAGAACATTTCTAGATCCCAGAATGATAATTGTATAATTAAGTGATTAATTGAGGGATGATTGAGCATTAGTGATGAACACCTGCTGTTAACAAGCAGAATCACTAAAGGAAAGAGGAACACACGAACTACAACTGACTTCCAGCCACAGCAAAATCAACTGAAGATAAAAGAAGACATTAAATATCTCAAGATCTCAGCAGAGGAGGATTAAACAACTCCACAAACAGCATTACCAGCTTCACTTATTACTAACCAGACTGACTTTATTACTGCCATTCATCTACAGAAGTTCTTATTAGAATTAACAAAGGTTTAGAAGTTGATGATTTGAGTTTCATGTAAGGTCACCATGATGGAGATCAGTGTTTGCTTTAGTTGGGCTCTTGACCCTTGACTTTTGCACTTAAGATTTTCTTTGGCTGCTATAATTGAGTGTTTATAAAACATATTTGTTATGGCACAAAAGGCAAGGAAAAGTCTGATCGGGTGTTGATGGTGAAGGATTGATGATGACGATCATCATTTAGTGACTTGATTCACTGATTTCATTCAGAGTCTTTACTCTGATTAAAAGGGCAACATATTAGTGTTACTCAAAACTGTGATTCTACAGCATAAGAGCTAGCCTTGTTGTGACCATCAGATAATATGAAGGATTTTACAAATAGTTGTGCACAAAAAGTTTCACAGGAAAGCAATTGCATTACTAAGACTCACACAGACATCAAGAATCAGCATATGAACCTCAACAATGGTGACCATTAATTCATGCTGCAATGCATGCTGGGTACTAGCATAATACAAAACTTATCCATGATTCCCAGCATGCATTGTGGCATAAATTATTTTTTAATGGTCACCATTGTTGAGATTCATATGCTGATTCTTGATTACTGTGTAAGTCAGCATGATACCATAGAGGTTTTTAAAATCAACAATGGGCCTTACAGCAGAATCAGATCTATTATAATGAATAATACAAGTAATACATCACCTTTGTAATCAGACATTAGTCTCTGGAAAAGATCAGAGAATCAAGTCACTAAATGATGATTTTTATCATCTAAACACAACCACATGCTCATATTTTCTTTTGGCGTATGTGCCATAACAAATGTGTTTTATAAACACTCAGTTACAGCAGCCAGAGGAAACACTGGTGTTATAAAGTCAATGTCGGTCAGATGTTTTGACTATTTTACATTTACTTGAACTCGATTTTCTAAACCATTTTAATACATTTCACGTAACAATAAGTACGAGCTTGTTTATTTTCCAGCTAATCGGGCTTAGAGAAAACAACGAGAACAAATGCTGCAATGTGATTCAAATTCTTCTCTTACTCTCATTCTCATAGAAACACTCAAAGAAGAGTGTAACGGATGATCATGTTCTGTCAGCATGTCTTGTAAAGGCCGTCCAAAGGCTGTTAAATCTCACATAAAGACACGGAACAGTCTGACTGGAGCAGGAGATCCAGCATAGAGGGGTTCAGTGAATGTGTGTGTGTGTGTGTGTGTGTGTGAAGGACAGAGTGCGTTTAGTCATACGACTATTGTGCGAGACAAGACATCTTAAACGAGAACACTTCAGCTGCCAAGACCGTGCATTACAGCCGAACAAATAGCACCGGATAGTTCAAGGATCTCGCCACCAGGATGGTTCCCCGATAACTAATGATTCCCTAGGAACGTTTTCCTGGTTGCGATCGCACCGCTAGTAGGAAGTTCCCGGTTTTTGGCGTGTTCGCACCACAGGAACTAGGAACCATTTTAGTTCTGGGATCTCCTTTTGGAGGAACTAATTTATCCTACCTCAGAGAGCAGTGAATCAGCGTGAGTGAAAATAATGATGATGTGACGAGCAGCTTCTTCTCCATAGTTCTCCTGAATCCATTTCACTGCGTTCTTCTTTTCGTCTGTGAATCTCTCATCCAGTCTGATGACCAGCAGAAACACTCGAGGACCAGGAGCAGACACTCTCATACACTTCTTCATTTCTGCCTTAGTTTAGTCAATGGGAAAAGAAACTGTTGTTATGTTTAGTACCATTATGATTTCTTATAACTATTTTCCACACGCTTACACAACATAATTGATTAATTTATGAATTATTCCTTTATCAGGTCGAGGAATAAACTAATTTCTTGCCTTTTTAGTTTACCTGAGGTCAGTGTTTTTTTCTAACTCTGTCTTTTTATTGTATTCATTTTTCTGAATTATCCGTTTGATCTTTCATATTCTAATTAGTTTTAAATTTGCTTCTAAAATTTGTTATAGCTGTAAATCAAACTAGTAACTCATTTCTCAAATTATTCCATTCTCATGTGGCCCCCATCATTTTCCAATTCACGTGACAATTTTTGGTGTCTTTTTTTTTATTTTAGAAATCCAATAGCTTTCTTTATAAATAAAGTCAATACTTTAATTTTGTTGTTAAGTAATCAAATTTTGTTAGAATGTCCAGAATAAGATTAATTTTCTTCTTAATTAACTGCATCAGATTAATCAGGTGATTTACTGACCTGTAATTGGTGGTGCCATTTCTCAAGAAATCCTCTTTTTCTGATTCAGATGCTCAATGATCGCTTGTACTTGCACTGCTCACTGCTCTCTCTCTCTCTCTCTCTCTTTCTTGATCTGGATGAATCAATGACGGATGAATGGAAAGGACAGACTGAAACTGCTCAGGTTAACTCCCCGTATTTGAATATATGATCACATGACTGCAGCATGCAAATGTTTCGCTTTAACCTTTCAGAGATATTGTAGTTATTAAAAATTAAATAAAAACTCTTTGTCACTTGTAACAATATTAGCTCAAAGGGGAAATATTAATAATAATCCATAATTACCAATTATGATTAATTTTTAATATTTGGGTCAGTTAATTAGATTAACTTTGAGGTAAGATAACTTAATATTACAATCAATTAATCAGTTCCAAACAACTCTTTGATAATTAATTTATTCTAAGAAAAGTGTCTATTTCATGGTCACTGAAAAATAATTATTCCTTAGCTTGTACAGCACTTAGAGCATGTAACAAGATCAAGATCGTAAAAGGGACTTTGTATGCAAACACAGAATCAGAAACCAAATGCATAATTGTGCACAAGTTTTATTAACTAAATCACAAACATAACTAAACTAAACAAACAAACGAACATACATACATTCACATTCATCCATACATACGCAGGTAATAGAACTATGGAAAAGATCCATTTCAGTATGAAAAGAACCATCAGCTTATCATTTTCAGAGCACCTCATTAAATTGATACTTGCATAGTTTGTGGGTGCAGGACAATTCTTGAAGTGGCTGAAAATTGAGTTCGTTGATGAGTCCGTGAGTGTCAAAAGTCATGGTGCAAGTTGCAGTCTTCTCTGCTGGGTGGAGGAGATATGATAAACTTGCATGGTGGTTTCAAGCACATGGCTGTTGTAAGTGGAAGCCTGCTGAGGGCACGCCGGACGGCACGGCATCCTGAAGTGCCGAGAAGGCCAGGAGTTGATCGTGCCCATTCAGTGATGGTAAAGTTGCAGTTTTTCTGGATTGAAGAAAAGTCTGACTCCCTTTTGGGAGTATGAAAGCATGGCAGGCGTTGCTCAGGCCTGTTTGCTTTAGTTGGGCTCTTGACCCTTGACTTTTGCAATTAAGATTTTCTTTGACTGCTATAATTGAATGTTTATAAAAGATATTTGTTATGGCACAAGCGCCAAAGAAAAGTCTGATTGGGTGGGGGAAGTTTCACAGGCATTTGTTGGGAGAGTGAGTTTGCTGAATTATTCATAAAAATAAATGAATAATTTGTGTGTCTGATTGGTCCAGACGCTACACACTCTAAATAGAAAGTTTTAATTTACTTGGATGCTTCTTAAATAATTTAATTGTTTAATATTATTAATATGTCTAATATTACTCAATATTAGTTTTACTCGATCTTAGCGCTGCGTTCGACACTATAGATCACAAAATACTCTTAGATCGACTACAAAACTACACTGCTGTTCATGGACAGGCATTAAGCTGGTTTAGATCGTACTTATCAGACCGCTACCATTTTGTCTGTTTAAATGGTGAAAAATCGAAGATAACGTCAGTAAACTATGGAGTGCCGCAGGGATCTGTATTAGGCCCTCTGCTATTCTCAATATACATGCTGCCACTTGGTAATATTATAAGAAAACATGGAATTAATTTCCACTGTTATGCTGATGACACTCAATTATATATTTCATCACGACCAGATGAAAACAATAAATTATCTAAATTGACAGAGTGTGTTAAAGATATAAAATACTGGATGACGTGTAATTTTCTGCTATTAAATTCAGATAAAACGGAGGTATTACTTATGGGTCCAAAAAACTGCCCACAAAACCTCTTACAATGCAACTTCAATTTAGAAGGATGTCCTGTTACTTTATCCTCTACAGTAAAATACCTGGGTGTTATACTAGATCGCAACTTGTCTTTCGAAAATCATATTTCATATGTTACAAAAACAGCCTTTTTCCACCTTAGAAACATTGCTAAGTTACGTAATATGCTATCTGTCTCTGATGCAGAAAAGTTAGTTCATGCATTCATGACCTCGAGACTAGATTACTGTAATGCTTTATTAGCTGGTTGTCCTGCATCCTCAATAAACAAGCTACAGTTAATCCAAAATGCAGCTGCTAGAGTTCTTACTAGGTCAAGAAAATATGATCATATAACACCAATTCTATCATCTCTACACTGGTTACCTATTAAGTTCCGTATCAATTACAAAGTATTACTAATGACCTATAAAGCCCTAAATGGTTTAGCTCCTGGGTATTTAACGGAACTTCTATCACCCTACAATCCTTCGCGCTCTTTAAGATCACTAAATTCGAGGCTTCTGGTCATTCCTAGGATATCTAAGACCACTAAAGGAGGGAGGGCATTTTCACATTTAGCTCCTAAACTCTGGAATGGCCTTCCTGATATTGTTCGAGGCTCAGATTCGCTGTCCCAGTTTAAAACTAGATTAAAGACGCATCTCTTTAGCAAAGCATTCACATAATACTTACCTTTTATAATACAGTTGAATCAGATTGAATGCATTAATATTATGAACAGCAGCAACGCTAATTATTTCCCATCTGCTTTTCTGTCGTTATCTCGGGACGCGAGACGACGACTCCACGCCCGTGAGGAGACGACTCCACGCCCGTGAGGAGACGACTCCACGCCCGTGAGGAGACGACTCCACGCCCGTGAGGAGACGACTCCACGCCCGTGAGGAGACGACTCCACGCCGGCCATATGTTATGCCCTAAATTAATGCATGATTAACTAACTGTATTTTTCTATGTACATTTCTGAAATGCACTTTCTGTAAAGCTGCTTTGAGACAATATGTATTGTGAAAAGCGCTATACAAATAAATTTCAATTGAATTGAATTGAATATGTTAGTCAGTACATTTAAAAAGTTTCATTTGGTACATCAATAGTCTGTAGAGGATTTGAAAGTGGGAAAGGACAAGCTAAACATAACTCAGATAATGGTTATGTTTCTAAACTGGAATATGCTCATCATCAACTGTATCTGGTAATTATAAGGGAATTTCGTTTTTTATCAAATTACTTAAAAACGTACAGTCATTGTGTGTGTGTGTTTGGAGCCTATTTCCAGAATATAGTCACATATTTATTGCATATTTGTTATATTTTTGTTTATGTTATAATCCTTGGCCTTCATAGTGTAATTATATTGCAACCTAAAAGCTGTCAAATATCCCCACCTAGTGTTCAAGTCAAATATCTATACCTACAGACATATTTGACCTAATTACAAGAAGATATTTTAATTAAAATAATGCACTTTTATGTATGCACTATTATTTACCACATAAAACATCTCGGTTACTGATGTAACCCTCGTTCCCCTGAAGGAGGAAACGGGAGACGTAACATTGACCTGATGACGTAATTGGGATTGCCTTGATCTACTTCTAGAGCAGTGGTTCTCAAACTGGGGGCCACTAGATGGCGCTAGGGGGGCCGCAAAGAAATTCAATCTAGAATATGAAATTATTTTTACAAATTATTTTACCTGTATGTAAGTTAGGATTGTCCTATGTGAACTATGAATGTATTTAAAAAAATTGAAATATTTAAAAAATAATATCAATTATACACAGCACATTACGCTGAAACGTCACCAAACCGTTGAGGTAGGCCTACTAGTGAACACAACGACATGAACACGCTGATAAATGCCAAGACTATTTAAAATGGACAAGTTTTTAGATAGAGGATGCAGTGTCTCAGCTGAGAAGGTCACAACAGAAGAGCCCAGCGTGAAAAAAACGAAACTGCGTAAATTTGACGACTCGTACATAAAATATGGCTTTATGGAATATAGTGACGGCAGACCACAGTGCACACTGTGTTTGAAGATTTTATCCGTTGAAGCACTGAAACCATGTAAACTCAACCGACATCTCACAACAATTCATCCGGAGCATGCAAATAAAAGTAAGGATTTTTTTCAGAGAAAGAAAGAATACGTCAAGCAAAAGGTATGACTGACTAACATCACGACAATACCTGAGAAAGCACAGCAAGCATCGTATCTTGCAGCCCTGCGAATAGCCAAATGTAAAAAGCCTCACACAGTCGGAGAGGAATTAATACTTCCAGCAGCAGTGGATATGTGCCGAGTGATGGTCGGGGAGGAGGCCGCGAATAAGATTAAATCCATACCGCTGTCCAACGATACAGTAAGCAGGCGGATCAAAGGCATCTCTTTTGATGTAAAATCTCAACTGACCGAAAGATTACGATCGTGTGAGCAGTTCGCGCTTCAGCTTGATGAATGCACTGACGTTAGTAGTGCTGCGCAGGTATTAGTGTACGTTCGATATTTATGGGACAGTAAAATTATGGAAGATTTTTTATTTTCAAAAGAACTCGAGGGGAGAGCCACAGGTGAGGAAATTTTCAAAATGTTGGACACTTTTATGGTAGAAGAAAATCTGAGCTGGGAAAAATGCGTGTCTGTTTGCACTGATGGTGCGGCAGCAATGACTGGGCACAGGAGTGGAGTTGTCACCCGAATTCAAGCCATAAATCCAAAGATCGCAGCCACTCACTGTATGCTTCATCGTCAAGCACTTGCATCGAAATTAATGGCACCCGACCTGCATGATGTGTTGGAAGTAGTAGTAGCGGCTGTCAACTTCGTGAAGTCAAGACCGCTGAAGTCACGTCTCTTCGCAAAACTTTGCACAGAGATGGGAGCAGCTCATGATCGGCTACTGTTCCATTCAGAGGTGCGGTGGCTCTCTCGTGGAAAGGTTTTAGAGCGAGTGTTTGAGCTCAGACGTGAGCTTCATGATTTTTTGAAAGAACATAAACCTGATCTAGAGCTGTTTTTTTCTGACCAACAGTGGATGGCAAAACTAGCCTACCTTGCAGACATTTTCAGTAGTCTCAATGGACTGAATCTGTCCATTCAGGGATGTTATTCCACAATACTGGAGGCAAGTGACAAAATAAATGCATTCAGGAGAAAAATTGACCTGTGGGTACGTAAACTACAAAGCGGCATCACTGACATGTTTCCAAATATATCTGAATTTTTGGATACAAACTGCATGGCAGTGGACTTCATGCTCAACACCATTACCAGTCACCTCACATTTCAGTCGCTACTTCACAGACATTGACATGGAGAAATATGACTGGGTTCGAGATCCCTTTTCTTGTGATGTGATGGCCAGTGGCCTCAGTGGAAAGGCTGAAGATGAACTTTTGGAACTGTCCAGTGATCGTACTCTCAGGATGAGATTTAATCAGCAGGGCCCAGCAGAATTTTGGCCCACAGTTGAAAAGGAGTACAAGGAGGTTGCTCTTCAGGCCATGAGAATATTGCTGCCTTTCCCAACAACATACCTTTGTGAGACATCTTTCTCAGCCATGATGGCAATAAAGACAAAATACAGGGCACGGCTTAATGTGAAAGATGACTTGAGAGTTTGCCTGTCCCCAATAACACCCAGAATTGATAAGCTCTGCAAAGAAAGACAGTCTCACCCTTCCCACTGAGGTTGTGTGTACTTGAACAGTGGTTACTAAATTGATGTGTCTGTATTGCATGATTTCTTTTATATTGTAAAACTTGTATAATATTGTATGTCTTCCATATTGAAAAACTATTTCTTTAAGTAGAGCAGAATTTTTTTTATGTTTCTTGCAGAAAAACAGATTGCTGTTCAAATTGCAAACCAAACTTGAGCCACTGTCATTTATTACATTAAAATGTAAGAAGTTTAATGCACTTTTTTACAACCATATGTAAATTAATTTTTCAGTATTCATCTTCTACTATGGACATCAGAAATTACTGTTCAGTATTCAATACTTTTGTTGCACTTTTCAGACAATATTATTGTTAACTGTCAAAATTATTTTTTATAACAATTTGTTATATTTTATGAAATGTAGAATTTAACAAATTTTGTATATTCAACATCAGAGACATAAGGCTACAAACAGAATTGTTGTTCCAGCATTGTACAAATTCATTTGTTTTTGGTACAATCTAAAATTTGTAAGTAAAATTGTAAGTTTGAGGATGTTTTCGTCATGAGTTTTCTTTTGGGGGGCCACAAAAGGATTCAACCTACACAAGGGGGCCTCCTCCTGAAAAAGTTTGAGAACCACTGTTCTAGAGTATTAAAATGAGCCAATGCACATTGGCATGCGATAATTGCCTCAGGTGCTCTGCTTGCAGCGCAAGCATATAACAAGCAGCAGGTGCGTCACATTTGTTTTACGCTGAGGAGCCGAGACGTGTTCGGCCGTACAGCGATGGTCAGCAATGGTGACGACGGGACGTTATGTCTCTCGTTCCCTCCTTCAGGGAACGAGGGTTACATCAGTAACCGAGACGTTCACTATCAGTAGCTCGGCGTAATTGTAATTTTAATATGCAAATGACACATTTCTGAGCGCTTTACAGAAATTTGCTGTTGGTGTATTAGCCTAAAACAACACGCTCACCAGATTGTTTATCTAAATAGCCCTATGTTGTTAGAAATGACTGTTTACCATGTATGCGGCGCATCCCATGCAACAAGAGATTAACACCAGACTAACTTTTCCACTGGTTGCACTGGTGCTACCAACTTTCTCAGTTGGTCGCACCAGCATATAATTTGGTCGACCTTTTTTTTTTTGCTACATGCCATGGGATTAATCAATGCATGCTGATGAATAGCTGTCTTAATCTGCATACCCTAGTTTTGCACTGATGTAAAGACTGACAGTGACACAATAAGACCTCATGTTAGCAAAATGTTTTAATCTTTTAACTCAAAAAAAAAAAAAAACTATTAAAAAAACATGCGTGTTCTTTAATGTTTGATTATAATTTTACTGTCTTCACATAGGGATGGGAATTGATAAGATTTTATCAATAATAATGCCACTGATGATTCTGATTATCAATCCGATTCTTTAACGATTCTCTTATCGATTCTTGATAGCACTGTGTGGAAAAACGTAGTCATATGCTTTTCAAAAAAAAAAAAGTGGTTATATTTATTTGAAAGCTTAAGCTTGAGTAAGAAAACTGTACTTTTTATGTTATTTATGTAATAAATAGAACCTTATTGTAAAGTGTTACTGATTAGTTATACACCGATTCAGACGTCTCCTGAGTTCACTGTTGGAAAGATCAGTTGTTTTAACCATTCATTAAAATTAATCGGTTCAAAGGAGTCATTCGTTCGCGGATTGGACGCGTTGTGTGATTATCCCAGCATTTAGGACATGGAGATCCAAGATTTGTGTCAACACAGAAAACATTTCATCATGCTTCAAGATTCTGACGCAAGTGCTAAGATGGATAACGATTGGCCAAGAGAAAAAGTGCTAAGATTCCGATTTGGCCAGAGAAATGTCAATTATAAGAATTATCCAATAATGTTTTGCAATTCTAGCCTGCATGGCAGTTACTGTGAATCAACCCCAGCAGGCCTTGGGCTCCGTAAGCCAAAGCAATAGCATCCACTATCCAGTGGGCCATCCTCTGCTTGGAGACAGCCTTTCCCTTCTGCTGGCCTCCGTAACAGACGAAGAGCTGATCTGAGGTCCTGAGGCTTTGCGTTCTGTCCATGTAAAGACGCAGAGCACGAATGGGACAGAGAAAAAGCCAGGGCTGGGTCTGCCTCCTCCAAAGGCCGCGCTTGCAGGTTCACCACCTGGTCCCGGAACCCTCTTGATGGAGGCCAATGCAATCAGGAGTACTGTTTTACAGGACAGAAATCTTAACTCCGCTGACTGCAAAGGCTCAAAGGGTGGTCTCTGAAGTGCCGAAAGGACCAGGACAAATCCCAAGAGGGTAAAGAGAGCTGGCGAGGCGGATTTAGTCTCCTCGCCCCCCTCAGGAACCTGACAATCAGGTCATGCTCACCCAGCGACTTACCTTCAACTGCATTGTGATGTGCGGTGATAGCGGCAACATACTCTTTAAGGGTGGAGGGAGACAGCCTTCGCTCAAACCTATCTTGCAGGAAGGAAAGCACGGCTCTGATCAAGCAAGTTCGGAGGTTCTCCTCGTGAGAAGAACACCACTCAACGAACAGATTCCCCTTTAACGCATAGAGGCGCCTTGTAGAGGGGGAATGAGCCAGTTGTCGAGGTAAATGAGAATGCTTTGTACTGATATGCCCGCCCCTGGAATGCAAAGTGAAGAAACAGTCTGTGTAGAGGGGGAATCGAGACAAGAAAGTACACGTCCTTCAGGTCGATCACTGCAGACCAATCTTGGGGGCGGATGCACTTGAAAATGCGCTTCTGCGTAAGCATCTTGAAAGGCAGCCTGTGAAGGAATCGGCTCAAGACACGCAGGTCCAAGACAGGTTGTAACCCACTGCTTTTCTTGGGTACAATGAAGTAAGGGCTGTAGAAGCCAGTCTACAGCCCCCATCGAACCAGCAACCTTCAATTTACCAGTTCAGTGGTTTAACCCACTAGACCACCATCTCCACTTTAAACACAGTCAGTAACAAGGCGCAGCTCAACCCCGACTCAGAACTACCTTCATGCAGCATGACTGACTCGGGAAAGCATGGCTTCCAAGTCTGAATCTGATTCAGCATGAGCATGCACACCATTATAGTGGGAGCTCAGCATCATCATCATCATTTCCAGAGTGTAACAGCCCTCTCTCTGATGCAGCGATCTATCGCTGATCTCTGTCTAATCCTCCCCTGGAGCCCCAAATGAAATGCTAGGTCCATCATGAGAATGATCAGCATCCCATCGAGAAGCTGCCAGGTATGCAGAACAGTGAATGTGGTCGTCAACTTGACACACTGATTGTTTAACCTTAATGAAAAAGGCAAGACAAACAACGTGCTGATGTGGACATGTTCTCATAAGAGAATATAACCACCCACAAACAGAGTCTCAACATGTTTGTGATGCGATAGAAGAGTGAGGGGGAGTGAGATTGTGGCCAGCGCTGTGTGCGCTGTAATACCAACACCAGATTGAAGAGGCAATCTCCTGTGGAAGCAGACTCGTTTGAAGTGTAACACTGTCAGAAGATTGTAGAGCAGGAACAGTAGAACCGCTCGGCTCCAAAGCGAAAGACAAATATGCTACGCACCTTCTGCTCGTTATATGCTCGCGCTGCAAGCAGAGCAACTGATGCAATTATCGCATGCCAATGTGCATTTGGCTCGTTTTAATACTCTCAAAATAGATTGGTATCTCAAGGCGATTCCAATTACGTTGATGTTATGTTGAACGTGAGCGACTGATAGGGAAACATATAAAATGGTTCTGATATATAGTATGTTAAAAACTACAAACTCACATAAAAAGTCAAGTCAAACTGACCAACAAAAAGAAATACTGATCACCATAATGATGACCCATCATTTTCAAGACAAAATCAACATCTAGTTGTTTAATCCTCCTCTGAGATCTTCAGAGATGTAATGTCTTCTTTTCTCTTTAGTTAATCAGAATTCTAACCAGACTGACTTTATTTCTGTCAGACGTCTACAGGAGTTGTTATTGAGAATTAACATTAATTAGATTTTTTTGTGTCTGCTGTGACAGTGTGTTTGTCAAACATATTAGCTAATAGTAATAGCTCAAGTTACAATCATTGTTCTATTCTGTCCAACACAACTTCATATACAGAGTTTAGTTCAATCCATCTCTAACTCTCTCAAACCACATGAAAGCACAATGTGACACTGCCTCCTACTGGCAGAAAGAGCTCAATGTATAGTTTCAGGATGAGCTCAAGGAGTCCTTTATCCAGATTTACTGAAGAAAAGACACTATGATGATTCAGGAGCAGTTTGTTCTTTAGCGTGTTTCTTCTGGTGGGTCTGAAAACTACCTAAATAAGCGAATCTCTCGTTGCAGATGGAGCAGCGGTAAGGCTTCTCTCCTGTATGAACTCGCACATGAGTCTTCAGGACGTCTAACCGAGCAAACGTCTTGTCACACTGAGAACACTTGAACGGTCTTTCTCCTGTATGAATCCGCTGGTGATTTTTTAAGGTACACTGTTTAGCGAAACTCTTCCCACAAACGCTACAGTGATACGGTCTTTCTCCAGTGTGAACTCTCTGATGAAGTCCCAAACAAGCCATACTAAAGAAGCTCTTCCCGCAGTCGGAGCACAGGTACGGTTTCTCTCCGGTGTGAGTCCTCTCATGGCAAATCAAATAAAAATTTTGACGGAATCTTTTATCGCAGTGTGAACACTGATATGGTTTCTCCTGAGAGTGCATTTTCTGGTGTGACTTTAGACAGGTTGAGTTTGTGAAGGTTTTCCCACATTCGCTGCACTGGTAAGGCCTCTCGTTGGTGTGAACGCGCACATGCTTCTTCAAATGGGATGCATACATGAATCTTCTATCGCAGTGAGGACACTTGTACGGCTTTTCGCCCGTGTGGATTCGCTTATGAACATTAAGATTCCCTTTGTGGAAGAAATACTTGTCGCACTCGCTGCAGTGGAAAGTCTTTTCGCCAGTGTGTGTCTTCATATGAACTGTGATATTAGATGGAGTGGTGAAAAAATCCTTCCCGCACTGTTCGCAGTGAAACTCCTTCTTCACTCTGTGCTCTTTTGAGTGACGTCTCTGCTCTTCTAAGGTAGGAAAGCTGATGTTACATCTCTTGCAGGAGAAGCTTTTCTGTTCTGTGTGTGTTCTCTCATGTCTCGCTAAATTTCTCTGTGAGCTCAATGTTTTCCCACAGGTGACGCAGGAGAAACTCTTGACCTTCAGCTGATCTTTTGATGTCGAGGTTGTTTCCTCATCAGAAGATGAACCTCCATTCACATCTGAAAAGAAAAAAAGGTATTAAAATCTTTGTTAATGTTAACATACACGTATACTAATGCATCTATTCACTTTAACAGCACAATTAGTAAACATTAGTTAACATGAACTAACATGAACAATGCCTTAAAGTAAACAGTAAAGATTTACTGTTTTGTAAGGTTAACTTACTGTACATATTTACTAGAGATGTCACAATACCAAAATTCCAGTAGTCGGAACCGATACCATTCAAATTTTACGGTTCTCGGTACCAATTTCGGTACCACAGCAAAATCTGTTGGAACTATTTTTCTATTTTATTTAAATATTTGAAAAAAATATTAAATTCAATTCAATGACTTTATTATTTATGACGGTAAGCATAAGTCAATTATTCATATAAGCATTGAAGACTATATGTCGTTTAAACCTAAATATTGCTAATAAAAAAAATCAAGTGAAAAATAAACAACCTTCTATGCACACATTATTATTATTAGTAGTAGTATTTTTAATACATGGAGACGTGGCTAAATCTATTTTACAGTAGCCTAATATAATTATAATAATTAATTTCTTCAAGTTAAACCGAACCTTTATTTTGACGGGTTGCCGTGAAGACCTTTGAGTTTCTGTGTGTGTATGATATGACGATAGTTTTTCTCAAATGAAACGATAAAATGCTCATGAAGTGACTCTCAGAGCGGCTCTGGAGATGAAGTTCATCATGTCATCATATCGTGAGGCAGCAGAGACTGAAAACAGCGCGAGCGTCACTCGTGCTTCAGTGTGTGTGTGTGTGTGTGAGAGAGGTAAATGAAACCGCATGTTTGCGCCATTCATTCACACAGAGACCAGCAGAACATGCAGGGTTAATATTTAAATAGTCTTTTTGCAGTTTAATATACACAGACACTACATATATCGTGGTATATATCGGCTACAGTGCTCCTAGTAAAAGAGTTAGTCTGAAGCCCCGCACTTAGATATACACGGAGCGACTGAAAGCAGCTCCTATTGGTGGGTACCGGTACTACAGAAATGCTGGTATTGTCACATTTAAAAAATGTCAGTACTGACTTGGTACCGAAGTACCGGTACTTTTGACAACACTAATATATACATTAGTTTATGTAGCAGTTAACACACACTATGTATAAACATGAACATGTTTTCCCGCTAGTTTCCGCTGTAGAATTATGTTCACCAACAGCCCAAATCAATGCCTTATTATTAAATAATGTTGATAAGGTACACAACAGCATTGTTTAGGGTAAGATGGGGATTTAGAAATGTTCATCCTTAGTGTGTGTCAACTGCTACATAAACTAATGTAAATATGTACAGTAAGTTAACCTTACAAAACAGTAAAGCTTTTCACAGGCATTGTTCAAGGTTAGTTCATGTTAACTAATGTTAACTAATTGTGCTGTTAACGTGAATAGATGCATTAGTATATGTGTGAGTTAACAAACAAAGATGAACTAATGCTGAACAGGGGCGTTGTTCATGGTTAGTTCATGTTAACTTGTTCTGCCCCCGTTTCTGTGTGTGTATGGCACGGCCTAGCCTGTTACATCAGCTCTGCAGATAGCTAATAGTTTCCAAAAGACAAAGAATGAAGCTTGTTTATCCTTTCCAAACTTTACTCAGGGAGCACTGTAAAACTGCAACAGTATTTCATTCAAATACAGAAGTTGTTCAAGAACAATATTGAAATTTAGTCTGTTAATGCGCTAGCTTAATGTTGACTTCTATGGGAAATTACATTACGAAGCTAACGTTTAGCATATGCTATCAAAATACACATTTAGAACTCAACGTCATTAACAAAGGTTTTCATTACTAGTATTCTTAGTTAGTGGTCGGCCGATATTTGGCACTTTTGAAATATCGGCATCAGCCGATAAGTTTTTCTGATTGGCCGGTGTGTTGGAAGCGGGACTGTTATTGTGACGGCGCTCCGGACTTTTATTTTGACGGGCGGCGCTGAGAACACACCAGTGCCAGAAGAGAACGGCAACGGCAGCTCCTCAGATCACACAGCGCTCACTCACATTCTCCGTCTTCATTAGTTTACGATCTCTGTCAGTCATATCTAATACTTTGTTAGACAGAACTGGTAAACAAAGAAAGTAAATGGTATGCGAAGTAAAATGTTTGCTTTTATATTATTTGTAACAGAAAATGCAAACAATCAGGCTAAAATACTTTCTCATTTGCCGTCAACATTCAGCAAATGCGCATCTACGTCAATTAAACAAATCTCTGAATATCTAATAAACATTTCATTTCACAAACCTTGCAGATTTAATCGAATCCAGCTGTGATATCTTGTGAAGTGTGCATTACAGTCTGCGAGTGACGGTCGGTCCGTGCGAAGTGAGTGAATGCGAACAGAAGATCAGCTTCACAGGAGACGCGATCGAAAAAATTTTAATCCTTCATTTTAAAATATGCTGATATATAACCAGTTGCCAACTGTGTCATATTTATATCTGTGATATATCCAGTTGCCAACTGTGTCATATTCATATCGTTTTCACTGTGTGCTGTATGTAATATTAGCGTTACCTTGTCTTAATTGAAAAAATATGATTACCAGCACGAAATTACCAGATTACTGAGTGCCCTGTTACAGTGTTTACTTCCTTTTTATTCACATATTCATATTTCTAAACAATTACTTGTGAAAAATACTGTAATAGGATTGCAGATTCAAGAAGTTGCCATCTAAAGTATAAAAACATGTTTATTTTAAAGATTTGTTTTCTAATTTATTAAATATTGATTAAAATAAATATATATAAAAATATCGGCTTTATGTCGGCCATCGGCCACCCTGCTCTCTAAGATATCGGCATCGGCCATCAAAAAACTAATATCGGTCGACCACTATTCTTAGTGCTAGATGTTGAAATAACAGTATGACTTCGTACTTACAGGCGTTTTAAAGTTTTTTTCTGGCCAAATTAAATACAGAGAGAAAAATATGTGCGTTGTTCATGGTTAGTTCATGTTAACTAATGCATTAACTAATGGAACCTTATTTTAAAGTATTACCAAAATGTCTAACTTTAAATTAACACAAATAGATTTAATGAATCATGCACTTACCATCATGAAATTCTATAATATCTGTCTATATTTTTCTATAACTTCTAGAGCTGAAAATTTAAAGTCCAACTGAAATCAAAATTGAACCTATTTACTTTGTTAGCGCATATTAATAGTCTTGTGGTGAAAAATTAATCCGTGCAAGTTAATACACAGAAAAAAATTGTTTGCCGTCGTAATCTTTAATCAAAGTCTGAAAAGTTACTTCCGGTCTGGAATGGCCGGTCCTTCTCTGATGATGTAGGTTTCAGGGTTTTTCCTGGCTCAAAATGAGGCGGAGGTGGTAAAATCCTAATAATGTATTTTAATAATAAGGTAATTAAATTAGTATTTTTTGTAGGTCATCATATAGCCTAATGTGTTTCCCACATTCATTTTGTGGGTGGAACTCAGTACCTCTAGGGGGGTCCAGGGGCATGCACCCCCAGAAGAATGTTTTTTACATTTTAAAGATAAATTCATTAATCTGGTGCACTTTGAGTCACTGTTCAACTGTTAAAAATAAATAATCCACCCGCAAACCACCTATATTCTTTGATTTAGATATCTGCATCTGATCATCACATTACAATTTTTCAAATTCTCAGTGTTAAGCATGATGGTGTGGTGACATATCACACTGAAGTAGGCTGATTTAAAATGAACATTTATTTAAAATTCAAGTGTTGCTGTGAGATGCGCTATGGTTCTGCTGTGATCTTTGTTTGGAACTATTTTCGCTGCAGAAACAGAACAAAAACAGTCATTGCGTCTAAAATGTAAGTGACTTAATTTAACTGTTTATTGAACTGTTATGAAATCAGTCTCGGTTTCAATCTTGATGGCATTCAGGAAAACAGCACTCTTGTCATGTGTAGCCTATAGGCTATACACTCACCTAAAGGATTATTAGGAACACCATACTAATACTGTGTTTGACCCCCTTTCGCCTTCAGAACTGCCTTAATTCTACGTGGCATTGATTCAACAAGGTGCTGAAAGCATTCTTTAGAAATGTTGGCCCATATTGATAGGATAGCATCTTGCAGTTGATGGAGATTTGTGGGATGCACATCCAGGGCACGAAGCTCCCGTTCCACCACATCCCAAAGATGCTCTATTGGGTTGAGATCTGGTGACTGTGGGGGCCATTTTAGTACAGTGAACTCATTGTCATGTTCAAGAAACCAATTTGAAATGATTCGAGCTTTGTGACATGGTGCATTATCCTGCTGGAAGTAGCCATCAGAGGATGGGTACATGGTGGTCATAAAGGGATGGACATGGTCAGAAACAATGCTCAGGTAGGCTGTGGCATTTAAACGATGCCCAATTGGCACTGAGGGGCCTAAAGTGTGCCAAGAAAACATCCCCCACACCATTACACCACCACCACCAGCCTGCACAGCGGTAACAAGGCATGATGGATCCATGTTCTCATTCTGTTTACGCCAAATTCTGACTCTACCATCTGAATGTTTCAACAGAAATCGAGACTCATCAGACCAGGCAACATTTTTCCAGTCTTCAACTGTCCAATTTTGGTGAGCTCGTGCAAATTGTAGCCTCTTTTTCCTATTTGTAGTGGAGATGAGTGGTACCCGGTGGGGTCTTCTGCTGTTGTAGCCCATCCGCCTCAAGGTTGTGGCTTCACAAATGCTTTGCTGCAAACCTCGGTTGTAACGAGTGGTTATTTCAGTCAAAGTTGCTCTTCTATCAGCTTGAATCAGTCGGCCCATTCTCCTCTGACCTCTAGCATCAACAAGGCATTTTCGCACACAGGACTGCCGCATACTGGATGTTTTTCCCTTTTCACACCATTCTTTGTAAACCCTAGAAATGGTTGTGCGTGAAAATCCCAGTAACTGAGCAGATTGTGAAATACTCAGACCGGCCCATCTGGCACCAACAACCATGCCACGCTCAAAATTGCTTAAATCACCTTTCTTTCCCATTCTGACATTCAGTTTGGAGTTCAGGAGATTGTCTTGACCAGGCAAAACTGCCGGTTAGGACATTTGTAAAAAAAAAAAAAAAAAAAAGCCTCAACAGGCCATATCACACTATATTGCACTGTCCTCCTGTTACTTTGTCGACTAAACGCCCGAGTGATTGTGTACTGTCGGGAAGACGGAGATGCACTTTATTGCGTGTATATGCTACGCACTGAAAATACTTGGTTAGGATTAGGGGTGAGGAGTGCGTGCGTATGACACGCCATAAAGTGCATTTCATATGCATGCAAAAACAAATTTTTGCGTATAAATCAATATTGAAATGGCACGAGAAATAACATTCGTGGTACAGATACGCATTTTCATGAGATCGGGCTCGCTGTCGCTTTTGGCTTTGAAACCAATTCCATCTTTTTCTTTTTTTTCCCTCCAACTCACAACTAGCGTCTTTTCTCTCTCCCGGCAGTCGCCACAAGCAGTCCCGCCGGCGCTTTCCCATACAAAGACCATGTGACTGACAAGAGGGTTCACTCCTCCTATACGCTAAGGAACCGAGAGTGGTCATCCAGTCTCTTTGGTAGAGAGAGAGAGAGAGAGACGAGGTAAACAAACAAGCATGCAAATGGAATTATCGCGGCCGGAAAAATGATCGAGCTAATTTTTTTTATCGTGCGATTAATTGATTTATTGACTATCGCGACAGGCCTACGTTCATTGCGTTTTACCGTGATGAGAGTTCCGTGTCTTTATTAAACTCAAAACATTATAATTTATCGGTCATCCACCCTCGATTAATTGGAATGGAATGTTTGTATTACTTGGCCCGCCCGACCTGCGGACTATACGGTTAGAGAATGGACACAAGCTGTTGCCTTTGGCTTGCTCAGTTGGGGATATTTTGGGGATATTTAATTTAATTTTATCAATCAATAAATTCCTCTTGAAATAAACTTTGTTGTATTATTTAAATTTAATACTGTGAAGCTGCTTTGATACAATCTGTATTGTGAAAAGCGCTATACAAATAAACTTGACTTGACAAGCGGTAGCCGCAACAGAACCGTCACGGTGGAAAAACTGTATCTGACCATGTGACTGTCTGTCTGAATTTTGTCGAGAGCCGGAGGCGGCACGAAATTTGACGGAGGCGGCCGCCTCCTAATTCTCTATGCAGGAAAAACCCTGGGTTTGACGTAGGGGTGACCCCGAATAGTCGAAGATTCGATGCTTCGATAGGAGGAGCCTGATTCGACTACCGATCTCACGGTCGAATCTTCGCAGAGGTGTTATGAAACGAGGATCATGCCACTTTGGCTATATGAGGGCGCTCAATGTCTGATTTCACATAGAACTACCGGTTTTCTGTCAATACATTAAAGGACAACTCCAGTGAAAAATGAACCTTGGGGTAATTAACACATGGTTACCGAGTCGATCGTTCCCTGGGGTGCGTTTTCATGAAAATCGAATATAAAGTGTTTTATCTCTAAAAACAGATTGGCGTTCGTGGCTCGATTAATCGAGTCTGTTTTCCAAGATGCCCGCTGCCTGTAAACGCGTAATGTACTGTCTTTATAAAGTATCTTCTTATTAAACTGTCTGTACACTTAAAACGCTCTCAATGCTTCGATTTGCATGTAGGGACCCTCATTATGCTACCGTGTTAGTGTGAGGCTATTTTGAGCCTTGTTAGTGGTATTAACTAGCGATTTGTTTTTACTTACTCTGTACCCCATATACTAGTGTTATGAGCTAATCTGTTTTTATAAATAAAACTCTTTACATTCGATTATCATGAAAACGCACCCCAGGGAACGATCGACTCGGTAACCATGTGTTAATTACCCCAAGGTTAATTTTTCACTGGAGTTGTCCTTTAATATTCAGCCTATTATGATAATGCTGTACATAAAAATGTGCAAAGAAAGAAGCTTTTAATAAATATTTTTTTAACGTGCGTGAATAAATACAAACAACCCGTGACAGATTTAAGTTTCACTTTCGATCCGTGACCGACAGAGGAGCGTCTTGGCGGCAAGGATTTAAATCTTTAACAATGTCTGGGATAAGAAAATCTAAAGTGTGGATGTACACCATCAGAAAGGATATTCTCCAAGGCTGGATTTAGCATCAGGAAAACCATGATCGCACTTCTGCCGGCCAACGTTAACAAGTTGGTTTTCACACAGGACATTCTAAAATGCTTAACGTGAAAAAAGCTTTTAAAACGCTTAAAAGGCACTTTAACGTGGCTTAATGTACACAGTACACACTTTATTAAGAAACCATACTATGTGCAGATAAGCAGATGAACCCAGAATATGAACGCAATGCTTTCCTCCTATATTAAAGCGTTTTCATATTTTAATTTAACTATTTTAGGAGATTAAGTCGTTACACGTTTTTCACGTTACGTGTTTTAGAATGTATTTTATCCGCGCGCACAATTTGAAAAGACTCCAACGGACACAGACAGAGTGAAAGACTGGATTTGTTCTCTCGATCGGGTATCGGGTACAAGTGATGTCAAAACTTTTCAGCCGGTTCTAATTAGATTTTTGGATGCTGTGAACATGTTTAGCTAAAGACTGCGACTGCAGTTTAGCATTTATTGTTGTTTCTGCAGTTAAAAAGACAAAGTTGAAAATTCTGGCTACTATCGTTATTTTAATAATTTCTTTATTTTTATTTTATTTATTGATCTGTCAGGGTTATCTAATCTAACTATTTGTGGCTTGTGTTTTGAATATATGTTCCTCTGCACTTTAGGCATTTTGCGTGTGCATTTGCTCCTCATCCTGTGACTTGATTCTGATTTATTTCGTTTTGTATTTTTATTTATTAGAAAGGTATATTCTGTTCTAATTTAATTCAGTAAATTAATTGTTTATTTTTTCGGCGCATGATGCATCGATGTTGTGCTGTAGCCTACTTACAGTTTTCAACACATCGGTTCACAGTAACTAATGTCTGCACCTGCTGATTTAGGAGCACAACTACATTTTTACACACATTCTGACTATGATTTGCCATAACAAAAGATCATAAATGGAAGGTACATACCTGAAGGAATAAAATCATCATTGTCATCATTTCGATTATCCTCATCCTCATTTTCTTCATCCTCAACATCATTTCCTTCATCATCCTCATTCTGAACATCATCTTCATCCTCATCCTCATGGCTCTGTTGTTCTTCCTCTGCTGTGGTTTCTTCTCCTCGTCTCTCTATCAGGTTCCTGCAGTCCTCCAGTTTGACGGAGCACATCTTCATCTGCTGTTCTCCAGCGTTACAGTCAGAGGTTTGATCAGCGGATCCATGATCCTGAGCGTCAGTATAACACAGTAAAGTGAGGCTGAGCTCTGAGTCCTGTGTGTCTCTGGATCTCCAGACTGAATCCTGAGCTTCTGTCCCATCAGTCACACACACTGAAACCTTCTCCACATCCTGACAAACACATCATAGATCAACACAAATAAACAACAACCAGTTGATATTAGTCTCATTACTCAGCAGTTATCTCTAGTGGGTATACTGGTTATTTGTTTGCATATTTTGCTTCTGGCTTAATTTGAGATGTGCATAAGAAGTGAGAAGCTAACAAAACTTAGGTTTGATTGAGCTGAAGGATGAAATGATGAGCTTCTCAAACCTCTCTGTTGGGTTTGTCTCCTCTTTCTCTCAGCTTTGCCTCCAGTGACGCCACCTCTTTCTTCAGCTGACAGATTTCAGTGATGAAATCCTCAATATCCAGCATGGACAGATCAGTTCCTACTGATTTACAGCAGATCACATCCATCTGTGCTCTCATGGTCAACATCTGAAGACAAACATCATCATTATTTCATGAGGAATTTATAATGAACTCACACTGATTTAAACTCAAAATGACAAACAGAATAAGAAAATGATTGCATTTTCTGATAATATTAATATACCGGTAGACATTAATTTCACATATAAATAAACATATGTTTAGGCGTGTATGTTTAATTAATTATCGTAGGAATATCTTTATAATAATACATTATCATTATCTAAAACTGCTGGATTTAAACGCGGATTTCAGAAATTAAACGTGATAATGTGATACTTGTACTCTTTTCTAAGTGTCATTTAAGTGTCCAGCATTGAAAATTAAACGTGTTAACTATGGTTTTATTACAAATATCAGAGTTAAAACACAGCTACTGTAGTAAGCAAAGGCTAATGTGTGTTTATAACTACAAATACACTTACTATTACAAATACCCTTTACTATGGTTACTGTGGTAAAATCATGGCTAATTCGTTTTTTTAATGATAAATGCGAATAAGTAGTTCATTTAAAGCTCATTAAAACACTACAGACAGAAAATCAACAATCACACAAACAGTTAAAAACAACACACCTCAGTCTGAGCGCGCCAGGCTTCCTCTTCTTCAGTGGTTTTACCGGCGGACTGAAGAGCGTCACAGCGACTCCTACAGGTTTCAGGAAGAAACGCCAGTCAGTAGATATCGTGTCTACAGAAGGAAGAGGGAGAAAAAAGTTTTTCCATCCAGAGGATTCATTTATTTGCGGTAATTATCTTACCTGACATGGTGGCACAAATGCTCTGAGGAAACACATGACATTGAAAATGCGTAACATTGTGTGAAAGGAAAACCATGTATTTTTCTTGATTAAATAAAACTTATCCCAGTAGAAACCATCCAACAATGGGAAAAATGGTGCAATTGCCTTACAATCATCCTTGAGCCACTTTCAACACTTAACAATAAACTATGTTTATCAGCGTTATGAAATCCAGGAACTCATATACTATTTTGAGGCTTTTTAATTTGGCAAGTTCAATCTCTCAAGTTTAAGATACAATCATTGTTCTATTCTGTCCAACACAACTTCATTTACAGAGTTTGGTTCAATCCATCTCTACTCTCTCAATCCACAAGCTCAATGTGACACTGACTACTGGCAGAAAGAGCTCAATGTACAGTTTCAGGATGAGCTCAATGAGTCCTTATCCAGATTTACTGATGAAAAGACATTATGGGGCGGTTTCCTGGAATAGCCCATCTAGTCCTAAACTTCTGGTCTCGTCCAGAGTTTAAGATCCTCCAGGACCAAATTGAGCTTAAATTAAACCTACCAGAATATATATATATATATATTAATGTTATATATATATATATATATATATATATATATATATATATATATATATATATATATATATATATATATATATTAATGTTCAGCAATACCAATTGTAAAAGCTGTCTCAAGGTTTAGGTAGCCTAATTGCAAGTCATGTGTCATGAATTGCATGTAAGATTGAGAGTGCAAGTAACCGAGACCTCCAAGGTGTGCACGTTTATAGCGCCCTCAAGTGGCATTTGTAATTTGTAATGTCCGTTTAACAACTTCAGTGTAGAAATGAATGGTTCATCAAGGTAAATACTGTCATAGTATGTTTTGATTTATAAATGATTTTAGTAGTTGCACAGTTTACAGTCTATACAGCAGCATATTATCTGCACAATGTTCTGTATAAACACGTTCAGAAAGCTGTTTTCAAAGGAGAATGGCAGTCCTGTTAAACGTCAACATCAAAGAAACCAGTGTGAAGTTTGTCATTGTGTATTTTGTGTGTTTGAGAATTTAAAGTATAATGAATGTGAGCATATAATCACCAAATCAATAGAGAAACTGAACAGTCTCAGGAAGCTGCAGTCACATGATCATAGTGAGGTTTTAACTGCCATCAGCACTTTCACTCTGTGCAGTTCAGAGAGAAGACAGCGGAGAAACCCCAGTGACGACAACACAGTAACTATGACTTCAACACAGAAAGGTCTGTATAAACCTTTTAACAACACTGATACTTCTGTTTCTTTACTGTTAATCTAGAGAAATATCCTCAACAGGAGCGATTAAAAATAATCTTATAAAAAAATCATGCAATATATTTATATTTTGTATTATTTTCTGTTGAAACAGAATAGAAAAAGAGATATTTCAGAGATCTGTTTTATTATTTTAGTCATAGTTATCAGTTTGAACTTTTCAATGCAATTTTAATACAATATTATGTTGTTTTAAGTAATTATCAAGCAACATTTGCTTGTTTTGTACACTGTAAAATTCTAAATAAGATTCTAACTAACGCTTTTTAGTTAACTTTACTTAATGTCTTAACTTAATTGTAAAAATCTAGTAATCTGCACTATTCACATACTATGCTTTGTTTACTCAGAAAACCCAAGTTAAGATTAATTGATTGGTTTGAGTGTTGTTTTTTGAGGCGAGGTTTTAAAATATATATATTTTAAAATCTTAATGGACTTTTCACTTCTGCAGTTATTTTTCTCTGTTTGCATTCACTCATTCCCTAAAGTCATCTTGAATGTCAAAATTTTGAAAGGTTTAAATTTTAATACAACTGAAGAAATTGAGAGAACATCACATATGATGACTTCATAAATTGATGTTGATTTTCCTAAAATGTTTAGTCACCATTATGATGATCAGTGTTCCCTTCGGTTGGGCACTTGGAACTTCATTTATACTATTGTAATTCTCTTCCCATTGATGCAGCGATTGTACCAAGATATCAGTTATTCGGTTTCAAAGGAAGAGAAGTGTAATATACACACACACACACACACACACACACACACACACACACACACACACACACACACACACATATATATATATATATATATATATATATATATATATATATATATATATTCTATTATTATTTTAACTTATATAAATAAATAAATATATATATATATGAATGAATGAATGATGTATAACATAACTATATTTCATGTCAATTAATGATCTTTTATAATTTTGTTGCTAACACTTATGCCCTAAACATCTTGTGAAACTTTTAATTGGGTTTATATAATCCCTCTATATTTGTGAATTGATCATACTTGAGTCACACAGACTTCAACATTCAGCCTGCAAAACACAACAATGGTAACAATGATATTTATTTAAAGTACTCTCTACAGTTATTTTTTAGTTACTAGAACTCTTGTGTAAGTGAACTACACTAACTAAGCATTTGTCAGTGCAACATACTATTCCTATTTCACTTTACTTGTTTTTTTAAGGCAATCGGATTGCATGCTTTTTTTAAAGTAAGTCCAACTAATTTGATTTTACAGTGTAATTTTCTCAAATAAACAATAATCTTTGAATAATACTAGAATCCAAACAATAAGTTTAGCAGTGTTTACACTTAAATATCAACAGTCTAATGCTGAACGCTTTGTCTTTTCAATATGAATGCTTATATCATGGATAATGTTGTGCATGGCAAATGTTGACTAGACCTGATTGGACAGCACAGATTTGCAAAAGGAGAGAGTCAAGCAAAAAAAAGGGCCATTCACACAGCAATTATATTGAGTTTAGAAAGGAATATTATAAGAAATGTAAAGAGGACAACCTAAAAAATCTTAAAGTTTCAAAGAAAAGTCTATTGCCGCATGATTGGTGTTATATGTTCTTATCTTTCTCTGTTATATTTTGTGTATTCTCTGAGGACGCACTATAGTGAAGCCTTATTAGTTTAAATGGTTTCTTTTAAACTACTTTAATTGACTTCCAGTGATTTTGAAAGCCTGTGGACGAGTACATCAATAACAGCAACAATTTAATGGAAATCGTTGGCAGCTGTGGTGGCAGATATCACTCCTTCAACAACGAGGACAGAAAGAGTCAAGAGCAGGTCACAGAACTGATGAACAAGATTGATGCACTGATGGAGGAAAATGAAATGAATCATTACACTCTTGAGATGTTCAGAACAACTCAGAAAAAGAAAGAGAGAAAAATGGTAAAGATTGCAGTGCTGGGAATTGGATTTCTAGGAACAGCTAAAATAGCAGGTGTGATAGCAGCAATTTCAGGAAGAGCAGCAGGAGGAGCTGTAGAAACAACTGCAGGAGAAGCAGCAGGAGAAGCAGCAGGAGAAGCTGTAAATAAAGTTATAGCTGCTGTAGAAAAAGCATTAAAAACTGCAAGTGAAGCAGTTACAAACCAAGCGGTAGCAGCTGTAAAAAAAGCAGTAGAAACTACAGGAGAAGCAGCTCAAACTAAAGCAGGCAGCGCAGGAGTGGCGGCGGCAGGGTCGGCTCTGGCAGCGGCGGCCGCAGGAGCAGCGAGAGCGGCAGCAGTGGCAGGGAAAGTACCATCTTCCTGTCTCAGAACAACCAGCTGGATGTCAACCAATCTGGCTCATTTGTCAGATTAAAATATAAATATCTTATGACAATATTTGTTTTGGTTGAATGTAAAAATATTAATTTTAAGGGCACCTTGTTTTGAAACTAAATGAGAAAAGATGACGCAGAGATAATTTGCCTGTACTACATTTTCACAGTAGTACAGGCAAAATTCTTAATATTAATATTGAAAAATAACTTAATATTGAGTTATACACGCTTACTCTCATGATAACAAGCACAACACGTAGACGTGACCTAAATAAGAGATTCGTTGTGCAGTGTGTAGTTAGAGTCATTGATTTTGACAGGTGTTTTCACGTGACTGCTCTCTTTGGTTGCTTTGTGTAGTTATACACTCTAAAAAGAGATGTGTAAAAAATGACATGTTGTGTAGAATTTAACACATAGGGCCCTGTTTTAAGGATATAAGCACATGGTCTAAAGCACACGGTGCAAGTGCACTTATGGCGTGTCCGAATCCACTTTTGCTAGTTTAACGACGGGAAAAATGGTCGGCGCTCCCGGCGCATGGTCTAAAAGGGTCGTCTCTATTCTCTTAATGAGTAATGGGTGTGTTTTGTCTCTGTTCTCTTAATGAGTAATGGGTGTGTTTTGGGCGTAATGTGTCTCATCTCCCACTCCCTTCAAAAGCCAGTTGCGCTCGGCCATGGCGGATTCGCTATTTACATGACGGAATTTGCAAAAACTGAACGCGTCTCTAAAGTTAATGGCGCAAAAAATATTGCCTGAAAATAGCAACGCAGTTGAACATGTCCGTGTAACGCTTCACAATTCAGTTTTCAGACCATACAATGCAAATGCAAAAATGAATTTGAATTTAAAGTGTTGACCATCAACAATGGTGATAATCAACAAACTATTCCTTTGAACAGATCATCTCTGAACATCACAAAAAGCAACTAAAATCACAAAAATACAAAACAAAAACAACAGCAAAAATAAAAGCAAATAGTAGGAATATTCAGCTGCATAATTTATTCATGCCGCAATGCATGCTGGGAGTCATGGATGGGTTTTGTACTATGGCGACACCCAGCATGCATTGCAGCATAGCTTTTCGTTTGTCACCATTGCTGAGATTCATATGCTGATTTAATGTAAAGTGTGGAAAAAAACTAAGATATATGTTTTTTTTTTATATATATTGGTGAAACATGTTCTTCAGAGAAGATTTATTCTGTTGCTCCTGGTTTTGCTTCTTCACTTTCAATGTCGGTGTAAATCCAGGGCTTTTTTAGAGTAATGTCAGAGTTATCAACAGGCCCTCAACTAATATACAGTATCACTTACATCTTAAATTTGTTTCTCACACAAAGCTGTCGTATTGCTTCAGAATCCTTGAAATATTACTCACCAATCATATGGACTTCCTCTATGGCACTTTGTGGAAATTATGAAGTAAAATGGCAGATAAACCTTAATTTTAAAGAAAGTACACAAAAGCAAATGTTTGTAGTTTACTCTGAGACAAAAACTATAATTGTCAGAAACGAGCACCTTGAAACCCATTTTCAAAAGTGTTGTGTTTTCAGGCCCAGAACACTGATGTTGTGTAAATGAACAGTGAAAAGGCATACAAAGTTTTCAGTTTTTAGTTGAAACTGCGTCATGTAAACGCCCCAAAAATGAATAGCTTTTTATGCTGTTGTATGACAGAAGACTGTAAACTTGCAATATCAGATCTTTATTTTCTGCGTTGAAAACAAACAATGAGGCTTAAAGTTAAACAAAACATCTTAAAACATCTAAGCTAAACAAACTATATGCAACAAAAACAATACACACAAATGATTACACACTTTTATATCAATTCACGTTGCTTTTCAGGGCTCCACACACAAGAGATACAGTGGATATAAAAACTCTACACGCTCCTGTTAAAACAGTGATGTAAAACATGAAACAAAGATAACTCAGTCAGAGCATTTGCACATTTAATGTAAAAAAGGACAACCAAAGATAAAAATAAAGAGCTTATACAAAACATCAACGGGTTCTCCTTGTTGAAAGGTGGATGTAATCGCGAATCAAAGTGTTTTTGCAAAATAAAAAATATTGCCATGTCAAGATGTGCCAAACTGATAAGACTCCCATCCAAACGGAGTCCTGTAATAAAACCAAAAGATGCTTCAACCAAGTATAAGTTCAGGGGTGTGAACACTTATTTATTCCAAGTTTTATTTTAGCTTTATTTTTCCCCCTGAAATGTTACTGGTTTTTAGTGGCATTGCACAGGTTGTAATTGTTACATTAAACATTTAAAAGTTCTGATGTGATTTATCTTTTGTTTAAATTTTAAATAAAAAATACCCAGCTGTTTTAAAAGGGATGTGAAGACTTTCCATTTCTGCTGTACATAAAGGAATTTGCAAGCAGACATTTGTTGCTCTGTCCCAAACACTACGGCCTCATGTTTGTTTGGATCTCAGTTTGACTAAAAGAAAGAAACAAAGACAAAAATAATGAGAGTAAGTGAATGAATATATAAGTAATACTGCTTTTAAATTATTATTTTTTTTAATCTTTGTTATGTGCTTAGTCTATAGACATTTGATATTCAGTGAATAGTGTGAAAAGTTCAGTTAAAACACTTACTGTTGCATTCTCATACACAGGTTCACTTAACTCCTCATCAGAAGCTTCACGTCTGCTATAATGATTTCTGGACTGACTCAACTTTTCCATAAAAAAATAAAATAAAAAAAACCCCCATAAATAACGTCTTCCAAAACCCTCTAGATAAAAGTCACGACTACATTCAGGACTTCAATCTGAGTGCAGTTCATTTACCTGATTAGTAAACTACTGATAACCAAATTCATTTTTCTCACCTGAGATTTGAGTGTGTCGTTCCTCTTTTTCATCCGCTTGCTTACCCTTGAAAACCAATTCATGTGATGTGATCAGATTTTTATTTGAAAACCTTTCAGTTTAGTTTGTCTAAACTATGGGATAATATTTAGTGTACATTTAAAAAATATATATGTTAGTACAAGTAACTGCAGTCAAATATTACAAACATCTCACCAAATTAGCACCATGGTAATGATCACTGCAGCTCCACAAACCACTCCAATGGATATGTATAATATCTCCAAACATCCTATAGCTGAGACAAAAAGTATAACATCCAAAAAGATTAATTTACTTCACTTTAGAATGAGTAATTTAAAGTGATAGTTCACACAAATTTCAACCAGATTGATTTTATTTCTGTCATTCATCTACAGAAGTTCTTATTGAAAATGAACAGATGTTAATGTTTGGTTGAAAATGTTTTTATTGACATAAATATACAGTTACTGCAGTCCAAGAAAAATGTATGTTAAAAAGTCAACTAAAGCAAACACCGATCGCCATAATGGTGACTTCAAACCAAACTATTATTTCAACAATCAACAACAAAACCTCTGTTAATTCTCAATAAGAACTTCTGTAGACGTCTGACAGAAATAAAGTCAGTCTGGTTAGTAATAAGTGAAGCTGGTAATGCTGTTTGTGGGGTTGTTTAATCCTCCTCTGCTGAGATCTTCACAGATTTAATGTGCATTTCATCCTTTTTGCAGTGCAGTGTTTATTCCAACCAAATTGTCAAACAAACGTTGGGTTTAGACGTCAGCCTGAATTACATTTTTAACCTAAATATGACATCTGATGTTGGATTAGTTGGTGTCCAACATCTTCCTGAAGTCACATTGACGTACTGTGCTTGCTGGGGATTTATGTAATAGTACACAGCAAAACTGTTCATGTGTGTTCACTATTATAGTGTTAAAGTACCATTGAAGCAGTGTTGAAGTTAATAAGATAATTAAGTGATGACTGAGCATTAATGATGAACACCTGCTGTTAACAAGCAGTATTACTGAAGGAAAGAGAAACTCAAGACAGGTTTTTGGCGAGATCGCAGACAAATGCCCGAAATCATAAGCAAATCAGTGCTCGTTCACGTGAGTGATGATCACGCAGTGTGAATTATCAAAGACGCGATTTAAAATGTGTTCTGTCTGAAAACTACATTGGCGATGGACAGCGGGAAGATCGAGGAGGAGTTATAGACCAGAATATCAGTATTTCAATATATACAGTGCTATTCATAAGTTTAGACACCCATGCTAAAGTTGACTAAAAAGAGGAATAAAAAAATCATCTTTTGGAAATTGAACTTAATGCCTTAATTAAAAAAATTAGGAAAAATCCAACCTTTAAGGACACCAATTTTCTTTGTGAATGAATAATGTATCGTAAATAAATAAATGTTCTTCCTTAAAATACAGGGTGCATAAGTCTGGACACCCCTATGTTAAATTCCCATAGAGGCAGGCAGATTTTTATTTTTAAAGGCCAGTTACTTCATGGATCCAGGATACTATGCATCCTGATAAAGTTCCCTTGGCCTCTGGAATTAAAATAGCCCCACATCATCACATAGCCTTCACCATACCTAGAGATTGGCATAGAGTACTTTCCATTAGATCATCTCTCAATGCAAATCAAACCAGCTATTAGGCTAACTGAAATAAAACCATGCCAATCTCTAGGTATGGTGAAGGCTATGTGATGATCAAAAAGACGGAGAACTGGAGTGGTCTCCACGTTCAGGAGACGGCCCTACCGGCCCCCACTACCGGCTCTGATCTTATCCAACGTGCGATCCATTAAAAATAAAATGGATGAACTTCTGCTTTTAACACAAACGGACAGGAATTGCAGTGGCTGCTCAGCCTTATGCTTTACCGAGACATGGCTGGATCAGTCGGTTCCCGATGAAGCAGTAACCCCCCCTGGCTTCACTATCTTCAGAGCCGACAGGTCAGTCAAACTATCCCTCAAATCTAAAGGAGGGGGTATTTCTCTCATGGTAAATCAGCGCTGGTGTAACAATTCAACAATCCTTCATCGTTACTGCTCTCCCGATCTTGAATTCATCAGTTTGAAATGCAGACCATATTACCTCCCGAGAGAATTCGCTTCAATTATACTAATCGGCATTTACGTTCCACCACAAGCTAACGCTAACACAGCCATTAGCGATCTCTCCCAACACATCTCGTCTGTTGAAAACTCCAACCCTGATACGTCTGTCATCGTGTTAGGTGGTTTCAACCACACAAACCTGTCATCCGAACTCCCAAACTACAAGCAACAAGTCACTTGCCACAGCAAGGAAAGCAAAAACACTGGATCACTGCTACATCTCTGTTTCAGATGCTTACCGGGCATTCCCGAGGGCTCCACTGGGGAGGTCTGACCATGCTGTGTTATGGAACGAACAATTTTCATCAAGCAGCTCAAGATCAATATGGAAAAATCTTAAGGACATGACAGACTACAAAAAACGCCCCAAATATTAAATAACTTTTATGCAAGATTTGAAAAACCTACCTCACCCCGACCCCATTCCAACACCACCCTTCTGCATCCAGGAGGATGAGGTGAGAACTACATTTAAGAGGCTTAAGATCAGGAAAGCAGCAGGGCCGGGTGGGATCAGTCCTGCTTTGCTTAGCCATTGTGCAGTTCAATGGGCGCGTGTTTTTTCCACCATTTTTAACATCTCATTAAGCCAATGTACAGTCCCACAATGCTTTAAATGCTCCATCATTATTGCTGTGCCAAAGTCCTCAAAGATCACCTGCCTCAATGACTTCAGACCAGTTGCCCTAACATCTGTGGTAAAGCATTTGAACGGATTATTCTGGCATACCTGAAATCCTGCACTTCCTTGCTGATGGACTCATATCAATTCGCCTACCAAGCCAACCGGTCCGTTGAGGATGCAATCAGCATAGCACTCCACCATACCTTGCAACATCTGGAATCACCAAACACCTACACATGCATCCTGTTCATAGACTTTAGTTCCGCCTTTATCACTATTAACCCATTTAAACTCTTTACCACACTCTTGGACATGAACATTGACCCAGCCATATGTGAGCGGAGGCTAATGCCACCTAAGGGGTAAGTGTATTTTATACACGCTCCCAACTACAGGGTTTCCAAACAAATGGAAAGAACAAGCAGAGATGTGTACAATCTTTATTTGATGCTCAAAGAGGTAGAAGAATATATATTATACAATCACACAAGTTGAGGGAACAATGCTAAATTACAATTACATTCACACAAAAATAAATAAATAAATAAATCCTGATGTTATACAGCGGTCACCTGTAAAATCGGATCTTGGACACGACAGTCAATATCAATATCCCATGGGATAAGTTAACATTTGGGAATGAGAAAAGAAAATACAATTCAAGCCACCTCAAATCACACCATCATGCAATTGTATAACCAAAACCACAATCCACACAATAAGCAAACAAAATAAATCAAATAAATCCTCCCAATCCCAGCAGTAATCCTTGATGGTACAAGGAATTGACGACAAATAAGATCTCAAGAACACAATTCACAAGCAACAACAAATCAAAAAAAAAAATACAATGAAATCAAATTATTATAATCATCAGATTCAAGAAAAACTATTGAATCGACCAATATAACAAAGTTTATCAGAAAAGAAAATACAATTAAATCAACCAATATAACAAAAAGTTTATCAGAAAAGAAAATACAATTAAATCAACCAATATAACAAAATGAATCCATACCAAATGACCTCAACGCACACACACACACACACACACGTTTGCACCACGCTCACTCAAACACGCGCTTGTATCAACACACACTCAACATAAAGACTCGTCCACATACAACCATGCGCTCGCATCAACACACACTCACATAAAACCCTGCGCACATAACCATGTACGTCTATCACAGTACTCAGTGGGACTTGAGCGCACAACTTCTCCAGTCTCCACAGCACCACACCACTGGTCGCCGTAACGAGCCGCCACACAGCAGCAAAACAACAGCGGGCAGATATCTATAAAATAATTACCCAATTTGGCCATTAACCCCACATACACTATCTAAAATTACATCTTCAGTTAAAAAAACAACTCACAAAGTACTATATAAACTTACCTGCAGCACAATTGACTGGCCCTCGGTACGATCGTAAGAACGGTGAACCACCACCAATACAGCCTTGATCACACTACATAAACGAGCAATTATTAAAAACAACACTACTACCAAATGCAACATCATATCAATGCAGTAGCGTACCTTAAAATGTTTATGTAGTTGGACATTCACAGGCCCACGGCAAGAGTCAAAAAGAAGTGAATTTCCCACTTATGCAGTCTACTATCTCGCTCAATGCTTAACGCATATTAGGTAGCTTCTTTCTGCAACAATGACGCCGCCTGCATACCATGCCGGAGGGAAAAACAGAAGTAAAAGTAAATCTCCGCGTTTTTAAAGGGGCCGTGAGCTTCCGCCCGGCTACGCCCACCTTAAAGGGTCACCCCATTACACATATGCCACTGGATAAGGAGCTTCCTGTGGAATAGATCACAGAGGGTGAAGGTTAATAACATAACCTCACACCCTCTCACCCTCAGTACAGGAGCTCCTCAGGGCTGTGTTCTCTCCCCTTGGCTCTTTTCCCTTTCTACAGCATACTTTACATCCATGGACATTTCAGTGAAAACAATAAAGTATGCAGACGACACAACCATTGTAGGCCTCATCTCAGACAATGATGAAACACAGTACTGCATGGTGGTGGACCAAGCTGTAAATTGGTGTTCGAACAATGACCTCCAGCTCAACACAGCCAAAACCCAGGAACTCATTATTTTAGTTATTTACATTATTTACTTTAGACGTAGGCCAATTCCCAAAACACCCATACAAATAAATGGCAATCCAATCACCATCACTGACTCCTTTAAATTCCTAGGAACACACATTAGCAATAACCTGAAGTGGACAACTAACACTAATCACATCATTGCAAAAGCTCAACAAAGACATTACTTCCTCAGGCAGCTTAAAAAATACCGGATCAAACATCAGCTCCTTGTTCTGTTCTAATCCACTATCATCGAGTCCATCATTACATCATCAATAACAGTATGGTATGGTAGCACAGACAGCCAAACAAAGAAAAAACTACAGCATACTGTCAACAAAGCATCCGAGATGATAGAGAACCACTGCCTTCAGTCGATTCCCTCTATACACATCGGACTGTAAAGCGTGCAAAGAAAATCCTCTCCGACCCCTCACATCCAGCGCACCACCTCTTTCAGCTCCTTCCCTCAGGGAGGCGCTACAGGTCACTCTCTACCAAGACCAAACGCTTCACAAACAGCTTTTTCCCCATAGCCATCAGGACTCTGAACTCCTTTCTTTAGTTTAGTTTGTCCTCTCATACACTACGCATGGTCATTCACCCACTGTATCTTGTATTGTTACATGTTGTGAAGTGTATTGTCTATGTGTTGTTTGTTATGTATGATGATGTAGAGCTTAAACATACTGTACCGAAAACAAATTCCACCGGCATTGTCGTGTGGCTAAATAAACAATCTAATCTAATCTAATTCCTGGGAGGGTCTAAAAATATTACCAAACTTATTGTGGCAAAGATATGAACCATTTGTGTGGTACTAATATGTACTGATATCATCATCAACATACTGGAATGTTCTAGAGCATCTTGTGTTTTATTTTAAACTTACACATGACGTTTAAAGTCACAGCATCAGAGTATTTCTCCCCATGTTCATTGATGGACTTGCACTTGTATTCTCCACTGTCACCAGAGCTGATCTTTGAGATGTTGTAGATTCTTCCAGATCCTACAATCGTTCCTCCTTTAATCCAGCTGATTTCTGCAGGAGGGTTTGAGTCACTGCTGCAACTCAGAGTCACTGAATCTCCCTCCACTATTACACCAGATGGACTCACTCCAACAAAAGTGTACTGTGGAGCATCTAGAAGAAAATGTGTTATTTAAAACAGTTTTTGCAATTTAAAACAGTTTGTACTACAGTAGAGAGATTGTTTAAGAAACCATGTCATCACACTGTTTGAATTCTTAATGGCGTTTATTTGCAATAAGTGTAAATCTATCTGTAAATTTGTGCTTAAGTGGGAAACTGTCCCGCAGTTTTGATTTGAGCTAGTTGCACAGTTAAATCTCTGGAGTTAAATTAACACTGCTCAGCGTTCATGTGGGATCCACCAGCAGGGTGTTAAAAGAAACTTTGGATGAAAGTGTCTGCTGTATGAATAATTGTAAATGTAGCAAATGTATTTTCTTTGCTATAAGTGTAAATGGTGTTCATACTGGGTGTATCTGATCATAATTATTAAAATCATAAATGGATGCTGCATCAATGGGACCTTAATTGTCTCTACCCCTACACCTACACCTACCCTTAACCCTAACCATTTTATTTCTCATACCATTTATACGCCAAAAATAGTTTTCGTGTGCATATGATACGCACTTTATGGCGTGTAATAGGCATGCACTCCACACCCCTAATCCTACCCAAGGAGTTTACAGTGCGTTTCATTTGCACGCAAAAACAATTTTGGGAGTATAAATGGCACGCGAAATACACTGTAAAAAGTGAACATGGGTCTAAGTTGGATTACTAGAACTATTTGAGTCTATTTACTGCGTATTTCTGCTTTCCTAATCGTAATTGATTATTGTACACTCATTCAACTTGAGCGCATAGAAATTCCCTGACACTCAAATATCTCACTTTCACCCAAAGTATAATTTCCCTTTAAAAGGATCTCCGCGTCAGACGTTTTTTCTGACGTCATGACGCACGAGCCTGATTTCAACTTCTGTTGCTCAACTGACAACCGCCATTTTTTCTCTTCGGACTCGGATGAAAAAGGTAGGTTGGAAGTTTATTTTAATTAATGTACTCGAAAATGCAACTTTTGGATGTGTGTTTTAGTTGTTTATGAGTTAATTAATGTTGTTTGTGAACATGAATACTAACGAAATCGTAATTAACCGAATTTTTGAACGTACGTTTGCGATATAGCGTTACTGAACATGTTCTATGTAGCTATACAATATGTTGCATTTAAAGTTACTCGTTTGTTTTATAAAAATGTGTTCAGTTTGGATCTTGGGAGTGTGTGTGTATGCAATTATTTTTTAAATTGATGCCTCCATAACCGTCTGTGCCGCGCGAGATATTGGAAATGCTTTGGGCGGGAAGTGCTCGGGGAGCGGGATAAAATGCTCGAATTTGATTTCCTGCAGTAAAATATTGAGTAAGTTATGCTTTTAAAGTAATCTTTGTCTGTTCTTTTATTTGTCTTTGAAAACGTTAGCTCTGATTTATTCATCGATACATTTTTTTCGCCCAGAAATATGATGATGAAAGTCATTGGGTGCGTCTCAATCAGCTCCCTAGTTAACGTTAAGCAATCAGGGCACTGATTAGGGAGTCAGCCCATTGACTGATTCCCTGATCAGTGCCCTGACTACTGAACTAGGGAGCTGATTGAGACGCACCCATTGTGCTTAATGCTAGCTTCATTTGCCTATAGCTCGCGGTGCTAGCTTCATCCAGGAAAAAATGTCAGGGTTTTCTTTAGTAGAAAATTATGATTTCTTTTTGTAGAAATAGTAGTATTTTCACAACAAATTAATTACTTGACCTGTAGCAAACCATTTTCTACCACTTAAATACTAACTTACAAAATGTTTCTCCCCTTAGAACCGAAAGCTTTTTTAATATTTGACGACTGAGGAGGACACTTTGCTGTAACGTTACATGGTAAGTAAATTCTATTAATTTAAGTAATTTATTCTATAATAGATAATATTAATTACTAATGTTGGATATGTTTGAGTAAATTCCATCTAATGTTATTGACTTGCATTTTATCCTCATTAAGAATTTTCCAGCTAAAATTTGCATTAACTCACCCTTAGTTGACTTGTCAGGGATTTCAGGGTGAGGTGGCCTGCGCTTTTCAGACATTACGAGGTATTGAAAAAATAAGTTAAAGTTCTAGTTTTACTGGCTAAATACATTATTTGAGTTGATATAATACAATTTTGCATGTGCAGTTTGATTGTTGTTGACAGTTTTTTTTTTTCTTTCTGATTTCAGATCAATGCAGAGTTCCATAGGCTTATGGCTGTTCCACTGGAAGACACGTTCTTTGCACAGTTAGATGTATACATGAGTCAACTAATCGGAGTAATCCGTTCCAAAGGAGGAGCAACCTGTGAGAAGACTGCTGCATTTTTTTTCACATTTTGGATCAGGTACGTCTGTGTGTTTTACATTAATATCAACTACACAATCTTATTTTAGTCACAGTATGTTTAACAGTAACATTTAATTGTTAAATACTTGTTTTATAGCATAGAAATTTGAAATTGTCATCACCACCCAATCAAAATGGACAATTTAAAAGTGATAGTTCACTCATAAAATAAACAAATGCTGTTAATTTACCATCCAAGATGTAGGTGACTTTTTTTCTTCAGTAGAACAGTAAAGAAGTTTTTTTTTTTTTTTTGAAACTGTGGTCCGTTGTGATTTATTTAATGCAAGTCAAAACGAGTAAAAAAAATTGTAAAACATACAGGCAAAACAAAATTAATACCTGTGGGTCCTGACAATTCATTGAGGTTTTATGAAGCGAAACGATCGGTCTATGCAAGAATTAATATTTTTTTACTCTCAAAGTGACTGTAGCCATTGACTTGCATTATATGAATCCCAGAGGACTACGGTTTCAGCTAAAAAACTGCTATACTGAAGAAAAAGTCACCGCCTGTAAATTAACAGCAAATTAGAATTTTTGGGTGAACTACTGTGTCCCTTTAATCAAGAATGATTAAATATATTAGGGTGTAAAGCTAATAAATGATTTGTTGATGCATGTTTTATTTTCAGACTAAATTATAAATGGAACTAATGACTGATTCAGATGCATTTCTTAAAGGATTACTACACTTTAGAATTAATTTCTTGATAATTTACTCACCCCCATGTCATCGAATTTGTCTTTCGTCTTTGTTACTTCAGTTAAAAAGAAATTCCGTTTTTTTAGGAAAACATTCCAGGATTTTTCTCCATATGGTGGACTTCACCGGGGCTCAACAGGTTGAAGGTCCAAATTGCAGTTTCAGTGCAGCTTCAAAGGGCTCTACACAATCCCAGTCAAGGAATAAGGGTCTTATCTAGTGAAACGATCTGTCTTTAAAAAAAAAAGAAAGAAATGTATATACTTTTTAACCACAAAGGCTCGTCTTGCACTAGCTCTGCGATGCGCATTTATGCAATCACTTTGGAAAGGTCACTCGTGACACGTAGGTGGAAGTATCGACCCAGCGGTAGGGCGAAAAATAAAATGTTCTCCTCCAGCTTCAAAATCGCCTGACATTGTTGTTTTACCTTTTTTGTGAAAGGGCGTTTGCGCTTTCGCTTTGTAAACACTGGATCGGTACTTCCGCATGACCTTTCCAGTGTGATAACGTATTGCTTGAAGTCGTAGATGCGCATCGCAGAGCTAGTGCAAGACGGGCCTTTGTGGTTAAAAAGTTTATATATATATATAATTAAAAACTTTTTTTTTTTTAGAAAATGACCGATTGTTTCGCTAGATAGGACCCTTATTCCTCGACTGGGATCATGTCGAGCCCTTTGAAGCTGCACTGAAACTGCAATTTGGACCTTCAACCTGTTGGTAACCGTTGAAGTCACTATATGGAGAAAAATCCTGGAACGTTTTCCTCAAAAAACGTAATTTCTTTTCGACTGAAGAAAGAAAGACATGATTATCTTGGATGACATGAGGGTGAGTAAATTATCAGGAAATTTTAATTCTGAAGTGAACTACTCCTTTACAGGGTTAGTTCACCCAAAAATGAAATTTCTTTAATTTATTTACTCACCCTCATGTCGTTTCAAACCCGTAAGACCTTTGTTCATCTTTAGAACAAAAATTTAAATATCGGAATCTGAACCACACATAGGCAGCAACATCATTGCACTTTTCAAGGCCCAGAAAGAGTGGTTCAACCTTAATGTTATGAAGTGACGAGAATACTTTTTGTGCGCAAAAACAAAACAAAAATAATGACTTTGTTCTTTTCTCTCCTGTCGATCTCCTATGCTGTTCATGTAGTAAACTCAGCGCAGAGCTTCCGGATTCCACGCCAGAATGCTGACGCAGGAGCTGGCCATAGTTGTTATTTGAACCACACAGTGATTTCTTCTATTTTGAATGGTAACATAGACATCAGCGTTTGAATCTGAATCATGAACTTTTGTATACTTATGTGATATATATATATATATATATATATATATATATATATATATATATATATATATATATATATATAATACACACACACACACACACACACACACACACACACACACACACACACACACACACACACACGCTTTGGCCAGTCAGAAAGTACAAAGTTTTTCAGAAAGTACAAATTTGTGTTTTGTAGTTATGAACGAAAAATGAAAAAAAAAATGTTTACTTTTTTTTTATGTACACTACTTTAGGAGAACCAGCAAGATGATTGCGAGGGTGAGCTGGAGCAGCTCACCATGGCGGTGTATGTTATTCGGAAGGAGGGGGGAGAACATCATGAACCACCGGCTGACATAGGTGTCGTCATCAAGGGTGTTAAAGTTCTGAATGAGCTGCCTTTGTTCACATCAGCTTGTGCCTTGCTTCTCGGGATGATATACATCAATCTGGCTTATCCAAAACCACTTCGCTGTACATTCGAGGTATTCCAGAAAGTTCTCTTGCAGCTCGATCAGCACAAGATGTCACCAAAATGTCTAAGTCTTTTCAGGAGACTACAGTGAACTTGCACTAATGTTTGAATGTGCATATGTGTTTGAAAGAATGTCTCTGTTTTAGTTGGATGTTTCATGTGTTCTTATGTTTGGAAGACTATCCATTTGTTCAGTCATATGTCTAGTATGTGTAGTTGTTCGAATCTGTAGTTGATTGATTCCCTTTACATTGGTGAAAGGGTAATTACCTATAACTCTAAGCTGTTAAAAACATTTTCCATGATCTGTGATTGTTTTTTAGTTTTTTTTTATAAAAACATGGCTCAGTTTAGGGCATTACATGTTAAAGCACTTCTAAACACACTTATATGGTTTTATTTTAAGAATATATTAAAGGGATAGTTCACCCAAAAATGGTTCAAGTTGTTCCAAACCTGTATGAGTTTCTTTCTTCTGCTGAACACAAAAGAAGATGTGTTGAAAAATGTTGGTAACCAGACAGTTGACTGTACCCATTGACTTTCAGTCTTTTTTTTTTTCCTGCTGGAAGTCAATGGGTACGGCCAACTGTCTGGTTACCAACATTTTCTTTTGTGTTCAGCAGAAGAAAGAAACTCATACAGGTTTGGAACAACTTGAACCATTTTTGGTTCAAACTCAAATTGTTTTTAGGTGGCTCATTTAAGGGCATAACCACTTTTTATATTTCTTTTTATAAATATATGCAGTGCAAAGACAACTTTGCAAAAAGACTGTTATGGATGTAAAGTGTGTCAGTAAATGAAATTTCATTGGCACACCAAATATGAACAGTTTGTAATGATTTCTCAAAGTTTGTAATATGGAAAACACTGTTAGCGTATAAATGAATTAATGGTAATAAATATCTCTAAAGCAATTTGAGTCTTGTGTGATTGACCTAGTGAAATTAAGTTGAGAAAATATAATTATTTAAGTTGAGGAAACATAATTTTTTTAGGTGTTACCAATTGAAGTATTTTTTTTAAGTTGATCCAACTGTAGTAAAAATTAATACATTTAAGTTGGAATGCAGTGAAATTAAGTTAGACTAATGTAAATAATAGGACTGAATGAACTCAAATAATATAAGTGTGATTAACTTAGTGAAATGAAGTTGATAAAATGTGATAATTTAAGTTGAGAAAACTTAATTTCTTTAGGTGTTACCAATTGAAGTAATTTTTTTAAGTTGATCCAACTGTTCACTTTTTACAGTGTAAAATTTGTGCTATAGATATGCACTTTCATGAGATCGTTTTGGCTGATCAGTAAAGGTGTCCTCAAATGCCCAGGAAAGGAGCTACTTGGTTTTGCAGTCGATGTGGATAGAGCCTGTCCTTTAAACTTGGTCAGTCATGCAAAAAGCAGTTGTAAAAAGCCAGGCTGTGTGATGGTGGCAGTGGCTCGTACTTAGTGTAAATAGACACTCAAGATATTTATTGATAAAAAAAATATATATAAAAAATATATATATATATATATATATATATATATATATATATATTGAAATATGACTGAATTCATACTCACACATGACATTGAGATAAACAGCAGGAGAGATGTGAGTGTGTCCGTCTACAGCACAGCTATATCTGACTAAATCCTCTCTTCTGACTGGACTGATGGAGAGTTTGTTACTGTATTTATTCTCAGTTAATATCTTCAGTGAGTTTCTGTACCAGATGAATGTTGCTCTGTCAGTCAGAGCGCAGCTGCTTTTACATGTCAGATTGACTGAATCTCCCTCTGTCACTCTCTCAGGAGTCTCCACCTGAAGATCTGAACACAACACACACATTATATCTAGTGCTGCACTACACATTATATCTAATGCTGCTGTCATACACTGATTATTATTCAACATAATGCACAGAAGAAGAGATAAACCTCATCAAAATCACCTGTGACATTAAGAGTCACTCCAGGTTGACCAATCCATCTTCCACCAGCTTTATTAGTGATGAATCTGAAATAGTACATGTGTGAATCCTTCAGTGTCACATGACTCAGTCTGACGGTGCAGTTCTGCTGTTTATCTCCCAGATACTGAAGCCTCTGACTGTATTCAGTGTCATTAGACAGATCTGGAGGCTCTTGAACCCCTACAGGGCTTTTGGTCCAGAACACTTTCATGATCTGATGTCCAGTAGGGTATGTATAATTGCATCTCACGATCACTGTTGAGTCCTTTAGTGCACAGATGCGTGAAGGACTGTAACTCACATTCCAATTACCACTAGAAACCCCTGAAACACAGAATTCAGACTGAATGAATTAGCTTTAGCTTGTGCATCAAAGATACTGGAAAAACATCTGTACGCAAATTGCAAAATCCTTTGAGAGTTTCTGAAGTGTTCAAGCCACTCACCGTGAATCATGAGCAGAAAGATCATAGAAAGAGGAGCCATTCTTCTGACTGACATCAGCATAGCAACACCTTCAACAAAAGCACAGTGGCTCATCTTTATTGTATTGAAGTTATATTAATCTCTTATTGTACTTTTAATAAAACAATAACATATTTGTAAATACTTTCTTGTTTCTCCTGTAATTCTTGCCATCAAATTACTAAAGATGCTTTCCTTGCTAAGATGCGAGGAAAGGAAGCCGAGGATTCATAAATAAAAATGAGACGCACCCCTACACACATAGCAACATAGTTTCGGCCCACATCTGACACACACAGTAAAATCCCCAGTGTTAAATCAACACTGCTCAGAGCACATATGGTCCCACTCTACAGAGTGTTAAAATTAACACTGAAGCAGTGTTGAAGTTAATGAGATAATTAAGTGATTAAGTGATGATTGGCCATTAGTGGTGACACCTGATGTTAATAAGCAGAATCATTGACGGAAAGAGAAAAAACAATAACAGAAAAAAGAGAAACACAAGAACTACAACTGACTTCGAGTCATTACACATTGTTGCATTTATTATTACCAGTTTGACTTTATTTCTGACATACATCGACAAAAGTTCTTGATTCAACAGAAGTTTAGACGGTAATGTTTAATGGACTGTTACCATTTTGGTGGTAAGTGTTTGCTTTAGTTGGGCTCTTGACTCTTTTGATTTTGTTAATAGTAGTTTTTCTCTGACTGTTCCATCATTGTGTTTATAAAGCACATTTGTTACTGCAAGAGAAAACATGACCTGCTGACAATATGTTTTGATGATAAATATCATCATGTAGTGTCCTGATTCACTGATGTCATTCAGAGTCTAAATCTTTGACTATATTCTTGATGACTCATTTTAGTATTGGTGATTGTAGCTCTGAGATTCTACAGTTTGAGATTCAACAGTAATATGAAAAATATTGAACATATTTTGTGCAAAGAAGGTTTTTGTGTTAAAACACACAGACATAGAGTATCAGCATATGAATCTCAACAATGGTGACAATAAACAAACTAGTGATGAACAGATCAATTCTGAACATCACAAAATAAACTACTAAAGTCAGAACAAAACAATAGCAAAATAAAAGCCAACAGAAAAAACAATGAAAATTACAGGACAATTCAGCTGCATAATTTATTCATGCTGCAATGCATGATGTCAGCCATTGATGCGTTCTGATTGGTGGCTCCCATCATGCACTGCAACATTAAGCGTTTGTTTGATTGTCACCATTGTTGAGATTCATATGTAGATTCTTGATGTCTGTGTGGGATTTCAATTCTTTCAGATCATTAAAATATTGCTGGAAGTAACTACTGTAGTGAAAAATTAATAAAACTTTTGGAAAATCAATTTATAATGATGGGTGCCATCATTAAATCTGGTCACTAGTAATTTCACCATCAAAATAAAACCAGGGCTGCATTTGCAAAAGCATCTAAAACTTAACTTGATTGCAGACCAACTGCAACAAATGGTCTGTACAATCAAATTAGGCTTGCGATGTTTTCAGGAAACACAGCCCAAATCATAGTTTCTCTTCCCACAACACATATGCTCTATAAGCACAGAGTTGGAGCAGCCAGAGAAATACTAATGTTTAAAAGTAAAGGGTCAAGCGCCCAACTAAAGCAAACACTGATCACCATAATGGTGAAATGAAACGAAACATTCCATCAAACATTACCATCTAAACTTCTGTTAAATCTAAATAAGACTATGTGTAGATGTATGACAGAAATAAAGTCAAACTGGTAAAATAATAAGTGCAATAATTGCTCGAAAGTCAGTTGTAGTTCTTGTGTTTCTCTTTTTTCTGTTCTTGTTTCTCTTTCCTTCAGTGAGTCTGCTTGTTATCATCAGGTGTCACCACTAATGGCCAATCATCACTTAATTAATCACTTAATTATCTCATTAACTTCAGCACTGCTTCAGTGTTAACTTAATTTTCTCATTAACTTCAACACTGCTTCAGTGTTAATTTTAACACTCTGTAGAGTGGGACCATATGTGCTCTGAGCAGTGTTGATTTAACACTGGGGAATTTACTGTGCACGTGGAAAGATGATCTGGCCCACATGCAGTGTGGAATGACGGCCCTTGGGCGGCTCACTCCTGTTTGCCAGATCTGGGCCACAAGCAGGCCATAGCAATGCCACATGTCAGCCAAGAGCAAAGAAATAAACCACAACTGGACCTTATCTGAGCCACAAAACCTGTGTATATTAAATATGGAGTCATTTCAGCCTTAATAAGCCTGTTAACAAGCAGAATCACTGAAGAAAAGAAGAGAACAGAAAAAGAGACGAGCAGAAACACAAGAACTACAACTGACTTCAGACACAGGCCTAGATGAAATCAACTGAAGAGAAAAGAAGACATTAAATCTGTGAAGATCTCAGCAGAGGAGGATTAAACAACTCCACAAACAGCATTACCAGCTTCACTTATTTCTAACCAGAGATGGAAAGTCCAGGGATCAGAAAGTAAAAGTCCTGCCATATGTTTATTCCACCCATGAACTCACACAGCAAAAACTCCAGTGTTAAATGAACTCTCCTGGGAGTGTATTTGGCTCCAGACTCAAGAGTGTTAAAGTTAATGAGATAATTTAGTGATTGATTGAGTGATGATTGAGCATTATTGAAGACACCTGATGTTAACAAGCAGAATTACTGAAGGAGAAAATCTCTTTTTTAAGTCACCATTATGGAGATCAGTGTTTGCTTTAGTTGGGCTCTTGACCCTTAAACTAATAACATTAGATTTAGTTTGCCTGCTGTAACTGAGTTATAGCTCTCAGATGAACAAAGAGAAAAGCTGATCAGGTGGTGTTGGTTATGCTTTGACATAATCATCATTTGACCTGAATCACAATACTCATTTAGAGAGTTAGGTTTACCTTGCTGATTACAGCAGCCTGTGATTCTACAGTATACTATTTGCAGCATTTTCAATATAATCAAAAAGATTTCTTAGAAGTTGTTCTGATCAAAAGAGTTTGAAAAAGACTTGTATTTGGACACACAGACATCAATAATCAGCCTGTGATTCTCAACAATGGTGACAATAATAAAGCATGTTGCAGTGCATTCTGGGTGCCACCAATCAAAACTCATTCATGGCTCCCATCATGCATTGCGGTATGAATAAATTATTATCTGAATTGTCGTAGTAATTTCCTTTTCCTAATTGAATATTCTTTTTGTCACCATTGTTGAGATTTATACACTGATTCTTGATGTCTGTGTGTGCCTGAAAGAAAGATTTTTTTTGTATATATATATCAGAATAACTTTTAAGAAATCATTTGTATTATATTGAAAAATTTGGATCTTATTCTGTAGAATTACTGTGATGCTGTAATGACCAATATACATTTAAGTCAGAGATTAGGCTCTAAATGAGTTCAGTGATTCAGGTCAAATGATGGTTATGTTAAAATATAACCAACACCACCTGATCACCTTTTCTCTTTGTTCATCTGAGAGTTATAACTCAGTTACAGCAGCCAAATAAAATCTAAAGTTAAACAGTTAAAGGTCAACTGACCAACTAAAGCAAACACTTTTCTCCTTCAGTGATTCTGCTTGTTATCATCAGGTGTCTTCAATAATGGTCAATCATCACTCAATCAGTCACTTAATTAGCTCATTAACTTTAACACTCTTGTGTGGTAATTTAACACTCAAATTTTAACACTACTACTACAGACGCCGAATGGTGCTGCCGGTGTGTGTACACTCATAGAGAATAATGTGTTCGAATTTTAAAGATGTGGCGCTGCGCTTCTCGTCCGGTGTGCGACCCCCTTTAAAGTGTTAAACTATGAGTGCTTTTTTCCCTCATGTGAGCGCAACAACTTTTTTGCGATAAATGGGAGTTTTTGCAAAATTGACGTGTTTCCATCGGGCGTATTTTCAATGCGCAATTTCAATTTGCGCAATTTGAAGGGTAATGGAAACACGGCTATTGGATCAACATCTCTTTTGCTCCCGCAATTAATGTTGCAATTTGTAATCATAATATACTGGCTAAACTGATCTGACAAATGTTCCAGTGCGTATTTGTGTCTGGAGAACATCAAAGGGTTTCTATTTACAATGTGTTTTTGCAGTGTTGAGCAGTGAAGCCATTCACAGATATATCTGTTGATTTCTTGAACGCAATGGCCAATCAGATGTTTTTAAGCTGGTCAGAAAGAAAAGATTTTGTTTTATTGCTGAGTATACACACTCGTGAATCCTCTCATTATAACAAAAGAAGTGTGGAAACAATGTAAATAAGAGACTCATTGAGCAGTGCATAGGCATCTTCATTGATTATAACAGAACTTTGTAAGATCACAATGAACTGAGGTGAATGACAGCTTTTAAGTTATTTTAAATGTCGAATATCTTTAGTACTTTAGATAACAATATGTTTATAACAAAGTTGCAAAAATGTTATAGTTGACAACATGTCAACGTTGGACTAATTTAAACACTGGCTGCATCATGATGTGCTTATAATATATAACCATAACATGTTAATTATGCATGATAGCGCAGTTAGTTAATAGTTTGGGAAAAAATGAGTGAAATCACTCTTCATGGCAGACATTGATATTTGTGTACTATTCTGAAATAATAATAAAAAATGAACCTCTTTACTGGCAACACTAACACTGGTGGGCCATATTTCCTTGTTTTAAACTGCAATTTAAGTTGTGGCTTGTGGCTTGTGGGGGGGCGCTATTTACTAACACACTGACCCTGCTTTTAGGCCTGTCACTGGAAGTGCAACTCCCTGCCTCAATTCACTCTTACAAGTGTATGATAGCTACTGCTAGCTCTTTTTGTAAAACAAGCATTCCTTTATAAGTCACAATGAGGTTCAAAATCACCTGAACCGCTGAAACAAACACAGCTTTCAAGAAGCAGCTGAACACACACCTCTTCCACAAACACAAACACCAAAACCCTAAAACCAATGCGCACACACACACAAAAAAATCCTCTGCTCTTGCTTGTTTGCTAATCTAGCTTTCTAATAAACATGGCATTTTACACAATGAATATTGTTGGCTTCTCAGCTAGAAATGTTTTGTTCTAAAAACATTCTGAGAACATTACCATGAAGTTCTAATAATGTTTTCAGCGGGTAGTTTTATTTTGGTTCCCAGAACGTTCTCCTAAAATGTACACAGCAAAAACTCCAGTGATAAAAGGTAATGAGCTAATTAAGTGATTAATTGATCGATGAGTGACCATTATTGAAGACACCTGATGTTAACAAGCAGAATCACTGAAGGAGAAAATCACTATTTTTAGGGCGTTTTTCCACTGGGTTCGTTTGCTGCGGTCCGAACCCGAGTGCGCTCGTTCCCGGCGCCCCCCGCAGCGTTGGTCTGGTTTCACACTCAATTAGTTGTATCGAACCCAGGTGCGTTTGCAGTGATCTTACGTCTTCGCAAACGCACACGGAAAATGCATGGATAATACAACTCGACTGAGCATAGCTGTAATTTGTCTGTTTTTTTTGGTGCTATTATGCACAACATAGTGCGAGACATCACCTCTTCAGTGTCCCACAACGTTCCCCTGCCACTCATGGTTGTCGTGTGTGAGGAAACAATGATATCGACAGTGATACGCATGCGCGGGATACTATACTTCCTGAACAAGCGCGCACCCGAGTCCGTGTTGCTTGCAAATTAACGCGAACCGCGCCACGGTTCGGGAGCAACCGAGCTCAGACCAGCTCCTCCAGGTAGTCTCGGGTTCGGTACTCTAGTGCGCACCCGGGTCCGATGACAGCGTTCACATTAGCGATTTTTCATGCGAACCGTGCCCCGGTCCGCACTAAACTGCCAGTGTGAAAGCGCCCTCAGTGTTTGTTTTAGTTGGGCTCTTGATCGATCCTTTACGATACTTTAAATTTTGTTTAGCTGTTGTAACTGAGTTATAACTCCCAGATGAACAAAGAGAAAAGATGATCAGACGTTGTTGATTATGTTTTGATATAATCATCATTTGACCTAAATCACAAAACTAATTTAGAGCCTAATCTCTGACTTAGATTTATATTGTTGATTACGTCAAGTGATTCTACAACATAAGATCCAGAATTTTCTATTTATTCCACAGAACTTCTTAAAAGTTGTTTTGATAAAAAAGAAGAAGAAGAAAAAAAAAACATTTGTTAAGGCACACACAGACATCAAGAATGAGTGTATGAATCTCAACAATGGTGACAAACGAAATATTTAATTAGGAAAAGGAAATTACTAAGACAATTCAGATCATAATTTATTCATAATTCAATGCATGATGGGAGCCATGAATGAGTTTTGATTGGTGGCACCCAGAATGCACTGCAACATGCTTTATTATTGTCACCATTGTTGAGAATCACAGGCTGAATCTTGATGTCTGTGTGTCTAAATACAAGTCTTTTGAACAGAACTTTTAAGAAATATTTTAGATTCTATAGAAATGCTACAAATTGTATGCTATAAAACCACCAGGCTCCTGCAATTAACAAGGCAAACCTAACTCTCTAAACTTTAGTCCCCTGTTGTAAGTCACTTTGGATAAAAGCACCTGCTAAATGACTAAGTGTAAATGAGTTTAGTGTTTCAGGTCAAATGATGATTATGTGGGACATTTAATATTCAACAATATTATTGATCTGCCTTATTTATGGGTGGACGATGATGCAATTTTCTTCTAGAAACAAACTTTGTTGTATTATTTCCATGTTATCAATGTGAAGCTGCTTTGATACAATCTGTATTGTAAAAAGCACTATATAAATAAAGGTGACTTGACTTGACTTGATTATGTCAAAACGTAACCAACACCACCTGATCACCTTTTATCTTTGTTCATCTGAGAGTTATAACTTAGTTACAACAGCCAGACAAAATCTAAAGTTAGTAGTTTAAGGGTCAAGAGCCCAACTAAAGCAAACACCGATCACCATAATGGTGACTTACAATTAGATTTTCTTCTTTGGTGATTCTGCTTGTTAACATCAGGTGTCTTCAATAATGCTCAATCATCACTCAATTAATCACTTAATTATCTCATTCATTTTAACACTCTTCAGTGTTCATTTAACACTCATATTTTAACACTTTAACCCTTTGAGTGTGGAATCAAATAAACTCCCAGGAGAGTTAGTTTAACACTGGAGTTTTTGCTGTGTAGGATAACATTCTCTAAAAACATCCTCAAAATGTTACAGTTAAAACGTTATATTTTAGTTTACATTTAACCTTATAGATTAAATCATTTAATCATTATTTGGAATGAGAAAACATCCTCAAAACATTCTTTGAACATTACATTCAAATGTTTTCTTTAAAACATTAACCAAACTTGTAGGGAATGTTTGCCAACGCTCTGAGAATGTTCCCTGCTTGCTGGCTATGTGATGAATTGCTTTTGTTGCTCTATTGTAGTTCATTTAGGATAAAAGCATCTGCTAAATAAATAAATGTCCATTTAAATATAAATATTACGCTTTCCTGTAGCTCAAACATTAGAGCGTTGGCGCTTGCAACACCACGGTCATGCCCAGGGAAAGCAAGAACTGATAGGAATGTAAATGTGTACCTTGAAATGCAATGGAAGTCACTTTGGATAAGAGTGTCTGCCAAATGCATAAATGTAAATTATAGTTAGTACAGTTAGCTTGTCTGTTTAAGGACTGATGTTTATTACGGTTTAGACTCATTGCAATGGTTTTGTGGCACTGTTCTTTTTACACAAATATTTTTTGTTAAAATAACACACATATATTTCTTTTACCAACAAAACTTTAATTAATTTAACCTGTATAATTTTCCACTATACTTAATTATCAATCAATGGTGTCAGAGCTAGAAGTAGAAGAACATATAAAGTTTATCTAAAGGCAAAGTCTTTCATTTCTGTTAGTATTTCGGAAAGTCTTTTCTTGGATGCTTTTAATAAAGCACACATGCTGTTTCCTCTTCCTCTTTGGCCAGTGAAACTCAAGCTTCATCTACAACACTGAGACTGTGTGGAGGGTTTACCATTGGCCTAAAATAACCATACAAATTAAAAGAATAAAGAAAAATTTAACAAATTTGATCATTCTTGGCTTTCCTAAATACCACATTTATTTTTAAATGATGGTTTATGCTATCCAGGGATGGGAAAGCTGGTTGACCAGCATAGTCTTTCTGGTGAAACCAAGATCGTGTTTTAAGCAAAAGTAAAAGCCTGGTAGTGACACCAACATCTAAAATTCAACATATCCTGGTCTTTGCAGCAGGTTCTTATCCATTAACCACATCTTATCAAGATTAAAAAAAATTAACCACAACTTTATTTACTCACTGAGCTGGAAAAAAAATCATGTTAAATATATAAATCGACAACATTTATCTTAAAAATCAGACCAAATGGTACAGATATAGTTCCTGTCTTCATACACACACACCAGGACTAGTCACGCTTTAAGTTCTGTAAATATTTCTCGAGTCTTGGGTATAAAAGTCGTTGAACATTATCGCTGTTATTGCTGATTTGAACAGATGTTACAAGACATAACAATGCTGGAATTTTAACTTGGAAGGCAGAATATTTTGAAATAGAATAAAACCATCTTGATATTTGACTTTAAACCTTATAGTTACTGAGATACAGCCATGTGTCCACTTCCTGAAAACTAGACCCAATATCCCCTACACACACACACAACATATCTGAGAATAATTTAGAATGATTGGTAAACCATGCTCTTACCCGTTTCACCAACAATCATCAGTTAACACACTAAAAATGATAAGGGTGTGACAGCTATTGGGGTTTTGTTTTCACATTATGAATGACACGTGATTAACACAATTAAAAAAGACATGCCCCTTCACAGCATTTAGCAGAAGAGTTTAAACAAGGCAAAAGGTCATCATCACAGATGCGACGTTAGATTAAAAATGTAGAAGTTCAACTGAGAGAATACACAGAAATTCTCATGTTTTCAAACTTGATGCATATTTAATCGATTTCTAAGGAACCAAGTAAATTATTGATTATGCATTTCACACACTTTGACTAATTAAAATGAAGTTGGTAATAAAATTACCAATAATAACATCAGAAATTAACAGAGTAATAGAACAGAAGTTGTTTCCTCTTGTCTAACATTTGTATCATATGAGAACTAAGTTTATTACTCATTAGCATCTCAAGTGCTAACTGAGATCACGTGACCCTCATGAGAGATGAACAGTGTTAATGTCACAATTATTTAGAATAGGCCTACTACAATAGTGATTGTTTTGTTATTAAATTAAATTTGAGTTGTTGTTAGCAGGTCCTCAACCCAATCACATGCTGGACACTTCACCACAATGGTAACCCCAAAACCACTAACGTTACTCTCCCAATTCAGCCCTATGCAAAGCACGATGGGAAGTGAAATGAAAAACATCAAGTGAAGTCAAAGAGTAACCGTTTCAAGTCAATTTAACATGAACATCACCTTTGAACCAGAAACATGATAATATGGTGTTAATCAAAATTAATTGTTTAAATAAAGTGAACAACATTAAAAGGTATACAGTATATGATTCATATACATATGTCCATGAGTCTTCTTTGAAATACAACATTAATCTGAAGTTAAACCTGCCTTCTGTTTAATTTAATAATAATAATAATAATTCATTACATTTATATAGCGTTTTTTTTCGGCACTCAAAGTGCTTTACATAGAAAGGGGGGGATCTCCTCAACCACCACCAGATTAAGCCTCAATTTGGTCCTGGAGGATCTTAAACTCTGGTTTAGACTAAGTGTAGGACTATTTAAAACCATGACAGATAAGTCAGATTTCTGTTAATCTGAAGACAAGGCTTTATCTCTCTCCAGGAAACCGCCTCATAATGTCTTTTCATCAGTAAATCTGGATAAAGGACTCATTGAGCTCCTCCTGAAACTGTACATTGAGCTCTTTCTGCCAGTAGGAGACAGTAGCTGTGTCCCAATGTGAAGGCTGCATCCTTCGAAGGACTGAAGGCTTCAAGGATGCAGCCTATGCGTCCTCCGAAGGACGCACCATGTAGCCTTCATATGATTTCCTAATTGCACAACCAGGTGTTTCTGATCACCGCTCCTCAACGGTGCGAGAGGACAGCTGCCATCCTGATCATTCATTTGATATAGCCTAATTGAGTAAACAGCTATGGAGCCAGAATTGGCTATTGTCATTTTTATGTTTTATATTTTACTGGAGGACATGGTGAAGATGTTTCAGCCCCGGCGCTGCCGGATCATGTATTTTTTGTTTAGCCCTGTTTGAATATAAAACCCAATTGAATATAAAAAAGTCCAGTATTTCTCCCGCTCGTCATCGGCAGCTGTCACGGTTGCCAGGCGACAAGAACAGTCCCTGTAGGCTAGAGCGGTCCGAGCGCTTCAGATGCGCCCTTTGATATGGGACATATCAAACTTATATGAGACTTTAATTTTCAAACTTATATGAGACTTTAATTTTCAAACTGATATGGGACTTTAATTTTCGGAACTGCATATTTCATTAAATATTCACGTACAAATGTGAAGTAACCTACTGAAGTACCTTTTTTCCCTCACATATGATTTTACATTAAACTACACAAAAGTATAATGTAACAACCTTGAAAATATTCAGAAGTAAAATGCAGGAATATCATAATATAAATACAAACTATAATAAAAACCCTGACAATGAGTTTTTTCCCCTGCAGAATACATACCTCTAGTTTCACTCTTGATACTAAAAACTTGTTATTAAAAGTACCTTTTTCAGAAATTACTCTTTTTGAAAGTCTAATTATTATTCTAATAAATTCTAATAAAAGTCTACATTATTTTTTTCTTATTTTATGTACTGTAAATGTTTGTTGATTTTGATATGTTTAACGTATGTTGTTAATAGTTGGAAAAAGTACTTTAATGTAGCCTATAGAACAAATGATTTTCATTTACCAATTGTATTTGAAAAAAAAAAAAAAAAGGTATACAAGAGTTTGTTTCATGTAGAAATTATGACTGTCAAAAAAATAAACAATGTCCAGAACAATTCATTCTCTTTTATTTACACATTTAAAGTTACATAAAAATAATGTACAGATTTTCTTTCCTTTTAAAAAATAGTGAAAAAAGTTAAAGAATATGTAGAAAAAAAAAAATTTTTCAATCATTTTCTCAAGAAGAGAAAACAGCCTGTCCATCCTCTCCCTCCTCCCCTCGCCTCTGCCTTCGTGCTGGTGCTGCTGGTGCTGCTGGTGCTGGCTCCTCCTCACCGTGGGCACCCACTGCTGAACTGGACCCTGAGGACAAACCAGGGCCGAGTTTCAGCAGTGGGTTTTCCACTCACACCCTCACCTGTCCCAGGACACTTGCAATCCTAAGGGCAGAGCAAATTAACCATGGCTTGTTAACAACAACAGCACAATACATTTCAGCAAAGACGCGTGTATTAACTTTCTTACTTTGTATTGTTTTTCTCCTGAATTGCTCTAAAAGAGCTTAACACAGGGGTGCAATCTTAAGTGCATTGTTAACACTGCAAAATATGACACATCAAGACATGCATACAAAATACTTAAGAAATCATATTTCTATATACTCAAATTTGGTTAAAACCACATAGCTTTCATGACAGCACTACAAAAACACATAAAAGTGAAACCCCATTGCCTTATCAACTGCTTTTCTTATTGTTGTGGGCTTTATAGGGTGAGTGATATTTATTATAATACACAAGTGAGATAGACTAGTGCAAATATTACAAATAGGTCGTTTAACTAATATTAGCACACGTTTTGCCTCAAACTACCTGACAAATGAAGCCATGCAATGGTGACGAAGGAGTTAAGATGAAGTTTATAATAAACTTTAACTCGGTTTCGCTAGCCATTTAAATAAATGAAAACATAATACTTACATTTAAATTTGAATTTGCTGTCCACCACCGATCTCTAGTCTCGACCGCCTTTAAAAATAAATAAATAAATGCTGTCGTCAACGGCGCGCAATGAGTTATGGGGTAGAATAGGGTAGGATAGGCCGCTAAGTGTTCATTTATGTATCCTTCCTTTCACGAGGAAACGAAGGACGCATTTGGCGTCGCTTTTGAATCAGGGTAGCCTTCGTCGCGTCACGATGACGCAACCGGCCTTCAAATACGGACTTCGGAGGATGCAGAACTGAATTGGGACAGCCTTCATCGAGCCGCGGTGACGCAATCGGCCTTCAAATGCGACCTTCCAAGGATGCAGCCTTTGAATTGGGACGTCCTTCGTCGCGCCGCTGTGACGCAATCGGCCTTCAAATGCGGCCAATCGGCCTTCAAATACGGCCTTCGGAGGATGCAGCCTTCACATTGGGACACAGCTAGAGTCACATTGAGCTTGTGGATTGAGAGAGTAGAGATGGATTGAACTAAACTCTGTATATGAAGTTGTGTTGGACAGAATAGAACAATGATTGTAACTTGAACTATTACTATTAGCTAATATGTTTGACAAACACACTGTCACAGCAGCCACAAAAAAAAATCGAATTAATGTTAATTCTCAATAACAACTCCTGTAGACGTGTGACAGAAATAAAGTCAGTCTGGTTAGAATTCTGATTAACTGAAGAGAAAAGAAGACATTAAATCCCAGAGGAGCAGATTTAATCCCTAAATCCATCTCAGCAGAGGAGGACTAAGCAACTCCACAAACAGCATTACCAGTGTCACTTATTACTAACCAGACTGACTTTATTTCTGTCAGACGTCTACAGAAGTTTTATTGGGAATTAACAGATTTAGAGGCTGATGTTTTATTGAAAATATTGGTCACCATTATGGTGATCAGTGTTTCCTTTTGTTGGTCAGTTTGACTCTTGGCTTTTTATGCAATTTGGAGGTTTTTAACATACTATATATCAGAACCATTTTATATGATTTGATGTGGTAAAAAAATTGCTTAATGCTGATATTTATCACTCTTTTACATGCCAAACACTTATAACTGTCTCAGTGACCGGAGGTCCAGACATAAAAGTGCACTGGCATGCTGGACTTTTCTCTGCATTGTTTTGCTAATTACCTGTTTTTAAGTCTGCTGCCTGTCAAATTTGTCATTTGGCTGTAGGTATAGATATTTGACTTGAACACTAGGTGGGGATATTTGACAGCTTTTAGGTTGCAATATAATTACACTATGAAGGCCATGCATTATAATAACATATACAAAAATATAACAAATATACAACAAATACGTGACTATATTCTGGAAATAAGATCCGAACACAATGACTGTACGTTTGTAAATTTTATAAAAACCAAAATCCCCTTAACAGCAAACTCTACAGTTGATGAGCATATTCCAGTTTAGAAACATAACCATTATCTGATTTATGTTTATCTTGTCCTTTCCTTCTTTCAAATCCTCTACAGAAGATTCATGTACCAAATGAAACTTTAAATGTACTAGGCAAGGCAAGGCAAGTTTATTTATATAGCACATTTCATACACAATGGCAATTCAAAGTGCTTTACATAGAAGAAATTAAAATAATGAAAAGAAATAAGAATAATTAAAACAGTTTAGAAAAATAAAATAAAATACAGTACTTAAAAAAAAATAAAAAATAAAAAAATAAAAGAATATTATTATAGATCTTTTCTTCAAAGGAATCCCTTAAGACTTAAATCTTTCAACCTTCTTTTAACCTTCAATCTTCTTACGACTTCCATCTATCAACTTTCCTTTAACTTTCTTTTCTCCCTCATTTACTCACACGTTCTTTTCACTTTCTTTAGCACTGCGTTCACATTCTTTCTCAGACGAAAACTTTAATATCGTCATTTAAATACTGTTCTACTTTCAGACCCACATTAATACACATCACTTTCACATTATCACTTTCTTCTACACCTTCTGAGTGGGCATTTACAGTTACGGGCTAAATGCCCTGCTGACATAGGAGAAATTAAAATAATTAAAAGAAATAAGAATAATTAAAACAGTTTAGAAAAATAGAATAAAATACAGTACAGTCGGACAAACAGCGGCACAGTGCTCATTCAGTAAATGCACAGCTAAACAGAAGTGTTTTGAGTCTGGATTTGAATGTGACCACTGTAGGAGCACATCTGATCTCTTCTGGAAGCTGGTTCCAGCATAATAGCTAAAAGCAGACTCACCATGCTTAGAGTGAACCCTTGGTATTTCTAGCTGATATGATCCTAATGATCTGAGTGATCTGTTGGGTTTATATTCAGTGAGCATATCTGCAATGTATTGAGGTCCTAGGCCATTGAATGATTTATATACCAGTAATAATACTTTAAAATCAATCCTAAATCTAACTGGGAGCCAGTGTAAAGACCTGAGGACTGGTGTGATGTGTTCATATTTTCTGGTTCTGCTCAGAATCCTGGCGGCAGCGTTCTGTATGAGCTGCAACTGTCTTATGGTCTTTTTGGGAAGGCCAGTGAGGAGTCCATTACAATAATCCACCCTGCTGGTGATGAAAGCATGCACAAGTTTCTCTAAGTCTTGTCTGGAAACAAAGCATCTAATTCTTGCAATATTTTTCAGATGATAGTATGCTGATTTAGTTATTGCTTTGACATGACTACTGAAACTAAGGTCTGACTCTAGTGTCACACCAAGATTCCTGACTTGATGTTTAGTTGTTTGACCCCTGGAGTGAAGGTATGCGTTCACTTTGAGAACTTCATCTTTGTTTCCAAACGCAATAACTTCAGTTTTGTCTTTGTTTAATTGAAGAAAGTTTTGACACAACTGTTGACTTCGTCAATGCATCGGCACAAGGAGTCAATGGGGCTGTAATCATTAGGCGATAGGGCTAAGTACAGCTGTGTGTCGTCTGCATAGCTGTGGTAAGCAATTTGGTTATTTCTCATTATTTGGCTCATTGGGAGCATATACAGGTTGAACAGGAGTGGCGAAAGAATTGAGCCTTGAGGGACTCCGCATGTCATGGATGTCCACTCAGACTTATGGTCTCCTATACTCACATAATAACCTCTCTCATCTAAGTATGACCTGAACCATTTTAGGACTATCCCAGAAAGCCCCACCCAGTTTTCCAGCCTGTCAAGAAGTATGTTATGATCGACAGTGTCAAATGCAGCACTGAGGTCGAGTAGTACCAGCACTGATAATTTTCCTGAATCAGTATTTAAGCGGATATCGTTTATTATCTTTATGAGCGCTGTCTCTGTGCTGTGATGCGGTCGGAAACCAGATTGAAAATTGTCAAAGTATCCATTCGAGCTTAAGAATTTGTTCAGCTGATTGAAGATAACTTTTTCAATGAGCTTGCCTATGAAAGGAAGATTTGAGATCGGTCTATAGTTGCTTAATATGGTCTTATCCAGATTGCTCTTTTTCAGGAGGGGCTTGACAACTGCAGTTTTCAGGGAGTTTGGAAAACTCCCAGAGAGAAGTGAGGCATTTACTACTTCTAGAAGATCTGCTTCTAAACTGTTTAACACACTTTTGAAAAAAGATGTGGGAAGTGTGTCAAGAGCGCAGGTTGATGTTTTAAGGTGCTGTACGGTTTCTACCAAAATGTTGCCATCAATTTCTTTGAAGTCAGACATAGTTACTACTTTCTCAGGTGGTCTGATCTGTCTGACCTCAGTGCAACTCAAGGATGTGCTGATCACCTTTCTAATATTATTGATTTTCTCAGAGAAGAAAGAAGCAAACTCACTGCACTTGCTGTTTGAGAGCATTTCACTGGGAATCTGGCTTGGGGGGTTTGTCAGTCTCTCTACAGTAGCAAAAAGAGTGCGTGTGTTGTTTAAATTGCTGTTTATAACATTTGAGAAGAAAGTCTGTCTAGCCTTGCCTAGTTCCATATTGAAAGCATGAAGGCTGTCTTTGTAGATGTTATAATGGACTACAAGCTTTGTCTTCCGCCACATGCGCTCTGCTTTTCTGCATTGTCTTTTCATATGTTGCACTGCTGTTGAGTTTCTCCAAGGTGCTTTTTGTCTGCCACTCTTCTTCCTGACTTTAACAGGAGCAATATCATCAATTATATTTTTAACTTTTGAGTTAAAAGAATCAAGGAGAAAATCAACAGAGTCAGCAGATATGCTTGGTGTTAAGGAAATAGCCTTCATAAATAGTACGCTAGTGTTCTCATTTAAGCATCTCTTCTTGACAGACACAGATCTAGCTTCAGTGGCAGGAGAGATCAATATATCAAAGAAAATACAGAAATGATCAGACAGTGCTACATCCTTAATAACAATCGATGAAATGTTTAGACCCTTACTGATAAGTAAATCTAGAGTGTGTCCATGATTGTGTGTGGGTCCATGTACATGCTGAGTCAGATCAAAAGTTTTTAAAACAGTTTTGATTTCTTTTGCCATATTGTTTTCTGCATTATCTATGTGAATGTTAAAATCTCCAGCAATGGCAAAACAGTCAAACTCTGAGGTAATTGTTGATAACAGTTCTGTAAAGTCCTCAGCAAAGGCTGGAGAGTATTTTGGAGGCCTGTAAATAATGATAAGTAAAATGCGAGGAGCACCTTTTAACACAGTACCCAGATATTCGAAAGACGGGTAATTCCCAAATGATATTTGCTTACATTGATAGATATCTTTAAAAAGAGCAGCTAGACCCCCACCTCTCTTAACAGCTCTGCAGACACTCATAAAAGTAAAGTTAGGAGGGGCTGTTTCATTGAGGATTGTTGCACTGCAGCTGTCTTCTAGCCAGGTTTCATTTAGAAACATAAAGTCCAGGTTGTTTGTGGTTATTAAGTCGTTGACTAGAAGTGATTTATTTTTGAGTGAGCGAATGTTTAAAAGTGCTAACTTAACAGTCTTACTTTTTGTCCCCACAGCAATCTTAGTTTGACATGTAATAGGCACCAGATTAGTTGGGTTTGCTGTACGGCTATTGAAGGCCTTAGACTTTCTATCTTGTAATAGAACAGCAATAGAGAAAGATACAGGCACACTGGGTTCCCGCTTGTTCTGTAAACATTTGAGAAAGTTACTGTTATCATAGCAGGAACCTGACACATATCACTGAGAGCTGGTATCAGTTGTTTTTGGTTCACCTCGAGCAGATGGAGGAGGTTGTGGGCCCTGGCGTTTTGGCCGAAGAGGCCGAAGAGCTCTCACAGGAGGAGGGGGCGGGCGAGCTCGGCGCGCAGGCTTCGGTGTTTGAGGTGCCTGACGTTTTTTGGTTGGTATCTGGGGGCTTGCAGCAAAAGAGTGGGATAGTCTGGTTCCAGCATGCACCAATTCTTCCATTTTCTGTGAGAAGCACAAAAGTGGAGTTGCTGGCGAGAGTGAGAAAGTATCTGGTGAAAGATACTTCGATATGCTGTCCTGGCTTCCTTGGCTGTTTTCCAGGAAGTCGTCCTTGGGTGCTGAATCTTGGAGCAGTTCTAATATGTCTGTCTGTGGTGAGCTCTGTGGGCAGGGCTCAGCTGAGATTGTGTCCGTGAGCAGAGGTTGTTGTGGCTCAGTGGTGTTATCATTGTCCTTGTGTGATATGTCAACATCATGTCCATTCTGAAGTGAAGTCCTGTGGTCATTCATACTGTTTCCAGGTGTGTGTGTGTCGTTCAGATTGACACACACTGCAGAAGGATGATTGAGGGAGAAGTCGATATTGTCCTTTAACACTCTTAAACCAAGTTTGTTTGGGTGATGGCCATCCCGATTAAATAGTTGTCTCTGACTCCAGAAAAGATTGAAGTTGTCAATGAAGTTTACTCCTTTTATATTGCAGGTTTTTTGCAGCCATGTATTAATCCCAAGCAGCCGTGAAAACCTGTTTGTTCCTCTTGCTGGGAGTGGTCCACTGATGAATGTTTGAACTTTCAGTCTTTTAAGTGTTTCAAAAAGTTCATTGAAATCCTTCTTAAGGAGTTCTGACTGCTCTTTAGTGATGTATGTCTCGAGACCGGTCTTGGTCTCGAGACCGGTCTCGAGACCACTTTTACGTGGTCTCGGTCTTGTCACGGTCTTGACGGTCTTTGGTCTTGGTCTTGTCTTGGTCTCGGACCTCTCGGTCTTGTCTAGGTCTCGCTGTCTCAGACCGACATAGTGGTCGGGGGATTTAGCAATACAATACTACAATATCCACGATGACACAACGTTCAATAATGCAACATTATTATCCGCAACGGAACGGATTGAAGCGCGCGTCCGACTGAAAGTTCGGCGTGTGCGCGAGCCACACCAGAAAACACTTTATCCGCGCCACTGATCGCCGCGGCAACGAGCACTTTGATCACTTGATTTAAAAAACACATATCAGTGACATGATGGGTTTTATCTTCATTAAGGAGATTTTGGGTAACTGCACAACTGACAGATGACTTTGAGCGCACCGCCAACGGTGTGTGTGTGTGTGTGTGTGTGTGTGTGTGTGTGTGTGTGTGTGTGTGTGTGTGTGTGTGTGTGTGTGTGTGTGTAACCATAGCGACAAAACGACCAACTTTCGGATCCTGCACTTCAGCTTATAATTTAGTTTTTAAAAATTTAATTATGTGTTTAAAAGTTGCAGAATGGATTAATTTGGAGACTCCGAGATCGGCAGAGATATAGGCAGGCATTTGCTTAGATGAATTTGTGACTTTGATGTGTGTGTGTGTGTGTGTGTGTGTGTGTGTGTGTGTGGTGTTTGATTACAGTATTGTATTTAAGATGGTGTTAGACTAAATAAATGGTCTTTTAAATATCATATGCATATCTCCGTTGTGTTGACTAAACATTAGGCCTAATCCAAGTTTACAATTGTGTATCTTTAATTTGATTTTACGATTTCATCTACACATTAAGTATATTTTCAATTGGTTACATATTTCTCATTCTTTAGACAGTTGTTGGAGGAGCAAGATTGTGTTGGAGGTGTTTAATGTTTTGTCAGATGAACCATCAGTACCAGTCATGTCAGTCCTCAACAGTACACAAAAGTTAAGGGAGTCTCAATCCTCTAATAGTGCAGTAACAGCCGTCATGCAATTGCTACACATAGTTGATCTCACCCAGTCTGCAAAAACATTTACAGTGAGATCACAGTCACACACATGACATGGTCTGTCTATGTATTGTTCTGCCTGTGTAGTTGAAGTAATACCGTCTAATATGTATTGAATGTAAACTGCGGCTGAACCCTAGAATGCTGCTATTCTTGAATTCATACAAGTTGCTTAGCTTCAACACTGTTTTTTTCCCCATCCGGTCTCGACTTGGTCTCGGTCTTGGTCTCGACTTGGTCTTGGTCTTGACTTGGTCTGTCTTGGTCTTGGTCTTGTCTTGGTCTCGATACCCTCTGGTCTTGGTAGTGTCTTGGTCTCGGTTTAGGCGGTCTTGACTACAAGTCTACTGCTCTTTATGAATATCATTCTTCCCCACATGAATGATGAGTCGATTTGCAGTCTTATGTTTCATCAGAATGTTTTGAAGTTCCCTGTTTATATCAGAAGTTGTTGCTTGTGGAAGGCAGCATGTAGTTGTATCCCTGCTGCTAATGTTTCTGATTATGGAGTCCCCCACTATCAGAGTCCTGGGCTCGGCTGTGCTCTGAGCTGAGTGCCGCTGTCTGCTCGACCTTGAGCGCCAGTTAGCATCAGTGTTAGCTACTGGCTGATACAGTCTGTGTTCGATCACATTCATCACGTTTGGGGGTTCCTCATTTACATTCATTAGTACTTCAAATCTGTTCTCAAGATGTATAGGTGTTGGTTGGAGACCAGTGTTTGCAGTCCTTGTCAGAGCTGTATCTGGGGTAGAGGATGCTACTGCGGCAATATGTGATGCTCGTGACAATCTGATGTCTCGAGTGCCTTTGGGTCTCGCTCCCTGTTTGTGCCATCGATTTGTAAGTCGATCGGCTTGTTTCTCTACCTGTCGAGGAGCACTAGTTTCATGGGACTCACCGGCTATATGCTGAGGGTGTCCCTGACGAAGCTCTGTTGTGTGTTCCGTCTGGTTTGGTGGTCCGTAAATAACTTTGTTTCAAGAACTGCAATCCTTTGTAAAAGTCTGTGGCAGTTAGTGCAGCAAGTAGATTCCAGAAGAGGCATTTTCTCTCTTAACCTTGTAGGCAGTTGTGTTTTTCTTTCCCCGGAATGTAAGCTGGTCGGGTAGAAGAATTCTGCGTTTTTGTGGTAATCCAAACTTTGTCGTTTGAGCACTGTGCTGATTTGCTGAAGTTAAAATTAGGTGATAAAAGGAGCTAAAATAAAAAAAATATAGAAGATAAAATATAAAAAGCGATAGAGCAAAGCGCGGAGCAGTAAGCAAGAGCGTCCGAACGGTAGCTGAGCTGAGCAGGAGTGTCGAGTGTTGTCTTGTTGAACAGACAAAGTGTAGTAAAATAAAGACCTTAATGTGTATTTCGGACTTTTTTTCACCACAAGTCTGAAAGAAGACATGCTATTGAAGACAAATATCCAAAAATCTCAAAATTGACCAGTAAAAAAAAAACGATGTTTTTGCCTGCCGTGTCTCGCCTTAAGTCACCATTATGGTGATCAGTGTTTGCTTTAGTTGGGCTCTTGACCCTTAAACTAATAACATTAGATTTAGTTTGCCTGCTGTACCTGAGTTATAGCTCTCAGATGAACAAAGAGAAAAGCTGATCAGGTGGTGTTGGTTATGCTTTGACATAATCATCATTTGACTTGAATCACTGAACTCATTTAGAGAGTTAGGTTTACCTTGTTGATTACAGCAGCCTGTGATTCTACAGTATACTATTTGCAGCATTTTCAATATAATCAAAAAGATTTCTTAGAAGTTGTTCTGATCAAAAGAGTTTGAAAAAGACTTGTATTTAGACACACAGACATCAAGAATCAGCCTGTGATTCTCAACAATGGTGACAATAATAAAGCATGTTGCAGTGCATTCTGGGTACCACCAATCAAAACTCATTCATGGCTCCCATCATGCATTGCGGTATGAATAAATTATGATCTGAATTGTCGTAGTAATTTCCTTTTCCTAATTGAATATTCTTTTTGTCACCATTGTTGAGATTTATACACTGATTCTTGATGTATGTGTGTGCCTTAAAGAAAGATTTTTTTTGTATATATATATCAGAATAACTTTTAAGAAATCATTTGTATTATATTGAAAAATTTGGATCTTATTCTGTAGAATCACTGTGATACTGTAATGACCAATATACATTTAAGTCAGAGATTAGGCTCTAAATGAGTTCAGTGATTCAGGACAAATGATGGTTATGTTAAAATATAACCAACACCACCTGATCAACTTTTCTTTTTGTTCATCTGAGAGTTATAACTCAGTTACAGCAGCCAAATAAAATCTAAAGTTAAACAGTTAAAGGTCAACTGCCCAACTAAATCAAACACTGATCTCCATAATGGTGACTTTTGATTTTCTCCTTCAGTGATTCTGCTTGTTATCATCAGGTGTCTTCAATAATGGTCAATCATCACTCAATTAGCTCATTAACTTTAACACTCTTGTGTGTTAATTTAACACTCAAATTTTAACACTACTACTACAGACGCCGAATGGTGCTGCCGGTGTGTGTACACTCATAGAGAATAATGTGTTCGAATTTTAAAGATGTGGCGCTGCGCTTCTCGTCCGGTGTGCGACCCCCTTTAAAGTGTAAAAATATGAGTGAGCGCAACAACTTTTTTGCGATAGTTTTTGCAAAATTGACGTGTTTCCATTGGGCGTATTTTCAATGCGCAATTTGAAGGGTAATGGAAACACGGCTATTGGATCAACATCTCTTTTGCTCCCGCAATTAATGTTGAAATTTGTAATCATAATATACTGGCTAAACTGATCTGACAAATGTTCCAGTGCGTATTTGTGTCTGGAGAACATCAAACGGTTTCTATTTACAATGTGTTTTTGCAGTGTTGAGCAGTGAAGCCATTCACAGATATATCTGTTGATTTCTTGAACGCAATGGCCAATCAGATGTTTTTAAGCTAGTCAGAAAGAAAAGATTTTGTTTTATTGCTGAGTATACACACTCGTGAATCCTCTCATTATAACAAAAGAAGTGTGGAAACAATGTAAATAAGAGACTCATTGAGCAGTGCATAGGCATCTTCATTGATTATAACAGAACTTTGTAAGATCACAATGAACTGAGGTGAATGACAGCTTTTAAGTTATTTTAAATGTCGAATATCTTTAGTACTTTAGATAACAATATGTTTATAACAAAGTTGCAAAAATGTTATAGTTGACAACATGTCAACGTTGGACTAATTTAAACACTGGCTGCATCATGATGTGCTTATAATATATAACTATAACATGTTAATTATGCATGATAGCGCAGTTAGTTAATAGTTTGGGAAAAAATTAGTGAAATCACTCTTCATGGCAGACATTGATATTTGTGTACTATTCTGAAATAATAATAAAAAATGAACCTCTTTACTGGCAACACTAACACTGTGGGCCATATTTCCTTGTTTTAAACTGCACTTTAAGTTGTGGCTTGTGGCTTGTGGGGGGGCGCTATTTACTAACACACTGACCCTGCTTTTAGGCCTGTCACTGGAAGTGCAACTCCCTGCCTCAATTCACTCTTAGGGCGTTTTTCCACTGGGTTCGTTTGCTGCGGTCCGAACCCGAGTGCGCTAGTTCCCGGCGCCCCCCGCAGCGTTGGTCTGGTTTCACACTCAATTAGTTGTATCGAACCCAGGTGCGTTTGCAGTGATCTTACGTCATCGCAAACGCAATCAAACAATGATATCGACAGTGATACGCATGCGCGGGATACTATACTTCCTGAACAAGCGCGCACCCGAGTCCGTGTTGCTTGCACATTAACGCGACCGCGCCACGGTTCGGGAGCAACCGAGCTCAGACCACCTCCTCCAGGTAGTCCCGGGTTCGGTACTCTAGTGCGCACCCGGGTCCGATGACAGCGTTCACATTAGCGATTTTTCATGCGAACCGTGCCCCGGTCCGCACTAAACTGCCGGTGTGAAAGCGCCCTTACAAGTGTATGATAGCTACTGCTAGCTCTTTTTGTAAAACAAGCATTCCTTTATAAGTCACAATGAGGTTCAAAATCACCTGAACCGCTGAAACAAACACAGCTTTCAAGAAGCAGCTGAACACACACCTCTTCCACAAACACAAACACCAAAACCCTAAAACCAATGCGCACACACACACACACACACACACACACAAATCCTATGCTCTTGCTTGTTTGCTAATCTAGCTTTCTAATAAACATGGCATTTTACACAATGAATATTGTTGGCTACTCAGCTAGAAATGTTTTGTTCTAAAAACATTCTGAGAACATTACCATGAAGTTCTAATGTTTTCAGCGGGTAGTTTTATTTTGGTTCCCAGAATGTTCTCCTAAAATGTACACAGCAAAAACTCCAGTGACAAAAGGTAATGAGCTAATTAAGTGATTAATTGATCGATGAGTGACCATTATTGAAGACACCTGATGTTAACTAGCAGAATCACTGAAGGAGAAAATCACTATTTTCAGTGTTTGTTTTAGTTGGGCTCTTGATCGATCCTTTACGATACTTTAAATTTTGTTTAGCTGTTGTAACTGAGTTATAACTCCCAGATGAACAAAGAGAAAAGATGATCAGACGTTGTTGATTATGTTTTGATATAATCATCATTTGACTTAAATCACAAAACTCATTTAGAGCCTAATCTCTGACTTAGATTTATATTGTTGATTACATCATCAAGTGATTCTACAACATAAGATCCAGAATTTTCTATTTATTCCACAGAATTTCTTAAAAGTTGTTTTGATAAAAAAGAAGAGGAAAAAAAAAAACCCATTTGTTAAGGCACACACAGACATCAAGAATGAGTGTATGACTCTCAACAATGGTGAGAAACGAAATATTTAATTAGGAAAAGGAAATTACTAAGACAATTCAGATCATAATTTATTCATAACGCAATGCATGATGGGAGCCATGAATGAGTTTTGATTGGTGGTACCCAGAATGCACTGCAACATGATTTATTATTGTCACCATCGTTGAGATTCACAGGCTGAATCTTGGTGTCTGTGTGTCTAAATAAAATACTTTTGAACAGAACTTTTAAGAAATATTTTAGATTCTATAGAAATGCTACAAATTGTATGCTATAAAATCACCAGGCTGCTGCAATCAACAAGGTAAACCTAACTCTCTAAACTTTAGTCCCCTGTTGTAAGTCACTTTGGATAAAAGCACCTGTTAAATGACTGAGTGTGAATGAGTTTAGTGTTTCAGGTCAAATTATGATTATGTGGGACATTTAATATTCAACAATATTATTGATCTGCCTTATTTATGGGTGGACGATGATGCAATTTTCTTCTAGAAACAAACTTCGTTGTATTATTTTCATGTTATCAATGTGAAGCTGCTTTGATACAATCTGTATTGTAAAAAGCACTATATAAATAAAGGTGACTTGACTTGACTTGATTATGTCAAAACGTAACCAACACCACCTGATCACCTTTTATCTTTGTTCATCTGTCAGTTATAACTTAGTTACAACAGCCAGACAAAATCTAAAGTTAGTAGTTTAAGGGTCAAGAGCCCAACTAAAACAAACACCGATCACCATAATGGTGACTTAAAATTAGATTTTCTTCTTTGGTGATTCTGCTTGTTAACATCAGGTGTCTTCAATAATGCTCAATCATCACTCAATTAATCACTTAATTATCTCATTCATTTTAACACTCTTCAGTGTTCATTTAACACTCATATTTTAACACTTTAACCCTTTGAGTGTGGAGTCAAATAAACTCCCAGGAGAGTTAGTTTAACACTGGAGTTTTTGCTGTGTAGGATAACATTCTCTAAAAACATCCTCAAAATGTTACAGTTAAAACGTTATATTTTAGTTTACATTTAACCTTATAGATTAAATCATTTAATCATTATTTGGAATGAGAAAACATCCTCAAAACATTCTTTGAACATTACATTCAAATGTTTTCTTTAAAACATTAACCAAACTTGTAGGGAATGTTTGCCAACGCTCTGAGAACGTTCCCTGCTTGCTGGCTATGTGATGAATTGCTTTTGTTGCTCTATTGTAGTTCATTTAGGATAAAAGCATCTGCTAAATAAATAAATGTCCATTTAAATATAAATATTACGCTTTCCTGTAGCTCAAACATTAGAGCGTTGGCGCTTGCAACACCACGGTCATGCCCAGGGAAAGCAAGAACTGATAGGAATGTAAATGTGTACCTTGAAATGCAATGGAAGTCACTTTGGATAAGAGTGTCTGCCAAATGCATAAATGTAAATTATAGTTAGTACAGTTAGCTTGTCTGTTTAAGGACTGATGTTTATTACGGTTTAGACTCATTGCAATGGTTTTGTGGCACTGTTCTTTTTACACAAATATTTTTTGTTAAAATAACACACATATATTTCTTTTACCAACAAAACTTTAATTAATTTAACCTGTATAATTTTCCACTATACTTAATTATCAATCAATGGTGTCAGAGCTAGAAGTAGAAGAACATATAAAGTTTATCTAAAGGCAAAGTCTTTCATTTCTGTTAGTATTTCGGAAAGTCTTTTCTTGGATGCTTTTAATAAAGCACACATGCTGTTTCCTCTTCCTCTTTGGCCAGTGAAACTCAAGCATCATCTACAACACTGAGACTGTGTGGAGGGTTTACCATTGGCCTAAAATAACCATACAAATTAAAAGAATAAAGAAAAATTTAACAAATTTGATCATTCTTGGCTTTCCTAAATACCACATTTATTCTTAAATGATGGTTTATGCTGTCCAGGGATGGAAAAGTTGGTTGACCAGCATAGTCTTTCTGGTGAAACCAAGATCGTGTTTTAAGCCAAGGTAAAAGCCTGGTAGTGACACCAACATCTAAAATACAACATATCCTGGTCTTTGCAGCAGGTTCTTATCCATTAACCACATCTTATCAGCAGATAAAGATTTAAAAAATGTAACCACAACTTTATTTACTCACTGAGCTGGAAAAAAATCATGTTAAATATATAAATCGACAACATTTATCTTAAAAATCAGACCAAATGGTACAGATATGGTTCCTGTCTTCATTCACACACACCAGGACTAGTCACGCCTTAAGTTCTGTAAATATTTCTCGAGTCTTGGGTATAAAAGTCATTGAACATTATCGCTGTTATTGCTGATTTGAACAGATGTTACAAGACATAACAATGCTGGAATTTTAACTTGGAAGGCAGAATTTTTTCAAATAGAATAAAACCATCTTGATATTTGACTTTAAACCTTATAGTTACTGAGATACAGCCATGTGTCCACTTCCTGAAAACTAGACCCAATATCCCCTACACACACTCACAACATATCTGAGAATAATTCATAATGATAGGTAAACCATGCTCTTACCCTTTTCACCAACAATCATGATCAGTTAACACACTAAAAAGGACAGGTATTGGGGTTTTCACATTATGAATGACACGTGATTAACACATTTAAAAAAGACACGCCCCTTCACAGCATAAATAGCAGAAGAGTTTAAACAAGGCAAAAGGTCATCATCACAGATGCAACGTTAGATTAAAAATGTAGAAGTTCAACTGAGAGAATACACAGAAATTCTCATGTTTTCAAACTTGATGCAGATTTAATCGGTTTCTAAGGAACCAAGTAAATTATTGATTATGCATTTCACACACTTTGACTAATTAAAATGAAGTTGGTAATAAAATTACCAATAATAACATCAGAAATTAACAGAGTAGAACAGAAGTTGTTTCCTCATGTCTAACATTTGTATCATATGAGAACTAAGTTTATTACTCATTAGCATCTCAAGTGCTAACTGAGATCACGTGACCCTCATGAGAGATGAACAGTGTTAATGTCACAATTATTTAGAATAGGCCTACTACAATAGTGATTGTTTTGTTATTAAATTAAATTTGAGTTGTGGTTAGCAGGTCCTCAACCCAAGCACATGCTCGACACTTCACCACAATGGAAACCCCAAAACCACTAACGTTACTCTCCCAATTCAGCCCTATGCAAAGCACGATGGGAAGTGAAATGAAAAACATCAAGTGAAGTCAAAGAGTAACCGTTTCAAGTCAATTTAACATGAACATCTCCTTTGAACCAGAAACCTGATAATATGGTGTTAATCAAAATTAATTGTTTAAATAAAGTGAACAACATTAAAAGGTATACAGTATATGATTCATATACATATGTCCATGAGTCTTCTTTGAAATACAACATTAATCTGAAGTTAAACCTGCCTTCTGTTTAATTTAATAATAATAATAATAATAATTCATTACATTTATATAGCGTTTTTTTCGGCACTCAAAGTGCTTTACATAGAAAGGGGGGGATCTCCTCAACCACCACCAGATTAAGCCTCAATTTGGTCCTGGAGGATCTTAAACTCTGGTTTAGACTAAGTGTAGGACTATTTAAAACCATGACAGATAAATCAGATTTCTGTTAATCTGAAGACAAGGCTTAATCTCTCTCCAGGAAACCGCCCCATAATGTCTTTTCATCAGTAAATCTGGATAAAGGACTCATTGAGCTCCTCCTGAAACTGTACATTGAGCTCTTTCTGCCAGTAGGAGGCAGTGTCACATTGAGCTTGTGGTTTGAGAGAGTAGAGATGGATTGAACCAAACTCTGTATATGAAGTTGTGTTGGACAGAATAGAACAATGATTGTATCTTAAACTTGAGATTGAACTTTACCTATTAAAAAGCCTCAGAATAGTATCTATGAGTTCCTGGATTTCATAACGCTGATAAACGTGTTAAGTGTTGAAAGTGGCTCAATGATGATTGTAAGGCAATTGCACCCTTTTTTTCCATTGTTGGATGGTTTTCATTGGGATTTTAAATATTATTTAATCAAGAAAGAGCCATGGTTTTCCTTTCACACAATGTTATGCATTTTCAATGCCATGTGTTTTCCCAGAGCATTTGTGCCACCATGTCAGGTAAAATAATTACCGCAAAGAAATTAATGGATGGAAAAACTTTTGTCTTCCTCTTCCTTCTGTAGACAAAAACCTTCACAAACTCAAGTTCTCTAAATTCACACCATAAAATACATTCTGAGGGGAAACCATATCAGTGTTCACACTGCGATAAAAGAGTCCGACACAAATTTTATTTGATTTGCCATGAGAGGACTCACACCGGAGAGAAACCGTACCTGTGCTCCTACTGCGGGAAGAGCTTCTTTAGTATGGCTTGTTTGGGACTTCATCAGAGAGTTCACACTGGAGAAAGACCGTATCACTGTAGCGTTTGTGGGAAGAGTTTCGCTAAACAGAGTACCTTAAAAAATCACCAGCGGATTCATACAGGAGAAAGATCGTTCAAGTGTTCTCAGTGTGACAAGACGTTTGCTCGATCGGACGTCCTGAAGACTCATGAGCGAGTTCATACAGGAGAGAAGCCTTACCGCTGCTCCATCTGCGACGAGAGATTCACTTATTTAGGTAGTTTACAAACTGCTCCTGAATCATCATAGTGTCTTTTCATCAGTAAATCTGGATAAAGGACTCATTGAGCTCATCCTGAAACTATACATTGAGCTCTTTCTGCCAGTAGGAGACAGTGTCACAGTGAGCTTGTGGTTTGAGAGAGTTAGAGATGGATTGAACTAAACTCTGTATATGAAGTTGTGTTGGACAGAATAGAACAATGATTGTAACTTGAACTATTACTATTAGCTAATATGTTTGACAAACACACTGTCACAGCAGCCACAAAAAAATCGAATTAATGTTAATTCTCAATTACAACTCCTGTAGACGTCTGACAGAAATAAAGTCAGTCTGGTTAGAATTCTGATTAACTAAAGAGAAAAGAAGACATTAAATCCCTGAGGAGCAGATTTAATCCCTAAATCCATCTCAGCAGAGGAGGACTAAAAAACTCCACAAACAGCATTACCAGTGTCACTTATTACTAACCAGACTAGAGCTTAAATCGGGCCCAAAAAATCAAGCCCGACCCAACCCGAGCCCGAGCACGTTGTGTCCGAGCCCGGCCCGACCCGACACGTTTACTGTAATTATGAGCCCGAGCCCGATTTAAAACCGACCATTTTTAATATGTGGGCCGTTATAACCAGGGGCGGCGCCAGAATTTTTTAAGCAGGTGCTGCTGTGCTCATTTAGGCTACAGGGGGAGCTGCGCAGTTATATATATTATATAAATACTATTTAATAAATGAGCAAAAATTGGCCACTCAATATTCAATATTCAATTATTTTAATTATCACAATTAAAGTTTTAATTTTATTAAATTGAACAAGCACAACATTCAGCATTCAATCAAATATTCTTAAAGATTTATTATTATTAATAATGTTACTTCAACATATTGTTATTTCAACATAATATGTGTGAGCAACAAGCAAGATGTGCATTTGTAAATTCGGTGACAGCGTGTGTTACGAGTTTCAAATGGTGTGACCGCGGCGTGCCAGCGACTTCATGTCATGATTATAATGTCTGCTATATTGCTTTTTATGTATTAAATCCAGGCAAATGGTTGATGAAAAATTTATTAAAATTAAGATACAATTTATACTAAACGAAATTCACTTTAAAGAAAAGCTTTCTTCAAAACAAAACTTAACAAACTTGAAACTATGTGCTTATTTAATGGCTAAAACACGTAGGCTACTACAGACTCTCTTTTTGTACAAATTGCAGCACATTAATTTAATTCTGAATTTTGCACATGTAAGTTGAAAGGCATTTGTTTGTGCATAGTAAAACATATCTGTAACATTTAGCAAGTTCATGTGCGTGCAGTAGTTATCTTAATGAATAGACCTAATGCGACAAGGAAGAAGCATGCAAACTGCGTTGTTTGTTTATTCAGAAATAGTTGAATGGATCGGAAAAGTAACAAAAGCGGATATTGAGGCCTGAGGCTGACTACTATAATAATTTCTGTCATGGCAAGACTGCTTGTCTGTTCATCGTCGAAGTCCCCGTTTTTTTTTTTTTTTTTTTTTTTTTTGCTGTCATAGGCGAGCAGCGTGCGCATTTAATGCACGAGACAAAGCCAACACATTATGTTGTCACTCCCCACGACTAGTTTAAAATGTGTCCATACCTCCGATTTTCCTCCAAACTTGCTCAAAGTTAATTCTCCTGTTTTAATTTTTTTCTTTGCTTCTTCAAGATCCATGTCGTACTTAGAATAGCAACAGAATAGCTTACAGCACCACAGCAGGTGTGATGCGTCACACGTGCGAGACTGCGAGTGGACGAGACGCTGCGTATGACACGTGACGTGCTTTATCAAGGGCCCGACCCGACCCGGCCCGAGAAAGTTGGCTCGGGCTCGAGAAAAGAGTCCGGGCTCGGGCTCGGGCAGAGAATTAAAGCTCTAAACCAGACTGACTTTATTTCTGTCAGACGTCTACAGAAGATCTTATTGGGAATTAACAGATTTAGATGCTGATGTTTTATTGAAAATATGTGGTCATCATTATGGTGATCGGTGTTTCTTTTTGTTGGTCAGTTTGACTCTTGGCTTTTTATGCAATTTGGAGGTTTTTAACATACTATATATCAGAACCATTTTATATGATTTTATGTGGTAAAAAAATAGCTTAATGCTGATATTTACCACTCTTTTACATGCCAAACATTAATTACTGTCTCAGTGACCGGAGGTCCAGACATAAAAGTGCACTGGCATGCTGGACTTTTCTCTGCATTGTTTTGCTACCGTAATTACCTGTTTTTAAGTCTGCTGCCTGTCTAATTTGTCATTTGGCTGTAGGTAGAGATATTTGACTTGAACACTAGGTGGGGATATTTGACAGCTTTTAGGTTGCAATATAATTACATGATGAAGGCCATGCATTATAACATATACAAAAATATAACAAATGATAACGTGACTATATTCTGGAAATAAGATCCGAACACAATGACTGTACATTTGTAAATTTTATAAAAACCAAAATCCCCTTAACAGCAAACTCTACAGTTGATGAGCATATTCCAGTTTAGAAACATAACCATTATCTGATTTATGTTTATCTTGTCCTTTCCTTCTTTCAAATCCTCTACAGAAGATTCATGTACCAAATGAAACTTTAAATGTACTAAGATATTAAACAATTAAATTATCTAAAAAGCATCCAAGTAAATTAAAACATTCCATTTAGAGTGACAAAGAGATTTTATTTAATTATTAATAACTACAATATCTCTGAAAGGTTAAAGCGAAACATTTGCACGCTGCAGTCATGTGATCATATATTCAAATACGGGGAGTTAACCTGAGCAGTTTCAGTCTGTCCTTTCCATTCATCCGTAATTGATTCATCCAGATCAAGAAAGAGAAAGAGAGAGAGAGAGAGAGAGAGAGAGAGAGAGAGAGAGAGAGAGAGAGAGAGAGAGAGAGAGAGAGCAGTGCAAGTACAAGCGATCATTGAGCATCTGAATCAGAAAAAGAGGATTTCTTGAGAAATGGCACCACCAATTACAGGTCAGTTAATCACGAAGAAAATTAATCTTGAGTATTGACTATTATTTATAAACGAAGCTATTGGATTTCTAAAAATTACAATAATGAAAAAAGACAAAAAATTTGTTAATTGAATTGGAAAATCATTCGAGAAATTAGATAATAATTTGATAAAACTGATATACAGCTATAACAAATTTTAGAAGCAAATTAGATTTTAGAATCTCTGAGAATATGAAAGGATCAGAAAAATAAATGCAAGAACTAAAAAAAAAAAGAACTAAGTTAGAAAAAAGCACTGACGTAAAATGTAATAGTGGCGAGCAATCAGTTTATTACTTGACCTGATAAAGGAATTATTCATAAATGAATCTATTATGTTGTGTAAGCATGTGGAAAATAGTCAAAAGAGAGAAATCATGAAATCAATGAAAATAGTACTAAACATAACTTCTTTTTTTTTTTTTCAGAGAGAGAGAATATACAGTTTGTAGAGTATAAAAACCATTACATCTATAGAGGTCCTCACAAGTATTTCTAAACAAACGTGTGTGTGTTATTTTTAAAACAATTTGTCTTTCTATCTTCAGGAGATCTGAGGATTGTTATGTTGGGAATGACTGGAGCTGGAAAGAGTGCGACAGGAAACACAATCCTGGGAAGAGATGTGTTCGAAGTGGATTTAAATCCAGACTCAGTTACAAAATATTCTGAGATAAAAATGACAAGAAAGGGTAAAAGGAGTATCTCGATAATCGACACTCCAGGCCTGCAAGATACACCAAAAAAAATAAAATTATAGTGAAAACAAAACTAGGGCAGAAATTAAGAAGTGTATGGAAATGTCTGCTCCTGGTCTTCATGTGTTTCTGCTGGTCATCAGACCATCATCCTGTTCACTCACGCTGATTCACTGCATAAACCACTGAAAGACCGTATAGAAGAGAGTCTAGATCTACGGCGGTTTGTTATGAGCTGTGGTGGCAGATATCATGCATTCAACAATGAAGACAGAGAGAATCAGGATCAAGTAAATGAGCTGCTGGAGAAGATGGATGAAATGGTGCTTAAAAATGGAGGAAAGCACTACACTAATGAGATGTTTAATGATGCCCAGCGAAGGCTTAGCTGGGGGAAAACTGGAATTACTTTAGGAGTAGTCTGTGTGGCAGCAGTGGGAGTGGGAGTAGCAGTAGTAGCAGTGAAGAAAAGCAAAAAGTAAGTGAAAATATTTGCAGATTAGTCTTGAAATAGAATGAAAAGCTGTTACAGGTTTTAAGTTTATTTCACTCATTGTCATTTTGGAACTTTGTTTTTTAAATTCTTTTTATCCAAATGTTAAACAAACATTTATCAGCACAGCATTAAACCACTGCAAAATTAAAAAAGGCAAGGCAAGTTTATTTATATAGTATATTTCATACTCTATGGTAATTCAAAGTGCTTTACACAGAAAGGAATTCAAATTCAAACAAAAAGTTGATTTGATGCCACAAAAGTATGATTTTATTTTATAGAACTTAAAAACTGATTTAATAGGTATATAGATATGTTACATAGATATAGATACGATATAGATATAGATGCAAAAATAACATACATAAACATAAACTTGGGGGGGTTGTACTAGGGTTACAGGACAAAACACAGAGAAGATTATGTCGGCTCCCGTTTGGACCAGGCTCTTATGAAGACTTCAGATGCTCAACATATGTGAAGAGATGCAAAAATAACATACATAAACTTGGGGGTGGTTGTACTAGGGTTACAGAACCAGGACCCGGTTACAGGACCCGTTTGGACCAGGCTCTTATGAAGACACCAGTGAAAAGATGGCGCCAACTCCTGCGAAGACTTCAGATGACGCAAACTGAATCAACATGCACCAATGCTACAATTTTCTATTTATTGTAATCATTATGATCACAACTTGAAGTAATTGCTTTAATGAGCTCCTTGTTTCTGCCTAAATGAATACATGATATTTTGAAATATGGACATTATTTGGACTTATACCATGGTCTGGGTGAATACTCGATTCTGATTGGCTGCAGGGTGTCCATTAAAAAGTGATAGAGGACACCTAGTAAAGGAGATCTGGTGAAACTGACTGTTTACCGTTCGAAATGAATAAATAAATACGCTGGCTACATCAGCTGTGAGTAACCATAGCAACAGGCAGTCATCAGCGGTGAGTAACCATAGCAACAGGCAGTAAACTGAAGGGTTCTACGAGCTGAGCGGACTATCTCCGAAAACAAGTTATTGTTAGTAAAAACTAATAACTAATAACTAAAATATAAACTAATGTTTTAAAAATGTGTTATTTAGCAAGTGACCATGGTATAAGCGGGTTAATGCCCTTCGAGGTGTCCACTGTCAGGTATTAATGGACTTCGGCGGAGGCAACCGTCCTTCGCTGCGCGTCGGACGGTTCACGCCTCGCCGTCGTCCATTAATACCTGACAATGACACCTCGTCGGGCATTAACCCTTACACAGTCACCTCTGATAACAGATCACTGTAAATTGTAATGTGGACTCATGCATTTTCTGTAAAACTGCTTTGAAATTATTGTGAAAAGCGCAATACAAATAAACGTGAATTGAATTGAATTGAATAGATGAGATGAGATGATAAAACAAATCACTTCTGGGTAATAATTGATTTGCGACCAGGTTAATAGATGTTAAATTACTGCACTGGATCAACTTAATAAGATTATTTTGTTGTGTATATTTTATATATATATATTTTTTTAAATTGCTTAAATGTAAAACAAAACCTAGAAGTACACATTTACTTCTATTGGAGGCAAAAAGATTCAACAAAATGGGACAGTGTATAACCCCATGACAGTTGTGAGACTGATTAACAAACACACGCACTGACTGTTGTATTTTTTAGCCCATGTTTTACGTATTTGTTAATATAATGTAACCCTCACATTACATTTGGTGGCAGCGTGGTGTTATTTTGTTGTTTTTTGCACATTTGGTGAGTTTTATTCCTACATTTGGTGCCAGAATGATGTGGTCTTTTTTTTTTTTTTTGTGCTATCTGGATTTTACACTCTTTGAGAGCAGTGGATTACCTAAAAACTAGTGTGGAGATATTAAGGGACTTTTGCGGTATTTTTTTTATAAATTTTTTTTTACTTTACGTGCTTTTTGTGAGTTTTGGACTGGACATTTTGTCACCATGTCAGCTGATGAAAGTGATGCTGGGCTGCAGTCTCCCCCCACACAACGACGGCGAGATGCTAACGTTACATCAACAGGTGCTGTTTCTCTAGCCACATGCGCTGTCTCCAGTGCCCTGAAAATTGATCTTCCACCTGCTTTTAAAGGAGATGGGACTGAATCATTCACAAGTTGGTCTCGACGTTTTGAAGTGGCAGTGCAGGCTATGAGTTCAACTGATACAGATCTGCATACGGTGATGGCTTCCGTCCTCCCTACTCGCCTAGCAGATGCTGCATTTCTGTATTGGGACAGCCTTCCTTCTTCAATCCAGAAGGACTATGATTCAGTAAAGGAGAAACTCAGGGACGTTTTTGGACCAATATACTCCCTGCCATTCTTCCAGACACATGTGAATGCTCGACCTCGTCGACCAGGTGAAAGTTTGGATGTGTACAGTGCAGACATCACTCGTCTTGTATTAGAAGCCTTTCCCAACTATGATCACAATGCACTAGATGGTGAAAAATGTCGCCGCTTTGTTGCTGGCTTGGACCCAAATCTTCAGTCAAAAGTCCATGAGATGGGTGCGGAGGATCTTGAGGACGCCCTGTGTATCGCCAGCCGCTGTGAGAGGGCACGTGCAGCGCTCCAACTGACAACTGTAGGGTCTCCACACACTCAATCTTCAGAGCAGGTAGCTATGGTTCGTCCTAAACCTACTGATGATAAGCTTCTGCATGCAGTTGAGCAGCTGACTCTTACTGTCAACAGCTTACAAAGTGAAGTACACCTATTACGAGAGAAACACAGCTACCTGGCTCAGTGTCTGGACTCCCAAACTGAAAGGTTTTCCTCCGACGATGCTCGATACAGTGTCTCTCCACAACCCTATCATAACAGACAACACCACAGAGACAATTACTCACCTGAGCAGTATCATGGTCGTGATCCAGGGTCCTGCTATGACCGTTGTCCTCCTTCCCCTGTTACTCAGAGAGACCGTCAATGGCATGACAATGACAGACGTGACCGGCATCGCTCTCCCTCACGCCAGTCCTATCAGTACTCCAGGTATGGTTGCCATGACAAGGATGATACGAACAGATACAGACGCAGCCCTAGTCCTGCTCCACAGGGAAACAGGGATGCCAGTCCACACGCTAGAGGCAGTGTTCGCTTCAAGTCTCCTGAAAGATATCCGCACTCTGACTCCAACCGTCAGGGAAACTTCCATTAGCTGCTGTTGAGGGGCAAACATCAGCTACTGTCTCACTGCCCCAGAGGGATTCCCCCAAGTTAATGCCTGAGAAGAATGACTCACACTCTGATGATTCTGTCTCTTCTACAATCTTGGCTATTGTTGAGGGCATTGAAGTGTGAACTTTAATTGACTCTGTTTCCATTGTGAGCGAAGATTTTCGTAACTCTCACCCAGCATTGAAAAAATGCCCCATGACACCCTCCTCTCTGCCAGCTCGCTCAGTCGATGGACAGTGCCTGGACATTTTAGGCAAGTTAACGATTGGTATCAGACTTGGACATCAGGTATGGCAACAGGACTTTGAAATTCTCAGAGGTGCTTGCCAGCCAGTCATTCTTGGTTTTGATTTTCTGCGGAAACACCATGCCCTCCTTGACATAAACAAAAAAATGCTGCAACTTTGGGACATGAAAATTCCTCTCCTGCCCAAAGGACATGAAGTGGCCGCCTGCTGTAATGTGTCTGTGGCTAGCGCCCACTAAGATTCCAGCTATGAGTGAAACCCTCATCACAGCCTGTGTGTCAGCAGCTACACCTGCTTCTCCCATGCCAACTGACTATTATGGTGTTCTCATGCCCAACCCATCGTGTGACATCATTGTGGCACATTCTCTCAGTGAGGTTCAGAATGGTACAAGTGGTTCGAATCTTAAATCCCTCCGGAGATGACGTTGAGCTGCATTCAGGTCAACACCTGGGTGAGTTTCATTTGGTTTCAACTGTTGACATCATATCAGGGGAAGGGACAGGGTGTGCAACCTCCCCCGTGCATTATATAGCTCCATCTGTCCAGATAAATTACAGCGACCTGTCACCTTCCCAAGTTCAGTCTCTGAAATCACTGCTTCAGAAATTCTCAGCAGTATTCAGTAAACACTCAGAGAACAGAGGTCGCACAAGCATCATCAACATCAAATCCACACTGGTGAGGCCACACCAATTAAACAGAGAGCCTACAGAGTGACACCAGAACAGAGAGCTGAAATACAGACTCAAGTTGACAACCTGTTAAAGGCAGATGTCATTGAAGAAAGCTACAGTCCCTGGGCTGCGCCAGTTGTTTTGGTGCGCAAGAAAAATTGCACATGGCGTTTCTGCCTGGACTATAGAAAACGTAATACAGGGACAATCAAAGATTCCCATCCTCTTCCGAGAGTCGACGACGCACGCACTGGATGCTTTGTCAGGCTCTGCCTGGTTCTCCACAATGGACCTGCAACATGGCTATTGGCAAGAGGAAGACCATGAAAAAAACAGCATTCACAACAGGTAGTGGCCTTTATCACTTTAAAGTTATGCCAATGGGTCTCACCAACGCTCCAGCCACATGCCAGCACTTGATGGAAATGGTACTTCATGGCCTCCCATGGAAAACCTGCTCAGAGACAAGGGAATCAAGAAAAAGTGGTTGCTTATGCTAGTCATGTTCTCACAAAAGCAGAAAGAAAATGGTCAACATATGACAGAGAACTCTGGGCCGTGCGACATTTTCGCCACTACCTTTACAAACAGCCCTTTGTTATTGTCACTGACCACAAACCTCTCCTGGGTCTCAGAAAAATACCCATTGACAATGACAGAACTGGTCGTCGTGCACGCTGGGCCCTTGAACTTGATCCTTTTGAATGGACTGTAATTCACAAGGATGGCCACAGTCACCTCAATGCAGATGCAATGTCACGTCGCCCTGCTGACATCAGACCAACTGAGCAGAGCACCTCCTCCAGTGCTTTTGGTAATCCACCCTCTGACAAGAGACAGTCTAGTCTGAGTCCTGTGAGTCTGTCTAGTCCGGTCAGTTTTGTACATCACAGCTTCTGCAGGACTGATACAAAGCCAGTTTGCTGTAACCTGACTGGACAACAGCCTCCTCCAGCCTCCTCACAGTGTGTTCCACAGTCTGTTTCCTCCACATTTGTGCTTCAGTTCCCTGAAGAGGATTTTAAAAAGGAACAACAGCGAGACTCCATACTGTCAGAGGTTATTAGCTGGACAGTTAAGGGACAGAAACCAACATACTGGCGCATGAAAAAACGCACACTTGTTGAGAAGGCACTTTGGCACGAGTTCCACAGACTTACTTTTCATAATGGTGTACTCTGCCGTAAAGTTTTCAACCCATCCACAACATCAGTGCTCCATCAACTGATTGTCCCTCATGCTTTGAAAGACACTGTTCTGCAGATGCTGCATGGAAATCCTGTAACTGGTCATTCATCTGCTGATAAGGTCCTGAAACGTGCTCAACAGCTATGCTACTGGCCCTTTATGTCACGTGACATCAAGATGTGGTGCAAGCAATGTACTCCATGTGACGCCAGACGGAGTCCCACACCTCATCAGAGAGCTCCAATGAAAACAATTGTTGCTACTGAGCCATTCCAAAAGGTTGCAGCTGACATACTTGAGCTCCCCATCACGAGTCGTGGCAACAGGTATGTGCTTGTTGTCCAAGATTATTTCTCCAAGTATGTCAACCTCTATGTCCTTCCAGACCAGCGTGCTATAACAGTGGTGAAATGTCTGTTTGAAAACTTCATCTGTGAACATGGCATCCCGGAAATGCTTCACACTGATCAGGGACATCAGTTTGAATCTGACCTGGTGAAACATCTGTGTGACCTGCTGTGCGTGCAGAAAACACGAACCAGCCCATATCATCCTCAGTGTGACGGCATGATTGAGAGGTTCAACAGGACACTTATTGATCAGTTAGCCAAGACACTTCTTTAGCAGTCTGGGGAATGGGATGACTGCCTCAACCAAGTTGCTTTGGCTTACAATACCAACCCACACTCTACAACAGGATTCACACCATTCTTCCTCACACATGGTCATGAAGCCAGGATGCCTGTCAACATGCTGTTAACTAACAACAGACCATCTTTGTCTATTAAGGGTTCTCCTGCTGACTATGTTGCACAATTGATGCAGAAACTTCAGTCCGCTTTCAGTTCTGCTTCATGAAACATAGATTATGCCCACAATCAGCAGAAACGACAGTATGACAAGAGTGTTAAGCACACTCCCTATGTTCCGGGAGACCTTGTCTGGTTAAATGACCCCACTACAGCAAAACAAAAACTTGCTCCTCACTGGAAAGGCCCCTTTGAAATATTAGAGTGCCTAGGATCTGATGTGGATTCTCCTGGAGTGACATACAGGATTCACTACCTCCTGGATCAGTCTGATAAGTCCCAGATTGTCCACTACAACCGTCTCAGACCCTACCATGCTCCTGTGCCAGATTGTGCACATGAGACACCTACATGTGACTTTTTGCAGTCTCAACTTCCTCATTTGACTGCATTATCAGGTGCTTTGCACTTTAAGCCTTCAAAGTTTGCAGCCACGAAGAGCTACACCTTATCTGGCCAGGGCAATACTCCCTCATTAGTCCCTCCCACTGGCCATCCACAACCCCGACCACAGCCCCAATCCTGCTCTCCCCTGACTCAGTCTTGCTCTGCCCCCTCCTTTGGCCCAGTAGGCCAGTTTGACACTGTCCCCTCTTCCACTCCTCAGGCTCATGGTTCTTTGCTACGCCCTGGGAAACGTCCAGTTAGACCTCCCAGATTCCTTAAGGACTATGTTCTGAACTGATACAGTTGCTTTATTGCTGTGGTTACTGTTACTTGTTTATTTGATGGGAAACGGGGACGTTTCTTTTGTGGGAGGGGGAGGAAATGTAAGGTTTAGAAGTGGAGTTCATATTTCACTTTAGTTTTATAATAATTTTGGTTGCCGGCTTTATATTGCATTAAGGTGTGTGTGGGCCCACAAAGTATGTTGGTTTAAGTGACTTTGAAGTTGGTACATTGAGGTTTTTTGAATGAATCCATTTGAGGGTTAATAGGTTTTAAATTGTTGTCTGTGCATTTATATATGATAAAGTATTGACAGTATTTTCCTTTAAAAAAGAGGGACATTTTATGTTGAAGGTTTAAAAAAGAACAATCATATCCTTATTTCATTTTCTTATTTCGTTGGAGATAATAATTTCTTTGAGTAAATAATTGAGATATATTTTTCTAAAACCTTGTGTTGTTTTACTTTATTACTTACCTGGAAAGAGGTTATCGTTTTATTCTGAGAGAGACATACAGACACTTATGGTTTAAAAATCTTAAACTTAAGAAAGGTGAATTCATAGGTAGGTTAGAAAAACATTTCATGAGTGTACTTTAAAAGAGAGATCCAAGATTACATTTAAAACTGAGTTAATCCGGGTTAAAACACATTTGATAAAATCCTTAAAAGAACCCAAAAGCCCTGCCCTCATCAATATACATACTGAGGGGAGCGCTACATGTGCAAAAACACATAACATAACACTACATTTCAACATTTACTCTCATGAGCAGTCATTGAGTTCACATAAATACATTCTCAGAAATTAACTTATTTTGTTTAGTAAATTTGACTTAGATTTTACAGTAAACATATGACTTCAGACACAGCCTTAGATGAAATCAACTGAAGAGAAAAGAAGACATTAAATCTCTGAAGATCTCAGCAGAAGAGGATTAAACAACTCCACATATTAGTTATTTTAGTTTTTAAGTTTTAAATATGGATATTTTTCTTACACAAATACGTGGCTTTTAAATGTTGTCATGCTGCAATGTATGCTGGGAACCATGAGTTTTATACTATGGTGACTCCCAGCCATCACCATTGTTAAGATTCATATTCTGATTCTTGATGTCTGTGGGTGTCTTAAGAAATAAATTCTTACAATCTATTTAAAAATCTAAATATCTGATTTTTTGCAAGAAAATATTGTTGATGAACAAAATCTATTAATATGAAATAACCACTTTTGGTCAGGAAAAATATTAGTAAATATTCTACCTTACGATGCTGAAAGCTATATCACTTGATCATAGTTTTTTTGGCTTTCTTTGTAACAAGTCATGTGTTTTGGTAAACAGTTAGAAAGCCCTAGCCTGACGTCGTCATACTCAGATTCTAGTCAGAATGTGAGTCTGATACTGCTCCATTGAGCTTTGATTATGGGGCGTGTTTCAACCGAACCAGGAAGGAAAATGCCTCTGCACTCAATTGGATAGACCTATAACCAATCAGAGCAACGGAGTAAGTGACGTATGTTTTTCATTCATGTTTCCGATCGACAAATGCCTTGATCGTGGTTCTCTGTTCTTCTTTTAAAATGAATGCGCTGTTGATATCTTCTATAACAGACGCGATGGCGGAATCTACACATAATGTTTTATAAACAAAGTTCGAGAGGAGCACGTTCAAATAATCAATCCAATCAACTTGCCATCAAACAATGACCGTCTGGTCTACACTATCAGCATGAGAGGAAGCATATATTTATTCACTTTGTCAACTCACCTAACATTCCTTGACAGTTTTCAGCATCCCTTCACTCACTCTCGGCCTGTTCTTCCACAGCCTGGAATACGGGGGGAGCACTTTGGGTTCGGGCCGAATACCGAGCCCGGAGCCTCTCCTCGGACAGCATACCAAATATGCATTTATTCTATCTGACTTATTTGTAAGTGTGAACTCGTGAAATAACAATTCTCCAGCGGCAGTCATCTTTGTTGTAAACGAATTCAACCCAAGCGCTCGTTGGTGACGTGGATGATTACGTTACATCGCTCATCTGTCCATCATCGTATAAAGCCCGCCCTGACAATTTGATTGGTCCGAACAATTTTTGTTCGGGCATAATAGCTCCTCAACGGAGCGAGTCCAGACTGAACTTCCCGACCTAAAAATGTTGTGGTTCGGCTGGCATCCATGCTAACAAAGCCCACAAACTCACATACAAAGCAAAGATTCAAACCGCCCAACTAAAGCCAACACAATTTCCAAAATTCCTATAAAACATCAACATCTAAACCTCTGTTAATTGTCTATAATAACTTCTGTAGACGTGTGACAGAAATAAAGTCAGTCTGGTTAGTAATAAGTGAAGCTGGTAATGCTGTTTGTGGAGTTGATTAATCCTCCTCTGCTGAGATCTTCACAGATGTAATGTCTTCCTTTGACTGTGGCTGAAGTCAGTTGTAGTTCTTGTGTTTCTCTTTCCCTCAGTGAGTCTGCTTGTTAACAGCAGGAGTTCATCACTAATGCTCAATAATCACTTAATTAATCACTGAATTATCTCATTAACTTTATCTCGGATTGTTACGATTCTTCTCAAAGATCGCAACAAAATAAGGGAGACGCCACACAACCGCTACGTAAACAAATAGATTTATTTAAATAAAGTAATAAACATGAAATGTCAAGAGATCAGTATAAGTGTTAGTCAGTGTGTCAGTATGTAACTGTAAGTAGCAAGCTCAAGTGATATCAGTTCAACCAAACATAATGAGCAATCCAAATCAACACATCACATCAGATCTCCGAAGTGGTTGTGATCTCCCGTAACCCACACATCCCGTCAGCTCTCCGGAAGCCTCCAGAGCCGCAACAACACCAGTGAGCCATCGTCTCCCTCTCTGTTTGACCCAGTGTCTTTTAAAGTACCATGATCTGGTTCAGGTGTAAAGCCACGCCCTCCAGCAATCAGCCTGTAACTTGGGGACAAACACACAAGCACTCACTGCACAAGGACTCATTGAAAAAGAAAGTCTCTTGACCTCTTGACCCTCTTGACCTTCATAAGATATAACTCTCTTTAGAGTGGGACCAAATGTTCTCTGAGCGGAGTTAATTCAACCCTGGGGATTTTGCTGAGCACTTTTAACATTTAAAACATGTTTATCAGCATTATGAAATCCAGAAACTCATAGATACTATCTTGAGGCATTTTAATAGGTCAAGTTCAATATACAATCATTTTTCTATTCTGTCGAACAACTTCATTTGCAGAGTTTGCTTCAATCCATCTCTAACTCTCTCAAACCACATGAAAGCGCAATGTGACACTGCCTCCTACTGGCTGAATGTACAGTTTCAGGATGAGCTCAATGAGTCCTTTATCCAGATTTACTGATGAAAAGACACTATGATGATGCAGGAGCAGTTTGTTCTTTAGCGTGTTTCTTCTGGTGGGTCTGAAAACTACCTAAATAAGCGAATCTCTCGTTGCAGATGGAGCAGCGGTAAGGCTTCTCTCCTGTATGAACTCGCTCATGAGTCTTCAGGACGTCTAACCGAGCAAACGTCTTGTCACACTGAGAACACTTAAACGATCTTTCTCCTGTATGAATCCGCTGGTGATTTTTTAAGGTACACTGTTTAGCGAAACTCTTCCCACAAACGGCACAGTGATACGGTCTTTCTCCAGTGTGAACTCTCTGATGAAGTCCAAAATTAACCGGACTAAAGAAGCTCTTCCCGCAGTAGGAGCACAGGTACGGTTTCTCTCCGGTGTGAGTCCTCTCATGGCAAATCAATTGAGATTTGTGACGGAATCTTTTATCGCAGTGTGAACACTGATATGGTTTCTCCTCAGAATGTATTTTATGGTGTGAATTTAGAGAACTTGAGTTTGTGAAGGTTTTCCCACATTCGCTGCACTGGTACGGCCTCTCGTTGGTGTGAACACGCAAATGGATCGTCAGATGGGGTTTGTGGTTGTAACTCTTCTTGCAGTGAGGACACTTGTACGGCTTTTCCCCCGTGTGTATCCGCTTGTGAACAAGAAGAGATTGTTTGGTACTGAAATACTTGTCACACTCACTACAGTGGAAAGTCTTTTCGCCAGTGTGTGTCTTCATATGAGCTCTCATATTAGATGGAGTGGTGAAAAAATCCTTCCCGCACTGTTCACAGTGAAACTCCTTCTTCACACTGTGCTCTTTTGAATGAAGTCTCTTCTCTTCTAAGGTAGGAAAGCTGATGTTGCATCTCTTGCATGTCAAGTCTTTATCTTCTGTGTGTGTTCTCTCATGTCTCGCTAAATGTCCCTGTGAGCTCAATGTTTTCCCACAGGTGATGCAGGAAAAACTCTTGACCTTCAGCTGATCTTTTGATGTCGAGGTTGTTTCTTCATCAGAAGATGAACCTCCATTCACATCTGAAAAGTAAAAAAGGTATTAAAATGTCGGTAACACTATACAATAAGGTTCCATTAGTTAATGCATTAGTTAACATGAACTAACCATGAACAACGCCCCTGTTCAGCATTAGTTAATCTTTGTTTATGTTAACTCACACATATACTAATGCATCTATTCACATTAACAGCACAATTAGTTAACATTAGTTAACATGAACTAACCTTGAACAATGCCTGAGAAAAGCTTTACTGTTTTGTAAGGTTAACTTACTGTACATATTTACATTAGTTTATGTAGCAGTTGACACACACTAAGGAGGAACATTTCTAAATCCCCATCTTACCCTAAACAATGCTGTTGTGTACCTTATCAACATTATTTAATAATAAGGCATTGATTTAGGCTGTTGGTGAACATAATTCTACAGCAAGAAACTAGCGGGAAAACATGTTGTTCGTTTATACGCACTTTACTATCATTACTTGCATTCAACAAAGTATTTATTAATGGATTTTGTGAACCTTATTGTAAAGTGTACACTATTTCAACATTAACTGATGTGTTACTAACATTTGAAGACTCTTTATTAACATGACTTACCATTAATAATTCTGTGTAGGCTATATAATGAAGGTTGTGAAATAGGTTGTGGTGTGGGTGGCAATGATTAGCACAACGATAACAGACCTTCTCATCTGAGCGGCTTCAGCACTCAAACACAGAGTGACCAGATGACCAATCAAATCACAGTAGGCTTTAGGGCTTTATGCTCATGTGATACACACACAGAATGTATACAATTGTGATTTTTCCCCTTCTCTGAATGTATATTGTTATGAGTTCAATGACTGCATTATTTTCTTATGCAGTGTTAATATGCAAATTAGCAAATGTATATTTACAAAAAAGGACTCTTATTTTGATATTCTGGTTGGAGAGTCGAGAAACGTAACAGTGAACTGCGCGTGCTGCCTCATATCTGCAGAGGAGCTGTAAAAGAGCAGACGTGACTTTTCACTTTATCCTGTTTTACAGGTAAAAACATGGACATTCAAATGAGAAACATACAACAGCGATTGCACTATTACCAAGTATGGTGAATGAAAAGTGTTAAATGTGTTTTAGTTGATGACGTTTTGTTTGTCTTGATGTATGCTCACTCTAACATGAGGAAAATGAGATAAGTATGCTCCAGTGGTCATTATATCTAACTATAGTGTTGTATGAATAGTTTTTGCATCATACAAATTTGTTTGCTCATGTTAATGAGTTAATAAGTAGTGTTAAGGGTATCTTTGAAGCCTACTCTGTGTTCGTGTTTGGCTTGTCAAACTTGCCAGTCACGTGACCAGGCACTGAGAGAAGCATAAAAAGCCACTTAATCTCTGTGTATCCATCAATAATCCATTCCTATGGAGGTAAAAATGGTGGAGCGGACGGGGAGTACGGCAGGTGCTGCGGGAGTTTGCTCGGTCGAAACCAAATATAAGTACAAGACTAATCTCAATAAGAATGTTTTTTTTGCAAATCAAACTTAAAACTTAAAACTGGAAGAGGATTAAGGCAATTTATTGGAAACATGGCGTACAGAGGCAGCATGATTATTTACATCTTTGCTCTCCTGCTGGTTTCATACTGTTGCTGCTGGTCTGGCCGAGCCGGCGGTGTTGTGCAGGGGAACCTTGTTGTCTTAGCTCAGTGGAGTCATCAAGTTGTATATTCAAATATCCTGAGCAATGGAAAGGCTAATATACCAACTACTACCCGGCCACGCTCTATGATGAAACATCCAAGCCCAAACTACAGGCTAACCAGCTACTGGCTAATTACGATCCTACTGGCAGGTGACGTTCATTCAAATCTGTGACCAGTCTGCAAAGTTGAACGATAGCCATTTTTGCCGGATACACCTCAGTTTGTAAATGCCACTGAATTGCATCAAGGAAGCGACAACCGATCTATAAGTCCGATCACAACTCTACAAAACACTATTCTTAACCTGAATGGCAGTATACATAAACAATTAAATAGAATGACGACTAAAAGGAAGTTTGAACTTTTTCATCCAGTAAACCAGGCTAAAGTCTTGTGGGACAAACGACTAAAACCCAAAGGATTGCTCGTCAGACATCTGAATATAAGAAGTATTGTATCAAAGACTGAGCAAATTGGGGGTCTGCTGATGGATTCGAATTTTGACTTTCTTTTTCTCTCGGAATCATGGCTAACTGAGTTATCACCAACGACTGCTTTTGCTGTACAGGGGTTTACTGTACAGAGGTGTGTCAGCCAAGACAGCCCCACAACATCCAGAGACTTGAGGTACTCAGGGCGGATCTCATCCACCCCCGGTGTCTTGCCACCGAGGAGTTTTTTGACTTCCTCTGTGACTTTAGCTTGGGTGATGGACAAGTCCACCTCCGAGCCCTCAGCCTCTGTTTCCTCAATGGAAGACGTGTATTACTGATGAACTGATCAAAAAGTAGGCTACTGTTCACATGCGTTTTACTACTATATAGTATAGTAATAATTTAGTACTTTCTCCTGTTATTCCTGTAACTCCTGTTTCCTCTTTTTTCATCATTTGGAATGAGGATAAAAAAAATAAAAATAAAACATGCAAATAAAGTTAAAACATCAGTTCAATATCTACTATTTCCTGATTATTATGAAATTCAAGAGGGCCGCCCCCTGATGACGTCATAATATGCAAAATAGATGAGTATATTTACACCCCACATAAACTTTCAGTCATCCCCAACATTTTTCTAATTTACAGTAGATCTCTATCTTTAAGCCCTTTCAAGCCACAAGCTTTTGAAATTTTGATGTCAAAATCCAGCATTTTTTCAAAAAAACCTTCGCGCCTAAATGGTTAAATGCTTTATTAATGGTAAGTAGTGGTGGGAGAATAAGTCGATGCATCGCGATTTGTTATCTAACGATTCAGAATCGATTCTCAAAAATTCAGAATCGATTCTGTGTTCAATTCAAATGCGTGCGCTGTCACGTGGCCAAACAAAAAAGACATTGATGGATGACCGTTCATATGCTGGTGAATTGGCTTCGTTTTAAGATAAAATGGACAAACTACAACCTGACTCATTTTAAATCGGATGTGTGGCAACATTTTGGATTTTCTGAAGACACCGAAGGTGTCGTTGATAAAAGCCATACTGTGTGCAAAGTCTGTGGCACCAAATTCAAATATTTCGGCAACACGACTAACATGAAGAAACATATTACGCGGTTCCACTCAGAGCTGGAGAAACAGCATTCTCTTCCAATCACAAACACACCCGGTTACATTCAAAGGACCCTCGATCAAGTAACGTTAGCAAAGCTTCCACCGAATTCTGAAAAGGCGAAACGAATTACCCGATCAGTGGCGGGTTTTATTGCCAAATTCTGCGCCCGTACTCCGTTGTGGAAAACCAAGGATTTCGCACGATGTTACAGGTACTTGAGCCACGATACAGTTTGCCCTCACGTCGTTATTTTAGTGAGACAGCGGTCCCTGCACTCTACAGTGAGTGTAAAGTAGGGGTAGGCGATATGGCAAAAATATCATATCACGATTTTTTTCAGGAAAATCACGATTAACGATTTTATCGCGATTCTTTTTATGTTGGTTTATGTTACTATTTTGTGACTTAGCATTACAGCCAATCTAATGTCCATATTTTAAAAACAAAGCCTTAGGTAACAAAAAAAAAAAAAAAAAAAAAAAAGGCAGACAGGGGCGAAGATAAATATATTTGTCATTATTTTCTTTGTTATTAAATATTAAGATCAAAGATACACATTACACATACACAACTTAATATACAAATTAAATAGGCTAAACAGTGATTTATGTTTTCAGCTGCAGTAGGTGTATTTAACAGTAGCATTGAAGAAAGTAATTAAATGAACAAATATGAAAATAAAACAAAACAGACTTCACTGTATAAATTATACATTGATAGGCCTACTTATTAAAGCTACTTATTAAAGCTACTATTAAAGTTATCAGTCAAGAGCAGTGAGTGATTTTCTCTTTGCATTTTGTTGTTTTATTCAAATTATCATAAATTCAAATTATCATAATTTACTCTCTCAAGTTGTTTTAAACTCGAATAAGTTTCTTTCTTCTGTTGAAAATAAAAGTTATTTGGAAGAATGTGGGTAACCAAACAGTTGATATACCCCAGTGACTACCATAGTATATTTTTCTCCTATGGAAGTCAATGGGGACCAGCTATACTGTTTTGATAGCCACATTCTTCAAAATATTAATATTAGAAAAATATTAGAAACTATTAGAAGGAAATTAAAACAGGTTTGGAACAACATTAGAGTGCGTAAATGATGAGTTTTTTTTTTTTGGGGGGGTGAACTATCCCTTTAAGGACAAGCGGCAGCGTGTTTACTATTGCTACTGTCTCTTTAAGAGCTGCACGCGACGCGTCTAATATACACGCATTTGACAAGCAGATTTTCTCTCAATTTTCTCAAGTTTGCTTTCACTTTAGACATCACCGACTTTGTTTATGTAAACCTTGTGTGTATTTAACAGTATAAGCACAATAAGACTCGAAAGATAACTTAGTCCAGTATCAAGGCGCTGGTAGACAGGCTTTTAGTGCATGTGAGCTTCACATGTACGCGCTGAGAAACGCACACGTTAGAACAGCGCATCAGCACGCGAATTAAATGTTTAACCGACAAGGCATTAAAGCACATGCAAATTGTGAACTTTTGTGAACTGCAGTCCCGTTCCGCTGCGTTAACATTTTATGTGAATATACGTCGCGTTGTTCAGTATGTTGGGACCTATTTTTTACAGTCTATGGTTGGGACAGAGGCGCCAGAACAGATATAATACACGATTCTACGATATTTTTTCAAAAGCAGATCGTGGAGACATTTTAATCGTCCACGATCAAAAATCGTCATATCGCACACCCCTAGTGTAAAGATCACATCTTAGAATCCCTAAGTAATACGGACAGAGTGGCGATCACATGCGATGCATGGACATCAATTACAACAGAATCGTATGTCACTATTACGGCACACTACATTACAGATGAGTGGAAGCTTGAAGCTTGTGTTCTGCAAACGCGTGCTATGAGCGAAAGTCACACAGGGGCGAATATTGCTGAACTACTGCACAATGTTTCGAACGAATGGAAAATTCGGAACAAAGACTTAGTTTTGGTGAGTGACAATGCCTCTAACATGGCTGTCGCAGCACAGCTCGGCAAGTTTTCACATGTGAGATGTTATGCGCACACACTGAATTTGGCTTCTCAGCGTGCGCTGAAGTTGCCGTCTGTGTCAAGGTTGTTAGGGAGGGTGAGGCGGATCGTGACTTTTTTCCACCGCAGCGCAATTGCAAACCATCAGTTGAAGGAGAAGCAAAAACAACTAAATCTTCCGTGTCACAAACTGAAATCAGACGTCATCACTAGATGGAACAGCGCATACGAGATGCTTGAAAGATTTCTTGGACAACAGCCGGCTGTCTGTGCTGCGTTACTATCACAGTAAAGGCACTGCCTTTTCTTTCCAAAGAAAAAAAGAGAGGAAACTTACAAAACAGTGATCATCATTACAAGAGGTAATTATTTTATCATTATTGACAAAATGTTTTAGCATGTGACATTAGAGTGCAATATTACAGTCTTAATATTATTAAGGCTTATTTGTGTGATGATTTCATGTCTTAAATTAATTAAATGAATCTCTCTAATTTCTTTAAATCTTTAAATATTTATCAGTGTGTAAATAATGTATACTGTGAATTACTGGAACAGTTATTTTTGATCTACACTCTGTTTATTTCATTTTCTTGTAATTGCTTAAAAGCAGGAAGAGCATGACAATCTAAAAGACAGCACAGTGAAAGAAGTCAACATCTCAGTGAGCCCACAGCCTGAAGTCACAGAGTTGCAGGATGACTGTCCTACTACTTCAAAAGGAAGAGCTTCATCTCTGCTTCACAATCTGCTGGGGCAGACCTCCTCTGATGCTTTAGATACACCATATCATCAGTCACCCTCCAGTAAACTATGGAGTGCCGCAGGGATCTGTGTTAGGCCCTCTGTTATTCTCAATATATATGATGCCACTTGGAAATATTATAAGGAAACATGGAATTAGTTTCCATTGTTATGCTGATGACACTCAAATATATATTTCATCACGGCCGGATGAAAACCCAAAATTTTCCAAATTGACAGAGTGTGTTAAAGATATAAAAGATTGGATGACGCGTAATTTTCTTTTATTAAATCCAGACAAGACAGAGGTAATACTTATCGGTTCAAAAAACCGCCCACAAAACCTCGCACAATACAACTTTAACCCTCTGGGGACGGATTGGGCGGTACCGCCCAAAATGGCGTACTTTTACAAATGTGTAATTATCTTAAAAACTATTGATGATAGAGAGATGCGGTCTTTTTTGCCGTCTTCCTCAGACTCCGCTGAAAACAGTGGTATATGGTATACACACATCCTTGTTGCGCAATACCACTGCGTATAAGGCCAATGAAATCGATGTTGTTAGGAATATTCCACGCGCAAAGACCAATGGAAAAATTGCCGCTGGGAGGAATATTTTTCTTGCCCAATCAGAGGAAGGTTACCATGACGTATTCTAGCTAATCAGAGGACTCTGTAGCCTTGCAAGGGGTGGTACTATAGTAAGTGATATGACGCAAACAGCGTCGAGTGGAGAAGGAGACAGAGAGCGAACGGAGCGTAGAATTACACACACAAATTTATATGAGAGAGACAGAACGATTATAATGTTTATATATATAGCATATTAGCAATTATAGCATTATTATTTTATTGTTTTAGCACTTTTATGATGGCAAGCAGAAAAAGATTTACCTCAGAACAAGCTCTGGAACAATTAACAGTTACTGGAAAGTGACAAGGAGAAATTCGAATCACTGGCATGCCTGAGAAAAAACGCCTGGGACTGTTTGTATATAAAGTTAATTATTTCATTGTTCTTTACACTTTTGATTGAACAATTACAAATGTCTGTCAAGTAAAGGGTTTGACAAATATATATTTTGTTAAAAAACTGTTCACTATTGTTGTGTAAGGTGTGATTTTCAGTAATAAATTACTCAAATAAAATTTTCGTTTTTGAAATTATCTAGTTTATTTTACATTTTTTACTCATACTTCCTTTATAAACACATTACATGCATTCTTATGTTAGCTTAGGGTCTTCTGAATCCATAGATACCAAACACATGGTGTTCCCATCTCCATTACATGGTTTATAAGCCCAAATGTAAAAATAGAGAAAACGGACCAAAAAGGGCTTAGTCCCTAGAGGGTTAACATCATAGGATGTCCTGTTACTTTATCCTCTACAGTAAAATACCTGGGTGTTATACTCGATTGCAACCTGTCTTTTGAAAATCATATTTCATATGTTACAAAAACAGCCTTTTTCCACCTTAGAAACATTGCTAAGCTACGTAATATGCTATCAGTTTCTGATGCAGAAAAGATAGTTCATGCATTCATGACCTCGAGACTGGATTACTGTAATGCTTTATTAGCTGGTTGTCCTGCATCCTCAATAAACAAGCTACAGTTAGTCCAAAATGCCGCCGCTAGAGTTCTTACGAGATCAAGAAAATATGATCATATAACACCGATTTTATCATCACTGCATTGGTTACCTATAAAGCTCCGTATTAATTATAAGATATTGCTACTGATTTATAAAGCCCTAAACGGCTTAGCTCCAGTCTATTTAACGGATCTTCTATCACCCTATAATCCATCGCGCTCTTTAAGATCACTAAATTCAAGGCTTTTGGTCATACCTAGGATATCCAGAACCACCAAAGGAGGGAGAGCATTTTCACATTTGGCTCCAAAACTCTGGAATAGTCTTCCTGATACTGTTCGTTGCTCAGACTCGCTCTCCCAGTTTAAAACTAGATTAAAGTCGCATCTCTTCAGCCAGGCATTCATATAATCCTACAGTTCAAACTACAATCCGGCCTCTAGCTCATAAATGCCAGAGGAGAACTGGCCCCCGACTGAGCCTGGGTTCTCCCAAGGTTTTTTTTTCTCCATTAGGTCACCTGATGGAGTTTTAGGACACCATTAGGTCACTTGATGGAGTTTTTCGGTTCCTTGCCACTGTTGCCTTTGGCTTGCTCAGTTGGGGATATTTTGGGGATATTTAATTTAATTTTATCAATCAATAAATTCCTCTTGAAACAAACTTTGTTGTATTATTTTAATTTAATACTGTGAAGCTGCTTTGATACAATCTGTATTGTGAAAAGCGCTATACAAATAAACTTGACTTGACTTGACCCTCTGCCTTGGTTGAAGAGGAGATTCTAATCGTTTTTCTTCTGCATTACTGTGCGTTCACACCGGACGCGAATAGCGCGCCAAATTCGCGTCTAGTTTGACACTTGACCACATTAGTACATTCGCGTGTCAAGAGCGAAATTGCCGCGCGTAAAAACAAAAGTTTGAAGCGAAATTTACGCGCGTCAGAGGCGAAAGATTCGAAACCCGTTGGCGGCCATCTTTTTTAGATGTTTATCGAGCATTAGCATTAGCATTAATCGAGAGAGTCACCGCTCGTATATGCTCTGGAGAGCAGAAACAGCTGCGTAGGGGACATCGTCGCTGTACTCGGGTCCACCAGACCCTCCGGAGGGTTTCAGGAGTTTCACAATTTGCTCCAGGAGCTAGGTTTGGTGGACCTAACGGTGAGGACGCTGACGAGGACAGCGTAGGCCGTAAGGCCTCGGCCTCGAGTGGTCACTGCCTGACGAGCCCGCACTCTACAGCCCGGCGCGAGGTTCACCCTCGCCCGCACCCACCTAATCTGTCATTTATTTTTGTTTTGATAATAAATGGAGCCAGCCTCCAAAAGTGAAACCTGTCCTGTGATTTTTGTTTTTATACACTAAATTGTGTTTGTTGTCTTTACATTAGAATAATTATGTTTCATATAATCTAGAATAGATATGGAATAAATAGCATACAAAATACAAAATGAGTATCTCTCATATATTGAAATCGAGTTTTTATGTGAAAGATTTGCTTTGTTGTGCATTTTAGTCATATTACAAAATAATTGATTGAGGCCAAACATAAAATAACATTATAAACTGTCACTTCACCACGTGACAGCAGCAAGCAGGCTCCTGATTGGTTAACGCGGCGCGAATTGACGCAGAAGTTCAGTTTTTTCAACTCGGGCGGCAGACGCGAATTCGCGTCAAACGCGTGAATGCACAAATAGCACTAATAAAGTCATTCGCGCGTAACGAGCTTAACGCGCCAGACGCTCAGTTTGCGCTATTCGCGCGAACTTGACGCGCGAATGAGGCGTATTCGCGTCTACCGCGCCGCGCTCTACGCCTCATTCGCGCCGCAGGATTTTTTTACGCGCGTAACGCGTCTTTGCATTGACTTAACATTGAAATCACTCGCGCCTGATGCGCTATTCGAGTCCGGTGTGAACGCACCATTAGCCTGTTTTAAAGATTTTTTTTTTGTGGCTCTAGTAACCAAAGTAAACTTTTTTGCTTTAAAGACATTTTTTGTTAAAATGTTCAAAGGAATCTGAAAAATGTTCACACTTAGGCCTAGTTGTAAATTGAGAACTGTTTATTCTTAATGATTGTTCTTTGCAATTGTATGGCTTACCATTCATTCAGAGTTTGTTAATCCTGAATATAACTTTGTTAATAAAATAAAAGTATTGAAAAATAAATAGTCATAATCATTTTTAATATGGCAATACTGTCAAACAGATATTCTAACTGTAAAAAAAAAAGCATAGTAACTCCAATTTTGGTTAAAATGTAAAGTTAATGTATTTGCACAGCAGAATAATTAGTTACCAAAAATGTATGTTAAGAATCGTTTTGGGAATCGGATCGTTACTCCCAGAATCGGAATCGGATCGGATCGTTAAGTGCCTTAAGATTCCCACCTCTAATGGTAAGTCACATTTGTAGAGTCTACAAATGTTAGTAACATCAGTTAATGTTGAAATAGTGATTTTTTAAATTAGAAAATTTTGATTTTCCCGATCTGCACATGTGCCTTAGCTTTAAAAGCATGTCAGTGGGCAGTAGCATAAATTATTTGTCAAGCAGAAAACAAATTCTTAAACATGAGAATCAGTTTAAATGTCGCAATGAATGATCCACACTACAAAATGGAGATGCAGAACGTTTATGCTTATTGTTGATGATACACAATCACATATTCCAAACAGGAATGGCCTTAAATGAGAAAAGTTTCAAGGATTAGTTTGCATCAAATTTCAATCAAACGCCAATGCAATCCTTCTGTGTCTAGAGGCATGAGCAAGTAGTATGAGCATCAAAGATCAGTTTCAGCAACTTGTTTCTTTCCTAAATTAATCAATGTTTTTGAACTAATCTGTTCAATTAATGGTTCAATTGCTCACTCATAAAGACAGTCACTTGTCTCCACCTACTGGCTTAATGATGCAAGTTGCGCAAACATAGGCAAGTGGAGTAATACAAACAATGAAAAGTCCCAGTGCGGACACTAGTGAAATATTCAAACACATTTGATATTAACAAATATATTTATACAATAATAATGGCAATATATTTAATATGTGATTGTGTTGTTAAATTGAGCTTGTAGTTTCCACTGTAATTGGCAAAGAACATTTACAGTAACTAATGTCTGCACCTGCTGATTTAGGAGCACAACTAAATGTTTACACACATTCTGACTATGATTTACTATAATAAAATATGATAAATGGAAGGTACATACCTGAAGGAATAAAATCATCACTGTCATCATTTCGATTATCCTCATCCTCATTTTCTTCATCCTCAACATCATTTCCTTCATCATCCTCATTCTGAACATCATCCTCCTCCTCCTCATGGCTCTGTTGTTGTTCCTCTGCTGTGGTTTCTTCTCCTCGTCTCTCTATCAGGTTCCTGCAGTCCTCCAGTTTGACGGAGCACATCTTCATCTGCTGTTCTCCAGCGTTACAGTCAGAGGTTTGATCAGCGGATCCATGATCCTGAGCGTCAGTATAACACAGTAAAGTGAGGCTGAGCTCTGAGTCCTGTGTGTCTCTGGATCTCCAGACTGAATCCTGAGCTTCTGTCCCATCAGTCACACACACTGAAACCTTCTCCAGATCCTGACAAACACATCATAGATCAACACAAATAAACCAGTTGATATTAGCCTCATTATTCAGCAGTTATCTCTAGTGGGTATACTGGTTATTTGTTAGCATATTTTGCTTCTGGCTTAATTTGAGATGTGCATAAGAAGTGAGAAGCTAACAAAGCTTTGGTTTGATTGAGCTGAAGGATGAAATGATGAGCTGCTCAAACCTCTCTGTTGGGTTTGTCTCCTCTTTCTCTCAGCTTTGCCTCCAGTGACGCCACCTCTTTCTTCAGCTGACAGATTTCAGTGATGAAATCCTCAATATCCAGCATGGACAGATCAGTTCCTACTGATTTACAGCAGATCACATCCATCTGTGCTCTCATGGTCAACATCTGAAGACAAACATCATCATTATTACAAGAGGCATTTATCCACATTTATATCAATCTAAGTGTCAATGTGGAGTTTTAATGTGCATTTTCTGTAAAGCTGCTTTGAAACGATGTGTATTGTGATTGTGAAAAGCGTTATACAAGTAAATTTGAATTGAATTATAATGAACTTACACTGATTTAAACTCAAAATGACTAATGATAATGAAGGAGAACAGAACTACACAGAATAAGAAAATTATTGCAATTTCTAAGAATATACACAGGTAGATATTAATTACAGATATAAAATAAACATGTTTAGGCGTGTTTATGTTTAAATTCATTATCATAAGAATATCATTATGATACATTATCATCATTATCTAAAACTTAAATTTAGCTTCTGGATTTAAACACAGATAATGTGATCCTTGTAACGTTACTCGTTTCTAAGCGTCATTTAAGTGTCCAGCACTGAAAATTAAACGTGTTGACTATGGTTTTATTACAAATATCACAGTTAAAACACAGCTACTGTAGTAAGCAAAGGCTAATGTGTGTTTACAACTACAATTATACTTACTATTATTACAAATACCCTTTACTATGGTTACTGTGGTAAAATCACGATTAATTCGGGTTTTTTTTATGATAAATGCTAATAAGTAGTTCATTTAAAGCTCATTAAAACACTACAGACAGAAAATCAACAATCACACAAACAGTTAAAACAACACACCTCAGTCTGAGCGCGCCAGGCTTCCTCTTCTTCAGTGGTTTTACCGGCGGACTGAAGAGCGTCACAGCGACTCCTACAGGTTTCAGGAAGAAACGCTAGTCAGTAGAGATCGTGTCTACAGCAAACTTTCTAATCTCGTTATCTCAATCAAAAACAAGCTTGAATTCCTGTGGTGCTGCTATGAACGTGAAAATACCGCCAGCTAGAACACCATATGTTTATGTGTCTCTCTATGGTAAAAGTAAAATTGTTCATTTGATGACCACGATGTAAGTTTTAGCTGTCATTTTTGTTCTTGATTTGTCATGTTCACGACACCACTTGATTTCCTAACGTTTCCGTATCGTGTATTATTGTATTTCTGTGTCTGAATCAGTTCAGCTCTCTAAACATTAACTGTGGTAAATAATTGATTGCCTGATGTGGCACTGCCATGTTTTTAGAGTTAGTATTACTGCTAAAAGAAGCTGTAGCTGAGTTTTTTGTTTACATGAGACCAATAGGCCTATGCCAAATAAATAAAACTATCAGCCTGCACATTAAAGAGAAGTTAGCTGCCTCAAAATAAAAGACTACAAATAAAAAAATAAATTAAAAAAAAAGTTCCATCCAGAGGATTTATTTCTTTGCAGCAAACATCTTACCTGACATGGTGGCACAAATGCTCTGGGAAAACACATGACATTAAAAATTAATAACATTGTGTGAAAGGAAAACCATGGCTCTTTCTTGATTAAATAAAACGTATCCCAATGAAAACCATCCAACAATGGAAAAAATGGTGCAATTGTCTTACAATCATCCTTGAGCCACTTTCAACACTTAACACATGTTTATCAGCGTTATGAAATCCAGGAACTCATAGATACTATTTTTGAGGCTTTTTAATAGATCAAGTTCAATCAATCTCTCAAGTTTAAGATACGATCATTGTTCTATTCTGTCCAACACAACTTCATTTACAGAGTTTGGTTCAATCCATCTCTACTCTCTCAATCCACAAGCTCAATGTGACACTGCCTCCTACTGGCAGAAAGAGCTCAATGTACAGTTTCAGGATGAGCTCAATGAGTCCTTTATCCAGATTTACTGATGAAAAGACATTATGGGGCGGTTTCCTGGAATAGCCCATCTAGTCCTAAACTTCTGATCTTGTCCAGAGTTTAAGCTCCTCCAGGACCAAATTGAGGCTTAAATTAAACCTACCAGAAGGCAGGTTTAACTTCAGATTAATGTTGTGTTTCAAAGATGACTCAAGTATTACTTGGATATATATATATATATATATATATATATATATATATATATATATATATATATATATATATATATATAACAAATCCAGGTTTTAGTCTGTAATACATTTGTACAATGATTGCAGTGTTGACATTTGTAAGACCCTTTGGGCTTAGATCCCAACCACGTTTGTTGGCCTTCTGGTTTCAAATGGCTCCGGACCAGTTTGTCTCGAATTGTAGGACATCTCCTGAAAGTGACCAGAGGTGGCTCAAGGAACAGCTGGCCAAGCACATCATCACTTTCAATAATACCCCAATTTTTTCTTATTATTCTCTTAATTTGTCCTGCCTCTGTACTATATGTGATGCGATCTGGGAAAACCCACCACATGGTGAAATTTGACCTATTACAGGTTTTGATATCATATGGAAGCTGGTATCAAGCCCTTTCCAAATCAGTTTTTATTTTTATCATAAAATAAAGCAAAAGTTATGTTTATCTGAAGTCGGCCGATCGCTATGATTTTCTGGAACGGAATTTTGAGAAAAACAGGTTTAATAACGGTCACCGTCGGGACGCTTGGCACTCTTTTTTTTAAACAGGATTGGCGCGAAATGCGCACTAATACACATTCACTGTACATGTTATGTGGTTTATTTTATAGGTAAACTATCTTTGTAGTGTTAAGAGACGGACAGGTGTGTGGGATATACGGCGATTGTTTGTTTTTTTCACCTGTGCGTGCGTTAGACGCGTTAGAGAAAATGGTTGCATAGAATGCATTAGAGAAAGAGAGTATTTTCAGCTTGACACTATCGCTGTTTTTCTGCACTAAACAAGGGAATTTTGCCAAGATATTTTCAGAGATAAAAGATGTTATAGAATAATAATTTAATAATAAATTAATAAAAAATTGACAAAAAACTGACATTCAAACTATTTTGGAATTTACTGAAAACGGCCCAGCGCGACATCCGACTGGTTTTCCCAGATCGCATCACATATGTAGTGACAAAAATGGGTCTGTTAGCTTGAGTGGGTTTCTTTGTAGAAGTGATGCCCTGTTTACAAATTTGGCCATGATATGCTTTCTGGAGAGTTGTGCTTTTATGACGTCATCTCTTTACACTCAAAAGAATTGTCTTGGTCACAAATTCTCCTGACTCTCTGGAATTGCCCATGAACCTTTCCTTCAACCACTAACTGTACGTTCACACCGCCGCCGACTTGAGCTGCAAAGAAGCTCTGGCCGCCCTGTCAAGGACGCTTGTCAAAAAGTACGGGGAAGCTTGTTGACGCTTTGGCCGCTCTGAAGTCTGTGTCACACCATGAAATGTTATAATGACAGCATTTTTATAACCGTTTTGGTCACATTTGGTCAGGAAAAAATAATAATTAGCTATTATTATTATCATTAATAGTGAGTGCGCGCGCGCGGCCGGGGCTCGCTCTCTCTCTCTGCTCGTTCTTATATATGCCCTGTCAAGCGCGCCCTGTTAAACTGACAGGACTTAAAAACACATGCAAATGATAAACTTTCACTCTATGGTTAAACTGTACAATTAATCCGATACTGATAAGAAACCCAGCAACGGCGATGATCAACTTCTCCATTTTCTCGGAACTAATGTTTTGGTAGGAACGAAAGTTTACATCGTATGTTTCTCCGGAATCAGCCAGCGCGAAGGACGTCTATATTCTGATTGGTTTCTGGCGTTTTGCCGCTGAACCGCGTCATAGCTCATTACCATAAAGTTGATGATGGCCAACCAAGAAATGCCCAATACATGGCTGGTTTTCGTGCATATCAGCAAGTCATTGTCAAATTTTTTCCTATTTTTCCCAGTCTTTGAAGCATATTACATCTTTTATTTAATTTTTTTGTTCATTCATTTAATTTTTATCAAAATTATTAGATTAAATTATTTCTATTTTTTTTGTTTTGTTTTCTGACCTTTTTAATTATTTCATTTATACATTAATTTAACCAAAAAGAAAATAATAATAAAGTAATAAAGTGTACAAAAAAGTACAATCAAAACTTTATATTATAATCACATTGCATTTGAATAAAGTTAAAGGTGTAATCTGCCGGTTGTCCTGCAAGTGTCCTCATAAATCTGTCTTCTTACGACGCACTTGGGGATGTACGATTACTCCAGAGCACTCGTAGATCTACGATGATTTTCAAGTGCTACTTAAATTACGATGCTTTTGGGAAACAGACCGTAATATTAAGATCAGTCGTACGATCGTTTTTACGATCTTCTTAGGCTTATGATGCTTTTGGGAAACGCAGCCCAGATCAGTTAGCACATGATATGCTAATGTGAAGTTGAACACATTTGGTTTTCTCACCTCTTCTGCTGTCAGAGTAAAAAGTGGTTCTTTTTAACTACTGTAGAGCGGTTCTCATATGATAAAAATGTTAGACATGAGGAAACAACTTCTGTTCTATTACTCTGTTAATTTCTGATGTTATTATTGTTAATTTTATTACCAACTTCTTATTAATTAGTCAAAGTGTGTGAAATGCATAATCAATAATTTACTTGGTTCCTTAGAAACCGATTAAATCTGCATCAAGTTTGAAAACATAATGAGAATTTCTGTGTACTGATGTAAAGTTTCTCTCAGTTGAACTTCTCCATTTTTAGTCTAACGTTGCATCTGTTATGTGTTAATCACGTGTCATTCATAGTGTGAAAACAAAACCCCAATAGCTGTCACACCCTTATCATTTTAGTGTGTTAACTGATCATGATTGTTGGTGAAACGGGTAAGAGCATGGTTTACCAATCATTCTAAATTATTCTCAGATATGTTGTGTGTGTGTGTAGGGGATACTGGGGTGTTTTCAGGAAGTGGACACATGGCTGTATCTCAGTAACTATAAGGTTTAAAGTCAAATATCAAGATGGTTTTATTCTATTTGAAAAAATTCTGCCTTCCAAGTTAAAATTCCAGCATTGTTATGTCTTGTAACATCTGTTCAAATCAGCAATAACAGCGATAATGTTCAACGACTTTTATACCCAAGACTCGAGAAATATTTACAGAACTTAAGGCGTGACTAGTCCTGGTGTGTGTGTATGAAGACAGGAACTATATCTGTACCATTTGGTCTGATTTTTAAGATAAATGTTGTTGATTTATATATTTAACATGATTTTTTCCAGCTCAGTGAGTAAATAAAGTTGTGGTTAAAACTTTTTAAATCTTTATCTGCTGATAAGATGTGGTTAATGGATAAGAACCTGCTGCAAAGACCAGGATATGTTGTATTTTAGATGTTGGTGTCACAACCAGGCTTTTACTTTTGCTTAACCAAAAACACAATCTTGGTTTCACCAGAAAGACTATGCTGGTAGTCCAACTTTTAAACCCCTGGACAGCATAAACCATCATTTAAAAATAAATGTGGTAGATAGGAAAGCCAAGAATGATAAAATTCGTTTCATTCTTCCTTATTCTTTTTCTTTGTATGGTTATTTTAGGCCAATGGTAAACCCTCCACACAGTCTCAGTGTTGTAGATGGTGCTTAATTTTCACTGGCCAAAGAGGAAGAGGAAACAGCATGTGTGCTTTATTAAAAGCATCCTAGAAAAGACTTTCGGAAATACTGAAATGAAAATGAAAGACAGAAATGAAAGACTTTGCCTTTAGATAAACTGGTAACACTTTATAATAACTGCACGCTATTAATCATTTGTTAAGCATTAGTAAACAGTTAATTCATCATTTATAAATCATTAATAGACATTAATAAGCAGTTTATAAATACAGTTATAAATGCTTTGTTCTTGATTTTAAAGCATATCTATAAGGTGTTTAATAATTGTATTTTCATACTTTATTAATGATCAATTTCTCATTTCTAAATGAAGTATTGCATTATTTACAAACCAGTTATTTAGGAGTTGTCAGTGGTTCATAAGATCACTTTAAAAGTGTAAGTAAATGATTAATAAACTGTTTAAATACACACATAAAAAAATTGTGGGACTGAGCCTCTTGGTGGCGCTATAATAGAACAAAACATGAAATTCCCATTGACTTCAATACAGTACAGTGACATAAAATGCTATGCTTTATGAACGCATTAGCGTATTGTTATGAAACTCGGTATGAGTCATCGGCACCATCCCTTGAAGGTATTCAAAAATGTTCAAATATATAACAAAATGTCCAAAAATGCTAATAACTTTTGAATAAATCTGCCTATTCTAATGCCACTGGTCTTAATCGATTCCTTGGGTCAAGCCGAGAACATAGATACCAAGTTTTCCTTACTTGGCCAAACTTCCTGTTCACCATCTTGATTTTCATTCAAAACCTACTTTTTCGAACTCCTCCTAGACCGTTTGTCCAATTTTCACCAAAATCGAATCGTATCATCTCCAGACCGTGCCGACTAAAAGTTATGGATTTCGTGTCGATAGACGAAACCGTTTTCGTATAGTGCAGCAGCAAAGTTGAGGCATGATGCCAAAAGGACTATTCAGGCTTTATCTCTGATATGCCTTGACATATTGACACCAAACTTTGTATGTGTCATTGTCACTTCACTCTGACCACATCACATCAGTTTTGTAAATGCGCCACCTATTGGTCAAAAGTGATAATCATAAATCATATTTTTTATAATTACTGTTTATATGATTTGTCAGCCATTTCACCCAAAATCCTCTTTAAATGTCTTTAATTGCTCATTGTTGCAGTTGGTCTGACACATTCAGCCATTTTGGCATGTCTTGTCGTCTTATTCTGCTTGGCCCCGGTAATTGCTGCTTGCAGCTATATTTTCTTTTGCTCTTGGCTGACATGTGGCATTGCTATGTCCTGCTTGTGGCCCAGATCTGGCAAACAGGAGTGAACCACCCAAGTGCCGTCATTCTACGCTGCATGTGGGCCAGATCATCTTTCCACGTGTGTCAGATGTGGGCCGGTTCTGGGCCGAAACTATGTTGCTATGTGTGTAGGGGTGCGTCTAATTTTTATTTATTAATCCCCGCTTCCTTTCCTCGCATCTTAGCAAGGAAAGCATCATTAGTAATTTGATGGCAAGAATTACAGGAGAAACAAGAAAGTATTTACAAATATGTTTACTAGGTATTATTAAAAGTACAATGAGATACAACTTCAATACAATAAAGATGAGCCACTGTGCTTTTGTTGTAGGTGTTCCTATGCTGATGTCAGTCAGAAGAATGGCTCCTCTTTCTATGATCTTTCTGCTCATGATTCACGGTGAGTGGCTTGAACACTTTAGAAACTCTCAAAGGATTTTGCAATTTGCGTACAGATGTTTTTCCGGTATCTTTGATGCACAAGCTAAAGCTAATTCGTTCAGTCTGAATTCTGTGTTTCAGGGGTTTCTAGTGGTGATTGGGGTGTGAGTTACAGTCCTTCACACATCTGTGCACTAAAGGACTCAACAGTGATCGTGAGATGCAATTATATATACCCTACTGGACATCAGATCGAGAAGGTGTTCTGGACCAAAGGCCCTGTAGGGGTTCAAGAGCCTCCAGATCTGTCTGAGGACCCTGAATACAGTCAGAGGCTTCAGTATCTGGGAGATAAACAGCAGAACTGCACCGTCAGACTGAGTCATGTGACACTGAAGGATTCACACATGTACTATTTCAGATTCATCACTAATATAACAGGAGGAAGATTTACCGGTTATCCAGGAGTGACTCTTGCTGTCACAGGTGACTTTGATGAGGTTTATCTCTTCTTCTGTGCATTATGTTGAATAATAATCAGTGTATGACAGCAGCATTAGATATAATGTGTAGTGCAGCACTAGATATAATGTGTGTGTTGTGTTCAGATCTTCAGGTGGAGACTCCTGAGAGAGTGACAGAGGGAGATTCAGTCAATCTGACGTGTAAAAGCAGCTGCGCTCTGCCTGACAGAGCAACATTCATCTGGTACAGAAACTCACTGAAGATATTAACTGAGAATAAATACAGTAACAAACTCTCCATCAATCCAGTCAGAAGAGAGGATTCAGGCAGATATAGCTGTGCTGTAGACGGACACACTCACATCTCTCCTGCTGTTCAGCTCAATGTCATGTGTGAGTATGAATTTTAATATGTATATTTTGTTTATATATATATTTTTTATCAATAAAGATTTTGAGTGTCTATTTACACTAAGTACAAGCCACTGCCACCATCACACAGCCTGACTTTTTACAACTGCAACCAAGTAGCTCCTTTCCTGGGCATTTGAGGACACCTTTACTGATCAGCCAACACGATATCATGAAAGTGCGTATCTATAGCACAAATTTGATTTCTCGTGCCATTTATACGCACTGCAAACACGTGCAAATGAGACACACTGTAAACCCCTTGTGTAGGATTAGGGGTGTGGAGTGCATGCCTATTACACGCCATAAAGTGCGTATCATATGCACGCAAAAACTATTTTTGCCGTATAAATGGTATGAGAAATAAAATTTGTGCCATACATACTCACTTTCATGAGATCGGGCTGGATCAGCAGATTCAATATGGTTTGGGTTAAGGGTAGGTGTAGGTGTAGGGGTAGAGACAATTAAGGTCCCATTGATGCAGCATCCATTTATGATTTTAATAAATATGATCAGATACACCCAATATGACTTTTAGAAGTATGAACACCATTTACACTTATTGCAAAGAAAATACCTTTTTGTTGCTACATTTACAATTATTCATACAGCAGACACTTTTATCCAAAGTTTCTTTTAACACCCTGCTGGTGGATCCCACATGAACGCTGAGCAGTGTTAATTTAACTCCAGAGATTTAACTGTGCGACTAGCTCACATCAAAACTGCGGGACAGTTTCCCACTTAAGCACAAATTTACAGATAGATTTACACTTATTGTGCCATTAAGAATTCAAACAGTGTGATGACATGGTTTCTTAAACAATCTCTACTGTGGTACAAACTGTTTTAAATTGCAAAAAAACAAACAAACAAAAAAATAAAAAAAAATAACACATTTTCTTCTAGATGCTCCACAATACACTTTTGTTGGAGTGAGTCCATGTTGTGTAATAGTGGAGGGAGATTCAGTGACTCTGAACTGCATCAGCGACTCAAACCCTCCTGCAGAAATCAGCTGGATTAAAGGAGGAACAATTGTAGGATCTGGAAGAATCTACAACATCTCAAAGATCAGCTCTGGTGACAGTGGAGAATACAAGTGCAAGTCCATCAATGAACATGGGGAGAAATACTCTGATGCTCTGACTTTAAACGTCATGTGTAAGTTTAAAATAAAACACAAGATGCTCTAGAACATTCCAGTATGTTGATGATGATATCAGTACATATTAGTACCACACAAATGGTTCATATCTTTGCCACAGTAAGTTTGGTAATATTTTTTAGACCCTCCCAGGAATTAGATTAGATTAGATTGTTTATTTAGCCACACGACAATGCCGGTGGAATTTGTTTTCGGTACAGTATGTTTAAGCTCTACATCATCATACATAACAAACAACAAATAGACAATACACTTCACAACATGTAACAATACAAGATACAGTGGGTGAATGACCATGCGTAGTGTATGAGAGGACAAACTAAACTAAAGAGAGGTTTAGTACTGGTAGGCGAATTGATATGAGTCCATCAGCAAGGAAGTGCAGGATTTCAGGTATGCCAGAATAATCTGTTCAAACGCTTTCATTACCACAGATGTTAGGGCAACTGGTCTGAAGTCATTGAGGCAGGTGATCTTTGAGGACTTTGGCACAGGGATAATGATGGAGCATTTAAAGCATTGTGGGACTGTACATTGGCTTAATGAGATGTTAAAAATGGTGGAAAAAACAGGCGCCAATTGAGCTGCACAATGGCTAAGCAAAGCAGGACTGATCCCATCCGGCCCTGCTGCTTTCCTGATCTTAAGCCTCTTAAATGTAGTTCTCACCTCATCCTCCTGGATGCAGAAGGGTGGTGTTGGAATGGGGTCGGGGTGTGTGTGTGTGGGGGGGGGGGGGGGGGTGGTGACTGATGAGGTAGGTTTTTCAAATCTTGCATAAAAGTTATTTAATATGTCTGGGAGACTTGGATCACTGTTAAGAGGGGAGATGGGGCGTTTTTTGTAGTCTGTCATGTCTTTAAGATTTTTCCATATTAATCTTGAGCTGCTTGATGAAAATTGTTGTTCCAGTTTCGTTCCATAACTCTGCTTTGCTCTCCTTATTGCAGCTCGTAGTTTATATTTGGCTGTTCTGTATTGACTCTTGTCTCCACTTTTGTACGCCCAGTTCTTTTCTTTGCGTTAGAGATGTAAGTCTTTGGAGAACTATGTTTTTTTATTGCCATAGAATATCACTGTTTTGGTGGGGATGCACATTTCCACGCAGAACTTGATGTATGACGTCACAGTATCAGTGAGTTCACAGAGGGAGTCACAAGCTGTGCTGAATATGTCCCAATTCGTGCATTCGAAACACCCCCTCGAAGCGTTTCAATGGCATCTTTGGCAGCTTTCTCTGCTGTGGCAAGTGACTTGTTGCTTGTAGTTTGGGAGTTCGGATGACAGGTTTGTGTGGTTGAAATCACCTAACACGATGACAGACGTATCAGGGTTGGAGTTTTAAACAGACAAGATGTGTTGGGAGAGATTGCTAATGGCTGTGTTAGCGTTAGCTTGTGGTGGAACGTAAATGCCGATTAGTATAATTGAAGCGAATTCTCTCGGGAGGTAATATGGTCTGCATTTCAAACTGATGAATTCAAGATCGGGAGAGCAGTAACGATGAAGGATTGTTGAATTGTTACACCAGCGCTGATTTACCATGAGAGAAATACCCCCTCCTTTAGATTTGAGGGATAGTTTGACTGACCTGTCGGCTCTGAAGATAGAGAAGCCAGCTTCATTCTGGCTTCATCAGGAACCAACTGATCCAGCCATGTCTCGGTAAAGCAGAAGGCCGAGCAGTCACTGCAATTCCTGTCCGTTTGTGTTAAAAGCAGAAGTTCATCCATTTTATTTTTAGGGGATCGCACGTTGGATAAGATCAGAGCCGGTAGTGGGGGCCGGTAGGGCCGTCTCCTGAACCTGGAGACCACTCCAGTTCTCTGTCTTTTTGTGCTAGATGTATTTCCCCATGGTGGCGATCCAGTGTTGTTTACATCCAGTACATCCTCTGGAATGTTGGCAAATAATTCCAAATTGTCAGGTGTAATCCTCCTGATATGTAACAGCTCCTCACGACTATATGATGTAATGCATGATGTTTCCCTCACATATAACACAGACAAACTTGCTAAACATAATAGCAGAGCAGGTACCGGGGCAAGCCTCCTGGCAGCCATGTCTCAGTGTCCATTAGTTAGGCTGGTCAGATTTGGGTGGGAGATTCAGTGACTCTGAGCTGCAGCAGCAACACTCAAAAAAAAAAAAAAAAACAACCAAAAACAAAACAAACATTAATGTCTAAATTTAAGATTTATGTATTTGAATTTCATAAATAATTTCCATCCATTTGGATTACATAGTTTTAACATAAATTAAACATTTTTATGTGATTCATATACAGTATGTCAGTCATACATAATTTAAATAAATAAGATTTATGTAATTTATGTAATGTTTGCGCTTTGTTTCTGTCTGATATAATTGTAAATATATATATTAAAATACTGATATTCTGGTCTATAACTCCTCCCCGAACTTCCCGCTGTCCTGTATCTTGTTCACTCATTGGCTGTAGGTCATCGCCGATGTAGTTTTCAGTCAGAACACATTCACACAGCAGGATTTTGAATCGCAGACAGGTCCAGATGTTATGCATGCCAAATATCTCAGGGGCATCGATGACGTATCATCGCCTCTCCCAGATCGTGTCTTTGATAATTCACACTGCGTGATCGTCACTCACGTGAACGAGCACTGATTTGCTTATGATTTCGGGCATTTGTCGGCGATCTCGCCAAAAACCTGTCTTATGTTTCTCTTTACTTCAGTAATTCTGCTTGTTAACAGCAGGTGTTCATCATTAATGCTCAGTTGTCACTTAATTATCTCATTAACTTCAAACCCAACGTTTGTTTGACAATTTGGTTGGAATAAACACAGCACTGCAAAAAGGATGAAATGCACATTAAATCTGTGAAGATCTCAGCAGAGGAGGATTAAACAACTCCACAAACAGCATTACCAGCTTCACTTATTACTAACCAGACTGACTTTATTTCTGTCAGACGTCTACACAAGTTTTTTATTGAGAATTAACAGAGGTTTTGTTGTTGATTGTTGAAATAATAGTTTGGTTTGATAACTGTATTTTTTATGTCAAGAAAAACATTTTCAACCAAAAATTAACATCTAAACCTCTGTTCATTTTCAAAAAGAACTTCATGAAATCAATCTGGTTAGTAATAACTGTACTGCCATGCATTTCACATGTTTCTTTTTTGTGTGTGTGTTTATTCCAACCAAAATCCAACGTCTGACTGATGTTGGAGTCTAAATCCTCAGTCTCATTCTGACTTGTTTAATTTAAAGGCCCAAAATGTAAGATTTTTCGTTAAAATATCCAAAAACCACTTGAACAGTGTTATATAGTTTGTTGATTTGTGTACTTAAATTATCCCAAATGTTTCTAAGAACGTTTAAATCCAGAGAAATAAGCAGTTTTAACCAGGACACGGACAGTGTCTGTGCGTCGCCTATCAGTGACATCAAACGTCTATGAATTTCTTTGTTATGCTGAACACAGAAGATGATAGAGTGAAGACGGTGGGTAACCAAACATTACTTTTTTTACATACTATGGAAGTCAGTGGCTACCGTCGTCTGGTTGTTACCCACCTTCTTCACTCTATCTTCTTCTGTGTTCAGCATAACAAAGAAACTCATACAGGTTTGGAACAACTTCAGGGTGAGTAAATGATGACAGATTTTGTGTGAACTATCACTTTAAATTACTCATTCTAAAGTGAAGTAAATTAATCTTTTCGGATGTTATACTTTTTGTCTCAGCTATAGGATGTTTGGAGATATTATACATATCCATTGGAGTGGTTTGTGGAGCTGCAGTGATCATTACCATGGTGCTAATTGGGTAAGATATTTGCAATATTTGACTGCAGTTACTTGTACTGTCTTAACCTCTTTTCAGAAACAACAAGTATTAAGTAAAGACTCAGTTTTCAGGCTAAATGGGTGTTTCTACACATATTGATTTCAGTTCAAGTCGGATTCATTGAATTTGGGGGGGGGGGGGGGGGGGGGTGGTATCTTAGAAAAAAATGTGTCACTAATATGTATTTTTTTTTAATGTACGCTAAAATCTGATCACATCACATTAATTGGTTTTCAAGGGTAAGCAAGCGGATGAAAAAGAGAAATGACACACTCAAATCTCAGGTGAGAAAAATGAATTTGGTTATCAGTAGTTTACTAATCAGGTAAATGAACTGCACTCAGATTGAAGTCCTGAATGTAGTCGTGACTTTTATCTAGTGGGTGTTGGAAGACATTATTCATGCATTTTTCTCTATTCTGTTTTTTTTTTTTTTTTTTTTTACGGAAAAGTTGAGTCAGTCCAGAAATCATTATAGCAAACGTGAAGCTTCTGGTGATGAGTTAAGTGAACCTGTGTATGAGAATGCAACAGTAAGTGTTTTAACTGAACTTTTCACACTATTCACTGAATATCAAATGTCTATAGACTAAGCACATAACAACAACAACAAAAAAAAAACTGTATTACTGTATATATTCATTCACTTACTCTCATTATTTTTCTCTTCATTGTTTCTTTCTTTCAGCCAAACATGAGGCCGTAGTGTTTGGGACACAGAGCAACTTGCAAATGCCTTTATGTACAGCGGAAATGGAAAGTCTTCACATCCCTTTTAAAACAGCTGGGTATTTTTTATGTACAAATTTAAACAAAAGATAAATCAAATCAGACCTTTTGCATATATTTAATGTAACAATTACAACCTATGCAATGCCACTAAAAAACAGTAACATTTCAGGGGGAAAAATAAAGCTAAAAAAAAACTTGCAATAAATAAGTGTTCACACCCCTGAACTTATACTTGGTTGAAGCATCTTTTGGTTTTATTACAGGACTCCGTTTGGATGGGAGTCTTATCAGTTTGGCACATCTTGACATGGCAATATTTTTTATTTTGCAAAAACACTTTGATTCACGATTCCATCCACCTTTCAACAATGAGAACCCGTTGATGTTTTGTATAAGCTCTTTATTTTTATCTTTGGTTGTAATTTTTTACATTAAATGTGCAAATGCTCTGACTGAGTTATCTTTGTTTCATGTTTTACATCACTGTTTTAACAGGAGTGTGTAGACTTTTTATATCCACTGTATCTCTGGTGTGTGGAGCCCTGAAAAGCAACGTGAATTGATATAAAAGTGTGTAATCATTCGTGTGTATTGTTTTTGTTGCATATAGTTTGTTTAGCTTAGATATTTTAAGATGTTTTGTTTAACTTTAAGCCTCATTGTTTGTTTTCAACGCAGAAAATAAAGATCTGATATTGCAAGTTTACAGTCATACAACAGCATAAAAAGCTATTCATTTTTGGGGCGTTTACATGACGCAGTTTCAACTAAAAACTGAAAACTTTGTATGCCTTTTCACTGTTCATTATGACCGCCGCTAGCGTAGCTAGCGAAAGCGGTCATATAGGGATTGTAGGGCTGTACTCAACCAAAGAAAATCTTGGTCGACTGAAGTCCTGAAATTTTCGACTAAAAATCGACTAAAATCGACTAAAAATAAAAAAAAAAAAAAAAAAAAAAGTTTAATTAATTAGATGCGCACTGTGCGCAGTACTTGGTAGCCTTGTTGTCCGCCTAAATTAATTATAAACATAAAAAACTAGTAGGCTATTTGCAGTATATTAAATCGTTTTTGACCTAATTATTTTGCACTGAAATGAGTCTGACACTCGAGTCTGTCGGCTCTGACAGCGTTGCATCACGTGCACCTGCGCAATATCATAGCTTATGATTTCCGAAAATAGTACTATGTTGTCAACTAGTGATATCATCACAAGAACTGTTGAGGAATATGCAACATAATTTAGACAAATATTTTTGTCATATGTTATAATAAGTTATAACTGTCAGACACTATCATTTCACTGTGCATGTCCTCGCACCGAGCGAGGCTGAACATGAGCTCAGCTTCGCAGCTGAGACACTAATAGACTATTAACTTAAAGCTTTTACTCTTAATAAACACAAAAGGCACGTCCACTTTAATAAAAAAAGAATATTTATTAAACAAACCAGATCAAGAGCAGAAACGAAATAAAGTGCATAACTGAAAAATAAAGCATCCTAGGCTCAAAACTAACACAACCAACAGCACAGCGCAATTGCGCATTATGCTCCAAAAAAAAAAAAAAAAAGTTAGGTTATCACACTAAAACATTGAAATATGCAAATTCTGATGTTCATATAGCCTACTCAAAACAGACAGGGCAAGCTAACGCAGACAAGTGAGCTTACCACTTTTAGATGATATGTCATGTTTGTCGTCGAGCTGTGGAAAACTGTTGCTTGCAAACTTTGCATTCGACCTTTTTCCTGTTATCAATTTTAACAAAATGCTGCCACACTGTCGATTTCTTTGTTGTTGACATGTTAGAAGAGGACTGACTATTAAACGCTCTCACAATTAAATAAATAATATTCAGTATCAAACCTTCTAGTTATCGCTCTCTCTTGGGTTGGGCTAATCCAAAAAAGGTGAAAACAAGGGGGGTGTTCTGAAGACAGACTGTTACAGTGAAACAAGGGTACTCTGAAAACACCCCCATTAGCAGTTAGTGCTTTCCACCTGATGAAATGAGCGCGCCTCAGCGCGGCAAAACTGATGAAATAATCAGTTTTAAATAAAAATCGACCAATCAGAATTTTGGTCGAACCAGAACGTATCGACCAATTAATCGACTAATCGACTGGGACAGTACAGCCCTAAGGGATTGTCAAAGTTTTTTTTTTTTTTTTTTGTCATCTACTGAATTTTTCGTCAACGATACCAGGGACACCGAAACACCGGGGAACATGAAATTTGGTGGGCATTCGTTTGGTCCCCGGGGGCCACTCCCCCCCAGCGCTGGCCCCCCCCCCCAAACCCAAAAAATTCAGTTTTTCCTAAATAACTACCTGAACCGTGGCACCGAGGATGAAGAAATGTTTATGGTATGTTGCTCTTAAGGGCCCACATCAACCTAGCCCATAATCACTCATTTGTGATTTGCGCCCCTCCCATAAAAAATGAAAATGCAATATTATTCTGCTTTAATCGCCCCTATCTTCAGTGGAGATGTTCAGAACTGCACCATATTTCATGTGTATGATTAACTTGACAACCTCTGGGGGTATCCTCTGCTAAGTTTCGTAGAATTTCATCCATGGGGGGGTATAAAATAAATTCATTTATGTGCACATTTAGTGACTGTACACTCATCGGCCTGTAGATGGTGGTGTTGAGCGAAGGGTTGCTGGTTTAGGATGATACTGTCACACACACACATGCAGGAATACAAACAAACACAAGCATGCACACACACTGACATCCACACGCACAGACACACACCCATACACACACATACAAATCCACATGCACAGACACACACACACAAACACACACGCGCACACACATGTACGCACGCATACATACACGCACAGACACACACACACACAGACACACACAAACACACACACACACACATACACACACACACACAGACAGACATGCACATACTACTACTTTTTTTAGGTATATACATAAACACGCAATATAGCCAAATTGCTCCACGTCATTTATTTTTGTGGAAAGCCAGTGCAGGCCTGAGCGGCGGTCATATTTTGTACCGCCATGCGGTACATCTAGTTTACACAACAACAGTGTTCTGGGCCTGAAAACATAAAACTTTGGAAAACGGGTTTCAAGGTGCTCGTTTCTGAAAATTATAGTTTTTGTCTCAGAGTAAACTACAAACATTTGCTTTTGAGTACTTTCTTTAAAATTAAGGTTTATCTGCCATTTTACTTCATAATTTCCACAAAGTGCCATAGAGGAAGTCCATATGATCGGTGAGTAATATTTCAAGTATTCTGAAGCAATACGACAGCTTTGTGTGAGAAACAAATTTAAAATGTAAGTGATACTGTATATTAGTTGAGGGCCTGTTGATAATTCTAACATTACTCTAAAAAAGCCCTGGATTTACACCCACATTGAAAGTGAAGAAGCAAAACCAGGAGCAACTCTGAAGAACATGTTTCACCAATACTAATAAAACAAACATATATATTTGTTTTTTCCACACTTTACATTAAAAGTCATTAAACACTAAAGTAATCTCTGAGATTTTAACAGAGGTATGTGTGTGTTCACATAAGAAAAGACAATGACAGCTAAATCTATTGGATCTCAGATCATTAAAAATAGTAATAATCAAATAGGTCTGTTTTTAAACATTGCTTTATAAAGGAGACGTGAAAAACAAGAGTGCTTCAAAATTAACTTGAGTACAAGATCTTACAGTCTATAGTATCATAAAGACACCCAAAGACATGAAGAATCAGCATATGAATCTCAGCAATGATGACAAACGAAAAGCTACATGCTGCAATGCATGCTGGGTGCCACCATAGTGCAAAACCCATCCATGACTCCCAGCATGCATTGCGGCATGAATAAATGATGCAGCTGAATATTCCTACTATTTGCTTTTATTTTTGCTGTTGTTTTTGTTTTGTATTTGTTTTGTGATTTTAGTTGCTTTTTGTGATGTTCAGAGTTGATCTGTTCAAAGGAATAGTTTGTTGATTATCACCATTGTTGATGGTCAACACTTTGCATTTTTTGCATTTGCATTGTATGGTCTGAAAACTGAATTGTGAAGCGTTACACGGACATGTTCAGGCGCGTTGCTATTTTGAGGCAATATTTTTTGCGCCATTAACTTTAGAGACGCGTTCAGTTTTTGCAAATTCCGTCATGTAAATAGCGAATCCACCATGGCCGAGCGCAACTGGCTTTTGAAGGGAATGGGAGATGAGACTCTGACTGGTTTATTTCTCGTTACGCCCAAAACACACCCATTACTCATTAAGAGAATAGAGACAACCCTTTTAGACGATGCACCGGGAGCACTGACCATTTTTCCCAGCGTTAAACTAGCAAAAGTGGATTCGGACACGGCATAAGTGCACTTGCGCCGTGTGCTTTAGACCATGTGCTTAGATCCTTAAAACAGGGCCCTATGTGTTAATTCTACACAACATGTAATTTTTTACACATCTCTTTTTAGAGTGTATAAGGGACCGTTCGGTATTTATGGAAGGGGCCACCGGAGGAAAATAGGGGAGGGTCATGTCTTTTTATTCTTTGTTGAGGGGAGGGTCATTCAACTTTTTTTAGTCTAGGGGGAGGGTCACCCAACTTTTATATACATGAAAACAGCAACATTTCAAAGTGGCTTGTTTGGTGATATTTTTTTCCATTTAGCTCCCCACATAGCAACATTGTTTCGGCCCAGATCCGGCCCACATCTGGCACTTGTGGAATGCGGATCTGGCCCACATGCAGCGTGGAATTACGGCACTTGGGTGGCCCACTCCTGTTTGCCAGATCTGGGACACAAGCAGGCCATAGCAATGCCACATGTCAGCCAAGAGCAAAGAAATAAACCACAACTGGGCCTTTTCTGAGCCACAAAATCTGTGTATATTAAATATGGAGTCATTTCAGCCTTAATAAGCCTGTTAACAAGCAGAATCACTGAAGGAAAGAAGAGAACAGAAAAAGAGACGAGCAGAAACACAAGAACTACAACTGACTTCAGACACAGCCTTAGATGAAATCAACTGAAGAGAAAAGAAGACATTAAATCTGTGAAGATCTCAGCAGAGGAGGATTAAACATCTCCACAAACAGCATTACCAGCTTCACTTATTACTAACCAGACTGACTTTATTTCTGTCAGACGTCTACAGAAGCTTTTATTGAGAATTAACAGAGGTTTAACTCTAATGTGTTTCATTTGAAGTCACCATAAGAGTGACTAGTGTTTCCATTAGTTGGGCTCTTAACTCTTAGTATATCTTTAGTCTTTTCTTTGGCTGCTGTGACAGTGTGTTTATCAAACACATTTACAGCAGCAAAGAAAGCTAAAATGAAACGAGATCAGGTGATGATGGTTTCCTGTTGATGGGTTTATAATCATCATGAAATAAATTGGTTCACTGATGTCTTTGGAATCTAACAATTGTGTTGATCCATTAATATTTTCATATCACAAACCCTGTGTTACTGCAGCATGAGATCCAGAAATATTATAACAATCAGTTAGAAGACTTTAACAAACATGAAAACGAAAAAGTCAGTTTATGCTGACACACACAGACATCAACAATCAGCGTATGAATCTCAACAATGGTGACAATCAAAAGTACCTCGCTGCAATGCATGCTGGGTACCAGCATAGTACAAAACTCCCAGCATGCATTGCAACATGAATAAATTATGCAGCTGAATTGTCCTATTATTTTGTTTGATTCTAAATATTAGCTTTTATTTTTTGCTGTTTTTTTGTTGTGAATTAGTAGCTTTTCAGTGATGTTCTGAATTAATCTGTTTATCTAAATATTTGTGATTGTCACCATTGTTGAGATTCATACGCTGATTGTTGATATCTGTGTGTGTCAGCTTAAGCTAATTTTTTGATCTCATGTTTGTTAAAAGATTAAAACTGACTGTTATAATATTGCTGGACCTCATGCTGCAGTAACACAGGGTTTGTGATGTGAAAATATTAATGGTACAACACGATTGTTAGATTCCAAAGACTTCAGTGAAACAGGTTATTTCATGATGATTATAAATCCATCAACAGGAAACCATCATCACCTGATCTCATTTCACTTTAGCTTTCTTTGCTACTGCAAATGTGTTCGACAAACACACTGTCACAGCGGCCAAAAAAAAGACAAAATATATAATAAGAGTTAAGAGCCCAACTAATGGAAACACGAATCACTGTTATGGTGACTTTAAATGAAACACATTAGAGTTAAACCTCTGTTAATTCTCAATAAAAACTTTTGTAGACGTCTGACAGAAATAAAGTCAGTCTGGTTAGTAATAAGTGAAGCTGGTAATGCTGTTTGTGGAGTTGTTTAATCCTCCTCTGCTGAGATCTTCACAGATTTAATGTCTTCTTTTCTCTTCAGTTGATTTCATCTAAGGCTGTGTCTGAAGTCAGTTGTAGTTCTTGTGTTTCTGCTTGTCTCTTTTTCTGTTCTCTTCTTTCCTTCAGTGATTCTGCTTGTTAACAGGCTTATTAAGGCTGAGATGACTCCATATTTAATATACACAGATTTTGTGACTCAGATAAGGTCCAGTTCTGGTTTATTTCTTTGCTCTTGGCTGACATGTGGCATTGCTATGGCCTGCTTGTGGCCCAGATCTGGCAAACAGGAGTGGGCCACCCAAGTGCCGTAATTCCACGCTACATGTGGGCCAGATCCGCATTCCACAAGTGCCAGATGTGGGCCGGATCTGGGCCGAAACAATGTTGCTATGTGGGTCCATGTTGATCTCGCGTTATCAGCCCCCCTTCGATATCAGATGGGTCTGACCCAACAAAAATCCAGTTTGGCGCTGTTTGACAGTGCGCGCGCACTTCAGTTCGCGCTTAGAAAAAATGCATCATGTCAGAACAGAATGCCAATGAAATGTTTACCCGGCAAAGCTTTAAAGCACGAGCAAATAATGAACTTTTGTGATTGCGAATAAGTGCACAGTGTCCTGTGAGTGTAACTCTACCACTGCATTAACATGTGATGTGAACGTCGAGTTTTACAGTATTGCGACTGAGGCGCCAGAACTGCTGCTGATAGAATGTGCGCTGTAGCGCGATACTACCATATTTTAGTTCCATTCTTATTTTGTTTCCACGATGTGTAAGATGTAGGGCTACCACATCTTTAAATTACTATTAGTATTATTTAAGTTAACATAATAAAATACGTAGACCTACACCACAAAAACTAGTTGAGGATAAATTCGTTAAAATTGGGCGATTCCAGTGTTATAGACGTAACATTTGCAGTCAAAACTTGAAATATAAATTCTCAGAAAATGCATTTAATACCAATATTTTGGAGTCAAGACATTAGAAAAATAAAGGAGTCAAGACATTAGAAAAATATCAGTCTACACATAAAATTTTATATTTAATATGAGGGAAATACACATGTGACGTGACGTGACACAAAAAAATCTTTAACTTTTAGGTGGCAAAATATGTTTTAGTAATTCTTCTATAAATTACACTGTGCAAACCAAAAGATATATACCCACCGGATGAATAAAGATCGGCCTCCACAGAACATAAAATATTATTTTTATTTAATTTTTCGTGTTCGCATTTATGTGAAAAAACAACAACAACAAAAAAATGTTACGGGCGTGACAGTTCTCCATTACGGACATGACTGCTCTGAAAGCGACTTCATAGAGACCTCAAACAGAAAGCACAAAGCCTTTCTTTAAAGTGAATTTCGTTTTTTTATTAATTGTATCTTAATTTGAATCAATGTTTCATCTGGATTTAATAAATAAGAAGTAAATATAGTAGAAAATAGATAATCACGGAGGCGCGGGCGAGTGAACTGGACTCTTGTCTCATAAATGAACCGAAACTCAGCGTAAGGCTACTTGCCTCACAGACCTGAGAAATATATAGAAAGCTTGAAATGTCTACTTTTAAACAAAACAATTCAAAACGAAGGAAAACAGACTGCTTTCTGCTTATGAAATGTGCATTTCTCTCTGGCTCGTTCTGAGAAGATCGCGACGCATCGTCAACTTCATCTTTGCAGTCGACACAGAAAACACTTGTTTATTAATAAACAATTAAAATGTTTCCTTGCTATATTTGACATATTAATAATCATTACTTTTGCTGGTTCTTTGTGACAGCTTTTAGATGCTTTATTGGCAGCCCCACCCACATGTTGAACGAGTCACAAACATCAGCACCGAAAACATGATTTTTTTCAAATCTAAAATCAAAAATCGTGATACGAACCGAATCGTAGGTTTGGTCTATCGTTACAGCCCTAGTAAGATGAGAAAGCAAGAGTTTATGGTTTAAAAAAACAACAAAAAAAAAAACAATGGCTATCTGAACATCTTTGCCAAGCGCAAACCAGTACAGAAGTAGGCTAATCAATAAATTATCGGGGAGGGTCATGCCTTTTTTCACAAACATTTTGGAGGGTCATAGAAAAATGTATTGCTGGCGAAGGGAGGGTCATGTCTTTTTTGACAACAGATCTCAAAACTCCTCCGGTGTCCCCTTAAATAAAAAACGAACAGTCCCTAACTACACAAAGCAACCAAAGAGAGCAGTCACGTGAAAACGCCTGTCAAAATTAATGAATCTAACTACACACTGCACGACGAATCTCTTATTTAGGTCATGTCTACGTGTTGTGCTTGTTATCATGAGATGATTTGTAAGCGTGTATGACTCAGTATTAAGTTCAAAACGGTGAATTTTGCCTGTACTACTGTGAAAACGTAGCGTCTCTGCATCATCTTTTCTCATTTAGTTTCAAAACAAGGTGCCCTTTATTAATTTTTAATACGACATACGAGTGGAGACTGTACATTTTAATTTGCACACAGCTGGCAAGGTTTGCTCAAGTGCACGTTTATAGCGCCCTCAAGTGGTGTGTTTAGCTGTGTGAATTCAAAGTCTGTAAGGGGGAAAAATGCTTGGTTCTTCCCAATTGGAAAAAAGGACAGATCTGCCACATTTGTGTAATTTCAAGTAAACAAGTATGAAGATTCCATATAGGTCACTGTGTATTTTGTGTGTTTGAGAATTTAAAGTATAATGAATGTGAGCATATAATCATCAAACCAATAGAGAAACTGAACAGTCTCAGGAAGCTGCAGTCACATGATCATAGTGAGGTTTTCAACAGAAGGTTTAGACTGCCATCAGCACTTTCACTCTGTGCAGTTCAGAGAGAAGACAGCAGAGAAACCCCAGTGACGACAACACAGAAAGGTCTGTACCTATTAATACAGTTAATTTCTGTTTATTTAGTTACATGACAGCTTTAACATGACAGGAATGTTTAAAAGAAAAGTCTATGCAGGGAAAATCTTCTGTAAGAATATTATAAAACAATTTCTCTTGATAAATAGAATAGAAATAGAATAGAAAAACTGATATTTTAAAGTGCTCTTATTATTTTAGTCATAGCGTTCAGGTTTGAACCTTTGATTTTAAAATATGTTTGTTTTTTAATTGTCTAACTTAAACATCCATCTTTGAATATGACTAGACTACAAAACAGTATCATCAGTATCATCAACAGTAATTACTGTGCATTTCTTTTCAATAAATGCTTATATATCACTGATAATGTTGCAGACTCATTGCAACTCGACTAAATCTGATATGACAGCAGATTTGAAAAAGGAGAGAGAGAGTCATGCAAAATAAATGACAAAGTCCTCTTCAACAACAAATGTCTTAAAGGGCAACTCATTCTCCAATATTGAATTTCTTTCTTCTTTCTTTCTTTATTATTTGTCTCGAACAATCAACATAGTTACACAACAAACAAAACAATAATTAAAACCACAAAATAAAACACAACCATCAAAAAATAAAAAAATAATACCAAAAATATAGCTGCAAGCAGCAATTACCGGGGCCAAGCAGAATAAGACGACAAGACATGCCAACATGTCTGAAAGTGTCAGACCAACTGCAACAATGAGCAATTAAAGACATTTAAAGAGGATTTTAGGTGAAATGGCTGAAAAATCATTAAAAAAAAAAATATATATATATTTAATGGATTATCACTTTCGACCAATAGGTGGCGCAGTCACAAAACTGATGTGATATGGTCAGAGTGAAGTGACTATGACACATACAAAGTTTGGTGTCAATATGGCAAGGCATTGCAGAGATAAAGCCTGAATAGTCCTTTTGGCATCATGCCTCAACTTTGCTGCTGCGCTATACGAAAACGGTTTCGTCTATCGACACGAAATCCATAACTTTTAGTCGGCACTGTCTGGAGATGATACGATTCGATTTTGGTGAAAATCTGACAAACGGTCTAGGAGGAGTTCGAAAAAGTAGTTTTTGAATGAAAATCAAGATGGCGGACAGGAAGTTAGGCCAAATAAGGTAAACTTGGTATCTATGTTCTCGGCGTGACCGAAGGAATATATTAAGACCAGTGGCATTACAATAGCTAGATTTATTCAAAAGTTATTAGCAGTTTTGAAAATTTTGCTATAACTTTTGACCAAAAGGTGGCGCTGTCTCAAAATATTTTGGGTACCTTCAGGGGATGGTGCTGAAGGCATATTCTGAGTTTCGTAATATTACACCAATGCATGTGCTAAGTATAGCATTTTATTTCACAAAACTGTATTGAAGTCAATAGGAATTTCATGTTTTGTTCTATTATAGCGCCACCAAGAGGAGCTAAGGCGAAACCTAGCATGTTTGGTATCGTAGGACTCGGCAAGGATGCAGGAATCTAATTAGATGAGTCTCGTGAAAATATGTCGACCACACCCAAAGTTATAAGCATTTGAAGAAAAAAATTCACCACTAGGTGGCGTTGTTTCGAAACTTCTCAGGTTCTTTCAGGACACCGTGCTGATGACCCATACCAAGTTTCGTAACAATCTGTTCATGCGTTCTTAAAATACAGCATTTTAGCACAAAATTCAAAATGGCCGATATGGAAAATTTGGATATCAGTCGACTCCGCTTATTGCCCTGAACCTAACGAGACCAATTTTATTTGATTTTGGACAAACTGTTCAGAAGTTATAAGCAAAAATAGCCATTTTTTCGTATCTCCGGACCAGTAGGGGGAAGAATTTTGTTTCTAGCCCTTGTGGTTCAAAAGTTATTAGCATAAACATGAGTGAAACTTTGGACAGTTGGTGGCGCTAGAGGGTTTGAGTTGGAGACTCCAAATTTGCTATGGTGACTTTTCAGACTGTCCTTTATCAGTGTGCCAAATTTCATAACTTTCCCGCAAGCGTAGACTCCCAGTCGGAAGAAGAATAAGAACGGGAACAGATACAATAGGTGCCTCCGCACCTTCGGTGCTTGGCCCCTAATAAAAGATTAGTTCGAGAAGAAGCAGGCAGAAGCAATTCGCTTTTTTAGACCTGCCCCTATTTAACAAAATAATAATATTACAAAGCAAGTAAATATGCAGTTACAGTCAAGTCAAGTTTATTTGTATAGCGCTCTTCACAATACAGATTGTATCAAAGCAGCTTCACAGTATTAAATTAAAATAATACAACAATTATTTTTAGTTACAGCATACATTTTTCTCAGATCTTACATAACTCACAACAATACCTTAACCACAATACTTTTACATTACAGATTTAGTCCTGTGTTTCAGTCTATGCTTATCTATATTGGTCCAATAATGATTTCTTTAATCTATTTTTGAACCGAATGATATTATGGCTCTGTTTGATGTCATTATTCAGTCCATTCCATAAGGTTACCCCACAAACTGATATACACATGTTTTTAATAGCAGTTCGCACAAGAGGTTGTTTGAACATACACTATCCTCTTAGATGATATCCCCCATCTCTTTCATTAAACATTGCACTTATGTTACCTGATAAATTATTTTCTTTGACTTTAAACATAAATTGAGAAGTTTTAAATGTAAAAGAAGAAAAGTTCGACCAATCATAGCGCTGGGTTCATTCCCCAAATATGAGCGGGGATGATTGACAGATGCGTAAGGCCTATCATTAAAAAGAGACTGAAAATCAACACCAATAAAGATTCCCGCTCGATCCCCCTTCCACTCCCGCGGCCGCCGTCTGACTGATGTCATAAGCGAGGACAGTAGCCTACGGTACTTCTGACTCCTGAAGGTAAACGGCCTGGGGTCGATGTGGAAAGATGATTGTTGAGTTAACTTAATCTTATGGATTCGATGATCACAGATCGCATGGATTATCTTAAAATACTCCGTTAAGTTATTCATGGTCACTCAGAAAAGAGGAAAACATCATTCAGTCATGCAAATAATAAAATGCTCAAGTAATGCTAAACTATAAATCTTGAAATCGCTATGGCTTAGTGATTATGAAAGTGCTGTGATTTGTGGATTACTGATAAGCGCGAGTCTGGAGAAACAGGCGTTTATTTATTCATTCATTCTCAGTGTTGAGAAACGTATGTGTTACGTTATTGTCTTAATTATATCTAAAGTAGCCTACCTAATTATGTTACATATTTATTTTGTATGAAAACTAGCGCGTTAGTTACTTATGGATTAAAAAGTACCGTTGTATCAGTGCTGCGCGAGCTCTCTCACAAACACGGACGTGCGCACACAGAGAGAGAAGATCATTGTAAAATTAAAATTGACGGGCTAAATTTAAATTTTGTTCTTGCTTGTTTTTTATCCATCCCTGCTTTTAAAATTCGTTAAATGACGGACGTTTACTGTTAACACAGCCCTCATTATATGTCGGATTCGGAACTTATAACGTTACTTTATATTATTTTTAGAATAAGTGATTCGTTATGCTATTATTGGACTCCTGTCTATTCATTGTCAACTGTTTTCTATAAATATGTTTGTATTGGCTAACATTTATTCAGTTAATGCGTGTCCTGTTTAAAATGTGCAATGTTTAAATGCAAAGACAGCACGTCACAAATAGAAGCCCTTTTCCCTGTGGTATTTAGTATCATATTTGGATATTGGAAAATAAATTCCCCCGTCGGCGATACGCAAAAAAATTTGCAAGGTTGGCAGGTCTGCATGTCCATGACAACCGGTTATGTCCATGACAATTTTGTCCATGTTATTATCCATGACAATTTTAGAACTCTATTCTATTCTGTTCTATAACAAAAAAAATTTATAAATCTGCGTTAGATTAAACTGAGAAGGGTCACAGCACTTGCATATTGTTGTCCTACTGTTAGTTTAACTGCTTCTATTGTTCTCATTTGTAAGTCGCTTTGGAAAAAAGCGTCTGCTAAATGAATAAATGTAATGTAAATGTAAACCGATAGCCTGCTAAGCTTTTGTATGCTTTTAATGAAGCTCCGGTGTAGCGTGATGGGAAGTGAATAAGGTAGCTGTAAATGTCACCGAACTCAATGTCAGGCAGTTTTTCTACACATTTAACGTTAATGCCTGTAAAAAGAACTTGTGGTGCTTCATATGGATCTATGATTCCTAATTCCTTTATCTTCCTCTTGTATATACTTGTGTATATATATATATGTTTGTGATGCTAATAAGTGCGATGACATGACGTGAATAATAGACCCCTAATAATAGATCCATTGCCACTGAGTAGCTGACGGATGTATTCCGTCAAAATGGCTGACACGCGGCTAGGGGTCACGTGACTGGGAGATCCCTATAGGTATTGTGTATTGAATTTTATATTTATCATCGTGTATTGTATCGTGTATTTTATAACTTCAAACAAAATAAAAAAAAGAAAGAAAGAAAATTACAATTATTTTGTGAAAAGACATCAGTCTGTGTTTAATGAGATGGTTTAGCATGTGTGTTCAGTGTGTAGTTTGTGTGTTTATTTCAAAGCCCTTTATGCCACAGGACACTCTGCTGACAGGACAGGTTGAGGTCCATGCTCATTTTATTCATGAAGTTATAGTTCATCCTTAATTTTAAAAACATTTTCTTAATATCCACAACAAGTGAAAATTTAAAAGTGATGGTCAGCAAACCAGAAAGTGCACCACGCCACCGGTCTGATGCATGGACTGGTGCATGGTCTGCTCTTGGACCACCATCATATTCAGTTTATTAACCCTCTGGAGTCTGAGCGGTTTTTTTGGGCCCTGGGGGTGTTCTGACATGCTCTGACATTTGTGCTTTTTTCAGTTGCTTATAAACATATTAATGGCAAAGGTGTAAATTCACTCTATATAGCACAAACAGGACTACAATAATATGTGAGCCACATGTATGTACATGTTTTCATTTTTGAGAGAATAATGTTTATGCGTGGTTATCGAAAAAACTAAAAATTAAAGTTTTTGAAATAAGGCCACAAAACACATACTAAATATGTGGCAATAAGACTTTTGACTAATGGATGTCGTCGCCTATAGTTTTTTCTTCAAAATTATGTGAAAATAGTCTTGCTTTATCGTTCACATAAAACCATACATTGATTTAAATTGATGTAAAACAGGTTTTGCTTGGAAAGTCAATATGCGAGGGGGGCGTGAACGAGGAGTGGTTTACACCTTAGAAAACAATGTCCCACCCACTCTGCATAATGATGAGCCATTCACTCAGGTGTGACACTGACTGAGCCACAATGCAAGGACAAAAGATATATTTAGAAGAAGACTTATATTGACCATTTAAGATTTTGCTTACATCTATCTTGTAAATATGTTTTGCTATTTTATTGAAACGGTTACAATTACAACAATAATTACAATTTCAACAATATTTCATGTGTACTCTTTCTTTGTAAAAAAAATGATTATAGGCCTACATTTTATCTATGTATTCATTAGTTTGAATATAGCCAACATTGGAACAGCTAACATCTTAGTTGATGACTTTATTTTTGACAAAAATAGTATTTTATATATAGAAATTGCTAAACAAAAGCTTATTTGATGTGGCAGTATATTCTACAGTAAAAACTGTACCCAAATCTACTAAACAAAATGTTGTCTTTCATATTTCGTCTGACTGTAACGTTTTTACTCATCTCAGTATAGCAATACAGTTTGCTAAAACATCATCATTCATTCACACACGCGATTTAAATTTAAACTGTCTTTGCCAGCTGTGGTAAACAGCGCGCATCTCTGCCGTTTATTCATTCATAAACAGAAACCCACGTGAAGAAATTCATGTGAGAAGGAAAAAACTTACTAGTATTCCTCAGCTCGCTCCTCGATATACCCGCACTTCTGAGGGACATTTTCCATTGGTATTATTCCTCACAGCGCTGCAAGACGGTGTAAACAATGATCTAAATAAACTTGTGTGTTTTCTCGAGCTGATGGGGGCGTTCACAGGATTGCCTCAGCCATTTGCGTTTGAATAGCGCGCGCTCTCCGTGGGCGGAGTCACATTACATCTGAATTAACTGTAATGAGGTTGACTGGAATCGCTCTCTTTTAATACAGATTTCACAAGATGAGAATATTTGTTTTTTATATAAATTACTTCATTTAAAAGAAGAGAATTCAAGCTTCATGCCTGTGTGTCTGTATGCCTGTTTGACTGAGTATTCGCTGAGTTATTGTTCATTTTCGGACGCGTTTCAGAATGGACTTCACTGGCAGAGAGAAGGCAGAACTCGCTTCGTGTTTATTTTTCTTTATTTGGCAAAAAGCACAACACTTTGTTTTTATTGTGAGTATACACAAAAATAATACACATTTAACAGAATCGATTGATGTATGAAACTCCTATGGAAAATCAAAGTCAACAGAGTATTTATGAGTTTCTTTTACACTAATAAAAAAAAAGCGAGCTGGTATCGCCGGCGATACCGTCGACCTCAGGGGGTTAACTTGCCATGAATTATTACACAAATGTTCAGTAAATGCATGAAGAGGTATGCCTAGGCTAAATATTGTTTTGACAGTGGCATCATAAAATGCTTGATATTACTCATACCATATGAAGGCTATAGTAGCCTAGCTAAAGTGAACGATAATGCTAACTAACGTTACCAACCTCCCTGCAAAACTCACCACAACTTGTAGGTCTTGTCCCTCATGCTGGCCCTTACAAAACCCACACTCAACTAACTACATGACCCGATTTGAAGTGGTTTTCAGTTTTCACCCCTTTGAACACTTTTGTTTTCCTCCTTGAAAAAAGCCATCATGGCAGCCAAGGAGATCATGATTGCATTGCACTGATAAGTCTACCGTGCAAAAACGCAACACAGGTTTTTATTTTATTTTTATTTTTTATTAATGATCTTCAGTCTTCACGGACCTTCGCGGGGTTTAACCAGACAGTTACACGAGTTCCACCAATCAGATGCATCACTGTGGGATTGTGGGATTGTTCAGGATTGTGGGTAATGAAGTACTTATCCAAGACATCGCGAATAAAAGGCATTTATCTCAAAACAAGGTTAGTGCCCCATGAACTTTTGCCGTTTATATGAGCATATACAATCGCTTAGTACAGCCGTAGCTGGTTTTAAGTCTACCATGTATGGTTATGTTTTTAATGGCTTATACCCCAACTGTCAATGGAGAAATTGTATTGAATTCTTACTTCCGGCACCGGCTGTGGGCGGGACTGTGATGCTCTATTGTTATGGCAAATCAGACGACAAGTGACTGTCTTTATCAGTGAGCAATTGAACCATTAATTGAACAGATTAGTCCAAAAACATTGATTAATTTAGTAAAAGAAATAAGTTGCTGAAACTTGGAATATGTGATTGTTTATTGTCAACAATAAGCATAAACGTTCTGCATCTCCATTTTGTAGTGTGGATCATTCATTGCGACATTTAAACTGATTCTCATGTTTAAGAATCTGTTATCTGCTCGACAAATAATTTATGCTATTGCCCACTGACATGCTTTTAAAGCTACTGTTATCCTTTTTTTTTTTTTTGGCCTTCAAACACTTTAAAAGTCATGTGCAGATCGGGAAAATCAAAATTTTCTATTTTTAAAAATCACTATTTCAACATTAACTGATGTTACTAACATTTGTAGACCGAAAATGGCTTCTTTCAAAAACGTATACTATATATATATATATATATATATATATATATATATATAAATTGCTTGAATTTAATGGATCTGAAATGAAAAATCACAATATAATAATCAAACTTTTATTAACAGTTACATAACAAAACATAAAATATTTTTAACAATAAATATAAATAATAATACCAAATAATATTATTCTTCAAGTTTTATGTTCCATCAAATAAAATAGTTTTTTAAAAGTTGTGCAAAAAAAATCCACAATTTTGGAGATTTTTGCAGAACAAATGTTACATATTGCAACTTTGGTGTCCTCTCGTATAGGGCTGTCACTTTTGTGAAAAAAATCCTGTTCGATTTTTGAGACATAAGTGTTCATTGAATCGTTAGTAAATTGCCTATATTTGGCGTTGATCCGTTTTCAACACCAAATATAGGCAAATCCACGGACAACTAAACAGGCATTAGGATGAACGTAAAGAGGGCGCTTGAGACGCGCACAAGTCAGCAATGTGGACTGCCATAACATCAATGAAAAACATTACTGAAGGCTACATATTATGCACTATATTATGCAAAAATAGGCTATGTGTGTGTGTGTGTGTGTCAGAACCTGCAGTTGCTGTGTGACGCGCGTTCGCGTATCGTGACGAGCTGGACGCGCTCCGAGAGAAGGCCGTTAAAATCGATTCCCTATTTTCGTTTTCGAAACTTGTGTTGGTTGGTCCGATCGATTGTGCAATAAGTGACAGCCCTTTGACATGCTTAATCTTTGATAGGCAGACGCATGATAACAGCTCGACCGTGAGTGAAACTTAACTGCGCTGATCCACTTGTCCGACACGACTGTCGCGTGGTGTCGCGACGCCTCCCCACATTGGTACGTTGATGGGCGTTTACCGCTATGGGCGTGGTTTTGGCCGAGCGGGAAATGGGGCGGGTGACATTCATTTTCGGTTTACGTTTTCGGCTGTTTTTTTTATTTCGGCCCGAAACCGATAATGCCAGTGTCATCGCCAGTGGCCCATGCATATTGACTGTCACTAAAAATCAGTGGTAAAACGTGAGGAAATGCTAGATTTTTTTTATAGCTGACAAAGTTAGTCTAATGAAATACACTGACACCTTATTTTTGTCCTTTCAAAAGTAACTGAATGCACTGCTACATATATTAGCCTACAGTAATCATAATTGTATTTAAAACATATAAATCTACATGTGTAAGACTGAAAATACTGGTTGAAGCCTGCATGAGACAAAATGGCCCTGCTGGCTAATTAACATTCGACCTCCCCCATACACCTCACTTCCTCTCAGAAACAACTAAGAACTCACACAAGAACATGGTTTTAATGTGAATGTTTATCATTGACTGTTATGTTTTTGGTGTCATTTGAAATGTCTCAAAGTGAGTGGTACAGATATCTCATATCCAGATAGATAAAATAAAAGGTAATAAGGTTTATAGAAGTTTAGAGAAAACTGGTTCAGAGCCATTTGAGCGTGGTCTCCCCCATCCCCCATGTCACCTGGTCAGAGAGGATAAAGGAAGGTGTGCTCCCTCTCTCTGGCTCTCTTCTTTGCTGGACAGGAATTGAATAGGTGGTCTCTCTCTCTCTCTCTCTCTCTCTCTCTCTCTCTCTCAGGTACAAGCTGGGTAAGACTATTTGGTGTAACCAATGTATAACCATGTTCTAGATATTTGAATTGATTGTGGAATTGATGTCTGATATCTGAAATATTAAATTGTTACATGTGATTATTCTAACTGATTTTGACATTGTTCATTTAATGGTTAAAATTAGGGATGGCCCGATACCGATACTGGCATCGGGGATCGGGCCGATACTGTCCTCAAATACTCGTACTCGTACTCATAAAAATTCGCCGATACCACGCACCGATACCACGTCCATTTTGCGAAACGAAACTGGCCGCCGCGAGTGCTTTGTCGAGGTGAACTGAGGCATAGACGCGCGAGCTGGTCGAGCACATGCCTTAGTTTAAACAGACGAGACATCAGTGGAAAGTTTGTTCAGTCGGATGTCAATGGCAACGAAATTAAACGAGGCATGTAGCTTTAGCTTATTATTAACGTTAACTGACGAGAGAGAGACAGAGAGAGAGCGAGAGAGCGAGCGCACTTCTGTTGAATGCTCTTGATTGCTTATCGTTCACTCAGCACATGTTATTTGGATGAAAACTAAATCGTATATGTAGCCTAAGTAAAGTAAAACATGAACTGTTACCTGACTGAAGTATAACGAGTGGTTCCCTACGTTATTACAGGACGTGTGCAGGTTAAGAAGTTTCATGAACGCAAACATCCGAAGCGCGCGCCCCACAAACCAGCGTCTCAGCGCGAATACTGAATTAAATTGTCTTTCACGTCTTGCGCTTGTACGGACGAATTCACACACAATGTAATAACGCCCGTCTTGGTGAGTATCCTATAGTAAACAAAGTCGGTTATATCTCAAATGAACGTAGCATGTTCAAGTGCGGTCTGTGCGTTCGGTCTTAAAGGGGCAGCAGTTTGATAAACCTGCTTCTGTGTTTTAATGCTAATCAAACAAAGGAGAAATAAATACTCACTGCTCTTGACTAAATAGGCTACCCTTTTCAACTTTAGAAAATATCCATCTATATATAATTCATACAGTAATGAATATGCTTTTTTCACATTTGATTACTTTATTCAAATTTCTGTACTGTTAGATACCCGAAAAACTCTAAAAACACTGTTTATTTCATTTGTAGCCTTTCTTTGTTCTATATTGTATATATTTGTCCTATTTGTAATTCGATTGTTTGTTTTTATTTTGTTACTGACTGCTTACTTGTTTTAAATTCACATTAATTAGGCTGCTAGTTTTTGTTGTAGTATCAAAATTGGATTAAATAATTGATATTTCACTGGTTTTGACAAACATTTGAACCGCTGACCCAGTCCTCAGCACTGAGCCCTGCTGAAGCAGCTCTAAATATGTGCTGTGCTATTAAATGAAAGATAAAATATGATAGAGCAATAGAATGAACAGTGACAGTAGGCTTACAGAAGCTCATACAATGCATTTTAGCAGGCTTAATTAAGCATGAAAATAACTGAAAGAAATATATATATTTGATGAACAAATTAAGCCAACTAATATGATTTATAATCTTTTGGTTTATCTACTAATACATTTAAAAATTACAAATGCAGTGAAAATTCAGGTATCGGTTACGGTATCGGTATCGGTGAGTACCAAAAATTACAGTATCGGTATCGGACTCGTTCTGCAAAAAGTGGTATCGGGACATCCCTAGTTAAAATGAATAGTCAAACATTCCCTCACTTTTAGTGAGGCACAGCTATTATTAAAACCTTTCATTTATGGAGTCAGATGAAATAACGAGTAAATATATGATTAATGTATTACAAATTTAACCAACCAATACTTTGCATGAGTGAGGACAGAACACGTGATAACCTTCCCCGTGTATTGGCGAACCGAGATTGGACCAATATAGCGGGCCTTACACATGCATATGTAGAATTATGTCATTATAAAATATATATTTGTTTATATACACACTATAAATGCATATATTTGAAAAAAATTAAATTTCTGCTTAAGAAAAAACTAAAACGTTCCGTACATAGCCTAGATTTACGCGCCCCCTAAACCAACATAATAAAGATGGACAGTGACATCGAAATTTGCAAAAATTAAGCATACATTCCATGCAATTGAGGTATTATCGAAATATCTAAATTTTAATAACGAGTGATTATTTAACAAAAGGCAAGTAAAACGGTCAGGGATACATTTTAGACACACACACACACACACACACACACACACACACCTCTGAAGCGATAGAAAAGTCCTAGGGACCGCATCACTAGCCACAACCTGCATTGGTGTACAAGGCCGAAATCTACCATTCTCCAGTTGAGTGGTTGCTACACACACATAGTTTAGATGTGTCCATGGTTGATGGCCAACCAACCGCCCGCAGCCGGAGTCTAGCCCTGGCAGCATCGCGGGGAAAGATGCACTGGAACTTTTGCACCACGAAAACAAACACGCGTCCCATCGTTGACTCTCTCATCTACTACGCGATATCACAGTTTGACATGTCTGTCATTGGAAAGTTCCACGTAGTGTCATGAATAATTAAGAGAAAGTGTCTTCTCATTGGATAAGAAAACTCAGTCTCATGAATAATTATGAGACATCGATGAGTCATCAAAGTACTAGGACACAATGAAGATTTTAAAACCGGAAGATGAAAATAGCCATTTTAGCCAATAAAATTTGACCATTTTCTCCCTACTATTAAATCTAACAGATGCTAACATTGTCTTCAATGGTGTTCAAAAAGAAAGAAAATTTTGATTTTTCCGATCTGCACATGTGCCTTTTAAAGTGTTTGAAGGCCAAAGGATAACAGTAGCTTTAAAAGCATGTCAATGGGCAGGTAAACAAATGAAATAACATACAATAATACATATACACCGCATAAAACATCAAGGAATGTAAGATTTACAAAATCAGTATATAAAAACAAATTAATTACAACACAGTCATCAGTGGTTGCAGATTTGTTCTGATAGTAGCCAGCATATCAATATACAGGTGTTGGTTTTCCTGCTGGACATCACTGCCTGACGCACCTCCTCCAGTGCCTTTTGAACTGGTGTGCCGTGACACCTCACTGAACACTTCTGTGAGCCTGAACGGGTCATCAGCTGGGGACCACCACTCATCGACGTTTCGCTCCTTTAACCCCAGTACGTCTCGTGGTGGCGGAGCGATGGCAGGGATCTCTCCCTGCCACCCCCTGCTGATGCCCTAGGTGTTTGCCCCCCAACCCTTCTCCTTCCTCCTTAGCCACAGCCAGAAGCTGCCTTTCTCTGCCTCCTCTGCCAGCTCTTTCATGGCTTTCCGATGCCTCGCTCCTGTGCATCCCATGTCGCGGAGTAGGCGAGCGGTTGAGGAACCTACGAAGCCCCTACACCCCACTTCCACAGGGCAGATAACGGCTTTCCAGCCCGCCTCCCTGCACTCTGCCGCCAGATCAGAGTACTTGGCTCGCTTCCGCTCATACGCAGCCTCCACACCTCCCTCCCATGGTACAGTGAGTTCCACAAGGAGGACGGTCTTGCAAGCCTCTGACCACATGACGAGGTCTGGCCGCAGGGATGTTTCCACTATCTCCCTGGGGAACTGAAGCTGCTTTCCCAAGTCGACCCTCATGGTCCACTCACTTCCCGGTGAGAGGAGCCTTGCTATATCTCTCTGGCGGGAGGGTCTGACACTCTCTCCAGCCCTCGCGAACTGGATGGAATGTCGTCCTCGAGCGGAAGGTCTGCTGTTCGCCTCCTTTCTGCATGACTCTGACACCTCTGCCAGCTTCTTCAGTACTTGGTCATGTCGCCACCTGTAGCGGCCTTGGGACAATGCTGCCGTGCAGCCCGACAGGATGTGCTGGAGGCTTGTGTTGCTGGTGTTACAAAGGGAACAGGTCTCTTCGGCACCAAACCATTGGTGGAGGTTTCGGGGACAAGGCAAGGTGTCATAGGTTGCTCTGATCAGGAAGCTGAGCCTAGCTTGGGGGATCTTCCATAGGTCGGACCATGACATGGACCTGTCAGTGAGACCTTCCCATGCCGTCCAACGTCCTTGCTGGCCCTGGGACACCGCTTTGATGTTGAGGCGTTCGTGCTCAGTTCTTGCCACTTCCGCCACCACCATGGCTTTTCGGTCTTCTTTGGAAGCCTTTGACCAGAACAAGGGAACATCGCCCCTCCCAAGGCCTGCCCGACCCTCCTGGACTCTGCCGACCACCTCGCGGTGTTTCAGCCTGCCGATTGCCCTGTCGACCTCTTCTTGGGCTTTCCACTTTCTTCCCGTTCTTATCTGGATGCCCGCTGCTCTCACCAGCTGGTCAGTGGTTTCCCTCAGCTCCAGCACCAGCCGAGCCTTCTCTTGCTTGTATCCCACGCTGATGGATCGCAGTGGTAGTTGTAGCGTGTTCCTCCCGAAGAGGCCTACCTCCGAGAAGCATCTTGGTAGTCCCAGCCACTTCCTGATGAACGAGTTTGCCAGCCCGTCCATCTTGTTTACCACTGATGAGGGGATTTCGCTCATCTTCAGTGGCCACATCACCCTTTGGTACAGTATTGCCTGGTAACACCAAACTTTGTACTTTCCGGGGAGTTGGCTTTGGTTGATCTTGGCCAGGCCATCTGCGAGCTGCTTCCTCACCGTCTCCCCCATCTGCCTGTCTGAGAGCTCTGCTGTGTAGGTACGACCCAGGCTACGAACCGGTTGATCTGTCAGCAATGGGATATTCTCACCACCTGCGACAGTACTTAAGCTTGGTTTTAAAAATTGTGAAGCTATCAATATTTCGGATGTTTATAGGTATGGAATTCCATACCCCTCCTTCAACTGCCACCTTACCGTGGTGGAGGGGTTTGAGTACCCGAATGACCCTAGCTATGTTGTCCGGGGCTATTTGCCCCTGGTAGGGTCTCCCAAGGCAAACAGGTCCTAGGTGACGGGTCAGACTAAGAGCGGTTCAAAAACCTCTTATGATGGACTTAAAATCAAGGACCGTGACGCAGCCGGGGCCCCACCTAAATTTGTTTGGTGGGCTCACCACCTGCAGGAGGGACTGTAAGGGGCTGGTGCTTAGTGGATCGGGCGGCAGTTGAAGGCGGAAGCCTCGACAACCCGATCCCTGGACACGGAAACTAGCTCTAGGGATATGGAACGTCACCTCTCTGGCGGGGAAGGAGCCTGAGATTGTGCGTGAGGTTGAGAGGTTCCGACTAGAGATCGGGATCACTTCTACGCACAGCTTGGGCTCTGGAACCACATTCCTTGAGAGAGGATGGACTTTTTACCACTCTGGAGTTGCCCATGGTGAGAGGCGGCGGGCTGGTGTGGGTTTGCTTATAGCCCCCCAGCTCAGTCGCCATGTGTTGGAGTTTACCCCGGTGAACGAGAGGGTCGTTTCCCTGCGCCTATGGGTCGGGGATAGGTCTCTCACTGTCGTGTGTGCCTACGGGCCAAACGGCAGTGCAGAGTACCCGGTAGTGCTGGGCGGTGTACCGGTTCATAGCGAATACCGGTGTTTATTTTTGTTATGATATGAATTTTTTAAATACCGCAATACCGGTGTATGTCGCTTTAATAACGATCGGAAAACACGGCGCGGCACGACACTGTTTGAGAGGGTCCTTTTTCACTGTTGCACTCTGGTGATGCACGTCTTACTACGCGTGACTTTGAAGATAGATAGGTTTGTTTCCCATACATTGGTTCACAATATCAACACAGCCTTTTGGAAAATCTATTTATGGTTGACATTGACATCGTTGAATAAACATGAGCACTGCACGTTTCAAAATCAAAACGCGGCGCGGGTGTTTTTATATGAATGTATCTTAAGTGAACTGACGATCTTTAGAAGAGTTTCTTTGTTATTACGATTGAATCTTTCTTTATCTTTCCTGATAAAGCAGCGTTTATGAGCGTTGCTGCTTTGTGTACAACCGTTACCGGGGAAACCGCTATTTCTGCCGCTCCTAAAGCGCCTCCTGCTGGCACCTCTTTGTAAACAGCCTTGCAGACCTGTATTTTTTTTCTACAATATTCACTCATGACAGTAAAATAGGGCATTCTAAGTCAATCTACTGCAGTATTTCCTCTCTCACTCAGTGAAAAATGTGTTTTACACCCAGTCTTGGAAAAAAAGAAAAACCGTCATATACCGTGAAACCGGTGTCATTTAAAAAAATACCGTGATGTGGATTTTTGGTCATACCGCCCAGCACTAGAACCCGGCCTTCTTGGAGACTCTGGGAGGGGTGCGCTATATAAATAAGGATGAGGGTGCTGGAAAGTGCTCCAACTGGGGACTCGTCGTTCCCTGAAGCTGAAGTCCCTGAAGCTGAAGTCACAGAGGTAGTCAAAAAACTCCTCGGTGGCAAGACACCGGGGGTGGATGAGATCCACCCTGAGTACCTCAAGTCTCTGGATGTTGTGGGGCTGTCTTGGCTGACACGCCTCTGTACAGTAAACCCCTGTACAGCAAAAGCAGTCATTGGTGATAAATCAGTTAGCCATGATTCCGAGGGAAAATGAAAGTCAAAATTCGAATCCATCAGCAGACCCCCAATTTGCTCAGTCTTTGATACAATACTTCTTATATTGAAATGTCTGACGAGCAATCCTTTGGGTTTTAGTCGTTTGTCCCACAAGACTTTAGCCTGGTTTACTGGTCGAAAAAGTTCAAACTTCCTTTTAGTCGTCATTCTATTTAATTGTTCTTTATGTATACTGCCATTCAGGTTAAGAATAGTGTTTTGTAGAGTTGTGATCGGACTTACAGATCGGTTGTTGCTTCCTTGATGCAATTCAGTGGCATTTACAAACTGAGGTGTATTCGGCAAAAATGGCTATCGTTCAACTTTGCAGACTGGACCAAGATTTTAATGAACGTCACCTGCCAGTAGGATCGTAATTAGCCAGTAGCTGGTTAGCCTGTAGTTTGGGCTTGGATGTTTCATCATAGAGCGTGGCCGGGTAGTAGTTAGTATATTAGCCTTTCCATTGCTCAGGATGTTTGAATATACAATTTGATGACTCCACTGAGCTAAGACAACAAGGTTCCCCTGCACAACACCGCCGGCTCGGCCGGACCAGCAGCAATGGTACGAAACCAGCAGGAGAGCAAAGATGTAAATAAACATGCTGCCTCTGTACGCCATATTTCCAATAAATTGCCTTAATCCTCTTCCAGTTCTCAGTTTGAAGTTTGATTTGCAAGAAAAAAAAAAAAATTCTTATTGAGATTAGTCTTGTACTTATATTTGGTTTCGACCGAGCAAACTCCCGCAGCACCTGCCGTACTCCCCGTCCGCTCCGCCATTTTTACCTCCATAGGAATGGATTATTGATGGATACACAGAGATTAAGTGGCTTTTTATGCTTCTCTCAGTGCCTGGTCACGTGACTGGCAAGTTTGACAAGCCAAACACGAACACAGAGTAAGCTTCACGATTGTCAAAACATTTGGTAACTAAACATAATTTTATTAAGTTGATTCTGATCTTGATTCAATATCGATTCCTTTGGATACATACTAGCTACAGTAGATACATGTTAATTTAAAGCCCTGTCAGCTGGTATTATTATTAAAGGTTAAAAATAACATCTCAAATTAAATATAATGCATTTTTTTTATAATAACAACATTATAATATTATTTTAATGATATAGGTAAAAATATAATAAATATGTAATATAGTTATCATATTTAGCAAAATACTCCTCTCTACAGCAATTGTTTTAAAGTCCAACTAACGTGCTATGGTCATTAAAAGGCTTTCCAGAGGTAAATGTAATGTTATGTGACATATTGTTCTCCAGCTGTTATTATAGACCTTTTTCCGCAGTTGAAAAACACTGATCGATCGATTTTATTTCATTTCGGTAAGTTGAACTGTATCTTTCAAATGACCTATTGATCATTCGTGTTTATTTAGCATACAATTAACTAGTAGTAAAGAGTAACAGATGATCGGTTCACGTGCCACTTGAACTCTGTCAGCGATCTGTCAAGCGCCAAAACTGAGTTTATTGTTTGAATTTCGTAATTAAATCGACAGAATCTGAGAGCTGAGAATTTGTTTCATTGCACTAGTAACCTTCTCTGTCTTGTCTGTCGGTGTCAGTGTCCTCTTTGCTTCGCGATTTTTCTCTGCGTGAGAAAATGGATGTGTGGCGTGAGAGCGTGTAAAAAGTGATGATTGCGTGAGTCTCACGGTGAGTTTGTAAATGTTTGTAAGACTGTAGGTTGTTTTTTGGCGGGTGTGCTTGTGCTGCCGCGGTCTTGTTAATTTGCCATATTGTTTGTGTATCTCTATGCCAAACGCGCGGGGGAAGGGCTGAGCCCGTTCGGAGCTACGGGAGCCCAGAGGGAAGCGTCGGCGAATGTTAAAGAGAAAAACGATTTTCATTCAAACAAATCGACGTAAACTACACATTCGAGTTAATCGATAAAATCGATTTATCACCCACCCCTACTTCAAAGATACCCTTAACACTACTTATTAACTCATTAACATGAGCAAACAAATTTTTACGATACAAAAACTATTCATACAACACTATAGTTAGATATAATGACCACTGGAGCATACTTATCTCATTTTCCTCATGTTAGAGTGAGCATACATCAAGACAAACAAAACGTCATCAACTAAAACACATTTAACACTTTACATTCACCATACTTGGTAATAGTGCAATCGCTGTTGTATGTTTCTCATTTGAATGTCCATGTTTTTACCTGTAAAACAGGATAAAGTGAAAAGTCACGTCTGCTCTTTTACAGCTCCTCTGCAGATATGAGGCAGCACGCGCAGTTCACTGTTACGTTTCTCGACTCTCCAACCAGAATATCAAAATAAGAGTATTTTTTTGTCCATATAAATGTAAATATACATTTGCTAATTTGCATATTAACACTGCATAAGAAAATAATGCAGTCATTTAACTCATAACAATATACATTCAGAGAAGGGGAAAAGGGGAAAAACACAATTGTATACTTTCTGTGTGTGTATCACATGAACATAAAGCCCTAAATTCTACTGTGATTTGATTGGTCATCTGGTCACTCTGTGTTTGAGTGCTGAAGCCGCTCAGATGAGAAGGTCGGTTACCGTTGCGATGTGCGAATCATTGCCACTCGCACCACATTAGAGTTAATGTCAGGCAATTATTTCACAACCTTCATTATATAGCCTACACAGAAAAATTACTGAGGTCCGGACCTCTGGGCCCTGACTTTACAATAAGGTTCATAAATTCCATTATTAAATGGTTTATTAATGGTTAGTCATGTTAATAAAGAGTCTACAAATGTTAGTAACACATCAGTTAATGTTGAAATAGTGTACACTTTACAATAAGTTTCACAAAATCCATTAATAAATACTTTGTTGAATGCAAGTAATGATAGTAAAGTGCGTATAAACATGAACATGTTTTCCCGCTAGTTTCTCGCTGTAGAATTCAATTCAAAGCCGCGATGTACAGAAAATCACACAAAGATATAGAAGAAAATGTATAAAAACATTTTGGATCACTAAAACGAAGAAATAACATAAATAACTCCAGAAAGGCCACAGACAGGATTTGCATTTCACATACAAATCAAATTAAATCGGCTAAATTACCTGTGCGAGCAGGCTCTATACACCACAACATCGATAAACCGAAAAAATGAACAATTAATTTACTAAATTAAATTAGAACAGAATATACCTTTCTAATAAATAAAAATACAAAACGAAATAAATCAGAATCAAGTCACAAGATGAGGAGCAAATGTGTGCAAAATGCCTAAAGTGCAGGGGAACATATATTCAAAACACAAGCCACAAATAGTTAGATTAGATAACCCTGACAGATCAATAAATACAATTAAAATAAAGAAATTATTAAAATAGAATTAAAGTAGAATTTTCTACTTTATAAATGCTAAACTCAATAAATGCTAAACTGGAGTGGCAGTCTTTAGCTAAACATGTTCACACTCACAGCATCCAAAAATCAAATTAGAGCCGTCTGAAAAGTTTTTAAATCACTTGTATCCTACCCTACCTGATCGAGAGAACAAACCCAGTCTTTCACTCTGTCTGTGTCCGCTGGAGTCTTTTCAAATTGTGCGCGCGGATAAAATACATTCTATCGTGAAACTTGTTAACGTTGGCCGGCAGAAGTGCGATCATGGTTTTCCTGATGCTAAATCCAGCCTTGGAGAATATCCTTTCTGACGGTGTACATGATCCACACTTTATATTTTCTTCTGTCGGTCACGGATTGAAAGTGAAACTTAAATCTGTCACGGGGTGTTTGGATTTATTCACGCACGTTAAAAAATATTTATTAAAAGCTTATTTCTTTGCACATTTTTATATACAGCATTATCATAATAGGCTGAATATTAACGTATTGACAGAAAACCGGTAGTTCTATGTGAAATCAGACATTGAGCGCCCTCATATAGCCAAAGTGGCATGATCCTCGTTTCATAACACCTCTGCGAAGATTCGACCGTGAGATCGGTAGTCGAATCAGGCTCCTCCTATCGAAGCATCGAATCTTCGACTATTTGGGGTCACCCCTACAAAACAGTAATGCTTTTCACAGGCATTGTTCAAGGTTAGTTCATGTTAACTAATGTTAACTAATTGTGCTGTTAACGTGAATAGATGGATTAGTATATGTGAGTTAACATAAACAAAGATTAACTAATGCTGAACAGGGGCGTTGTTCATGGTTAATTAATGTTAACTAATGCATTAACTAATGGAATCTTATTGTATAGTGTTACCGACATTTTAATACCTTTTTTTCTTTTCAGATGTGAATGGAGGTTCATCTTCTGATGAAGAAACAACCTCGACATCAAAAGAGCAGCTGAAGGTCAAGAGTTTCTCCTGCGTCACCTGTGGGAAAACATTGAGCTCACAGGGACATTTAGCGAGACATGAGAGAACACACACAGAAGATAAAGACTTGACATGTAAAAGATGCAACATCAGCTTTCCTACCTTAGAAGAGAAGAGACATCATTCAAAAGAGCACAGCGTGAAGAAGGAGTTTCACTGTGAACAGTGCGGGAAGGATTTTTTCACCACTCCTTATAATATGAGAGTTCATATGAAGACACACACTGGCGAAAAGACTTTCCACTGCAGCGAGTGCGACAAGTATTTCCTCACCAAAAAATATCTTCTTGTTCACATGCGGATGCACACGGGGGAAAAGCCGTACAAGTGTCCTCACTGCGAGAAGACAACCACAAACCCCATCTGACGATCCATGTGCGCATTCACACCAACGAGAGGCCGTACCAGTGCAGCGAATGTGGGAAAACCTTCACAAACTCAAGCTGTCTAAAGTCACACCAGAAAATACATTCTGAGGGGAAACCATATCAGTGTTCACACTGTGATAGAAGATTCCGTCACAAATCTCAATTGATTTGCCATGAGAGGACTCACACCGGAGAGAAACCGTACCTGTGCTCCTACTGCGGGAAGAGCTTCTTTAGTATGGCTCATTTTGGACTTCATCTGAGAGTTCACACTGGAGAAAGACCGTATCACTGTGGCGTTTGTGGGAAGAGTTTCAGTAAACATGGTACCTTAAAAAATCACCAGCGGATTCATACAGGAGAAAGATCGTTCAAGTGTTCTCAGTGTGACAAGACGTTTGCTCGATCGGACGTCCTGAAGACTCATGAGCGAGTTCATACAGGAGAGAAGCCTTACCGCTGCTCCATCTGCAACGAGAGATTCGCTTATTTAGGGGGTTTTCAGACCCACCAGAAGAAACACGCTAAAGAACAAACTGCTCCTGAATCATCATAGTGTCTTTTCATCAGTAAATCTGGATAAAGGACTCATTGAGCTCATCCTGAAACTGTACATTCAGCCAGTATGAGGCAGTGTCACATTGCGCTTTCATGTGGTTTGAGAGAGTTAGAGATGGATTGAACCAAACTATGCAAATGAAGTTGTTCGACAGAATGAGTTCCTGAAATCCAGGAACTCATAGATACTATCTTGAGGCTTTTTAATATTGTATATTGAACTTGACCTATTAAAAAGCCTCAAGATAGTATCTATGAGTTCCTGGATTTCATAACGCTGATAAACATGTTTTAAGTGTTAAAAGTGGCTCAATGGTGATTGTATTTTTTCCATTGTTGGATGAATTTAATTTAATTTAATTTAATTTAATTTTAACCCTTTATGACCTGCCATAGAACAATTCCACCAGAGTATATATTTGTATTTTTACATGCTGTGCTGTCATTCTTTTGAGCAATTTCATATGCCATACATCAAAATAATCCCTACTCTCCCAATTTGAAGGCTATGTTTGTAATAAATCAATAGTAACTAGATAAATATCTCAAAAGTGCAATAAACAAAATATGTTTTTTTCTACATATTTTATTCAATACAAAAATTGGATAAATGTCAACCTCAAACTTGTCAATGTGAAAAACGTGCATAAAACAATTTAAAACTATACAGAATTGATTAGAACTGTTTACATAAATTAGTTTTTAAGATACACTCATTTTTACACTCATTCAAAAAAAAAAAAAAAGAGGGAAAAATGCCATGTAAAATATTCAATTACATTTGTGGTCAAACAGATAACATTTTGCTTTTGAATATTGATTGAACATTGAATTGGTTAAAATATTAAATAAATAGACCCTGTCAGAACAATTAATAATAAAATAAATATAAAATAAATAAATAAACTGTACATTATCAGACCTAAACAACATACAGATAGGCACCCCTACATAAACACAGGCAACTCTAGCTGTGATAATTCTTGTGACAGTTCCTGTCCAGAATAACGCAGAGGGGCACTTGGCATGCCTCACACATGAACGGAGTGCATTTCCCACACAGCCTGCATTGCCTGTGCCCCTGTGTGGCTTTTTTTGAGCCAACTGTACCAGAAATGGCAACAGGTAAGTGCTGGTAGCTCTCCCGTGCTGGTTGTAAGGACACCCCACACAGCTCCGCTGACAACTGTTCTTGGAAGGCCTGGTGTGTCATGGGCTGCTACACCGTAGCTTGTGCAGCAAGTAGCTGTTAGTGACAGCAATGTCAATGAAATGGTGCAGTACAGTCATGTACCACTTCTTGCTTTTCTTCCACGAGGAATAGTAGCCAATCAACTGATCTGACAGGTCAACTTCCCCCCATGAAGCGATTGTAGTCTTTCACAGCCGGAGGAATTGGAACATTCAACTTCTTGTACTCACTGCTGGATTTGCACACTCTTTTCACTGTGTCTCCCAAGTATGCAGTGTGCAGAGTAGTGCACACACTCACCTCTCGTGTGTCCATCCACTTTGTGAAAAGGAGCGATCCCTGTCTGATCCACCTTATTGATCCCCGTGGAGATTTCTTTGACAGCGCATTCACTTTGGTGTTTGGGACACCAATTCTTGTGTCCCTGATGGTTCCACAGGCTCCAAATCCCAGGTCGTGCTGAAAGAGTACTGGGCTGGTATAAAAATTATCACAGTAAATGTGATATCCAGATCCCAAGAACTCCTTCCTGACCAGCGACATCACAGCATCAAATGAAAGTCCCTTCCCACTTGCAACATTGGACTTCCCTGTGTAGATGTTGAAATCCACTGTGTAGCCACTACAATCACACAACACAAAAAGTTTTATTCCCCACTTTGTTGGCTTATTTTTGATGTACTGTTTCAGGCTGATTCTGGCTTTGGTGGCTACCATGCGCTCATCCACGGAAAGGTTTTTGGTCAGGGTCCTTTTCTGTTTTCCACCCACCAGATTGATTAGGGGCAGTCTCTAATGTAGAGCCCTTACCACGGGACCTTTGGCTCCGACTTCTGTAGCCTCTGGTGTTAGCCCTCCGACCATAACCTCTCCCTCTGCAAACTGGCACGGATGGCTCAGAGGTGCAGGGTGGCTCAGAGGGCTCCAATGGCTCTCCAACATTTTCAACACTACAACAAAAAAGGTAAGTAAAACGGTAAGTAAGTTAGATGTTTTTGTATAGAAATGTAATATAGAATATAGCAATATAGAACTGAGTAAATGGTGCGTCATAAGCTCAAGTTCATTCTATGTTTGTTTAGTTTATTCTCTAACTCAAAAGCAAAGTATATTTCATAAATATATACTTACATGTCCTGGGACGGATCTATTCCGTCAAGAAAGTCGGCTTCGTCCCCATTTGAAACAGAATCTGGAGCCGATGAGCAGACTGAGAGTTCATCGTCATCGGACGCAATTAGTATTGCCAAAACCTCCGCGTCCGTGTACTTTCATTAAGACATACTTTCGTGCGCCGGCGCTCCCGTCGGTCTTAGAGGGTTAATTTTTTTTTTTTTTTATTTCATCAAGAAAGAGACATGGTGTTCTTTTCACACAATGTTACTAATTTTCAATTTCATGTGTTTTCCCAGAGCGTTTGTTCCACCACATTAAACACGTCACTTGTAGAGAGTTACAGACCTGTCTCTCTCCTACCAATCATAGCGAAAACACTTGAACGAGTTGCTTTCAACCAAGTATCATCTTCTGTCTCAAAACAACCAGCTGGATGTCAACCAATCCGGCTTATTTGTCAGATTAAAATATAAATATCTTATGACAATATTTGTTTTGGTTGAATGTAAAAATATAAATTTTAGATTAATACATAAATCCAAAGTAACCTAGTTACGTGGAAACTGTTGACATAAAAATGTTAATTAAAGCCAACACAGCATTTTTAGAGTGTATATTCAAAGATGGATGTTTAAGTTAGACAATTAAAAAACAAATATGCTTTAAAATCAAAGGTTCAAACCTGAACGCTATGACTAAAATAAGATCACTTTAAAATATCAGTTTTTCTATTCTATTTCTATTCATCAAGAGAAATTTTTTATAATATTCTTAGAAGATTTTCCCTGCATAGACTTTTCTTTTAAACATTCCTGTCATGTTACAGCTGTCATGTAACTAAACACACAGAAATGAACCGTATTAATAGGTACAGACCTTTCTGTGTTGTCGTCACTGGGGTTTCTCTGCTGTCTTCTCTCTGAACTGCACAGAGTGAAAGTGCTGATGGCAGTCTAAACCTCACTATGATCATATGACTGCAGCTTCCTGAGACTGTTCAGTTTCTCTATTGATTTGATGATTATATGCTCACATTCATTATACTTTAAATTCTCAAACACACAAAATACACAGTGACCTATATGGAATCTTATATGGAAGGGGGGGGGGGGATATCAGGGAAACTGAGGCTTGGTAAACTTTCATAATTATTACTCCATACTTTGTTCATAGGGATCGATTCCGCCTATAATCTAAAATTTTTTTTAAGTAGCGTTGTTTGGCTTCATTATTAAGTTTGTCAGTATACGGTATAGCCAACTTTTTTTTGTCACGGTCCATAACTCTCTCTTTCTTTTTCGGTGCAGGTGGAGACCGGCCGGCTACGCTATTACCTTATTCCAAACCGGCTTTTGCGTTGCCTCTAAAATGGCCGCCGTTACCCACAATGCACCATTCCATAACGTCTACGCCCGAGCTCTATAACACATCTGTTGACAGACTAATCAGTGATCCAGCGTGATAGGCTGGTTAGGAAAAAGGTGGAGACTGTTGCCCTTTACGACCGTGCTTGAGAGATCAAGAGGTGTGCCGTTTATGACTGCGTCAGTCACGTGTAAATCGACGTCTTGTAGAGTGGTGGTGCACTGGCGCTGGCGTCTGAGAAGAGTGGCAGTGACAACCGAACATTGTACGGCTGTGCGGTGACGAGTAAGTCGAAGTGGTGAAGTGATGTGGTGAAGACGGTGACGCAGAGTAATCACATTCACAGCTGTTCAGTTTTCGGAAACGAGCGAGTCAGCGAGTGTTCGGAGACGAGTGAATCAGCGGGTGGTGAGCACGACGGTGACCCAGAGTATTCACAACGCTGGAAATTGACTAGATTGGGTAGTGGGAATTGCTACCCGGTCATATTGTGAGTACAATCCCAGTAACTGATATTTGAAGATCGTCTGATGGATATTGTTGTGATCATTTTACATCTAATTCATAACTAGTAGAGACTAAGAAATAATTGCCTGTACACTAGCCATAGCTCTTGGTTTTTCTTTGCAGTGCTGTGATTTAATTGGGTTGTGGTGTGTATTGGTTGGTGTGGGTATTTGTGTGCACAAGTGAGAGTGGTAATAGACTAACATTAGTTTTGTGCTTGCATTGGACTGGAGATACTGGCAGTTTGTTTCTTATTTTCCCTCCAGTAAACTACTGCCCGGATCTGTGGAGGCCTACGCGCTGTGGGACCAACCCAGGACATTCATTCATTGACCATAAATGCGTACTGGACTGTGCTAAGGACTGCATCTCTTTTTGATAACTTGTTTTAATATCTAGGTTATCCTGGTTTTATGGTAATAAAATATATTGTAATTCAATCTACTGTTTGAGTGTCAATAGTGTCCAGCCCTCAGTGAGAATATTGAATTGGGTTAAATTGAGTCCTTGGTCTCAGTAATCAACTAGGTGGTGTAGTCGGCTTCTTTACAACAGTATTGCTGGTTTCTGTCATAGAAAGAAGTATTATAAAACCTTTTATCATTCCGTTTGCCGTCCCGCCACGCCACACATATGCTGATTCTTCATGTCTTTGGGTGTCTTTATGATACTATAGACTATAAGATCTTGTACACAAGTTAATTTTGAAGCACTCTTGTTTTCACGTCTCCTTTATAAAACAATGTTTAAAAATAGGCCTATTTGTTTTTATTTTTTTTTTTTTTTATGATCTGAAATCCAGTAAATTTAGCTGTCATTGTCTTTCTTATGTGAACATACATACCTCCGTTAAAATCTCAGAGAATACTTTAGTGTTTAATGACTTTTAATGTAAAGTGTGGAAAAATGAACAGTGAAAAGGCATACAAAGTTTTCAGTTTTTAGTTGAAACTGCGTCATGTAAACGCCCCAAAAATGAATTGATTTTTATACTGTTGTATGACAGAAGACTATAAACTTGCAATATCAGATCTTTATTTTCTGCGTTGAAAACAAACAATGAGGCTTAAAGTTACACGAAACATCTTAAAACATCTAAGCTAAACAAACTATATGCAACAAAAACAATACACACTTTTATATCAATATGATTACACACTTTCATATCAATTCACGTTGCTTTTCAGGGCTCCACACACAAGAGATACAGTGGATATTAAAAGTCTACACACTCCTGTTAAAACAGTGATGTAAAACATGAAACGAAGATAATTCGGTCAGAGCATTTGCACATTTAATGTAAAAAATTACAACCAAAGATAAAAATAAAGAGCTTATCCAAAACATCAACGGGTTCTCCTTGTTGAAAGGTGGATGGAATCGTGAATCAAAGTGTTTTTGCAAAATAAAAAATATTGCCATGTCAAGATGTGCCAAACTGATAAGACTCCCATCCAAACGGAGTCCTGTAATAAAACCAAAAGATGCTTCAACCAAGTATAAGTTCAGGGGTGTGAACCAAGCGGCAACCTCCCTGTCTCTCTCTTGAAGACACGGAAGTGAATTAAACGGCAATTCATCGACTGACCGCTTGAGACCGGCTGCAAAAGTGAGTCAAATCTGCATCTCCCCCATGTTAAAATACCCAACTTTACAGCAGAAAAAAACACGTTTACAGCCTGGTGCAAAAAGTGGCTTTGGTCTATACAGCTAATTTTGCCCTTCATGACGACTGTGAGGGGGGTGAATTTTATAATTTTAATAACTCATGCGTTTAAATTATATTAAGCCTTACATTTCTGCATAATTAAGGGTGTCCACTTTTGAGTGACAGGTGGATTCCCGCTGCTGTGGTCATTAGTCATCATTAGCCGTTTGTCTGCTGTCTGTTAGCCGTCACGTTACCTCAGCTCATTGTCTGACTGTAAAAATAAATCAATTCGGGAGTGACGCGCTGCCAAGATGGCGACGGTCGGCCACGCCCACTTTAGGCTTCAAAAACGGTCTTCAGAAACCTACGGGTGACGTCACGGACACTACGTCCATATTTTTTTACAGTCTATGGTGTGAAAACTTAGGCTACGTTCACACTGCAGGCTGAAACGACCCAATTCCGATTTTTTTGCCCCTATGCGACCTGTATCTGATCTTTTCATGACAGTCTGAACGACACAGATCCGATCTTTTCAAATGCGACCCAGGCCACTTGGGTATGTGGTCCCAAATCCGATACATATCCGATCTTTTGAAATGCGACTTCAGTCTGAACGGCCAGGTCGCATGTATCCGACCCGCACGTCATTGATACGCGAAAAACGTCATAATTCTGCGTTGAAGTAGTCGTCGGTTTGAAAACGGACTGCATATTCGTCGAGCTGAGGTAAATCTGCCGAACGGGTCGACCTCGACGAGCCCGTTAATAAAAAAAAATAAAAAAAAGCCCACGGCCATTATATATACGTTATGTTAACTTATTTGTGCTGAATCTGATATTAGATAGGTCAGCGGCTGCTGTCTGGCTCTTGTGTAACGGTCGCTGCGCGCGCTCGTGTGTGTGTGTGTGTGTGAGAGAGAATCACAGTTAAAGTTTAGCTACTTCCACAAACAACAAGTGACGTCGTTGACCGTTGAGTACTCTTCTGCGCATGCGGGTCACTTCTGGGTCATTTCACGTTCACACAGGAGATCACAAAAGGTCGCATTTAATTGGAAATGTGAACGGCCTTGCAAAAAAATTGAATTTTTTCAAAAAATCGGAATTGAGCATTACTGTGTGAACGTAGCCTTTTTTATTCCAAGTTTGTTTAGCTTTATTTTTTCCCCTGAAATGTTACTGTTTTTTAGTGGCATTGCATAGGTTGTAATTGTTACATTAAATATATGCAAAAGGTCTGATATGATTTATCTTTTGTTTAAATTTTTACATAAAAAAATGCCCAGCTGTTTTAAAAGGGATGTGAAGACTTTCCATTTCCGCTGTACATAAAGGAATTTGCAAGCGGACATTTGTTGCTCTGTCCCAAACACTACGGCCTCATGTTTGGCTGAAAGAAAGAAACAATGAAGAGAAAAATAATGAGAGTAAGTGAATGAATATATAAGTAATACTGCTTTTTTATTAATTTTTTTATCTTTGTTATGTGCTTAGTCTATAGACATTTGATATTCAGTGAATAGTGTGAAAAGTTCAGTTAAAACACTTACTGTTTCATTCTCATACACATGTTCACTTAACTCATCACCAGAAGCTTCACGTCTGCTATGATCATTTCTGGACTGACTCAACTTTTCCATAAAAAAAAAAAAAAAAAACAGAATAGAGAGAAATGCATAAATAATGTCTTCCAACACCCACTAGATAAAAGTCACGACTACATTCAGGACTTCAATCTGAGTGCAGTTAATTTACCTGATTAGTAAACTACTGATAACCAAATACATTTTTCTCACCTGAGATTTGAGTGTGTCATTTCTCTTTTTCATCCGCTTGCTTACCCTTGAAAACCAATTCATGTGATGTGATCAGATTTTTATTTGAAAACCTTTCAGTTTAGTTTGCCTAAACTATGGGATAATATTTAGTGTACATTTTAAATAGTACAAGTAACTGCAGTCAAATATTGCAAACATCTTACCAAATTAGCACCATGGTAATGATCACTGCAGCTCCACAAACCACTCCAATGGATATGTATAATATCTCCAAACATCCTATAGCTGAGACAAAAAGTATAACATCCGAAAAGATTAATTTACTTCACTTTAGAATGAGTAATTTAAAGTGATAGTTCACACAAAAACTGTCATCATTTACTCACCCTGAAGTTGTTCCAAACCTGTATGAGTTTCTTTGTTATGCTGAACACAGAAGAAGATAGAGTGAAGAAGGTGGGTAACAACCAGACGACGGTAGCCACTGACTTCCATAGTATGTAAAAAAAGTAATGTTTGGTTACCCACCGTCTTCACTCTATCGTCTTCTGTGTTCAGCATAACAAAGAAATTCATAGAGGTTTGATGTCACTGATAGGCGACGCACAGACACTGTCCGTGTCCTGGTTAAAACTGCTTATTTCTCTGGATTTAAACATTCTTAGAAACATTTGGGATAATTTAAGTACACAAATCAACAAACTATATAACACTGTTCAAGTGGTTTTTGGATATTTTAACGAAAAATCTTGCATTTTGGGCCTTTAAATTAAACAAGTCAGAATGAGACTGAGGATTTAGACTCCAACATCAGTCAGACGTTGGATTTTGGTTGGAATAAACACACACACAAAAAAGAACTTCTTTTTGAAAATGAACAGAGGTTTAGATGTTAATTTTTGGTTGAAAATGTTTTTCTTGACATAAAAAATACAGTTACTGCAGTCCAAGAAAAATGTATGTTAAAAAGTCAACTAAAGCAAACACCGATCGCCATAATGGTGACTTCAAACCAAACTATTATTTCAACAATCAACAACAAAACCTCTGTTAATTCTCAATAAAAAACTTTTGCAGACGTCTGACAGAAATAAAGTCAGCCTGGTTAGTAATAAGTGAAGCTGGTAATGCTGTTTGTGGAGTTGTTTAATCCTCCTCTGCTGAGATCTTTACAGATTTAATGAGCATTTCACCCTTTTTGCAGTGCGGTGTTTATTCCAACCAAACTGTCAAAAATGTGTCAAACAAACGTTGGGTTTAGACGTCAGCATGAATTTAATTTTTAACCTAAATATGACATCTAATGTTGGATTAGTTGGAGTCCAACATCTTCCTGCAGTCACATTGACGTACTGTGCTTGCTGGGGATTTATGTAATAGTACACAGCAAAAGTGTTCATGTGTGTGCACACTATTATAGTGTTAAAGTACCATTGAAGCAGTGTTGAAGTTAATGAGATAATTAAGTGACGACTGAGCATTAATGATGAACACCTGCTGTTAACAAGCAGAATTACTGAAGGAAAGAGAAACATAAGAACTACAACTGACTTCAGCCACAGCCTTATGCCGAGTTCACACTGCACGATTTCAGCCCCAAATTTCACTCGCCGACAGGTTTTTCGCGAGATCACGCAATCATACATGCCCGCAAACATTACACAAATTATATAAATATTATTTGGTTAATTTATGTATGACTGACATATATGAATCACATTCAGTTTTTTTATTTGTGTATGTTAAAACTATGTAATCCAAATGGATGGAAATTTTCTTTGAAATTCAAATACATAAATCTTAAATTTAGACATTAATGTTTGTTTGAGTGCTGGTGCTGCAGCTCAGAGTCACTGAATCTCCGACCCAAATCTGACCAGCCTAACTAATGGACACTGAGACATTCCTGGGAGGGTCTAAAAATTATTACCAAACTTATTGTGGCAAAGATCATGAACCATATGTGTGCTACAGCTACTAATATGTACTGATATCATCATCAACATACTGGAATGTTCTAGAGCATCTTGTGTTTTATTTTAAACTTACACATGACGTTTAAAGTCACAGCATCAGAGTATTTCTCCCCATGTTCATTGATGGACTTGCACTTGTATTCTCCACTGTCATCAGAGCTGATCTTTGAGATGTTGTAGATTCTTCCAGATCCTACAATTGTTCCTCCTTTAATCCAGCTGATTTCTGCAGGAGGGTTTGAGTCACTGCTGCAACTCAGAGTCACTGAATCTCCCTCCACTATTACACCAGATGGACTCACCCCAACAAAAGTGTACTGTGGAGCATCTAGAAGACATATTTTTTTGCAATTTAAAACAGTTTGTATTAATTAAGTGATGACTGGCCATTAGTGGTGACACCTAATGTTAATAAGCAGAATCCTTGAAGGAAAGAGAAACAAGAAGAACAGAAAAAGGAGAAACACAAGAACTACAGACTTCGAGCCTTTACACATTATTGCACTTATTTTTACCAGTCTGACTTTATTTCTGTCATGCATCTACAAAAGTTCTTGAGATTCAACAGAAGTTTAGATGGTAATGTTTTATGGAATTTGTTGTTTAAAGTCGCCATTATGGTGATCAGTGTTTGCTTTAGTTGGGCTCTTGGCCTTTTTTAATTTTTTAATATCAGTTTTTCTCTGACTGTTCCAACTTTGAGTTTATAAATCACATTTGTTACTACAAGAGAAAACCTGCCCACTAAATGTTTTGATAATGACATGTAGTGTCCTGATTCACTGATGTCATTCAGAGTCTAAAGCTTTGACTATATGCTTGATGTCTCATTTTAGTATTAGTGATTGTAGCCCTGAGATTTTACAGTTTGAGATCCATCAGCAATATAAACAATATTGAAAATACTTTGTGCTTTTTTATGTAAAATCTTTTATGTTTAGACACACAGACATCAGGAATCTGTTATATGAGGTAAGAGAAAACCCAACAGCGAACCACAGTCAATGAGTCTTTAATAATATCAAATGAGGAAGCCACCAGCAACAGAAACAGCTTTTCTTGCAGAAAATGTACAACAGAAACAGCCAGAATATGGGCCAGAAAATCTCCAACAGAAAGGTTCCACTTAGGAAGAGCGTGGGCGGCTGACAGCAAGGATGAGAGGGCACGGGCGGCGGCTAGCCTCTGGTCACTCGAGAAACACACGGAGGTTGGTCAGCGGGAAACTGTAGCAGTTTGGCAGCATAGATACTGAATAGATACAGAGAGCTGATTAAGTACAAATGACACAGTACTTGCAGCCTGATGACTCCCGACAGAACAAGACAGGACAGGACAGGCTGATGGAGGTAAAACTGTGAAACTCCTTTCATCAGGGGTTAACAAACAATCTGACAAAGAGACAGGGAAAGAGAGGAAAGAAGTAGCAAGCGTAATCAGAGAAAAGAGAGAACAGGTGCGGGGAATCTAGCGGGAAGCAGAAGGAAACAAGGAACAGCTGGAAGGGAGAGAGTGTGTGATTGAGTGTGTGCGTAAAGTGGGTGAATGAAAGTGCGTGTGTAATATTGTGTGTGACCAAGAGAGGGAGGAAAAGGAGAGGAAAAGAGACTGGATCATGACAGAATCAGCATATGAATCTCAACAATGGTGACAATAAACACACTAGTGACAAACAGATCAACTCTGAACATCACAAAACTAAAGTCATAATAAAACAATTGCATAATAAAAGCAAACAGGAAAAAACAATGAAAATTGCAGGACAATTCAGCTGCATAATTTGTTCATGCTGCAATGCATGCTGTGAGCCATGGATGCGTTTTGATTGGTGGCTCCCATCATGCACTGCAACATGAAGCATTTGTGTGATTGTCACCATTGTTGAGATTCATATGTAGATTCTTGATGTCTATGTGTGATTTAAAATTTTTTAATTTATTTCAGCACTGTTGTAATTATCTTATGTGATGAGATCTAATAAAGCATAATCAGCTTGATGGCGAGTGAATCAGGCCACTACACAATTGTAATTTTGTTATCGAAACAAAACCAACTTGACCTGAACTGTGTTTGAGCTACTTGCATGCTAGATCTATTTCATACCTGGCATTTCGTTTCTACTTTTATTTGTTTAAAAAAAAATAAAAAAAAAATTCTTTGAGCTTATTTGCCATGGGAATAAGGAGAGGAATGAAATTGGGGGAAAAAAATTCATACTCACACATGACATTGAGATAAACAGCAGGAGAGATGTGAGTGTGTCCGTCTACAGCACAGCTATATCTGCCTGAATCCTCTCTTCTGACTGGACTGATGGAGAGTTTGTTACTGTATTTATTCTCAGTTAATATCTTCAGTGAGTTTCTGTACCAGATGAATGTTGCTCTGTCAGTCAGAGCGCAGCTGCTTTTACACGTCAGATTGACTGAATCTCCCTCTGTCACTCTCTCAGGAGTCTCCACCTGAAGATCTGAACACAACACACACATTATATCTAATGCTGCTCTCATACACTGATTATTATTCAACATAATGCACAGAAGAAAAGATAAACCTCATCAAAGTCACCTGTGACAGCAAGAGTCACTCCTGGTTTACCAAACCATCTTCCATCAGGTTTATTAGTGATGAATCTGAAATAGTACTCGTCTACATCCTTCAGTGTCACATGACTCAGTCTGACGGTGCAGTTCTGCTGTTTATCTCCCAGATACTGAAGCCTCTGACTGTATTCAGTGTCATTAGACAGATCTGGAGGCTCGACACCTGTTACAAAGTGTTTGAACCAGAACGCTTTCTCGATCTCATATCCAGTAGGGTATGTATAATTGCATCTCACGATCACTGTTGAGTCCTTTAGTGCACAGATGCGTGAAGGACTGTAACTCACATCCCAATCACCACTAGAAACCCCTGAAACACAGAATTCAGACTGAACAAATTAGCTTTAGCTTGTGCATCAAAGATACCGGAAAAACATCTGTACGCAAATTGCTAAATCCTTTGAGAGTTTCTAAAGTGTTCAAGCCACTCACCGTGAATCATGAGCAGAAAGATCACAGAAAGAGGAGCCATTCTTCTGACTGACATCAGCATAGCAACACCTACAACAAAAGCACAGTGCACTGTAAAAATGAATACGCTATTGATTCAGGTTAAATGATTAGTGATGGCAGTCTGACACTGAAGCTTTGATTCGTGCTTCAAACCATTAACTACAATTCCATTTGAACCACTGCTCTGAAGGCTGCTTTGGTACAGAAAAGTAAGGAGTTAGGAGCGTGCACTAGATTTATTTCACTCGTCTTAAAGCCTACTGTCCACTATCTAGCCGGGATCATTTAGATGCAGCCTTGGCACTTCACCAGGCGAGGTCGCTGTTACTGAAGCTGCGAGTAATGAACCCATTTTCAAACCAATTCTTCTGAGTGGTTCACAGAAAGCCACAAAATCACTTTCCAGAACATTCTCATTCACAGATCCATGCTGGTGGAACTCTCTCCCCACCCTCATCCGGAATGCAGAATCCCTGACAACATTCAAAAAACAGCTGAAAACCCATCTCTTCCGTGAGCACTTAACCTTATATAAAAAAAAATAATTCCTTCCCCTTCCCTTTAAAACCTCACTTGTCGGGTTTATGCTACTCTGAATAATGCCTGAACTTTGTTTTTTGAGCACTACTTGCGTTGTTTTTGCCTCTTCATGATGACTCGCTTAATTTTGTCCTAATCTGTAAGTCGCTTTGGATAAAAGCGTCTGCTAAATGACTAAATGTAAATGTAAAATGTAATAAGTGAAGCTGGTAATGCTGTTTGTGGAGTTGTTTAATCCTCTTAATCTTGAGAGATTTAATGTCCCCTATATCACGTTTCAAACTCAAGGCCCGTAGCCCAAGGCCACTATATTTCATATTGCCTGTGAGAGCATACAATTGTCTTAAAATTAGGGATGCACCGAAATTTAGGCTGCCGAAGATTTTCGGCTGAAGATAGGCGATCTGGTTTCATTCTGGCTCAGCATGTTTTGTGACTTTGCGAGCGGCTCCGCTTCCGAAGATGCACAACTTTGAAGCGTGTTCCGCTGTGTGTGTGTGTGTTCACAGCACATTCTGCTCAATGTCCTGCTGCAACCTCTGTGTGTGTTTGTGTTGCGTGCTCTGCTCAGTCGCTGGACTTGTTTCTGTTTGCAATAGAACTGTGCTGTAACATGGTGTGTAGGCCTATAGCCGTGCTGGGCAACGCTGGTAAAATGATGCTATCCTCTCGTTCACTGATCCTCTCCCTGCTGTCTGCTCACATGCTCTGATTAAAATAGCTTTGTAGGACTATACTTTATTTAGACCAGTGGTTCTCAAAGTGTGGTACGTCTAGTGGTACACTGAATTTCGCACGTAAGATCAAACCGGTGTGATCTTTTACTGTCTATTGTGTGATCAGTCTTGGCTGGTCACTGGAGCGTATGATACGATTACACCGGTGTGAGTAGAACGGCCAGTGCATCACGTGATCAACTGCTAAATTCAAATGTGCTTTCGCAGTTGGCTGGCGCTGAGCCAGAGACGGACGCGCGCCACTCAGGCGCTGTCAAATATCACAATTATTCAGTGTTTTTAACCACATAATGTTTATTTTAGGTATCAGACATTTAAATTCACATAAGTACTAAAAAAAATACATTTAGAATTTGTAAAATACACACTGATGTCTATGGAAGCGGAAATAATAATAATTTCCATTATAATTAGACGACACGTTTTATTCATATCAGATTGTGTAAGTTACACATTGTGTTAGTAACTTTAAAGTTAACTCTATTCTTCTCCCAGTTCACCGGCCACTTACTTTCATGTATTTCGGGAGAAGTGGATGAATTCACGTGCTGTAAATCCAACAGATCCGATTCTCTGAACAGTGGCACAAACTAACATGACGGCGAATATAGCTCAACTAACGTGATCGTTATAAAGGTGTTTAAACAACATAACACTTCCACTTGCATATATTTGACAATCGGAATATCAAATATTTCATGACATAGCTAACAAATTTGTGAATATTTTGAATAAAAAAATGAAATAAAAGCAAATCATTTGTCAGTCAGCGATATTGTGGCTGCAGTGTGTCATGTGACAAGCAATGACACGTCACCATGGAAACAGTAAAGTGATCAGTTCTAAATAATTATAGCCTTGAAAACCTCACAGGGGTCAGCCAGAATATTTTAAATGTATGTTTAAAAAGGTTAAATGTGAATACACAGCCTGTGTTTTTTATTTTTTTATTAAGTACAGTACTTTTTTTTTTTTTTTACTTAATATTTTAAGTACAGTAGGCTACAGTTTTTATTTCACATTTAGGTGCAATACATTTGAATTGAATCATTATTTAAGTTTTTTATTGACCTGTATTTAAGCAGCACAGTGCAGTGTTAATGTTCAAACTGTGTTTTTACAATGTTTAAAGTGGCTGACAATAATAAATATTCGTATTAGAAATTAAGCTGCCTCATTTTTGAGCTGTGCATAACTGTAGCTGAATAGTTAGGCCTACTACGCTACTGTATTTTCATATTGGTCATTATGGTGGTACTTGGAGAGCCAAATATTTTCTGAGGTGGTACTTGGTGTAAAAAGTTTGAGAACCACTGATTTAGACAATTGGTCAAAAAATAAACATGTTAAATCTGATTCTACTGCAAAGAACTGAATTAAGAATAATATATTAATATTAATATATTCATATTTAATATTATTTTAATATAGGTACCAGTATCAGCCTTTTCACCGTTTATATCACTCTGCTTGTCTGTGTTTGCGCGACTTGCATCAAGTGAACAATTATTATTGCATAGATGTTACATTTCAGTCAAACACCATTGCAATCTTTTTGAGGCAATTCAGAGGCAAATTAGCTATTTTTATTATTATTAAAGATTGGTTTCAGCAACTTGTTTCTTTCCTGAGTTAATCAATGTTTTTGGCACTAATCGGTTCATTTAAGGCCATTCCTGTTTGGAATATGTGATTGTGTATTGTCAACAATAAGCAAACATATTCTGCATTTAAATTTTGTTGTATGGATCATTCATTGCAACATTTATCCTCTTTCTCAAGTTTAAGAATATGTTATCTACTTGACAAATAATTTATGCTACTGCCCACTGACAAGATTTTAAAACTATTGTTATCCAATTTTTTTGGCCTTCAGACACCTTAAAATGCAGGTCAGAGAAATCCAAATTTTACCTCACATTTGAATGCACGTGTGTGTGGTAATGTGTGCTGGTGTGGCTACAGTGCCAGGGCTGAATTTTTTACCCAGTCAGCCCCTGCATATACAGTAGGCCTACAATATACTCTGTATCAAATCATGTTATCTTATTACCCAGCCCCTGATGTTTCGGGCTCATCCCCTGATGTTTTTAAAACCTAGAAGCGCCCCTGCAAATGCATATACAATATTTGTAACTTAAATAAGTACTAATAAAATAAAGAGACAGTTATTTAACAATATGTTAAGGAGTAGTAACATTTTACAGTCTTACAGTTACAACCGGCCCTTTGAGGGCAGCCATAATGCTGAAGTGGCCCTCAGTGAGGTCATGAGTGGCCCTCATGAGTTTTACACCCCTGTCCTTTATCTTCAGTTGATTTCATCTAAGGCTGTGGCTGGAAGTCAGTTGTAGTTCTTGTGTTTCTCTTTACTTCAGCGATTATGCTTGTTGACAGCAGGTGTTCATCACTAATGCTCAATCATCACTTAATTAATCACTTAAGTATCCCATTAACTTTAACACTGCTTTAGAGTTATTTTAACTCTCTGTAGTGTGGGACCAAATGTACTCTGAGTTAATTTAACTCTGGGGATTTTGCTGTATGGAGGCAGGCCCGGTTCTATGGAGGTTCTAGAGGGTGTTAAAGGAACACTCCACTGTTTTTTGAAATAGGGCTTATTCATCTTCTTTCCTATATTTAGATAGGTGGGCAAATGCATTTTTGGTTGCAACATGGATTGTTTTAGTTTGACAGGGTCGGCGCGAGCTTAGCTTAGCTTAATGAATGGACTCCTTTGTTGCCAGTGTTATGCTGATTGAATTAGGATTGGCCAGACCCTCAGTCTAGGGTGTGTTACCTAAACCTGTATACTCATTTACATGCTTTGTTTGAATTTGTCTCCACCTTCAAAAGTCCCTCCTCCTAAAATGCCTATAAGACACCATGTAAAGTTATGTTACTTCAGACTGTTGGAAGAACTGCAGCAACGCACAGCGAAGTTCTCAATAAAGAATAACTTCTGTTTGAAGTGAACGCGATCCCAATGTCTCCTGGTCTTCGATTCTGAGTTTACTACAGTTTTGGTGCCGTGACCCGGATAGAGTTCCAGCTTACTCACCTGAATCCAGATTGAAACTTCAAGCCCAACAAAGATCTGACTCAGTTATAGACTGAATCTTCTGAATCCAGATTGAAAACTTCAAGCTCCAAAAAAGATCTCAAAGAATGAACTTTTCTGACTGAGTTCCAGACGAAATTTTTCTGTACAACCAACGATTCGGTGAGTTTCACTCTATTCAAAGAACCTTTAAAGACCAGTACAAGTTTGATATCCTCTGCGCCGTCAGAGAAGAGTTAACAGACAGCTGCAGGGTTTTGTTAACTAAGTTATCCTTTAAAGTTGTCTTTTAGAGATGAAATTTATCCTCTGTTGTCCAGGCAGGGAAGATTAGCATTACATGTTAATATTGTTTATCCTCTGCTTTGCCAGGTAAGTCAAGTCAAGTTTATTTATATAGCGCTTTTCACAATACAGATTGTATCAAAGCAGCTTCACAGTATTAAATTAAAATAATACAACAAAGTTTGTTTCAAGAGGAATTTATTGATTGATAAATTTATATTAAATATCCCCAAAATATCCCCAAGTGTTTTATCCTCTATAAAGTTAGGGAAGATTAGCATCAAGTGCTAATATATTGTATCCTCTGTTTTCAGGCAGGGAAGATTAGCGTAAAGTGCTAGTAATTTGTGTTATCCTTTGCTTTGGCAAGAAAGGTTAACAATAGTTGATCTGTGTTAACAAGTGTACCCTCTGTTGTAGACAGTAGAGAGAAGTTTTAGTATTTTTGATTGTGTGGTAACAAAGAAAACTCACAAAATATTTTTAGAAAAGATGCTAGACTGATCCCCACAACTGAAAAAGGTGGTCTTGCGACTCCATTGTGGTCAGATAGCGAATTTAAAACATTGTTGAGAGAGCACATGGACTATATAGTGACGGAGTCAGTCAGATTGGATTTGACAAAGAAATATGAGATTCATCCAGACAAAGCATGGTCAATGGAAGATTGTAAAAAGGTACTAGGAGAAAGTATTCGCAATAACAAGATGAAAGCCATTATTTGTTGTCACAGAGAATTGGTTTTAGCAATAGCTACAGAACAGTCTAAGCGCAACTCAGAGCTAGAGAAACAGAACAATGAGCTCCGTGGTAGAATATCTTCTTTGACTAAGAAATTAAACCGCAACAAAGATGCAGAAAAAACAGATGTGGGAGAATTTAGTCAGCCTGATAACATTTATCCTGACTTAAAAGCTTTCTTTGAAACAGATGTAGCCATCCAATCAGTAACTGATAAGCCCGTAGATTCAGTGAAGGTGTGTGGGGCAAGGAGAAGATCTCAGGGAGCTGAGGGAGCTGAAAGTGTTCCTCCCAACTCTTCTGTTGTCCAAATACAAACTGTTGCCACAGCACTAGGACCTAAAGATATAGAGAGACTATCCCAATGCTTACCCTCAGCACGCACACATTTTTCTGAATTTAGAAGAGCATTGATCAGCAAAATGCGTCTTTATGACATGTCGTTGCCAGAAGTCACACAGTTGATGTCACAAATTCTAACTGAATCTGAATTCAACAGTTTTGAGTCTGCTGTTACTTCTGAACTACTACATGCCAGTAAAGGTGATTTGAGAGAAGGTGTTTTGAAAATTCTAAAGAATATCATGGGACCCAAAATAGACTGGTCTAGAATCACTAACTGTGTGCAAAGGAAAGAAGAAACTGTAAGTGAATACACTGAAAGGTTTTGTCAGTCAGCCGTAACTTACAGTGGAATAATGGATGATTGTGAAAGTGTGCTAGCTGACAAAGGAGCTCTAATCCGAATTTGGGCAGATGGTCTTGTAGCTGAGTACAGAAAATCTAACATTCCTAGATATTACGTGGTCTAACAGAACTCTCAGAAGTAACCTAGAGAGGTTAGCTACATGGGAAAGAGATGCTGATGTTAAAACCCAAGTGAAAGTAGCAGCAGCTACGTTTAACACAACGAAACAAGACAATAGATGGAATAAAAAAGAAAGTACATGCAACTACTGTGGAAAATTAGGACATTGGGAGAAAGAGTGTAGGAAGAAGTTGCAAGATAATAAAAGAAATAGAATGCATAATTCTGCTCCTTCTCAGCCTGCCTACAACCCTGACGTAGTTCCGCCAATGTCCACTGAAACTTTAGGACAGCTCGCTCAGGCTCTTCTGAGAGCACAAAAAGAACAGGAAAAAAAATAATTGTTGGGGCTGTGAGTAGCTACCTTTCCCCTGTAATCCATCATAATGACAAAATAATTTTTGTGAAAGGTAGCATACAAGGGAAAGAGATCATTTTTTTTTGCTTGATACAGGTGCAGAGATTGCAATAATTCCTCATGCAGTATCCGCACTAATGAATCAAGCAAAAGTCACTTCTGTCACCTACTCTCACAGCCCCGAATATTGTTTTACAGCGTGCGCCAGTCACAAACCCAACCCACCCATGTATGATGTCTGCAATGACGGAAGTTGTGTTGGAGGATGAAGGTGAAATGACTCATGATTGTGTTATGCTAACATACACCTCTACGAGTGAAGTAAAAGAAACACCCATAGAAAATTCAGAATTTGAGTTGTTTGTTGATGGTTCAGCTCAAGTAATTGAAGGGAACAGACGAGGAGGTTATGCAGTAACGTCCACCACTGAGGTGGTAGCGTCGTCTTCCAGATCATTTTTCAGCTCAGGCTGCAGAACTGGTAGCTTTAACTAGAGCATGCACGCTAGCTTCAGAATCAGTTGCAAATATCTACACAGATTCCAGGTATGCTTTTGGGGTAATTCATGATTTTGGTGTCATTTGGCAAAGCAGACAGTTTCTAACTTCTGTTGGATCCCCCATTAAGCATGCTGAATTAGTGAAAGATCTTATGTTTGCCATGAAACTTCCAAAGAAATTAGCGGTGATCAAAGTGAAAGCACATCTCACAACTAACACTACAGAAGCTAAAGGTAATGCTCTTGCATATGTAGCAGCTAAACAGGCTTGTTCCTATGTAACTGTACAAGTGTGTTCAGGTAGTACAGCACAGAAGACAATTCTGCCTCCTGAATCTATCATTGATCTGTACAAAGACGTTCCTCTATATGAAGCATGGACATGGTTAGACAAAGGAGCCACCGTTGATTCATCCGGCTGCTGGACCAAAGGGGAAAAGTATGTCGCTCCCGAATCACTGCTGCCATATTTGGCTCAACAAATTCACAATTTGGGTCACAGTGGTCCAGCAACGATGAATCATAGGTTCTCAAATCAATGGTGGAATCCAAAATTCAGACAGGTTGCCACCGAAACAGTCAAGAGATGTGTTACATGCCAGAAAAATAATGATGTGCCAGCAGCAACTACAGTAGCAACACATACCCCAGCTCCACCAGGACCATTTCGTCACCTGCAAGTTGATTACATATCGTTGCCTCGTTGTAAGGGAAAAAAATGACGTTTTGGTAGTAATAGACAAGTTCTCAAGATGGATAGAAGCTTATCCAACAGGGCGTGCTACAGCTGCGCATACTGCTAAATGTCTTGTCACAGATTTCATTCCCAGATGGGGATTACCAGATTGCATTGACTCAGATCAAGGTACACACTTCACAGGACAGGTAGTCAAGGAAGTGTCGAGAATGCTGAAGGTTAAGTGGAATCTGCACTGTCCCTATAGGCCACAAGCATCAGGACAGGTTGAACGATCAAACAGAACAATCAAAATCAGGTTAAGCAAAATGCATCAGGAAGGAGTACCATGGGTCGAAGCGCTGCCAGCAGTACTGTGTAGTATGAGAGCGTACTGTACTGTGTAGTATGAGTATGAGAGTCCTCATGAGATTATTACTGGACGCCCAATGCAAATGCCAGGTACTATTGATCTTAGAAATGCTGATGTACACATTGCCTCAGATGCCCTGATCGCTTACTGTGAAAACCTCACAAAGGCAGTACAGAGTGCCAAAGAGAGAGTTGAGTCTTGTTGGCAGACTCCACCAGAAGGTGGACACACAATCGTCCCAGGTCAATGGGCCATGATAAAGTCATTCAAAAACAAACCATTAGAGCCTAAGTGGCAAGGACCACATCAAGTTATGTTGATTACAGCAGCTGCAGTATTGTGTCAGGGAAGGAAAGCCTGGACTCATGTTTCACACTGTAAAGTTGTTCCTCCCCCCACAATGATAGGATAGGACACAGACCAGTGAGGAGCCCAGGGAAGAACCGAATGCAACATGCTTCGGGGGCCCACCCTGCGGTGAAGACTCCCTCATAGGCCTTCCCAACCACTAGTCCATCCTCACCTCACTGTTCCTTTTAGGTGTCTCATGAATTAAGAAATAGGGAAAGAAGGAACAACAATAGCAGACTCAGATTGAACAGAGGATACAACCCTAATGTTTGCAGTCTTTACAACAAATACTGCTCTGTTGCCGTTGTTCTCTTTTGTTTTTCCTTTCTTAACTCTGTGCAGAAACCACTTGACGGTTATCCCGAGAACCATATGCACTGACCTACACACCTGCATATGAAGACCCAACCTCCAGGAAACAACTAGACAAACTGCAGAGACTACAACCAACACAGAAGAAAAATACACAACGCAGAGACTCACCTACGGGAACTTCAGTCATCCAGCAACATGATCAAGATTGCCTTAATACTAACCATCATGGACATAGCGCAAAGTGTAGACCCCAGAAACAACATATTCTTAGAGCTGATGAATATGTCAAGAAATGCCTTGTTTGCTGGAAAGAACATTTGCATGCCACATGCACCTTCAGTAGGAGCCGGAATCCAATGGGTTGCACACCCTATCTCCAAATGTGACACGTGTACCTTAATCGATCATCATACCAGTGGATTATACAACAAGGATACATGTCACAACGTAACCATTCCTCCAGCTTCTCAGTGTTGCATTCCTGGACTACCATCCTGCAACCTAACTTCAGCTACTCCCATCATGACAGATCTACTCCTGCCAATGATGTTCTATTGGTGCATGGGAAATTATGCTCCAGCATTGACTCCACTGGGTGAAATTCCTTGTGAACGCTGCAGTTTTGTGATTGAAAGAGGAACAGATGAATCCCATGTGTACGTTACTACTACAGAAAAGAAACAGGAAAATGACTTTAATGAGTGTCTCTCCAGGAACCCATCCTGGTGTATGATTCCTCCACCAACTGGCACTTTTTGGTTATGTGGAACTTCTGTCTACAGCATCCTACCCAGCCAATTCAACGGCAGGTGCACCCTGGTGTATGTTCTGCCAGCTATCAGAGAAAATACACACTCCACCCCAAGCTCTCCACAGTTACATAATTCAGCTCCTTCTATCAACAAAGATGGCAAATATGCTTCCGTACATAACATCACGGTAAAGAATATTGTATTTAGCTTTTAAGGTTAAGATAATGATTCTGCTCAGCAAAGTTGCAATTCCTGTTTTCTCCTTATTGTCTTTAATGGCTCTTGGAGTCCCAGTTTCACTCAGACTGATGGGATTAGCACACGAATGATTCGTCTATGCAATTTGAATGATAGTGTTATGCTGATTGGGCCTGTTTCTCTTGAGCAAGCCAGATAACCTGCCTAACCGGTTTTCACTTGATATGAGTCAGATCACTGAGAATCTCACCTTTTGTTCTGCAAATAGCTCTTGGAGCCAAAGTCCCAGCTCCAGACGTTGAATCATTAGGCTGATTGAATTAGGATTGGCCAGACCCTCAGTCTAGGGTGTGTTACCTAAACCTGTATACTCATTTACATGCTTTGTTTGAATTTGTCTCCACCTTCAAAAGTCCCTCCTCCTAAAATGCCTATAAGACACCATGTAAAGTTATGTTACTTCAGACTGTTGGAAGAACTGCAGCAACGCACAGCGAAGTTCTCAATAAAGAATAACTTATGTTTGAACGCGATCCCAAAGTCTCCTGGTCTTCGATTCTGAGTTTCCTACACCAGCTAGCATGTCCTGAGTAAAAGTGATAAAAAAAAAACCCACCTAATTACTTCTTGTGGCCTGCGTATTCACAACGAGCACAAATAGCGATGCAGATTAACACTAGGCGATTTCCTAGGCAGATATTGACTTGGGATTATATTAGGGTGAAGCACAGGCGAAGCACTGCTACTTGGGCGCAGAGATATCACACAACACATGAAATCCCACAACATCCGGTATAATATGGGTCGATCGATACATGCGTCATGTTTAAAATAATCACTTACTCTGTGGACAGCTGTCCATTTGGTCCATTCGGCGTGGGGCGTTTTTTCCAGTTCACTTTATCACACTGGAAAAAAAAAATCGAGTACTGCAGGATGGATCAACGCTGTGACATCCTCGGTAGCTGTGACACAACTGCGGGCACGCTCATCTTGATCTGACGCGTTGAGCCTGGTCATCGATGGCAGTAACTTGTCCCACTCGCCACAGCACAGACACTCTATTTCAGTCGGCATAGATTGGCATATTCCCCCACATTCACACCACCAGTTTGTGTTGGCTCTCATCCTCACGTCCTCAGGCTGTTGAGCGATCGCAACCTCCTCCTCCTGTCGCTCTATTTCCAAAGCACGCAGCTCATCTTCTGAAAACTCTGGTTCATAGAGGTATGGTTCTGGCTCTTGACTGTCTGAGAAGTCACCCTCTTCGTCTCTCACAAAATCAGCCATGTTCATCGCAATTCATGTACTGTAGGAAAAATAGCCAGCTACTATTCACGCCGGTATGTTGACGGAAGTTGAGGGATTTCATGTGTTGTGTGATATCTCTGCACCCAAGTAGCAGTGTTTCGCCTGTGCTTCACCCTAATATAGTCCCAAGTCAATATCTGCCTAGGAAATCGCCTAGTGTTAATCCGCATCGCTATTTGTACTCATTGTGAATACGCAGGCCACAAGAAGTAATTACATTTTTTTTTACTTTTTTTTTTTTTTTACTTTTACTCAGGACATGCTAGCTGGCAACAAAGGATTCCATTCATTAAGCTAAGCTAAGCTCGCGCCGACCCTGTCAAACTAAAACAATGCATGCACTGAGACAAAAATGCATTTGCCCACCTATCTAAATGTAGGAAAGAAGGTGAATAAGCCCTATTTCAAAAAACGGTGGAGTGTTCCTTTAAGCACCCTCCATTGAAAGCAAGAGCACCCTGAGTTGAAACTGTAATATTATTATACTGGCTAAACCCTCCCCTCGGACAGCACGCCAAATACGCATATACTTTACTCTATCTAATTATATGTAAGTGTGAACTCGTGAATTTTTATTTAAAGGGCGCATTAGTAATATGCGCCTATAGGCGGGTCCACAACACGCATACACTCTGCTTATCACACACACACTCTGGTTATTACACACACAGGGACACACAGCAGCACACAAACATGCCAAATATTACAAATAAAATCATTAAAATGTAAACGATTAATATTGTGTACATAAAGATATGGTGAATCCGGCTTGTGCCGTAGATGGTCTGAGCTTTAACTCTTTTTGCTCTCTGGAGAAACGGTCTTTCCGCTTGCAAATTCCGTCATGTAAATAGCGAATCCGCCATGGTGCGAGCGCAACTGGCTTTTAAAGGGAATGAGAGACGAGACTCTGGTTGGTTTATTTCACGTTACGCACAAAACACACCCATTACTCATTAAGAGAATAGAGACAAAACACACCCATTACTCATTATGTGAATAAAGACAAAACACACCCATTACTCATTAAGAGAACAGAGACAAAACACACTCATTACTCATTAAGAGAAGAGAGACAAAACACACTCATTACTCATTAAGAGAACAGAGACAAAACACACCGACCACACCGGGAGCGCCGACCATTTTTCTCATCGTTAAACTAGCAAAAGTGGATTCAGAAAGGCCATAAGTGCACTTGCGCCCTGAGCTTTAGACCATGCGCTTAGATCGTTACAATAGAGCCCTACCACTGTGGGTCGTATTTCCTTGCAATTATAGTTGGCTTGTGTTTATTGCGGTTTAGTCCGACTCATTGCAACTGTTGGTTAAACTAGTTTATAGCACACATGCTGTTAACTTCCTCTTTGGCCAGTGAAAATCAAGCACCATCTACAACACTGAGGGCCCTATTTTAACGATCTGAAACGCAAGTAACAAGCGCAAAACGCAAGTAACTTTGTGGGCGGGTCTTGGGCACTGTTGCTATTATACCGGCGGGATAAATGACTCTTGCGCCCGACGCAAATCTAAAATGGGTTGGTGTGAAGTAGCTTCATTACTCATAGGTGTGGTTTGGGCGTAACGTGAAATAAACCAATCAGAGTGACATATCACATTCCCTTTAAGAGCAGACGCGCTTTTTCCATGGCGGATTGGTATTGTAACGGCAGATTTGCCAGGCGCGGGCCAGGAGCGGTTCATAGCCGAGGAGAGCAACGTTCTCGTCACGGCCGTAAAACACAGAGAAGTGACATTGGGGATGGAGAAACCCACCCAAATTAACTTCGGTTAAACAGGTGTATGATAATTTGGGTAAATGTGTAAGCTAGATGTATGCTTTTATAATAAATTGTCTATCTATCTATCTATCTATCTATCTATCTATCGTAATAATGTATGATTTGCAAAAATGAAAACTGCTGTTTCTGTGTAGATTAGAGAATCAAAGTGTATGCGCGTTGTGCACACGCTACATTGATTATGGCCAAGCATGCGCCCTTAAAATAGCATATGAATAACATGCGCAACGCGCCACTGACTTTAAACTAGTTTTTTTCGGTCAGTGGCGGAATTGTTTTCTAAACCTGCAAAATAGCATGAGGGAACGTTTGCGCCAGAACACGCCTCCTCTTTGCGCTGAACCGCCCCCGGGAGCGCAAGTGTATTTCTTAGTTAACCAACGTGCATCTGTGGAGGGAAAAGTCAGCTGTGCGTCGGGTGCAAAATAGGGCCCTGAGACTGTGTGGAGAATAACCTACTCCAAAAATAACCAAAAAGAAAAGAATAAAGAAACATTAAATTAATTTTATCATTCTTGGCTTTCCTAAATACCACATTTAATTTTAAATGATGGTTTATGCTATCCAGGGGTTTAAAAGTTGGACTACCAGCGTAGTCTTTCTGGTGAAACCAAGATTGTGTTTTTGGTTAAGCAAAAGTAAAAGCCTGGTAGTGACACCAACATCTAAAATACAACATATCCTGGTCTTTGCAGCAGGTTCTTATCCATTAACCACATCTTATCAGCAGATAAAGATTTAAAAAGTTTTAACCACAACTTTATTTACTCACTGAGCTGGAAAAAAATCATGTTAAATATATAAATCGACATTTATCTTAAAAATCAGACCAAATGGTACAGATATGGTTCCTGTCTTCATACACACACACCAGGACTAGTCACGCCTTAAGTTCTGTAAATATTTCTCGAGTCTTGGGTATAAAAGTCATTGAACATTATCGCTGTTATTGCTGATTTGAACAGATGTTACAAGACATAACAATGCTGGAATTTTAACTTGGAAGACAGAATTTTTTCAAATAGAATAAAACCATCTTGATATTTGACTTTAAACCTTATAGTTACTGAGATACAGCCATGTGTCCACTTCCTGAAAACTAGACCCAATATCCCCTACACACACACACACAACATATCTGAGAATAATTTAGAATGATTGGTAAACCATGCTCTTACCCGTTTCACCAACAATCATCAGTTAACAAACTAAAAATGATCAGGATGTGACAGGTATTGGGGTTTTCACACTATGAATGACACGTGATTAACACATAAAAAAAAAGACATGACCCACAGCATTTTGCAGAAGAGTTTAAACAAGGCAAAAGGTCATAACAGATGCAACGTTAGACTAAAAAAGTTGAAGTTCAACTGAGAGAAACTTTACATCAGTACACAGAAATTCTCATTATGTTTTCAAACTTGATGCAGATTTAATCGGTTTCTGAGGAACCAAGTAAATGATTGATTATGCATTTCATACACTTTGACTAAATAAAATTAACAATAATAACATCAGAAATGAGTAAATGAGTAATAGAACAGAAGTTGTTTCCTCGTGTCTAACATTTTTATCATATGAGAACTACTCTACAGTAGTTAAAAATAACTACTTTTTACTCTGACAAAACCAAATGTGTTCAACTTCACATTAGCATATCATGTGCTAACGGTTCTGATCATCTTTCTAAAAACACTGCATAAAATAACACATTTACACATTTTCAACATTTACTGTCCCAATTCAGCCCTGTGCAAAGCGAAGTGAAAGTCCTGTTAAATTGTTACTAAATTAAAACATGATATTTCAAAATGAAAACATCAAGTGAAGTCAAAGCGTAACCGTATCAAGTCCATTTAAAACTAAGCAATCACATTTGAACCAGAAACCTGATAATATGGTGTTAAATCAAAATTAATTGTTTAAATAAAGTGAACAATGTGAAATGTACAGGTAGGTGGAACACCTGCTAGGCATTGCTGCCGGTCGCACCTTCTCCGGTGCCCACGGGTCAGCTGCAGGGTCATCAGCCAGGAACCACCATTCACCAACGTTTCGCTCCTTTAATCCTGGAACGTCTCCTGGTGGCGGAGCAGTGACAGGGACGTCTCCCTGTCACCCCCTGCAGCTGATAGGTGTTACCCTCTGCGGCTGTTGTCGGGGTTAGTTGTTCTTTCCCCAGCTCTTGTCTTTCCTCCTCAGCCAGAGCCAAAAGCTCCCCTTCTCGTCCTCCTCCACTAGCTCTTTGGTTGCCTTCTTCAGGTTCCCTCCGGTCACTCCTACGTCCCTCAGAAGTCGTGTGGTTGACAGCTCCACGTAGCCTTGGCATCCAACCTCCACTGGATAGATGGTGGTCTTCCAGCCAGCCTCCCGGCACGCAGCAGCCAGCTCTCAGTACTTGGCCTTCTTGCGTTCGTAGGCGGCCTCCATCCCTCCTCCGCTAGTATTGTGAGCTTAATGAGGAGCACGGATTTTGCCTTGGTAGACAACACCACTATTTGGTGTGTGCCGAAACGCGAAGGCTTGTATGCCGAAACGCTTCGGAGTGTTTTAAAGGTTTAAAGATGACCAAGCCATAACAATAAAGGCTTTTTAATCTTTATAAAGAGAGTGCCTTGGAGTTCCCTGAATTTTTGCTACATATGATTATTCCATCCAAAGAGCACCTCAAGCAAACATTTTGAGTCCTGGAAGCGCTCCTCTACAGACATTTGGTTAAATCTTAAATGCACTTGGGACATGCTTTAAGGAGCAGCTCCACAGTTTTCTGTGTTGGACCATTTTTTTGACTTGTCACATCAAGATGGATAAAACATTTTCTTACTCCATTGAAGAGGGACAACGGATTATCACAAAGACTTCACTGTTGGATGATTTCCCAGACAGAGAGTTACCCAAGCTGATCTCCACAGAACCTACAAAGAACTGAGGCACCTATTAGAGAAAGACACACGGCTCCACCTTAATTCAGTCACTTTGTCAGACTACTGGAGAAAAGGATATACCTCCAGGGGCCTTAGGATCAATAAATTCCCAGCCTATGGAGGAGATGACAAAAAGGACTTCAGAGACAGGTGGGAAGCCATTCTCAACAAGTGCTCATCTGATTTGATGTTACTTCTTATAGAAGAGTCGAATAAAGACAGAGAAGAAATGAAGAAAGAAATCACTGAGGTGAAAAAGATAATAGCACAACATTCAAATAACACCTCTATACAAGAATTTGAAGACAAACTTAAGACAGACCTCATGAAATTCACCCAAAGCTGCAAAGAAGATAAAATACGTAAGTTTCAGAGGGATGCTGCAGACTACAAGGAGGACAGTGTCTACAGCCGGAAAAAGTGAATTCCTAGGAGCACAGTTGGAGGCCCATCAGCGAGACCAAGATCTAGAACAGTCTCGTTCAACTTTTCCAGCAATGAAGATGACGTAAGCTCAATGCCTGCTACTCCTCGGGAGGCTTTTTTGAGCACCCACCCCACCCCAGTTAAAAAGGGAGTGGATCGGGGCGAGGATGTGGATACGGTCGAGGAACAGGAGCAAAAGCAAAGGAAGAGGAGAACGCGGAGAGGCAGAAAGAAACTGGGAACCCAGATGGACACGGAGCAGAACCCGGCACGAGCCGTGATCAACATTTTTGGCAAAGCTCTGTCAGTGGAGAGCATCCAAGTCCTTTCAAAAGGGTTGACTTTTGCACCAACCTATACTCTGCAAAGGAATTCAACACAAAGACCTCTTCCGCTTCTACAGGAATCTACACCTCAAGACCTGGTACAAGCCACAGGCCACACCTGCAAGCAGAAGTAACCGACGTCGAGATGAAAGGAGATGAAATGGACTTTCTGGCAAATGACACTTACTCAGTTGATGATAATTTATATGTCACAGTTGTAAAATGTGAAAATGAAAAGGATTTAATAAATTCTGATTTTACTTCAGTGTGTGTGTAATATATATATATCAGTGGCGGCTGCTGGTCTTTCAAAGAGGGGAAGCTCATTTTCGGCCTACATCATAAAAATTGTCCATTTATTTATACGTAAATTCTGCCCAACGTTCCTTTTCAAGAAAATGCTCTGTGACCCTGTCGTTCCAACTTAGGCATCTTTTCCAGTGACTTGACCAGTGTCCTCTCAATGGCCAGCAGAGTTAGGTATAATTGTATAAATGTAATAATATAATAAAGGTATAAATAATAATATAATAAAGTATAATAATACTACTACTACTAATTAATTATTTTTATAATTATTGTTTTAATTATTACTAATACTAATAATATTATAAAAAAATATAATAGGATAAGTAATAATATAATAAAGGTATAAATGTATAATTGTGTGAAATGTATTATGAAAAATGGCTAGCAATCTCGACAAGCAAATACCAAGAAATAGGTTGCAGCAGTTTGTCTTTCGACAACAGTTTAAAAATCCACGATGGGACTGAGCTCCAATAGCTTCAGCATCAGCAACTTTTTATTGAATGAAATCGCTGTCAATCAAAAGGAGATGCAGCCTTTCGACAGACCCTCCAATCATCACGCGGAAGCCCGGAGTCCAGGCCAGCCCACTCCTCATTCACTCCCAGAGACGCTGAGCTTTCGCGGGCGGGACATAATCGCAGCATTTATCCAATGACCGTCTAGTTTCGAAGCACTGAAAAAAACTGTTCAGAGCAGCCCCATTGAAGTCAGTGGACGCTGGGCTTCAACGGGGAAATGCACTGTGACGCTACGGGAATGTATGAGAAGGAAATCGCGTCAGCCAACCTGCTGTATGTAACTGATTCTGAACGAACTCGTCTTTGAGATTAACGTTTTCTAATGCATTTTTAGTCAATAAAATGTTAACACAATAGTACATATTTGACCATTAATTTTTTTGACATTATAGGGGAAGCCGAGCTTCCCTTGCAGTCTTAAAGAAATCCCCCCTGATATATATATATATACTGTATATATATATATATATATATATATCATTATAGTCAACGATTGTACCCTGAGTGTGTATGTGCATTCTCTCGCTCTCTCTTTCTCTCTCTTCGTGATGGTCAGCACGATTCCGTAACATTAGGGGGAATCCCCCCCCCCCCGACGATATCATCGTCCATCACAATGTTTTACTGTAAACATCATCAACTGCCAATTTAGGGGACATCGCCCAACCCTAGTGTTCCGAAACAAAATTTCCCTGGTGCTATTTTGCAGTTCCAGAAAACAATTCTGCCACAGACCAGGAAAAACCTAGTCTAAAGTCAGTGGCGCGTTCAGATGCTATTTTAAGGGCGCATGCTTGGCCATAATGTAGCGTGTGCACGTTGTGCGTATACACTTTGCTTCTCTCATCAACACAGACGCAGCAGTTGCACTTTTTGCAAATCATATATAGTTACAAGTAAAAATATTCCAACAAGGAAAATCATTGTTGTGTCCATGAAGATGTGAAAAAATAGGCATAAATCAAGCCTACACATTTACCCAAATTATTATATGCCTGTTTAACCAAAGCTAATTTGGGTGTGTTTCTCCATCCCCATACAATGTCACTTCTCTGTTTTACGGCCCTGATGAGAACGTCGGTCTCCTCGGCTGTGAACCGCTCCTGGCGCGTGTCTGGCAAATCCGCCGTTATAATAGCAATCCGTCATGGAACAAGCGCGCCTGCTCTTAAAGGGAATGTGAGATGATGCTCTGAATGGTTTATTTCACGTTACGCCCAAACCACACCTATGAATAATGAAGCTACTTCAGACCAACCCATTTTAGATTTGCGTCGGGCGCAAGAGTCATTTATCCCGCCGGTATAATAGCAACAAGCGCCCAAGACCCGCCCACAAAGTTACTTGCGTTTCGCGTTTTATACTTGCGTTTCAGATCATTAAAGTTCTGTGTAGTTCAGTGTCTGATATAGTTTAAAAGTATATTTATTTGGTATATTGATCTCAAGTGAAAAAACAAATCTCAGCCACAGCTTATTTTTAGCAGGTTGTTCATACTGACTGGTGAACAGCAATACCACACCAGAGCAGCAAACAAAACCAATGCCTCAACACTGCAGACTCAAAAGCTGATCTCAGAGAAGACAAAATAGGAGAATATGAAAGAGATGAAGAATGAAAGAGAGCATTATAGGTTAAAAATGGTGTATTCATTTTGAACAATCCAGATGATTTCAGGGTTGTTTTTTTAAATCCCATGACAGCCTTTCAATGACAAGTAATAAATATTAGATAAAAAATAAATAAATAAAAGACTCAAAAGCTGAGCTCAGAGAAGACAGAATAGGAGAATATGATCACAAGTGTGAGCGGTGCTATTCTGAACTAATTGCAATCAGTTTAATGTTGTTTGGCAGACACACACACACAGACACACACACACATATACAAGGAGTTGCAATAGTCTTGCCTCGCAAACACTGACCAGCTTGTGTAAGAATGATAGAGAGCATTATAGGTTCAAAATAGTGTGTTTAGTTTGAACAATCCAGATGATTTCAGTTCTTTTTTTAAATCCCATAATTTTGCAGAACTGCAAAAGTTCTTACAAAATGTTCACATTCTTAGTCCACTTCCATTTTCACCTCCTCAAGTGCATTTTCTTATTTTTCAAGCTTTCAAGGAATTTCTCAGCTTCTTTAATGGAAGAGCAGTTTTCTCCATTTGAAAGGTTTACATTTCTATCAGCTTACAACAACTGAGGCTTGCTTTAAGCTTTCTTTGAGGGAAGGTAAGGACCTCATCCTCTTTGATGTGAAAGACGAGGCTAAGCTGATCCCACACATAATACTGGTATGAATACATGTTTTGTGTCACTGCTGTTTTTCCACGGATTGCCAGTTGGTAGTTGTGGGTTTCACAAATGGCTTGTGCTTTCCAGATGATCTGATTTCCCTCATAAGAAACCAATGGGCTGGATGTAATCAGTGGATATGTACTAAACTTCTCATTAAACTGAGGGCGGTGAACGAGAACAACATACTCAATCTCCTGCTTGAAAAGTTTGGTCTCGTATACCCTGAGAACCGGCTCTTCGTCCTCACACATCTGCTTCTCGTAGGCCTCCATCAGTTCAGTCAGAGGAAACGCACCAGACTTGTGTGTTGTTGTAACCGAATGTGAAATTGGTGTATTGCAGTTCATCTTTTGTGTGAGCTTGGATGTTAAAACAGCATTATAGTTTTGCTATCAGGTAGTGATTTTTTTTCTTCTTTTATCTCTTTTCTTTCTAACTTTGTTTCGGTATTAAAAGGTATTGTATTTATATATATTTTTGTTATGGAAAGCAGAAGGGAGATTGAGTCACCTTTTTCTTTTGCAATACATGAATCCCTGTTTTTGGTTAGTCAGGGAGTGGAGGGAAGCATTTGTTGTTTATTTATTTGCTTTTACCTGTGTAAGTCATTTAGTTCTCCTTCCAATATTAAGTTTCCTCTTTTGTTTGTTGTTATGGTGACCTTCTCCTGAAGATTGAACACTTCTATACAATAAATCTTTTTACGTCTGTATCAAGTGTTGGCTCACATTTCTGGGGCAGGGGACTGAAGGGAACCCTCCACGTTTATGATTTAACTTAATTTGGTCCTGTTACCCTCTCCCAACCCTAGACGGGGAGAGGTTGTAACACCGCTTCATTGATCTTCAGGCTCCACCATGAAAGCGAATCTTGTTCAAATCCCATGAATCTCTCTGAGTCCCAGATCTCCTGAAGGCTGGATCCCTTCTATGTAAAGCGCTTTGAGGTCTCAGAAAAAGCGCTATATAAATGTAACAAATTATTATTATTATTATTAAGGCTAGTTTTGTCAGTGACATGGATCAATTATGTGATGTGAGATACAACAGGAGTTGGATAAGCTGTGATATCTTTGGAGAGATTCTTTTGTACTTGTTTTTCTTCTATATCATTTCTCATTTTCAGATTTTCTATGTCGGCATGCTCTCCCTCAAGATATAACTCTCGTATTCCGCGCTTGTTCCATCTTTCTCTGAAGCTGTTATCTGTCTGAGAAGATAAAGTTAATTTACAGTGTGTTATATAGTACAATAAACATAAATACAACGCAAATGGTAAAAAAACAAAACCCACATTGGACACAAACACAAAGAACATGAAGTGATAGTAGCAGCAAAAATGGTGAAAGTCATCAGTAGTAAGTAACAGAGTCATGCAAAGGGAACTTGGCACTGTTATACATTGGAGTAAAATATGCTGGTTAATCATTTATAAAGATTATATCCATTTTGTTCCATTTTCTGTTTGTTTTAACTGAAATGTGAATGAAACGCTCCTCAGCGGCTCTTATATCTCAGCGTCCTGGGGACGTATTATGTAAGAAGTGTTTTTGATATGTATTTTACTTTGTTAAATATTGTTGTTTTTGTTATGTGCTCTGTTCTGTCTCTACCTCACTCTGCTTGGCTTGCAGTTAATCATCCACACCTGATACTCGTAAGGAGTGTTACACAGCTACACTATAAGAGAGCAGACTGAACACTGCTTGAGGAGGTTCACTTCTCCCCGGCACCAGACTTGTGTGTTGTTGTAACCGAATGTGAAATTGGTGTATTGCAGTTCATCTTTTGTGTGAGCTTGGATGTTAAAACAGCATTATAGTTTTGCTATCAGGTAGTGATTTTTTTTCTTCTTTTATCTCTTTTCTTTCTAACTTTGTTTCGGTATTAAAAGGTATTGTATTTATATATATTTTTGTTATGGAAAGCAGTAGGGAGATTGAGTCACCTTTTTCTTTTGCAATACATGAATCCCTGTTTTTGGTTAGTCAGGGAGTGGAGGGAAGCATTTGTTGTTTATTTATTTGCTTTTACCTGTGTAAGTCATTTAGTTCTCCTTCCAATATTAAGTTTCCTCTTTTGTTTGTTGTTATGGTGACCTTCTCCTGAAGATTGAACACTTCTATACAATAAGTCTTTTTACGTCTGTATCAAGTGTTGGCTCACATTTCTGGGGCAGGGGACTGAAGGGAACCCTCCACGTTTATGATTTAACTTAATTTGGTCCTGTTACCCTCTCCCAACCCTAGACGGGGAGAGGTTGTAACACCGCTTCATTGATCTTCAGGCTCCACCATGAAAGCGAATCTTGTTCAAATCCCATGAATCCCTCTGAGTCCCAGATCTCCTGAAGGCTAGTTTTGTCAGTGACATGGGTCAATTCTGTGATGTGAAATTCAACAGGAGTTGGATAATCTGCGATATCTTTGGAGAGATACTTTTGTACTTGTTTTTCTTCTATATCATTTCTCATTTTCAGATTTTTTTATGCTGACATGCTCTCCCTCAAGATATAACTCTCGTATGTTGTGCTAGTTCCATCTACTTTGAAACACTGACCTCCACAATGGTGACCAAACCAATCTATTACTTTGCTTAAGTTGGGCTCTTCGGCCTTGACTATTTGATGTTAGTTTTTCTCTGACTGCTGTAAGTGTTTGTTATAGCAGGAGAAAATTTGAACAAGTTGGCTAATTGTTGATAATAAAGATATTATCATAAGGCGGGCATACACTGTGCGATTTTCGTCCGATTTTGAGCCGAATTCTGACTCGTGCGACTCTTTTTCGGGTCGGGCCGATTTTCAGCTTCATTGTGCGTCGTTTGTCGTGCAGTGTTCGTGCAGTGTACAGGGGGAAACGAGAGGCGATTAACCTCTCCCGACCGGCAATCGGATGGTAGGATGAATTTCTGGCATGTTAGAAATTTTGGTCGCTCCTCGTGACTATATCGCACAGTTGAAGCAGAGCTACGAACCGATCGCCCTAAACTCAGTGTTTTTTCGAGTAGGGGTTCAGCGAAAAAATGGGCAGCTGGCAACAGGAAGTAGCTGCCGTTGACAGCCGGAAGCCCTGCCATATTAGGATGGACCTGCCATTTCGTGGCAGCCAATCATTATCGTCCAACGTAGTAGCAACCAATCACATGTAACTGGAAGTCAAGCGACAGCAGCCAATGGTCAATGGTGGCGCCGGCGATAACCATAAAACATGGTAAATCATGTTAAACCATACTAGAACATTTTCAAACTTTTTCAAACTTTCTGGCTAGGCTTTTTCAAGCCAACTTAAAGTTTGTCTACGGACTTTACCATCTAGTTCAGGATTGTGGTCTATCATTCTGATTTCAGAACAACAAATACAAAGCCTGTTTCAACAGTTACAGCCGCTTCATTAAACAAAGACAATAATATATTATTAGGACTACAATACCTTATAGGACTACAATAAAACTCTTTATCTGCTGCTCACTCGCATTCGTTTCTAGCTGGCATGAACGCGTTTCCTTAAAATTGCAGTTCATGTGTAAATAAGGCCAGATTGTTGACAATCATACACACTGCTCAAACATTCTACAACTGTGTAACCAGTTTAAACAACTGGATTGAACACTCCAATTTATTTATTTTTTAATGAAAAACCTTTAAATACATTAGCTACAATATTTATAATTTAATTAAGATTTAAGGGCCTATTTGGACAGAGATTTATCCTGAAAGGAATTTTGCCTTTGCCTGGTCTCATTATTTAAGTTTAATAAATGGGTATGTATATTTAATAAATATACAATATGATTACATAGGCATTTCTTTCTGTAAGTATAGATTTCATTATTTAACAAACATGTACACTCATTCATAAATTATATTTATACATGTACAAATTCATAATTTAAGTTAATGTTTTTTTTTTGTTGTTTTTTGTATTAGGCTATGTCTATGATCTTCGTTACTTGATTTATATTTGATAAACCTTTTTTAATCAAATAATATAAAATACTTACTAATAGAAGTATTTTATTTAAATAAGTACAAAAATTTTATATTGATATAATAACTTATTTGCCTGGCTAAAAGCGGCATCCACCTCCGACTAACGGTTATTAGCGTCAGCTGATGTCACCTATCAGTGACAGCTACTTCGCTGAACCCCCTCTCAAAATTTGCTTTTGTGTACTTTCTTTAAAATTAAGGTTTATCTGCCATTTTAATTCATAATTTCCACAAAGTGCCATAGAGGAAGTCCATATGATCGGTGAGTAATATTTCAAGGATTCTGAAGTAATACGACAGCTTTTTGTGAGAAACAAATTTAAGATGTAAGTGATACTGTATATTAGTTGAGGGCCTGTTGATAATTCTAACATTACTCTAAAAAAGCCCTGGATTTACACCCACATTGAAAGTGAAGAAGCAAAACCAGGAGCAACAGAATAAATCTCAACTTCTCTGAAGAACATGTTTCACCAGTATTAAAAACAAACATATATCATTGTTTTTTACACACTTTACATTAAAAGTCATTAAACACTAAAGTATTCTCTGAGATTTTAACAGAGGTATGTGTGTGTTCACATAAGAAAAGACAATGACAGCTAAATTTATTGGATTTCAGATCATAAAAAAAAAAAAAAATCAAATAGGTCTGTTTTTAAACATTGCTTTATAAAGGAGACGTGAAAAACAAGAGTGCTTCAAAATTAACTTGTGTACAAGATCTTACAGTCTATAGTATCATAAAGACACCCAAAGACATGAAGAATCAGCATATGAATCTCAGCAATGATGACAAACGAAAAGCTACATGCTGCAATGCATGCTGGGTGCCACCATAGTACAAAACCCATCCATGACTCCCAGCATGCATTGCGGCATGAATAAATTATGCAGCTGAATATTCCTACTATTTGCTTTTATTTTTGCTGTTGTTTTGTATTTGTTTTGTGATTTTAGTTGCTTTTTGTGATGTTCAGAGTTGATCTGTTCAAATGAATAGTTTGTTGATTATCACCATTGTTGATGGTCAACATTTTAAATTCAAATTCATCTTTGCATTTGCATTGTATGGTCTGAAAACTGAACTGTGAAGCGTTACATGGACCTGTTCAGGCGATTTGCTATTTTGAGGCAATATTTTTTGCGCCATTAACTTTAGAGACGCGTTCAGTTTTTGTTCATGTGCTTAGATCGTTAAAATATCGCCCTATGTGTTAAATTCTACAAAACGTCATTTTTTACACATCTCTTTTTAGAGTGTATAACTACACAAAGCAACCAAAGAGAGCAGTCACGTGAAAACACCTGTCAAAATCAATGAATCTAACTACACACTGCACAACGAATCTCTTATTTAGGTCACGTCTACGTGTTGTGCTTGTTATCATGAGAGGATTTGTAAGCATGTATAACTCAGTATTGAGTTCAAAACGGTGAATTTTGGCTGTGCTACTGTGAAAACGTAGCGTCTCTGCATCATCTTTTCTCATTTAGTTTCAAAACAAGGTGCCCTTTATTGATTTCTGGCAGGGTTTGCTCAAGTGCACGTTTATAGCGCCCTCAAGTGGTGTGTTTAGCTGTGTGTATTCAAAGTCTGTGAGGGGGAAAAATGCTTGGTTCTTCCCAATTGGACAAAAGGACAGATCTGCCACATTTGTGTAACTACAAGTAAACAAGTATGAAGATTCCATATAGGTCATTGTGTATTTTGTGTGTTTGAGAATTTAAAGTATAATGAATGTGAGCATATAATCATCAAATCAATAGAGAAACTGAACAGTCTCAGGAAGCTGCAGTCACATGATCATAGTGAGGTTTTCAACAGAAGGTTTAGACTGCCATCAGCACTTTCACTCTGTGCAGTTCAGAGAGAAGACAGCGGAGAAACCCCAGTGACGACAACACAGTAACTATGACTTTAACACAGAAAGGTCTGTACCTATTTATGCAGTTCATTTCTGTTTATTTAGTTACATGACAGCTTTAACATGACAGGAATGTTTATAAGAAAAGTCTATGCAGGGAAAATCTTCTATAAGAATATTATAAAACAAATTCTCTTGATGAATAGACATAGAATAGAAAAACTGATATTTTAAAGTGCTCTTATTATTTTAGTCATAGCGTTCAGGTTTGATTTTAAAGCATGTTTTTTAATTGTCTAACTTAAACATCAATCTTTGAATATGACTATACTACAAATGTAGTGTGCATTTACTATATTTACTGTGCATTTCTTTTCAGTAAATGCTTATATATCACTGATAATCCCAGTGGGCATTTGATGTCAATTTGACATCAAATTGATGTCAAAATTACGTCAAGAAATTGGTCAAAAATGAAAATCAAATTGACGTCAAAGTGTTGATGTCAATTTGATGTCAAGATTTGACCTCTGCTGATGTCATTTTGCCAAACAAAAAGGTGAAACGCATGGCCGTACACTTATCACCAGCTTCACTTAAAACTAACCAGATTTACTTTATTTAATTTCCGGTTTAAATAAATATAATATTTAAATAGTTTAAAATATATTAAACATATTTTGATGACACCATGATGGTGGTTAGCGTTTGCTTTAGTTGTGCTCTTGACCCTTGACTCTTTAATATAAAATTTTCTCTGGCTGCTATAACTGTGTGTTTATAAAGCACAACTGTTGTAGCTAAAAAAGCCATGAGATCAGGAGATGTTGGCGCTTTATTGAAGATGATGACAATATCATCATGTAATTGCCTGAATCGCTGATCTTATTCAGTGTCTAATCTTTGGTTATATAGGACTTGTGATTTTAATGTTGTATTATAATATAAGCCATTTAATTTAACAGCATGAGAATAATGTTTTTTTTTAATTAATAAAGGATTTTAAAAACATTTAATGCATTAAACTTAACATTATTACTTAGCTATCAAGAATCAGTGTATGACTCTCAACAATGGTGACAATCAATGAAATGCTTCATACATACCCGCTGGGATGTTGCAGACTCATTGCAACTCGACTAAACCTGATATGACAGAAGATTTGAAAAAGGAGAGAGAGAGTCATGCAAAATAAATGACAAAGTCCTCTTCAACAACAAATGTTGTATATCCAGAAATATCCATTATAAAGTTGTTTCAAGGAAGGGTTCCCAGATAGCCACATTATTTCGGCCCGGATCTGGGACGTCACAATGTTGCTATCTGGGTTATATCAGCATTATTGGCATGACTGACTACATTGAATTAGAAATTAACTGAATCAAATACTAGCTGTTAATCATTCATTGATCAAGTTACATTATCATTGACCGGATATGAATGTATATTTGTTTGTACATTTTAAAACGTTCTTATTTAATTTTTTTCCTTTGTAGAGCGTGATCTGAGGATTGTTCTTCTGGGTAAAAGTGGATCAGGAAAAAGTGCCACAGGAAACACCATCCTGGACAAAGAAGCATTTGAAGTCATTGATTTTATGCATTCATGCAATAAATTGTGTGAGAAACAGGAAGGAAAAGTGGGTGGAAGGAAAGTCTCTATAATTGACACTCCAGGACTATTTAATACAGCTGTGACAGAACAGCAACTGAAGAACGAAATACAAAAGTGTGTAGAAATGTCTTCTCCTGGTCCTCATGTGTTTCTGCTGGTGCTAAAGCTGGGTGTGAGATTCACAAAAGAGGAGAGAGACGCAGTGAAATGTATTCAGGAGAACTTTGGAAAAGAAGCTTTGTGTCGTACCATCATTCTGTTCACTCACGCTGATCAGCTGAAGGGAAAGCCTGTGGACGAGTACATCAATAACAGCAACAATTTAAAGGAAATCGTTGGCAGCTGTGGTGGCAGATATCACTCCTTCAACAACGAGGACAGAAAGAGTCAAGAGCAGGTCACAGAACTGATGAACAAGATTGATGCAATGATGGAGGAAAATGAAATGAATCATTACACTCTTGAGATGTTCAGAACAACTCAGAAAAAGAAAGAGATAAAAATGGTAAAGATTGCAGTGCTGGGAATTGCAAGGAAGGCGACAAATATAAAAAGCAAAATAATTCTATGTGCAATGTGCATTATAGTTTTATGTGGATTTTGTATTTGGCATCAAGAGAAGATGACATCACCGCAGCTGCAGGAGAATATGACATCACCGCAGCTGCAGGAGAAGATGACATCACCGCAGCTGCAAGAGAAGATGACATCACCGCAGCTGCAGGAGAAGATGACATCACCGCAGCTGCAGGAGAATATGACATCACCATCACTGCAGCTACAAGAGAATATGACATCACCGCAGCTGCAGGAGAAGATGACATCACCGCAGCTGCAGGAGAAGATGACATCACCACAGCTGCAGGAGAATATGACATCACCATCACTGCAGCTACAAGAGAAGATGACATCACCGCAGCTGCAGGAGAAGATGACATCACCGCAGCTGCAGGAGAAGATGACATCACCACAGCTGCAGGAGAATATGACATCACCGCAGCTGCAAGAGATGACATCACCATCACCGCAGCTGCAAGAGATGACATCACCATCACCGCAGCAGCAAGAGATGACATCACCATCACCGCAGCTGCAAGAGATGACATCACCATCACCGCAGCTGCAAGAGATGACATCACCATCACCGCAGCTGCAAGAGATGACATCACCATCACCGCAGCTGCAAGAGATGACATCACCATCACCGCAGCTGGAGGAGAATGATTACACGTGCAGCTGCAGTCCAAGGAATTGGTGTTATTATAGATAGGAAAGCAACAGACGCTCCAGAAAGTGCAAATCAACTGCAGGAGAAGATGACATCACCGCTGCAAAACTTTAGAACTTTTATAAATCCTTTAGATTATGTTGAAAACGCTGGATCTTATTCTGTAGAATCACAGTGACTTTAAAATCAACAATATAAATCTAAGTCGAAAATAAGGCACTGAATGATGATTATGTGAAAACATAACCAACAACATCTGATCACACTTTCTCTTTGTTCATCTGGCTTTTATAATTAAGTTATAACAGCCAAATTAATCTAAAGTTAATAGTTTAAGGGTCAAGAGCCCAACTAAAGCCAACACTGATCTTCATAATGGTGACTTAAAAATGTGTGATTTTCTCCTTCAGTGATTCTGCTTGTTAACATCAGGTGTCTTCAATAATGCTCAATCATCACTATATCAACCACTTAATTTAACACTGGAGTTTTTGCTGTGTGGTAACATCTAAAATAACTTTGTTGAAATGAAATAAATGATTTAAGATTACTGATGATAACTGAATCTGAAAAACAAGGGTTTACTGAAGCATAACTGTCAGTAGATATGACCTGATTTCTCCAGCTACGTAAAATTACTTAATATGTTTGATTTATTTTTTTTGTTTTACATGATGAATATCCTTTTCCACCTTGGTGTATATGCACTCAAAAATAAATGCATTAGTTTTATTTAATTGAAGAAATGTTTTCACACAATTTAATTTATTTCATTAAAAATTTATCAGTTTAGATGGGTCAATCCAATTTAGTTGGTTTAGATCAAATTCTTTTACTCTAGTATATTTAACTTAATAACAATAGTCAAACTATTGTAACTTTAATACAATTTTATTGATACTTTATTGAGGTATAATGATTTTCATTCAAGGCATTCATCCTGATGCAAAATGTGTATAATTAACTACTAAGTACACAGCAAAATCCCCAGTGTTAAATTAACACTCTCAGTGTTTATATGAGTCCACACTACAGAGTGTTATAAGTAACACTGAAGCAGTGTTAAAGTTAATTAGATAATTAAGTGATTAATTGAGTGATGATTGAGGATTATTGAAGACACCTGATGTTAACAAGCAGAATCACTGAAGGAGAAGAAAGAAGAACCATTATGATGATCAGTGTTTGCATTAGTTGGGCTCTTGACCCTTAAATCATTAACTTTAGATTTTGTTTGGCTGCTGTATCTGAGTTATAACTGTCAGATGAACAAATAGAAAAGATGACCTGATTGTGTTGGTTGTGTTTTAACATAAAAAAATTATTTCACATCATTTGATCTGAATCACTGAACTCATATTGAGCCTAAATTCTGAGTTAGGTTTATTTTAATGTTTATAGTACTCTCTCCTTATACAGCATAATAATTTAACATTATTAATGCAAATGATTTATTAAAAGTTGTTCTTTAACAAGTACTGTTTTTTGTTTGTTTTTTTGACACACAGACATCAAGAATCAGCCTGTGAATCTCAACAATGGTGACAATTATAAAGCATGTTGCAGTGCATTCTGGGTGCCACCAATCAAAACTCATTCATGGCTCCCATCATGCATTGCTGCATGAATAAATAATGAGCTTATGATCAGAGGTGATCTGTTTGTCACCATTGCTGAGATTCATACGCTAGGTATGTGCGTGCGTGCGTGCGAGCGTGCGTGCGAGTGAGAGTGAGTGATTAAACAACTATTAAAAAGTCTTTTGGATTTCATTGAAAAGGAAAAAAAATGTATGCTGTGCTGCTATAATCCATAAGCGAAACCTACCTCGAAATTATGCTCTCAATGAGTTCAGTGTTTCATGTCAAATAATTATTATGTAAAAACACAACCAACACCATCATATCACCTTTTCTCTTTGTTCATCTGGCCGTTGTAACTCAGTTACAGTAACCAAACAAAATCTAAAGTTAATAATTTAAAGGTCAAGAGCCCAACTAAAGCAAACACTGATCACCATTAGTGTGACTTAGAATTTGAGATTTTCTCCTTCAGTGATTCTGCTTGTTAACATCAGGTGTCTTCAATAATGCTCAATCATCACTCATTTAATTACATTTACATTTAGTCATTTAGCAGACGCTTTTATCCAAAGCGACTTACAAATTAGGACTAAATTAAGCGTGTCATCGTGAAGAGGCAAAAAGTGCTCAAAATACAAAGTGCAGGCATTGCTCAGAGTAGCATAAGCCAGACAAGGGAGGATTAAGGGAAAATCCCCTTTGGGCTCGTTGAAGACGAGACGAGCTGCAGCATTCTGAATCCCCACATAGCAACATTGTGTCGGCCCAGATCCGGCCCACATCTGGCACATGTGGAAAGATGATCTGGTCCACTTGGGCGTGGAATGACGGCACTTGGGCGGACCGCTCCTGTTTGCCAGATCTGGGCCACAAGCAGGCCATAGCAATGCCACATGTCAGCCAAGAGCAAAGAAATAAACCAGAACTGGACCTTATCCGAGCCACAAAATCTGTGTATATTTAATATGGAGTCATCTCAGCCTTAATAAGCCTGTTAACAAGCAGAATCACTGAAGGAAAGAAGAGAACAGAAAAAGAGACGAGCAGAAACACAAGAACTACAACTGACTTCAGACACAGTCTAAGATGATCAACTGAAGAGAAAAGAAGACATTAAATCTGTGAAGATCTCAGCAGAGGAGGATTAAACAACTCCACAAACAGCATTACCAGCTTCACTTATTACTAACCAGACTGACTTTATTTCTGTCAGACGTCTACAGAAGTTCTTATTGAGAATTAACAGAGGTTTAACTCTAATATGTTTCATTTGAAGTCACTATAACAGTGATTAGTGTTTCCATTAGTTGGGCTCTTAACTCTTATTATATCTATTGTCTTCTTTGGCCGCTGTGACAGTGTGTTTGTCAAACACATTTGCAGCAGCAAAGAAAGCTAAAGTGAAATGAGATCAGGTGATGATGGTTTCCTGTTGATGGCTTTATAATCATCATGAAATAACCTGATGCACTGATGTCATTTGAATCTTATAATTGTGTTGCACCATTAATATATCCACATCACAAACCCTGTGTTACTGCAGCATGAGATCCAGCAATATTATAACAATCAGTTAGAAGACTTTATCATCGTATATTAATTTTTCATGCTCATGTTTGTTAAACACAGATATCAATAATCAACATATGAATCTCAACAATGGTGACAATCAAAAGTACCTTGTTGCAATGCATGCTGGGTACCAGCATAGTACAAAACTCCCAGCATTCATTGCAACATAAATTATGCAGCTGAATTGTCCTATTATTTTGTTAAATACTAAATATGTGCTTTTATTTTTTTTTGCTGTTGTTTTTGTTGTGACATTTAGTAGCTTTTCAGTGATGTTCTGAATTGATCTGTTTATCTAAAAAAAATTGATTGTCACCATTGTTGAGATTATTGTGCTGATTGTTGATGTCTGTGTGTGTCAGCATAGATTACATTTTCATGCTCATGTTTGTTAAAATCTTCTAACTGACTGTTATAATATTGCTGGCTCTTATGCTCATATGCATTATTTTATTAGTGCAGTCATTAGAAGGATGATAACTTTGAAACTCGGACCACCAAAACGCTGTTGTCGTGTAAATGAACGGCCAAAACGCACAAAAAGTCTTCAGTGTTTATTTGAAAACAGTGTTGTGTAAACAGCCCCTAAGGCACAAAGGCCTGGTTTCACAGACAGGGTTTAGACTCCGCCAGGATTAGGCCTTAGTTTAATTAGGACATTTAAGTAGCTTTTATAAACGTGCCTTAGAAGAAAAGAAAAAAACATTTCTGGTGTGAATCTCGAGACAAAACAATTGCACTGACATATTTTTAGATAGGCCAGAGTAAGTTGCTTTCAGTTAAAACAGCTCAAACTTGCATTTTAGTCTGGGACTATCTTAAGCCTTGTCTGTGAAACCGGGGGAAAGAAACTAAACATAACCGTGACAGTAACCATTTAATTGCTGAATTGTTTTATTTGATCAAGTTAAGTTGGACCAACTCAATTATATCATTGCAAATGTGTACTTTGTATGAGTTATGGCTTTACATATTTATTGGATGGAAATCCTGCCCTTAATCAAAATACATTCATTTTATTTCTGAGTGCATTAACAGTCCCAGGGAATGTATGAAATGACCTTGAATGAAATGTAAGTTACTTTGGATAAAAGTGTCTGCTAAATGCATTAATGCAGCCAAACAGTCATAGGTCATCTAAAATAACATAATTAATTTGATGTAATTTGAATAGGATAAAGGTAATCCAAAGTGATTTTTATTTCCATTTCTTAATACCATGCACCTCTTGTAGAGAATCGAAAGGTTAATATTTAGGTTACCACACATAAACTGCTTTGTTCTCTCTTATTCTTATCAAAGTCAAAGTTAAAGTTTATTTTTATAGTACTAAGTATACATCAGCTCATGAATAACATACTTTACAATGCATCATAAAACAATGATCATATAATATAAAAGAGAGAAGAAAAAATAGGCATAAAATGCTGGCGATAAATTGCAACATTTAGTGAACATTAACCCCCGGTTTCACAGAAAAGGCTATAAAGTCTATAGTCCCAGACTAAAATGCATGTTCCCAGCTAACAGACTTTTGTTATAAGAACGTTCTCCAAATATTCAGTGTTGGTTCTGGGAATGTGAAAAACGTCCAGTTTTCTTGACGTTAGAGGAACGTGTTTTAAAAGGTATAATGTTCCTCAAACGTTCTTTCAACTTAATTTTGATTTAAAATTCAACATTATTGGAACGTTGATTTCTAACATTCCAAGAACATTAACATATATAGTTTCCTTAATGTTACTAGAATGTTATTTAAAGGTTAGTGTGATGTTCCTGAAACATTCTTTCAATCATCTTTCGAAAGAGTAATAAGAACACAAACTACAACTTTATTCAGACACAGCCTTAGATGAACTGAAGATAAAAGACATTAACTCTCTCAAGATCTGATTAAACAACTCCACAAACAGCAATACCAGCTTCACTTATTACTAACCAGACATGTCTGGTTTAATTACAAAGGACGCCTATTAAACAATTGCTTTCACTGAAGTTGAAAGAGGTAATGAACTCAATTAATGTACTAAAAAATCAATTGTAACTGAAGAAATGTATGTAAGATTGTCCAAAACTATTTAAAAGAAAGAAAGTCAAGGGTCGAGAGCACAACACTGATCTCCATGATGGTGACCTCAAACGAAACATTTTCAATAAGACATTAACATCTAAACCTCTGTTAATTCTCAATAAGAACTTCTGTAGACGTGTGACAGAAATAAAGTCAGTCTGGTTAGTAATAAGTGAAGCTGGTAATGCTGTTTGTGGAGTTGTTTAATCAGATCTTCAGAGAGTTAATGTCTTTTATCTTCAGTTCATCTAAGGCTGTGTCTGAATAAAGTTGTAGTTTGTGTTCTTATTACTCTTTCGAAAGATGATTGAAAGAATGTTTCAGGAACATCACACTAACCTTTCAATAACATTCTAGTAACATTAAGGAAACTATATATGTTAATGTTCTTGGAATGTTAGAAATCAACGTTCCTATAATGTTGAATTTTACATCAAAATTAAGTTGAAAGAACGTTTGAGGAACATTATACCTTTTAAAACACGTTCCTCTAACGTCAAGAAAACTGGACATTTTTCAGCTTTCAACACTTTTAGCTGTTGTAACTGAAAGAAAAAATGAAAATATGTCAGTGTCAATGTTTTGTCTCAAGAAGCACATCAGTAATGTTTTTTTCTAAGACATGTTTATTAAAGCTGCTTAAAGATCCTAATTGAACCAAGGCCTAATGTTATTTTTTAACCAAAACATTATTTTACTGATGCAATACAATATGCACTCATAGGTATCAAAATAAAGATTTACATTTTTAAAAGAGTAAAACAATTAATAATTTAGATTTGTATTCTAAAATATAAAAAATCATATTAGAATGGTTAAAATTGTATTTTAAAATGAAAATTGTTTCAATAATAATCAATAATATATAAATATTATTTTAACAATATTTTTAACTCAGATAAACTGCTTTGACCCCATGTTAACTTTGTCCAATCACAAACCTTGCTCAGATAGTCACCTGACAGTTGAACAGAGGCTGCCAAAAATGTGAAGATAGTTTCACTTTGCTTCACTAGCGCAGTCCTCGGCTGTGTTGTTTTGGTTAAAACAATTCTTACCACAACATTCGAGAAATATACGAGGTAACCAAAAAATCATCACATGTTATTAAGAACACGTCATTTTGACTGTGTAAATGCCAGACATTTGCTGTTAAATCAGAAGCGGAAACCACATGAACAACTGTTCATTGATGTATTCTACAGGTGGAGACTCAAACACGGGACAAATTTAGAAATGGCAGGTAAACGTCCAGGTGAGCTAAAACCTTCCTACACAACATTTATTATAATGCTGTTCTTCTGTATCAGTAGACAAAACAAAGTAAACAAGAGTGTCAACAATATCACTCAAAAGAGTACAAAATAAGCTTGAGGTGACTAATTTTGTGCCTTTTAAATTATATCAAATTTAGCAACAAAATGCAATTACTGGTGACCAAACTGTTTAGAGTATAGTGGAGAAAATGCTAAATTTGAAGGAACATACAGTAAACTGCTGGTGCTGTTGGTATAGTTTTTAGCAGGAAATACCAACAGTTCAAAAGTCTTTCTTTACTTATAATGACCCCTAGAATCAGGAAATTGGCAGGTGTCCCCAAAACGTCCTGTTTTCAAACTACACTAATTTATTTTGTGTGAAAATTGGACATTTCTCTCACAAGATATATGCCAGATATAATTATTATTCATCACACCCAAAATATATTGGCCAATGTGTGTTACATTTCTTTTCAAAATTCTTTTGATAATTTTTTTGATACGTAGATGATTCATTGCTCTGTATTAAAAACCTAACTTGATTAATGGAAAGAGTAAAAATGAATACACTATATCTAAAATAAATTAAAATTTAACAAATTAGAATTGAGTAATAATTAATCAAATTAATTCCTTAAAAGTTAACCATTTAAAATGAGTAAAATTAACAGCAAAAAAAAAAAAAAAAAAAAAAAAATTTAAACAAAAATATCTGAATAGCAGACAGACGTCAAAGATGAATTAAGAATAGGGCTGTGCGATATATATCGTGAGATTGTTATGCGCATCTCGTCAGTAAAGCCGGTTCCTTGATTAGTAGTAGCCTAAATTACCATCACCTGCTTTCAGATGGAGCGGCATTTACTACAAAGAGCCGTAATTAACTGACAAGCTGAGCCATATCGCATCAATATCGCGGACGTATCGCCAGCGATAATTAATGCGATATGGCTCAGCTTGTCAGTTAAAGGAGAACTCCGGTCAATTTTAACATTGAGCTCATTTTTTTGTACATTTGGAGTGCTGTCAATACAGAGAACAACGACAAAAATCGGTGTTGCCTACACCGAGTTATTCTATTTTTAAAATTTGCACCCTGTTGACTTCAATGGGGCAAGTACTAAACCTGCTTTTAGCCTCTTAACATCCTTGATGTGTCATTACAAGTGCACAGAAAATGTGAGTGATTCCTTCTGAGTGAACACGAGTGAGTCTGACTGCAGTAGATGTGAAAGAAATGTATAAAAATTATGTTATTTAAGCCAGCGCAAATACCTTTGTTTACATCCTGTTTTTCGGTTGAAGTCCAAAGTAGTCGATTGCCGAGTTCACGCGCGTGATCATAGGTATTAAACCTATGCGTGTGAACTCTGCAATCGACTACTTTGGACTTCAACCGAAAAACAGGATGTAAACAAAGGTATTTGCGCTGGCTTAAATAACATAATTTTTATACATTTCTTTCACATCTACTGCAGTCAGACTCACTCGTGTTCACTCAGAAGGAATCACTCACATTTTCTGTGCACTTGTAATGACACATCAAGGATGTTAAGAGGCTAAAAGCAGGTTTAGTACTTGCCCCATTGAAGTCAACAGGGTGCAAATTTTAAAAATAGAATAACTCGGTGTAGGCAACACCGATTTTTGTCGTTGTTCTCTGTATTGACAGCACTCCAAATGTACAAAAAAATGAGCTCAATGTTAAAATTGACCGGAGTTCTCCTTTAACTACGGCTCTTTGTACACAGCAAAAACTCCAGTTTTAAATTAACACTCCTGGGAGTGTATGAGTCCACACTCAAGAGTGTTTAAGTTAATGAGATAATTAAGTGATTAATTTAGTGATGATTGAACATTATTGAAGACTCCTGATGTTAACAAGCAGAATCACTGAAGGAGAAAATCACAAATTGTAAGTTACCATTAAGGTGATGGGTGTTTGCTTTAGTTGGGCTCTAGACCATTATATGTTTACATTAGATTTTATTTGGCTGCTGTATCTGAGTTATAACTGACAGATAAGCAAAGAAAAAAAAGTGATCTGATGGTGTTGGTTATATTATGACAATCATCATTTGAACTTGATCACTGAACTCATTAAAATCCTTCTTTCTGACTTCGATTTATGTTGTTGGTTAGTGAATCTGCATAAATGCCCAGCATTTTTGATATAATATAAAGGATTTCTTAAAAGTTGCTTAAAAAAAAAAATCGTTCTTTTAGGCACACACAGATGTCAAGATTCAGTCTATGCATCTCAACAATGGTGAGGATCAGAATATTCAATTAGGAAAAGTAAATTACATAGACAATTCAGATCATAATTTATTCATACCGCAATGCATGATGGGAGCCATTAATGAGTTGTGATTGGTGGCAGCCACTGCAACATGCTTTATTATTGTCACCATTGTTGAGATTCACAGGCTGATTATTGATGTCTGTGTTTTAAATGAATTTATCTGAATGTCTTTTGATCAGAACAATGTTTATTAAATATTTAGAATTATAAGTAAAGTACTGATAATCATAGGCTGAAGAATCACTAAACTGCTGCTAACAAGTTAAACCAAACTATCTCAATAAGTTTCCTTTTTCAGATCACAGCATGATTATGTCAAAACATAACCAACATTATAAGATAACATTTTACTTTGTTCATTTAACTGTTATAAATCAATAACAGCAGACAAACAACAGTAAATATTAAAGTAAACATATAATGGTCAAGAGTCCAACTAAAGCAAACACCCATCACCTTAATGGTAACTTACAATTTGTGATTTTGTCCTTCAGTGATTCTGCTTGTTAACATCAGGTGTCTTCAATAATGCTCAATCATCACTAAATTAATCACTTAATTATCTCCTCAGCCCTAAATGCCGCTTCATCTGAAAGCAGGTGATGGTGATTTACTACTAATCAAGGAACCGGCTTTACTGACGAGATGCGCATAACAATCTCACGATATATATCGCACAGCCCTAATTAAGAACTCTTTATTTTTTTATTGCTAACATTGAAGACACCTGACGTTAACAAGCAGAATCACTGAAGAAAAAAAACATAAAAGTCACCATTGTGGAGGTCAGTGTTTGTTTTAGTTGGGCTCTTGACCTTTAAATCATTAACTTTAGATTTTGTTCGGCTGCTGTACATGAGTTATAACAGCCAGATGAACAACAAGTAAAGATGATCTGATGGTGTTGGTTGTGTTTTAACATAATCATTATTTCACAATCATTTAACCTGAATCACTGAACTCATATGGAGCCCAATTTCTGAGTTAGGTTTACTTTATTAATTATAGCAGCACTGTCCTTGTACAGCATAAAATTTTTAGCTTTTACAATATAATCAAAATAATTTCGTAAAAATTTTTCGCATACAAAAAAAATAGTTTTTTTCGTTTTTAGACACAGACACAGCAAGAATCAGCCTGTGAATCTCAACAATGGTGACAATAATAAAGCATGTTGCAGTGCATTCTGGGTACCACCAATCAAAACTCATTCATGGCTCCCATCATGCATTGCTGCATGAATAAATAATGAGCTTATGATCAGAGGTGATCTGTTTGTCACCATATGCTAATTCTTGATGTCTGTGTGTGCCTACATAAAAAAAAAATGTAAGTTTTTTATTTTTTTTTTATTGATTTGATCATTTGGATTTCATTGAAAAGGCAAAAAATATAATGCTGTACAATGGCAGTACTGCTGTAATCAATAAAGTCAACCTAACTCAGAATTTGAGATCTATAGGGACATCCCGCGTGACGTCACACCATTTGGAGCAGCCATCTTGACGGAATAGAAAATGCTAAACCACCGGTGATGCTACAGCTCGTCGCGAAATATTCCTATCATGCCCGAGCGATGCTGTGCAGTTGGATGCGATCAGATACGTGATCATACAAAAAGAATATCTTTATATTGTATCCCAAAAGAAACAAAACGGAGAAACAAATGGTTGGCGGCAATAAATAACCGCTGATGGCGGTGTTTGGCTTCCAACTCAACACACGCGGCTTTGCAGTCTTCATTTTGGATCAGGTAAGTTGTCCCCTCGAAGGCTAATGAATGATTTCTCTGAGTTCGGGATCAAATGTTATAAATTCACTGTTGCCATAGAAATACGCAATGTTTGTGTGCACTACCAAGCATTCAACATAACATAAGCTTGTCTTAGCCGGACACATCAGGCTTCATATGGATCTATGATTCCTAATTCCTTTATCTTCCACTTGAATATAACTTTTTGTGATGCTAATAAGTGCGATGGCATGACGTGAAGAGTTAGCTGACGGCCGCTGTGCTAATAATAGATTGTGGTGGGAGAAAAAATCGATTCTGTTCAGTATTGAGATATTTTGCGCACGCAGTTATATCAATACTGTAGCGCAAAGTATTGCAATATCTAATAATATATTATTACACCATATTATACACGCAATTATATCAATACTGTTGCGCAAAGTATTACAATATTTAGGCTAATTATAAAATAATTATACTAATAATTATACTAATAATTACCCACCCCTAATAATAGATCCATTGCCACTGAGTAGCTGACGGATGTATTCCATAAAAATGGCTGACACGCGGCTAGGGGTCACGTGACTGGGAGATCCCTATATGAGTTCAGTGATTCAGGTCAAATGATTGTGAAATAATGATTATGTTAAAACACAACCATCAGATCACCTTTTCTATTTGTTCATCTGGCTCTTATAACTCAGTTACAGCAGCCAAACGAAACTTAAAGTTAATAATTTAAAGGTCAAGAGCCCAACTAAAACACACACGGATCACCATAATGGTGACTTTTATGGTTTTCCCTTTCAGTGATTCTGCTTGTTAACACCAGGTGTCTTCAATGTTGGCAATAAAAAATAAAGAGTTCTTAATTCATCTTTGACGTCTGTCTGCTATTCAGATATTTTTGTTTAAAAAAAAAAATTGTAAATTTTACTCATTTTAAATGGTTAACTTTTAAGGAATTAATTTGATTAATTATTACTCAATTCTAATTTGTTAAATTTAATTAATAATATTGCTTGTAATCTGTTGCCACTATTTTATTGAGTAGATATAGCGTATTCATTTTTACAGCATACAATTTTTAAAACTATTATTTTTTTCTGAAATATGTGTGCCAGAGTATTATATTATAGAATATTATTATGTTATAATACAGACAATGGACATAATATCTAAGATGTTTTGTGATTTACACAATATTTATTTCATATTTCATGTCGAATTTGAAGTCATGCATAAGTAAAAGTATATGTTGCAAAATCAACTTTATTGAATATAACTAAATTCCCTAATTGTAACAGATCTCAGGATCATTCTAATTGGTAAAACTGGAGCTGGAAAGAGCGCAGCAGGAAACACTATCTTGGGCAGAGATGCATTTAAAGTGGAAAACTCTATGGTGTCAGTTACAATGAGATGTGAGACACAAGTGGCATTCTTTGCTGGACAAATGATCTCAGTTACTGACTGTCCCGGCCTGTTAGACACTTCAGCTATTCATAGAAACCTACAAACTTTAATATATGAGTGTACCAACCTGTCTGCTCCTGGTCCTCACGCGTTCCTGCTGGTTTTGAGATTAGGTGTAAAATTAACAGAGGAGGAGATAAATGCTGTGAAATGGATTCAGAAGAACTTTGGAGAAGATGCTGTAAAGTACACCATCATTCTGTTCACTCACGCTGATGCACTGAAGGGTAAACCTGTAGAGGAATACATCAGCAAAAGCAAAGATCTACAGCAACTAATTCTGACGTGTTATGGCAGATATCACGCATTCAACAATGAGAACAGAGATAATCGAGATCAGGCCACAGAACTGCTGAAAATGATAGAAAAAATGTTCTTTTTTAACGGAGGAACGCCTTACATAAGGAAACTGTATTAACAAACCCAAGAGAAAGCAGATGCTCAGAGATGACAGACAGAGAAGAGTTGTAGAAGCTATAAATGCATTAGATTATTAAAACTAGACTGGTGTTTCTCAACATTGTTCCTGGAGGCACACAAACACTGCAACACTGTTTTGGATATTTCCCTTTTCTGACCCATTCATTTCAGGTCTACTTCATTTTCTATGCCCTTTTCTCGCTTACCTCCCTCTGTCTCGTTCACTCAGATGTACCGCGTCATTGCTGGCGGTACCGGCTTGCCCAAATGTAACACTAATCCCTCGCGATCCACACTTTGTTGCCTCTTTTACTGTCGGTTAGAAATCTGCTGCATAGCCATTGTAAGTTCACAAGACCACTAGTGTGACATTTGGGACAGGGCCTCCCATGCAATGGGGTTAATTGGAACGTCCTAGCCACTAACAACTTTTAAGAAATCCTTTGGATCACATTGAAAATGCTAAATATATTATGCTGTACAAGGACAGCACTGCTATAATCAATAAAGTAAACCTAACCTAACCTAACTAGAAATTATAGGCTCTAAATGAGTTCAGTGATTCAGGTCAAAAAATTGTTATGTTAAAACACAACCAACACTATCAGATCACTTTTTCTCTTTGTTCCTCTGGCTGTTATAACTCAGATACAGCAGCCAGGGTCAAGAGCCCATATAAACACTGAGCAGTGTTCACTTAAAGGAGAAATCTGGTCAATTTTAACATTGAGCTCATTTTTTTGTAAATTTGGAGTGCTGTCATTACAGAGAACAACGACAAAAATCGGTACTGCCTACACCGTGGCACTTGTAATGACACATCAAGGATGTTAAGAGGCTAAAAGCAGGTTTAAAACTTGCCCCATTGAAGTCAACAGGGTGCAAATTTTAAAAAGAGGATAACACGGTGTAGGCAACACCGATTTTTGCCGTTGTTCTCTGTATTGACAGCACTCCAAATTTACAAAAAAATGAGCTCAATGTTAAAATTGACCGGAGTTCTCCTTTAACACTGGCGATTTTGCTGTTTGGGTGTGTGTGTAAGGGGCCGTTTACACAACACCGTTTTCAACTAAAAACGTAAAACTTTTTATGCGTTTTGGTCATTCATTTACGTGACAACAGCGTTTTTGGTGCCTGAAAACGTGAAGTTTTGGAAACGGCTTTCAAAGTGCAAGTTTTTGAAAACGGTCTTCATGTAAACAACAAAAACGTGAATCTCTGAAGACGATGACGTCATGCACATGCGTATTACGCCATCTTCTGGATGGATGCAGGAATTTATTCAGCACGACCATCACAGTGCATTATGGGTATTCTCTAGTCGTTGAGCGCACATCTTTTGTAAACTCATTATTGCAGTGCATTGTGGGATTGAATGAGTGCCCTCGATAACCTCCACTATGGTTTTAGACATCAATACAAGTGGCTGTCTCCTCAAATATTTCCCTATTTTAAGGTATAGAGTCTTTACTAATGAGCTTTTGCGTTAAATCAGGTGTGTTTGATTAGGAAGAGTTTGAAAATGTGTATAGTGTCGGTTTGCCTCCAGGAACAGGGTTGAGAGACACTGCTTTTGACCATTATGAAGAAATGAAATGACAAGTGAATTATTTTCAGTCCATCAGGAGGAGTATTTCAAACAATTCTATCACAACCAAATACTTTTATGAAAAATAAAATAAAAATACTGAATTATTGTATACATTATGATTGTGAACATTTTACTCTGTTGTATAATTTGGTCATCTCTGTTTAAGTAAACTCAGATTAATACTTCTAATTTGTCATTAAATGCTGCTCTCGTATAACATTGTGTGATCCATTTTATCATAGTGCTGAAATAAAATGTCTTTGTGCAGCTCTCAATAGGCTGCTGCAATGTCTATGATTTTCATTCTTTATTAATTTTGAGCTTCCTTTACGTTCTCTATAATGTCACTGGTTAATAAAATGATTTTTTATGAAACACACTGCATGCCTTTTCAAAAAAGCTTTCAATAAGTGAATGATTCAAGTGAATGAACTATTTGCTCTGCTCATAACTTCAGTTTCAGTTTTCCACTCTGTATTTGTTGGAATAGATCATGACTAATATTGAGAAATTGGGCTGGCCCAATGTAACAATTACAATTGAAGTTGTATTTGTTCACAAAAACATTTCTGAAATCTAAATATCCAGACTTACCTGACTGTAGTGAGTAGGACATTAGCTAAAAAAACATCACACACAGCAAAATCCCCAGTGTTAAATGAACACTCAGTGTTTATATGAGTCCACACTCAGAGTGTTATAAGTGAAGCAGTGTTAAAGTTAATGAGATAATTAAGAGATTAATTGAGTGATGATTGAGCATTATTGAAAACACCTGGTGTTAACAAGCAGAATCACTGAAGGAGAAAACCGTAATTTTAAGTCACCATTATGGTGATCAGTGTTGGCTTTAGTTGGACTCTTGACCCTTAAATCATTAACTTTAGATTTTGTTTGGCTGCTGTACATGAGTTATAACAGCCAGATGAACAAAGAGAAAAGGTGATATGATGGTGTTGGTAGTGTTTTAAAATAATCATTATTTCATAATCATTTGACCTGAATCACTGAACTCATATAGAGCCCAATTTCTGAGTTAGGTTCACTTTATAAATTATAGCAGCACTGTCCTTGAAAAGCATTATATTTTTAACTTTTGTATCTTTTGTAATTTAAATTTCCTATAAGTTTTTTTTTTTTTAAACAGACATCAATAATCAGCCTGTGAATCTCAACAATGGTGACAATTATAAAGCATGTTGCAGTGCATTCTGGGTACCACCAATCAAAATTCATTCATGGCTCCCATCATGCATTGCTGCGTAAATAAATAATGAGCTCATGTTCAGAGTCGATCTGTTTGTCACCATTGTTGAGATTCATACGCAAATTCTTGATGTCTGTGTGTGCCTGAGAAGAACACTTTTTAAGAAGTTTTTTTTTTTTTTTCATAATTGATTTGATCATTTGGATTTCATTGAAAAGGCTAAAAATGGCATGCTCGACAAGGACAGTGCTGCTATAATCCATTAGGGAAACTTAACTCAGAAATTATACTCTCGATGAGTTCAGTTATTCAGGTCAAATGATGATTATGTTAAAACACAACCAACACCACCAGATCACATTTGCTCTTTGTTCATCTGGCTGTTATAACTGAATTACAGCAGCCAAACAAAATCTAAAGTTAAAAAAGTAAGGGTCAAGAGCCCAACTAAACTAAACACTGATCACCATAATGGTGACCATTTTTTAAATACAATTTTTAACCTAAAGGCAGAAATTGTATTCATAAATGATGACACTTCTGCAGAAACTATGAATACAATTTCTGCCTTTAGGTTAAAAATAGCAACATATAATTCTATTATTTTTTCCAAAGGCCTTCAGTCACTATTCAGTCCTCTTAAATTCATCAAGTTAAAGTTATATTAATCATGAAGCATTTCCATTGATATAGTGAATAGTTCCCAGCATGTGGAGAACCGAAAGGTTAATATTTAGGTTACCACACAGAAACTGCTGTGTTCTCTCTTATTCTTATCAAAGTCTAGGTTAAAGTTTATTTTTATAGCACTAAGTATACAGCAGCTTATGAATAACGTGCTTTACAATGCATCATAAAACAATGATCATATAACATGAGGAGAAGAAAAAACAGGCAAGAAATGCTGGCGATAAATTGCAACATTTAGTGAACATTAACCCCCGGTTTCACAGAAAAGGCTATAAAGTCTATAGTCCCAGGCTAAAATGCATGTTTGAGCTGTTGTAACTGAAAGCAAAAATGAAATATGTCAGTGTCATTGTTTTGTCTCAAGAAGCACACCAGTAATGTTTTTTTCTAAGGCATGTTTATTAAAGCTGCTTAAGGCCCCGATCACACTGAACGCGTTTTTCTTTGCAGTGAGAGGCGCCTTTTTAAAATTGTTTTCCTATGGCAGTGAGCGTTCTGCACGCTGTTTATGTGCCCCGGGCGCCTCGTGTTTTTGCAGATAAAAAAAAATCTCAGAGAGGAAAAAGCGCCTGACGTCATCACGTTTTTTTCCACTGTCCAATTGAATGAATGCTCCTTCCGTTGTAGTGACGAAAGCTTAGAGTTGCTTTGAACGTACGGAGACTAAAATGATGGAGGATAAACTTGTGGTGGCTGTCGCGGGTTACCAGGAGCTTAACGACTTCATGTCACGAACCGTAACTACCACAATGTTAACAGAAAGTAAATCAAGTTAATAAAATGCTAATATGTCGTTTACTTGACTGACAGGACAGCTGTTTCGGTGGTTGCCTAGCAACATAAAAAAACGCAGCACACTTCTCGTTCTGTGTGATCGGGGCCAAAAAAGGCAGTGCTGTGCATCGAACCCGAAAAACGCGTTCAGTGTGATCCGGGCCTAAATATCCTAATTGAACTAAGGCCTATTCCTGGCTTAGTCCATGGAACCCGGCTTAAGGCCCCGTTTACACTTACATGGATATTTTGAAAAACTGAGACATTTCCCTTCATTTGTGCCCTTCGTTTACACGCAAACTAGGGCTGGGCGATATATCGCACGATATTGTTATGCGCATCTCGTCAGTAAAGCCGGTTCCTTGATTAGTAGTAAATCACCATCACCTGCTTTCAGATGAAGCGGCATTTACTACAAAGAGCCGTAGTTAACTGACAAGCTGAGCCATATCTCATTAATATCGCGGACGCATCGCCAGCAATAATTAATGCGATATGGCTCAGCTTGTCAGTTAACTACGGCTCTTTGTACACAGCAAAAACTCCAGTGTTAAATTAACACTCCTGGGAGTGTATATGAGTCCACACTCAAGAGTGTTAAAGTTAATGAGATAATTAAGTGATTAATTTAGTGATGATTGAACATTATTAAGACACCTGATGATTTTCACCTGAATTTTTGATATAATATAAAGGATTTCTTAAAAGTTGTTAAAAAAAAAAAAAGTACTTTTAGGCACACACAGATGTCAAGATTCAGTCTATGCATCTCAACAATGGTGACGAGCAGAATATTCAATTAGGGAAAAGGAAATTACATAGACAATTCAGATCATAATTTATTCATACCGCAATGCATGATGGGAGCCATTAATGAGTTGTGATTGGTGGCAGCCACTGCAACATGCTTTATTATTGTCACCATTGTTGAGATTCACAGGCTGATTATTGATGTCTGTGTTTTAAATGAATTTATCTGAATGTCTTTTGATCAGAACAATGTTTATTAAATATTTTGAATTATAAGTAAAGTACTGATAATCATAGGCTGAAGAATCACTAAACTGCTGCTAACAAGTTAAACCAAACTATCTCAATAAGTTTCATTTTTCAGATCACAGCATGATTATGTCAAAACATAACCAACACTATCAGATCACACTTTTCTTTGTTCATTTAACTGTTATAAATCAATAACAGCAGACAAACAACAGTAAATATTTAAGTAAACATATAATGGTCTAGAGCCCAACTAAATCAAACACAGATCACCTTAATGGTAACTTACAATTTGAGATTTTCTCCTTTGGTGATTCTGCTTGTTAACATCAGGTGTCTTCAATAATGCTCAATCATCACTAAATTAATCACTTAATTATCTCATTAACTTTAACACTCTTGAGTGTTAATTTAACACTCATATTTTAACACTTTTCACGTGTGGACTCATATACACTTCCAGCCCCAGGAGTGTTAATTTAACACCGCTCCATCTGAAAGCAGGTGAAGGCGATTTACAAGGAATCAAGGAACCGGCTTTACTGACGAGATGCGCATAACAATATCGTGCGATATATCGCCCAGCCCTAACGCAAACGGAGAATTCGCCTCTGAAAATGATTCTTTCTAAAAACTCTGGCCAGAGTGGAGATTTTGGAGAACTTCGTTTGCACATTTGCACGTAAACTGAGAAAAAATTAGTTTTAGGCAGCCAACGTCACAGTAGGCGACATAACTTGCACCTGCGTCAAAAGTGCGTCAAAAGTGCGACCAGAAAGAGGAAGTGATTCGTTGATGTTGTTGCTATTTTCGGGACTATGATTGGCTAACGTGGGCTTGAGCTTCTCGTTACACTGCCACCTACAGGTTTGGCATGCTCTTGACGGCATATATACACGGGTTTGTGTAAACAAACACTTTTCTGAAAACTGACAAGTGTCACAAGTGTGACAAGAAAACTCGAGTGTTAAAGTTAATGAGCTAATTAAGTGATTAATTGAGTGATGATTGAGCATTATTGAAGACACCTGATGTTAACAAGCAGAATCACTGAAGGAGAAAAAAAATCTAAATCTTTAGTAACCATTATGGAGATCAGTGTTTGATTTAGTTGTGCAGTTCACCTTTAAATGGTTAATGAGTTTTGTGATTCAGGTCAAAATATGATTATGTCAAAACATAACCAACACCACCTGATCAACTTTTCTTGTTGTTCATCTGGCTGGTATAATTCAGTTACAGCAGCCAAACTAAATCTAACGTTATTAGTTTAAGGGTCAAGAGCCCAAACACTGATCACCATAATGGCAACTTAAAGTTCATTATAACACTGGAGTTTTTGCTGTGTGAGTTCATGGGTGGAATAAACATATGGCAGGACTTTTACTTTCTGAGCCCTGGACTTTCCACCTCTGATTGTATGCTCTCAGTGCTAGCAGGCTAAAGTTATCATTTCCCAGTTTACCTATTACATATTTAAAGACAGTTCGGGGCTGGTTATTGGTTATTAGTTGGCTAAGATTTGGGCCAGTTATGGCTCATGTGTGGTTCACGTCTGTAGTCCAGATCTGGGCCACTTGAGGGCCGTCATTCTTTACTGCATGCAGGCCATGGGAAACTACACTGTAAAATCAAATTAGTTAGATTACTTAAAAAAAGCATGCAAACCGATTGCCTTAAAACAAAACTAAGTGAAATAGGAATAGTATGTTGTACTGACAAAAGCTTAGTTAGTATAGTTCACTTACACAAAATTTCTAGTAACTAAAAAATAATAATAAATAATATCACTCTATATCAGGGCTTCATGGGTCGCGAGCACAACTAAAGCAAACACTGACCACTATAATGGTGGCATGATTTTTCTGATCACTAAAAACATCAACCAATAAATTCTGTAGACGCCTGCCAGAAATAAAGTCAGTCTGGTTAGTAATAAGTGAAGCTGGTAATGCTGTTTGTGGAGTTGTTTAATCCTCCTCTGCTGAGATCTTCACAGATTTAATGTCTTCTTTTCTCTTCAGTTGATTTCATCTAAGACTGTGGCTGAAGTCAGTTGTAGTTCTTGTGTTTCTCTGTTCTTCAGTGATTCTGCTTGTTAACAGCAGGTGTTCATCACTAATGCTCAATCATCACTCAATTAATCACTTAATTATCTCATTAACTTTAACACTTTTATCACTCTTTAGATTGGGACAATATGTACTGAGCAGTGTTGATTTAACACTGGGGATTTTGCGGTGTTCCTGTAACGTTGTAGTAATCATGAAGACCTAGATTAGCTGGTTCAGGTGTGTTTGGTTAGGGTTGGAGCTAAACTCTGCAGGAAAGTGAATCTCGCTGTCCAGAGTTGTGGACCCCTTATATAGATGGTTTCCCGGACCTCTGTTGTTGCTGCAGGATTGTAATGGATTGCTCCTCCTGTGTGGTGGGATTTACATATGATTTACTTATTGCATAATCAATTAATCAGTATCTTGTTAATTATTAATTTTGTTAATTATTTAGTGTTTCCATTTTGTGCCTTGAACCGTGTACTGTATATATGCATCTGACTTGTATTGAAAACTGAAGATAGTCTAATATGGGCTGAACCATTTATTGTATCTTATTTTTCATTTTTGTGCACAGTCATTTTTTTTGTAATTTGTTGTAATTTTAAATGAAAATCTTCAGTAAAATATTTTCCAGTGAATCTTGGATTTTAAACTTTTACATTTTAAGCAGATTCCTCTTTTGTTTGTTTTTTTATTATGTGAATTGAACCTACACACCCAGAAAACACTTGTGACATACAAAATGGCGCAGGACTTATAAAGCATTCATTTGGATCAAACCATTACAGTTTAAAAAGGCATCTTCATCTTTTCTATGATACAAAGTACAAAGGTATGTGATCTTCATAATATGAACACAGATATAGATCTGTCAAACAGAAGTGCGGCTGCTCTTTACAAACAATTCCTGACATAGGACAAAGATAAACCAATGTACTGATAAGTAAATAAAGGTCTATTGTGATCTTATTTTTACAGAAAGCAGGTTATGACTTATCAGTAATCTTACATGGATCATAACCTGCTTACTTTAAAGATAAGCTCACAAACAGATAAACTCAACTTTCAGTTCCAAAAACAGATAAAACACTATTATAGCCTAATGCAATGTCTATTTTCATTTACTGCATTTTTTTTATTCTCATTTCTTTTATTTTTTGTGTACGATGTGGGGCATGTTTTTTTAACGATTAACAATTTGTTGCTCTTGGTCCTCCTACACTCAAAAAAATGCTTATTGGCTTTAATTAACTTTTTTATGTCAACAGGTTCCACGTAACTAGGTTACTTTGGTTACTAAGTTAATTACATACGGTTAATCCAATGCCGTTTAGTTGAATAAGGTTTTATCTAGTCTTAATTTTGTCCAAAACAATTATGTTAATTAAGTTCAGGTATCCTAAAATTAATATTTTTACATTCAACCAAAACAAATAATCCAGTTTTCACAGCAAAAACTCCAGTGTTAATTGAACTCTCCTGTGAGTTTATATGGCTCCAGACTCAATTAAAGTGTTGAAATATGAGTGTTAAATTAACACTCAAGAGTGTTAATGAGCTAATTAAGTGATTCATTGAGTGATGATTGAGCATTATTGAAGACACCGTTTTGTTTGACAATACTTTAAACGTCAACAAGAAGTGACGTCACCCAACATCACTTAGAGCACCTTTAAAAAATGTTTAATGTTACTAGAATGTTACCTAAAGATTAGTAACTGTTAGTTCCTGAAACATTCTTTCAATCATCTTTCGAAAGAGTAATAAGAACACAAACTACAACTTTATTCAGACACAGCCTTAGATGAACTGAAGATAAAAGACATTAACTCTCTGAAGATCTGATTAAACAACTCCACAAACAGCATTACCAGCTTCACTTATTACTAACCAGACTGACTTTATTTCTGTCACACGTCTACAGAAGATCTTATTGAGAATTAACAGAGGTTTAGATGTTGATGTCTTATTGAAAATGTTTCATTTGAGGTCACCATCATGGAGATCAGTGTGTGCTTTAGTTGGGCTCTTGACCCTGTATTGTGAACTTGAGCAAAAGTTGTTTTTTTTTTTTTTATTATTATTTTTTTTTTTTATTAGTTTGTTTGATTCTTTGATGATGGTGAAAATATAACTGTGAAACTGAGGTTTTGTTTGAATTCTGTGAAAATAATGAAAATATTACTGTGAAACTGAACTTTCTTTGTGTGATTCTGATTCATGTTTGTTTGTAACCAGTGTCTTAAAGAGCAATTCTGGGTAAAAAACATTATTTGACAAGATTAAGCTTGTCTGGTGCCCGAACTAAGTCTATCAGTTGGTTTAATTTGTGTGGTTTATATATATATATACATCTTTAATTTGCTGATTTAAATTCTATTTGGGGCCTGCCACCGTTACCACATGTCAGCCAAGAGTAAAGAAATAAACCAGAACTGGACCTTATCTGAGCCACAAAATCTGTGTATATTAAATATGGAGTCATCTCAGCCTTAATAAGCTTTTATTTAATTAGCTTCCTTAATAAGGAAAGAAGAGAACAGAAAAAGAGATGAGCAGAAACACAAGAACTACAACTGACTTCAGCCACAGTCTTAGATGAAATCAACTGAAGAGAAAAGAAGACATTAAATCTGTGAAGATCTCAGCAGAGGAGGATTAAACAACTCCACAAACAGCATTACACATTCTTAAACCGATCATTATGGTCCCATCTTTACCGCAATTATCTGTTACAAATTAAAGTTTTGACAACTTTACATGAACAATTTTGTGAATGAATTTATTATCAATTAATTTTATTTATTTATCAATCAAATGAAAACATTTCATTTCATTTTAAACATATGTTAACAATTAAAAAACAAAATGTATGATTTATATATATATACATGTGTGTATGTGTATGTGTGTGAGTGAGTTGTAATCACACTCTTCCAGTACTCAGTGTCCCATTTCGTGTGATATTTTTTTATATTATTTAAGTATTTAAGGTAAAAAATTCAACCCTGTCTAATCAGACAAATCTTTCTATTGTTTAGTGTCAGATAGTTTTACATAAAGTTTTAAACAAGTGAACCTGCTGATAATTACGACAAATCATTTAACATTGATTAAAATGATTGTGAATTAAATGTATTAAATGATTGCTGTTTTCTGTCTGTTAAATCATTTGTACCAAGTCTTCATCATGTAGTCTAATAATTTCACCCCCTGTAGTTCAATCGTAAAATAATAGCTTCACAGCACAGATACACACCTACTTTTCCTCATATGCAGAGCAAGAGCACATTGACATTTTAGTCTTTTTGACAATAAACATACACAATTTTTCTATTTTACAATATTTACAATACATATTCTTCTACAGTTTATTTTTGATCGCTACAGCAACTGCTCGTACTGTTTGTATTATTTTACAAACTACTCTTCCAACTATTACTCCAACTACCCCTGCTACTACTAGTACTAGTACTACTCCAACTAATACTTTAATTACTTCCTTTACTTGTGCTTCGGCTGCTGCTGCTGCTGATAATACTATTACAATTGCTACTACAAATGCTATTACTGCACTGCATTCCTCCAGCTTTGCCTGGGCTTGACGGGCTTCCCAGCAGTCTCCACTGCTTAGCCTTGCCTGGGCTTGACGGTACATCTCATTAGTGTAGTGCTTCCCCTCATTTTTCAGCACCATTTTATCAATCTTCAACAGCAGCTCATTGACTTGATCCTGATTCTTTCTGTCCTCATTGTTGAATGCATGATATCTGCCACCACAGCTAATTATCAAACGTCGTAGATCTGGACTGTCTTCTATGTGATCCTGCAGTGGTCTATTGCTCAGTGAATCAGCGTGAGTCAACAGGATGATGGTGTGACGAGCAGCTTCTTCTCCAAAGTTTTTCTGAATCCAGTTCACTGTGTTCATCTTTTCCTCTGTGTATCTTTCGTCCAGTCTGATGACCAGCAGGAACACATGAGGACCAGGAGCAGACATTTCCATACACTTCTTTATCTCAGCCTTCACTTCATTTTCCTTTCCTTTTGAATCTTGCAGGCCTGGAGTGTCGATTATCGATATGTTCCTTCTACCTTTTCTTGTCTCTTTTTTCTCAGATTTTTGTGTAACTGACTCTGGATTAAAATCCACTTGAAACTCATCTCTGCCCAGGATTGTGTTTCCTGTTGCACTCTTTCCAGCTCCAGTCATTCCCAACAAAACAATCCTCAGGTCTCCTGAAGTTGGAGGGAAAAATTGTTTTCAAAATAATAACATACAAACTTGTCTTTAATAAAACATTTGGTTTAGGTATATATATATATATATATATATTTTTTTTTTTTTTTTTTGTAATTTTTAGCAATGGCTTTGTTTATTAATAAATACAACAATTTTGTTGTTAGGTGATCACATTTTGTTAGAAAGTCCGGAATAAGATACATTTTCTTCTTGATTAACTGCATCAGATTAATCAGGTGAGTTTTACTGACCTGTAATTGGTGGTGCCATTTCTGTAGAAATCCTCTATTTCGGTTTCAGATGCTCAACGATCACTTACATCTGCAGTGCTCACTGCTCTCTATTTCTCTTTCTTGATCTGGATGAATGACAAAAGAAAGGACTGACTGGGAGTGCTCAGGTTAACGCCCCTTATTTAAATAATCATATAATCACATGACTACAGCTGCAAATGTGTTTCGATTTAGCATTTCAGAGATGCTTGTCATATTTAATATTATGTACTAAAATAATAATAATAATAATAATGCCCTGAAGAAGGCCCCATGCCGCTACGCGTGGGCATTTTAAAGTTGTCCAGTTAGGACATGTCATTTTTGTAATAAAGACATTTTAATTAAGGAGTTCTCTACATTGCCTCAATAATAATAATAATAATAATAATAATAAATCTTTTTTTAAGTTTTAATTTACTCAGATGCCTCTTAGACAATTTACTTCTAACTTGTTTAATATCAATTGTCACAGATTTGTTTAGCTGATGGGGAGATGTTTTTCTGAAACTGACCTGTGACCAGTTTTGTTTCAGTTTCTGAAAATGAAAAGTTTTATTCAGCAAAGTCTGATTAAAATATGTTTATGTCATTAATTTTTTTTCACAACATTTTTAATATTTTTTTTATTTATAAGTCTGTTTAAAATATATTTTATGCGTTGCTAAAATATTTTTCTCTTCTTTCACATTTGTGACAGTCGCGCTCCCTCTAGTGGCGCAGAGCGTCTTCATATTCTCAGGAGAGTCTCAGAGCGGTTGTGACTGAACACACACAGTAGCCTATAAATGAAAATTAAACTCAACTCCAGTGTTAAATTAACTCTCCTGGGAGTTTTTTTTTTTTGACTCCACACTCGTGCTCACATGGTGTTTGCAATGGCATACTTTACCACAGCATCACAAGTGACATAAATGCATTATTTGTCAAATACACAGATGTTCCAGATACGTTTCAATTTAATATTTTATGTTCTGCTAATACAGCGTCTGTTTGAATAAGAGTAAAGTTTAGCATAACACCGTTTCACACATGCTCCGTGTGCAGTGTGTATGCGGTGCAGGAGCAGCACGCGCTACAGTGCTTTCACCAGTGGCGGCTGCTGCTCTTTCAAAGAGGGGAAGCTCATTTTCGGCCTACATCATAAAAATTGTCCATTTATTTATACGTAAATTCTGCCCTATACGTTCCCTTTAAAAAAAATGCTCTGTGACCCTGTCGTACCAACTAGGCATCTTTTCCAGTGACTTGACCAGTGTCCTTTCAATGACCAGCAGAGTTAGCTATAATTGTATAAATGTAATAATATAATAAAGGTATAAATAATAATATAATAAAGTATAATAACACTACTACTAACAATATTTTTTTATTATTATTTTACTAATAATTTTTTAATTATTACTAATAACAATATAAAAATTATAATAAGTAATAATATAACAAAGGTATAAATGTATAATTGTGTGAAATGTATTATGAAAATTGGCTAGCAATTTCGACAAGCAAATCAAATCAAAAGGAGACGCAGCCTTTCGACAGACCCTCCAATCATCACGCAGAAGCCGGAGTCCAGGCCAGCCCACTCCTCACTCTAAAGAGAGATGTGTTAAAAAACAACACACAGCATATGTTGATGGTATTTTGACACATGTTGTGTATATTTTTAACACACAATCCCCCAGTTTCACAGACATAGTTTAAGCTTAGTCCCAGACTAAAGTGCATGTTTGAGCTGTTTTAACTGAAAGCAACTTGCACTGACAGATAATAAAACATGTCAGTGACATTGTTTTGTCTCAAGATGCACACCAATAATGTTTTTTTCCTAAGGCACGGTTATAAAAGCTACTTAAATGTCCTAACTGAAGTAAGGCCTAATCCTGGCTTAATCTAAACCCTGTCTGTGAAACCGGGCCAATGTGTGTTAAAATGTAACTCTGGATAGAATAGCACTGGGTGGAGGGCAGTTTGTGTTTATGAAAAATTATAGGTATATTTTATATAGTATCCCATAAAATGCTCTAAAATAAATAAAGCAATACATTCAAATAAATAAATAAAATCTTAATACATGAAAACTTAAAAATTAACGGGTGTTTTTGCAGCCAATCACATCATGCCTCTTTTTCAATGTCTTTGTCAAATGCTGCTTTCACTTGTTATTAATAACCAGATTAACTTTATTTCTGTCAGACTCTACAGAAGCTCTTATTGAGAGTTAACAGGTTTTGGTGTTGATGATTCATTGAATGTTTCATTTAAAGTCACCAGAATCGTGATTAGTGTCAGCTTTATTTGGGCTCTTGACCCTTGACTCTTTAAAGGTCCCGTTATATGCCCCTTTTCACAAGATGTAAAATAAGTCTCTGATGTCCCCAGAGTGTGTATGTGAAGTTTGAGCTCAAAATACCCAACAGATCATTTTTTACAGCATGTTTAAATTGACATTTTTTGGGGCTCAGAAAAACGAGCTGTTTCAGTGTGTGCCCTTTAAATGCAAATGAGCTGCTGCTGGACGACGCAGGGGGCGGAGCTTCATGAGCTCGCGCTCAGTCTGTCAGGAAAAATTCATCTCACGGAATGATGATAATATCAGAAACTCTCAGTAACGGCGTTCATTTCGAGTCGGACAATAATGCCTACAGAGTCAGAGTGCTGTATAGAGATGAAACAGGTATGGTTTAGTAGTTAAATTACGGGTATTATAACGTATTTGTCATCTGCTTGTAGGCTATGTAACCATTATTTATTAACCCATTTAATCCCACCGGTCACAATAGTGACCGTAAAAAAATGTTTCATTTCTAAGGCTATAAAAATGTTACTGAATGATCTATCAATGCATTTCCAGCAGATATTGAAATAATAAAGGGTCTCAATGAAATATGTGCAGTGTCGCATGTTTACTGTAAATTGTCACATGACCAGAGCTGTTTACTTCCTGTTTGCGCCAAGAGAAGAGGATGGCAGCAAGAAAGCTCCCAAAGAAAAGGTTATTAAAGTATGTTAAAATAAAGATAGGACATAGATTTTTGGTACACATCATGTTTAAGGTGTCTAGTATTGATATATGCATTTGCAATTACTCAACTTTATTTAATGTGGTCATAGAACTCACAAACATGTCAACGGCAACAATAGTGACCGGTGGGATAACCCATTGTATCTACATGTAATACACATAGGCTAAGTGTTCTACCTTACTTTCTGCTGCTACCTTACTTTCTACCTAATTTTACACACAGACACACACACAGAAACACACACACAGAAACACACACACACACGGACCCAAGGAAGACTAGCTAGCTAGCTAATTCTGCTAGCTAATTCTGCTAGCTAATTCTGCTGCTACCTAACTTCCTACCTACTGCAACTTTCCACACAAACACACACACACACACACACACACTAGCTAGCTAACTAATTCTACCTAACTTTACACACACACACACACACACACACACACACACACACAAACACACACACATACACACACACACACACACGCACAAGTGGTCTAGGAAGAAAAGCTGAAAAAAAAACCCATCAAAATGTCCTAAATGGCCAAGATACTATCCCGTGGCCTCGAGACACTATCCCTTGGCCTCGAGACACTATCCCGTGGCTTCCAGACACTATCCCGAGGCCTCGAGACACTATCCCGTGGCCTCCAGACACTATCCCGTGGTCTCCAGACACTATCCCGTGGTCTCCAGACACTATCCCGTGGCCTCCAGACACTATCCCGAGGCCTCCAGACACTATCCCGAGGCCTCCAGACACTATCCCGTGGCCTCCAGACACTATCCCGTGGCCTCGAGATACTATCCCGTGGCCTCGAGACGGTATCCCGTGGCCTCGAGACACTATCCCGTGGCCTCGAGACACTATCCCGTGGCCTCCAGACACTATCCCGTGGCCTCCAGACACTATCCCGTGGCCTCGAGACACTATCCCGTGGCCTCCAGACACTATCCCGTGGCCTCCAGCCACTATCCCGTGGCCTCCAGACACTATCCCGTGGCCTCGAGATACTATCCCGTGGCCTCGAGATGGTATCCAGTGGCCTCGAGACACTATCCCGTGGCCTCCAGACACTATCCCGTGGCCTCCAGACACTATCCCGTGGCCTCCAGACACTATCCTGTGGCCTCGAGACACTATCCCGAGGCCTCCAGACACTATCCCGTGGCCTCCAGACACTATCCCGTGGCCTCCAGACACTATCCTGTGGCCTCGAGACACTATCCCGTGGCCTCCAGACACTATCCCGTGGCCTCCAGATACTATCCCGTGGCCTCCAGATGGTATCCCGTGGCCTCCAGATACTATCCCGTGACCTCCAGACACTATCCCGAGGCCTCCAGACACTATCCCGTGGCCTCCAGACACTATCCCGAGGCCTCCAGACACTATCCCGTGGCCTCGAGATACTATCCCGTGGCCTCGAGATGGTATCCCGTGGCTTCGAGATGGTATCCCGTGGCCTCCAGATACTATCCCGTGACCTCAAGATACTATCCCGAGGCCTCCAGACACTATCCCGTGGCCTCGAGACACTATCCCGTGGCCTCTAGACACTATCCCGTGGCCTCCAGACACTATCCCGTGGCCTCCAGACACTATCCTGTGGCCTCCAGACATTATCCCGTGGCCTCGAGATACTATCCCGTGGCCTCGAGATACTATCCCGTGACCTCGAGATACTATCCCGAGGCCTCCAGACACTATCCCGTGGCCTCGAGACACTATCCCGTGGCCTCCAGACACTATCCCGTGGCCTCGAGATGGTATCCCTTTGCCTCCAGATACTATCCCGTGACCTCAAGATACTATCCCGAGGCCTCCAGACACTATCCCGTGGCCTCCAGACACTATCCCGTGGCCTCCAGACACTATCCCGTGGCCTCCAGACACTATCCCGTGGCCTCCAGACATTATCCCGTGGCCTCGAGATACTATCCCGTGGCCTCGAGATACTATCCCGTGGCCTCGAGATACTATCCCGTGGCCTCGAGACACTATCCCGAGGCCTCCAGACACTATCCCGTGGCCTGCAGACACTATCCCGTGGCCTCCAGACATTATCCCGTGGCCTCGAGATACTATCCCGTGGCCTCGTGATACTATCCCGTGGCCTCCAGACAGTATCCCGTGGCCTCGAGACACTATCCCGTGGCCTCCAGACACTATCCCGTGGCCTCCACACACTATCCCCTGGCCTCCAGACACTATCCCGTGGCCTCGAGACACTATCCCGTGGCCTCGAGATACTATCCCGTGGCCTCGAGATACTATCCCGTGGCCTCTAGATACTATCCCGTGGCCTCAAGATAGTATCCCGTGGCCTCAAGATACCATCTCGTGACCTCAAGATACCATCCCGTGGCCTCAAGATACTATCCCGTGGCCTCAAGATACTATCCCGTGGCCTCAAGATAGTATCTTGTGGCCTCAAGATAGTATCTTAAGGATTTTATACACTCTTATGCACGCATGCACGCACACACACACACACACACACACACAAACACACACACACACACACAAAAACACACACACACACACACACACACACACACACACACACACACACACAAAAACACACACACACACAAACACACTGCACAGGTCAAATAGACCTATATTCAGTCTGTCCAATGGTTGATACAACACAGTATCCCACCGGTCACAATTGTGACCGATCATAAAACACACTTTTTCACACACTTTTCCATGAAAATTTAAAAAAATTATGATTGATTGTTTCAAAGGGATACTAATGACACATGATTTGGATATTTTTGTTTCTGAGAAAAATTCGGGATTAAATGGGTTAATAGCCTACAAGTCTGCTGTCTGAATGATGATCAAACATGTACTGATGAGTTTAATAAAGTTTATTGTACATCACACAAAAGATGAAGCGTCAGTTTTACTTCAGAAAATCACCGTAAGAGCTGAGTAAACACAGTAGCCTAAGTTATAAAATGTGCAAGTAGCCAGTAGAGTTGAGGGAGCATTCCTGTGGGCGGAGGTTAGTCAAGAAACGGTTCTAGTGACATCACTAAAGCAGGATGTAGAGGGGTGTAGTCCAATCGAGCCGTTTTTTGTAGTCAACTTCTGTTAAATAAAATATCTCGCTTGGCATTGAACTTTGAGCTTTATAATTTTACAGATATTATTTATGCTCTAACAGCAACATTACACACTAACTAAAGTTTGAAACATGGAATCGCATGCAACGGGACCTTTAACATTAGTTTTCTCTGAATACTGTAAATGTGTAGCCTGACTTTGTCCAAATAAAATACTTTTGATCAGAATAACTTTTAAGAAATCTTTTGGATTATATTGAAAATGCTGAAAATAGTATACTGTAGATATAAACTATAATACATAATGAGGAAATTTTTTTTCTTTAAACAAAGACATCAATAATCAGCTTATGAATCTCAACAATGGTGACATGCTTCATGCTGCAATGCATGCTGGGAGCCACAATAGTATAAAACTCATGGCTCCCAGGATGCATTGCGGCATGAAACATGTCACCATTGTTGAGATTCATATGCTGATTCTTGATGTCTGTGTCTCAGAAAATTGTTTTCCCCTATTATGTATTTAAAAAATTCAAAATGTCCAATCTGTGGCAAGAGAGTATTGTTTGTGAATATAATCTATTAACATCAAATGACCACTTTTGGACAGTGATGATATAAGCGCATCATTCTACTTTTTGTTGTTGAAAACTAGATCACCTGAACATCTTTGCATCTGGCATTCTTTGCAACAAATTACGTGTTTTGGTACAAGCTGTTACAAAAACCATAAACACTCAAAAAATAAGCTAGAGTCAAACTGCCCAACTAAAGGAAACACTCATCACGATAATGGTGATCATACATTTTCAATAAATCGTCAACATCTAAACCTCTGTTAATTCTCAATACGAACTTCTGTAGACGTCTGACAGAAATAAAGTCAGTCTGGGGTGCGTTTCCCGAAAGGATCGTTAGCCAACTATGGTCGCAAGTTCCCTCGTTACCAATAGAGTTCAGTGGACATTGCGATGAACTTGCGACCATAGTTGGCCAACGATGCTTTCGGGAAACGCACCCCTGGTTAGTAATAAGTGAAGCTGGTAATGCTGTTTGTGGAGTTGTTGAATCCTCTTGTTAAAACTTGTTAACAGCAGGTGTTCATCATTAATGCCCAATCATCACTTAATTAATCACTTAAGTATCTCATTAACTTTTACTCTGTTTCAGAGTTATTTTAACTCTCTGTAGAGAGGGAGCAAATGTTCTCTGAACAGAGTTAATTTTACTCTGGGGATTTTGCTGTGTGTAAGGTGCAGTATGTATCTGTATAGAGTATATTTCTGTATGCTGTGTGAAATTCAAGTGGACTACTGTAATATGAAGCATTATAGGAAGTATACAGTATACTGCTTATATACAGTAACAGTGCACTGTACATTGGTGGACATACCTGTTCTCTCTTCGAAACGTTTGAACTATTGAGGACACGGTTGATCTCCCAATATTCGGCTGCACCCTTCGACCCGCCTCAGCCATGGTAAGGCCATGATTGACAACATGGTCTACAATAGTGGCCCTTATGTCATCAGATATGCGCCTATGTCCTCTTCTGCCTCTTCCTCTGTTTTGCCTTCCACCACGCATCCTTGCTCCTCTTCTTCCTCCTCCTCTTGGCTGTTGATCCTGTTCGTTTCCTGGTCCATCCATTATTGGAAAATTGCAACTCTGTGTTGTGGTCTGTCTATATATGCTTCCCAATTGATTGTTCATGAGATGCACCTTTGAGCAATTTAGACAACTGGTTGATTGTTGGTTGAACTAACACTTTACATTCCTTGAGTGAGGGTCAATTTCACCTGCCCGAGTCATCAATTCAAGTTTTTGTACAAAAGGTCTAATAGAAATGTGTAAAACTATGCTTGACAGTTTATGACAAATAGTTAAACAATTTTGCATGTAATGGCTTATTCAAGGAACTAATGCCTAGATATTTTGAGGGGTAAGACTATTCAGCAGAGAACCATCTACTATATTTTGATCAACATGACATGAGCAATTGAAAATGTGGAAAAAAGCTGACACTTGTACATTATCAATTGCAATATGTACAAAAGCAATTGCAATTTGTTCAAAGGAATAAGAAATTGCTTTAATGATGTGCACAAGTGACTAGATGATTTGGAATTTGTACAAGTAGTAGGGCTGGGCGATTTAAATCGCGATATTGTTATGCGCATCTCGTCAGTAAAGCCGGTTCCTTGATTAGTAGTAAATCGCCATCACCTGCTTTCAGATGAAGCGGCATTTAGGGCTGAGGAAATAATTAAGTGATTAATTTAGTGATGATTGAGCATTATTGAAGACACCTGATGATAACAAGCAGAATCACTGAAGGAGCAAATCACAAATTGTAAGTTACCATTAAGGTGATGGGTGTTTGCTTTAGTTGGGCTCTAGACCATTATATGATTACTTTAATATTTACTGTTGTTTGTCTGCTGTTATTGATTTATAACAGTTAACTGAACAAAGTAAAATGTTATCTTATAGTGTTGTCTACATTTTGACATAATTATGCTGTGATCTGAAAAAGGAAACATTGAGATAGTTTGGCTTAACTTGTTAGCAGCAGTTTTGTGATTCTTCAGCCTATGATTATCAGTACTTTACTTATAATTCAAATTTAATAAACAATGTTCTGATCAAAAAGACATTCAGATAAATTAATTTAAAACACAGACATCAATAATCAGCCTGTGAATCTCAACAATGGTGACAATAATAAAGCATGTTGCAGTGGCTGCCACCAATCACAACTCATTAATGGCTCCCATCATGCATTGCGGTATGAATAAATTATGATCTGAATTGTCTATGTAATTTACTTTTCCTCATTGAATATTCTGCTCCTCACCATTGTTGAGATGCATAGACTGAATCTTGACATCTGTGTGTGCCTAAAAAAATGATTTTTTTTTTTAAAACATCTTTTAAGAAATCCTTTAAATTACATCAAAAAATTCTGGCCATTTATTCAGATTCACAGTTATGCTGTAACCAACAACATAAATCGAAGTCAGAAAGAAGGATTTTACAGAGTTCAGTGATCAAGGTCAAATGATGATTGTCATAATATAACCATCACCATCAGATCACTTTTTATTCTTTGTTCAACTGGCAGTTATAATTCAGATACTACAGCCAAACAAAATCTAAAGTACACATAAAAGGGTCAGAGCCCAACTAAAGCAACTACCCATCACAATAATGGTAACTTACAATTTGCGATTTTCTCCTTCAGTGATTCTGCTTGTTATCATCAGGTGTCTTCAATAATGCTCAATCATCACTAAATTAATCACTTAGTTATCTCATTAACTTAAACACTCTTGAGTGTGGACTCATACACTCCCAGGAGTGTTAATTTAACACTGGATGTTTCGCTGTGTACAAAGAGCCGTAGTTAACTGACAAGCTGAGCCATATCGCATTAAATATCGCTGGCGATACGTCCGCGATATTGATGTGATTTGGTTCAGCTTGTCAGTTAACTACGGTTCTTTGTAGTAAATGCCACTCCATCTGAAAGCAGGTGATGGTGATTTACTACTAATCAAGGAACCGGCTTTACTGATGAGATGCGCATAACAATATCGCGATTTAAATCGCCCAGCCCTAACAAGTAGTATTAAGAATTGCACTTTTGATCTAAGAAATGCACCAAAGCGACTGAGAAAAACTGTAAAGAGATTTTAAGATATATAAGATAATTTGAGAAGAGATTAAGATATCTTTATGATAAATAGATGTGTTTCCCACATTTTACATACACAGTGTAGGAAATATTTTAGCAATATATCTCAACAAGCTACACAAACAAATACTAGTCTTTAATTCTTTGTGTGCATCAGAAGGACACAAACTACAAGAAGAAGAAAAACAAGACATCCAAGTGATCTTTAAGTCAAAGTGTTGTAATCCATGTAGAGCAGAAATAACAAGAGGACATGTAGACTTCCTCCACAGGCTATGCATTTGTATAAAAGGTAATTATGACCTAACCGGTTTGTGCAGTCTGATCCTGTTTGAAAAGTAATGTGATGACAGATTTTAAAAAAAGGTTTCACTTACGTTGTCAGTTGTGTTCTAGCAAGCAAAACACATGATTGCACTTCTCAACATTGCATTTTGGTTGAATTACATTATATTGCAGCATTTTTTAATCATTCTTGGCATTAATGCATTCTAAACAAAAATGGTGCTAAATTGCTCTAAAAGTGGTTCATTGGCTTGTAATCATAGGGGAAGCACTTCAAGTGCTGTTTAGCACCATTTAGCATCATCACTTAATTAATCACTTAATTATCTAAATTCAACTCTGCTTCAGTGTTCATTTTAACACCCTGTAGTGTGGACACATATGTACACTGAGGAGTGTTAATTTAACACTGGGGAGTTTGTGATTTACAGCATCTTTGTCAAATGGTGCTGCGTAGAACCATAAGAGTTTAATGAGGGACATATTTCCATACTTCCTTATGGGGGGCCTTGGGGGTAAAAAGGTTGAGAACCGCATTACTAAAAAACAAAATCCTAATTTTAACGAAAATAACTGAATTGTTTTCAGGTTGTTTTATTTTATTTTAAATTACAGTTACCACCCCCAAACAATTAACAATAATTTTACTGTTTATAAGCGAGACATGATTATGAAACTTAAAAGGTGGAATTCAGAAAGAAGTGCATTGTGTCCTTTATGCACAGTATAAATAATAATAAAAAAAAAAAAAAAAAATCATTAAGAACTTTACTGGCTCATAATTTTTATTAGAGTGTTTGAAAAAGGAATGACTGCCGAAATGTATTTGCACCGTACTGAATAAATTATTTTGTGTGCTTGAATGTACCCTGTATTTGGCCCCTGAACGTATCATGTGGCCCCTTAATGGCCCCTGTTACAGAAAAATCATAGAACCGCCACTGAATACACTGTAAAAAAAAAAATCCTAATTTTAAGGAAAATAACTGAATTGTTTTCAGGTTGTTTTATTTTATTTTAAATTACAGTCAAAACTATCTCTAAATAACTCGGCTGTTTTAAGTATTATGACATTATTGATATATTACAGTTATTCACATTTTTTTATACACACTGTTAACCCTTGCTGTAAAAAAAGGCCAAATTCTGACAATATCATACCATTTTCCATTAAAACAGTAATATACCGTAGAAAACAAAACTAGCCTACAGGAATATACTGTGAATTAACAGTGCTCAAAATCGACCCTCAGAGGCTGTTTTCCCAATCACACCCTATACCCTCATTCACTATTCCCAACATTAGTTCACTAATAAAGTCCCCTTGACAGAGTGAATGAAAAGAAGTGAGTGAATTGAGACACTGATGAACACCTGATAAGCAGAATCACTGAAGGACAGAGAAACAAGAACAGAAAAAAGAGAAACACAAAAACTACAACTGACTTCCAGCAACACTGAGTGTGAAACTAGTTTACGATTATTTCTTTCATACATGTACAAAAGTTATTGTTGAGAATTAACAGATATTTAGTTGTTTATGTTTTATTGAAAATAATAAAGTTTGTTGTCACCATGATGGAGATCAGTATTTGCTTTAGTTCTCTTGACCCTAAATAACAATAACTGTGTATTTATAAAACACAAACAGACATCATCAATCAACACATGAATCTCAACAATGTTGACAATCAAGTTTCATATCACGATGCATGCTGGGTTACAGGATAGTTTAAAACTCCCAGCATGCACTGCTGCATGAATAAATAAATGTTGCCACCATTGTTGAGAGACATATGCAGTTTTTTGATATCTCTGTGTTTCTACAAAACAGTGTTGCTTTGTTTCTTTGGTTGTTCATGGTGTTTTAAAAAAAAAAATCATAATTGTAACTCATTACTGTAGTCAACACTGTTTCCAGTAGTTTACTGTAAAATGTATTTTTGGGTCACCATTGTGCAGAAGAGTAGAGCCTGTGCTTCAGTCCAGGACAAGATCTACAAACATTGATGATTTGCTGCATGTTGCTTTATTTAACGGGCGGTGACTGTGTAGTTGCTGATCCAGTGGAAATCTTTTTATGTACAGTAGTTAATTAGTGTCCTCAAATAAAATAACTTCACAGTAATACTTTTCTCACATTATTAATGCATTATAAATTTTAGTTAATACATTTAAATGACAGTTGGCTAATTTAAGGCAGTCGGTTTCTGCAAGTGTAATTAGTTAAAGCTATAGCGGAGGATTTTTTACTTCCGGGTGAATCACCTATACTATTGGTCCTCCTAATTGTCAATCATTCTGGTGAATCAATCAAACTTTTCAAAAAGTGGAGAGGGCGGGTCTTATCTAAAATTCGGAAAGATCCTCTGCTATACCTTTAACTCGAGTTTTAGTGCATTTTACAGTAACATACTGTAGATTACAGTAAAGAACTGTACAATTAGCAGTAAATTACTGGCAAAAGTGTTGCCAGTATTTTACTGTAAAGAAAACCTGGTCAGGTCTAACAGTGCACTGCACAAGAGCAGAGGTGTCAAGTAACGAAGAACAAATACTTTGTTACCTTACTTAAGTAGAAATTTGGTGTATCTATACTTTACTGGAGTAATTATTTTTCAGACGACTTTTTACTTCTACTCCTTACATTTTGACGCAATTATCTGTACTTTCTACTCCTTACATTTTAAAAATAGCCTCGTTACTCCTATTTAATTTCGGCTTGTTTTCATTCCGGCTTGTCGTTAAAAAAAAAGAAAAAAAAATTGGCCAATTATACAAACGGTTTAGATCTGAGTCCCGCCTCCTGAACACACATCGCTAAACTGATTGGCGTTGTGGTGTCTTTCTAAATTGTGAGAGGCTGTAGTCACATTTGGTTGTGCGCAGCGGCAAAAGTCCTCCGAAGGAAACCTAGATGCGGTAAGCGAGGGAGAAATCGGGGCAAATCGCGTCAAATATTGATTCAGAGAGAGAGAGAGAGAGAGAGAGAGAGAGAGAGAGAGAGAATTATTTTTCCTTACATTACTTTTACTTTTATACTTTAAGTAGTTTTGAAACAAGTACTTTTAGACTTTTACTTGAGTAAAAAGCTTGAGTTGATACTTCAACTTCTACAGAAGTCTTTTTAAACCCTAGTATCTATACTTCTACCTGAGTAATGAATGTGAATACTTTTGACACCTCTGCACAAGAGGCATGATCAACGGGTGTAGCTCAAATGACTCTGTACACAATTGGATACTCCTTCAACCAATCAGACCAATGATCTGGGTGACGTACTTTGCAGCGAAAACTCCAGGCAGAAAACGTGTCAACAAACATGTTGGTTTGTAGCATTGATCAGCGGTTTGCAGGAGCAGCAATTGCATTGAGCAATTTTTGCTGTTTGTGCAAAAAAAACATGAAAGTGAGTGGTATTTACACCCACTCAAGCGATTTGTTTGCTAAACTAAAGAAGCCATTGAGCATCGTCGAGAGGTTAAAAGGAATTGGACTATATTAAACCCGCCAATAGCGTGCCATGTGGATAAGCCAGTTTGTGATTGGTTTCCACAAATTTGTAATGGAAGCAGCAGAGATAAATGAACAGGTTTCCAGCCTGAGCAGCAGGGCGAAATCAAATCGCTGGCAGATCAGGCTGGGTTTGACATTGCGTTAAAGAGGTGTGTGAACTCTCAAGTACGATGTCAGGCACTGTAATTTGCTATGGCCCCCTTCCTGTTCGCAAAATAATATAGAATTCATTTGGGGCAGACCTGACCTGTTGAAAAGAGATGGTATTCATCCCTCCTGGGATGGTGCTGCTCTTCTCTCTAGTAATGTGGCACATAGTCCAAGAGCTCAAACATGACAATCTGGGGCTCAGGTCAGGAAGCAGACAGACTGGCTAAACCGACCGTCTGCTAGCTGTCTCACGTCACTGAGGTCAGATAAGGGTTGGAGCTTAACAAAGGGTCCATTGATCAATAATAGTCAATAATATGTAAACACACAAGACATGAATAAAATGCAGCTGTATCTCATAAGTGAAGCAAAACTTCCTCAGAAGTTCTTGATAAGAACAAACCGGTCGAAACATGTTGAACGCCTTATCAGCTGTTGTTATGCTCTGATAAGGACATCTTCTAGAATGATTCAAATAGTTTTAAGTCATGATTCTGACACTCTGCCAGAAAACATATTGATACAAAACAGTGTTAATTTCGTTAACGAAAACTATGACTAAAAAACTATGACGTCATTAAACGATAACTGTGACTATATCAACACATGCAATATCGTTGACGAAAAAAGAAGAGACTGAAATGTGTTTAAACATTTTTTTAAACTTGACCAAAACCACTTGTTTGTGTCAAATAAAGGAGACGACAACACACTGACTGTTTTTACGAACGTTCAGGCTTACGGTTGCCAGATTTGTAATAATTAACCCCCTGTGCGACTAAATCTGCGATCAAAATGCAGAATGATATCCAGCAGTGTTTTTAATGTTGATCATATTTTACGAGCCAAAATGCAATGTTTCCTGAATATCCACACAATTTCAAATGTGACTTTGATTTTATACAACAGTTCAACAAACAGAAGGGTATAGCCTAACATTAAGTGATGTAGCCTACTACATTTAAAACAGTATTGTCAGTAGGCTTATTGCTCTATTTTACAACGTAAGCCATAGCAGAACTGCAGCACACAGCGGTGATTCGTGAACAAATCTGTGGCTTTGAAAGAATCGTGAGATTCAATGACCCATTCATAAATATAGCAACTTGCTTCGTTACTGAATGAATGACTCCATGACTCACTCATAAAGACAGTGACTTACCGATTTTAATTTAATATTTAAAGGTATCACTTAGTTTTTACCATCATTGCATATTTATAAGTTGACAAAAAATGCAATGACTTTTTGTCAACTAAAACTAGGCTAAAACTATGAAAGACAAAATGACTAAAATGTGACTTAGACCAATAAGCATTTTCGTCTGAAGATGAAGACTAAGACTAAATCAAAAATGGCTGCCAAAATTAACACTGATACAAAACAAAATGATGCTTCTGAAACAAACCATGGACTCATGTTTCACATACAGTACATAGCTTTTATTTGTGTGAGCGCAGTGGATTGGCTGCCGGTGCTCAGTGCTCTCCTGTAGGGCCGTACATATGCAAATCACTGTCTGACTGCACAAGATAAAGACAGGTGAAGATCTGAGAATGTTTCCAAACTGTTTCCAACTAATCAACTAGCCGGTCAAGCAATGGATTCTACCAGCAACCAAGACTCTTGTGAGAAGTGCAAGAAGAAAAACTGTGAATGTCAGAAATCAGACTCTAAGTGCTGTAGTGCTGAGGCCTGGAAACGTGTGGAAGAATGCTGCTGTGGTTGTATGAACTCTTGCTGTACGTGTATGCTGGATTCTAAGAGATGGGAAGAATGCTGCAGTTGTTTTTGTGGTATCATCCAGTGCTTCTGTTCTGCTTAATAACTGTACTCCGCAGTGAGTGTTTGCAGGACATTGCTTAGGTGAGTAATGTTTGCTTACATGTGGTCTAGTCACAATCTACTGAAACTTGTTATACTAACACTTACTACTGTCCATCTAAATGGAGAAGAGTAAAAAACGAATAGAAGAACAATAATATTAAAAAAGTGCTTATTGTAATTTTATTGTTTCGGTAAATATATATAAACATCCTTAGAACTCACTGACATTCCTATAAGAAGGTTTGACTTAAAATATATTTTATTTTGTTTCGTCACAAATTCATTTTATAAATTTTGTTTTTCACCCCATTGGCATAAACATTATATTACATTTCTGATCTAAATGAGAAAAAAATGCTGATCACGTAAATCAATCATTTTAATTCAGATTTTTTTTTTTTTACTTTAAATATTAAAGTGAGTATAAGGATGTTTAGATTTTTTTTTTAGACAACAATTTTTAATGTCAATGATGTATATATATTTTTGTCCCATGCTTAATGTGTCCAGAGTAAATTGATCTGTGGAGACGCTGTCACTCAGGACCCAGGATGTGTTTCAGCTCCAGTGAAGAACATGATCAACACAAGCACAACAGCACTGCAAACCACAATCAACATCAGCATCTTTATCATCAGCATCTTTATCATCATCGTTAGCCTCATTATGGGTGTTAAATCTGTACATACAAATACAGTTTCAGCCAAAAGATCCAAAGACACTACATAACAAATCAATTAAAATATGAAAATCTCTAACAATAATGTCTGATTATAACTCTAGAGTGTGCGTGTAAGAGAAAGAATATCTGGAAATGCTTTGAGATAAAATGATAACCATCTGTTTGCGGTATTTCCAAAATACAATAGTTTGAACTGACATGGAAACATTTCTGAAAACAATCTTGAGCCGCAGTGAGAAATGAAAGCTTTAGCATAAGTTCTGCCGGGAAGACTCAATTGTTACGTCACTTTACCTTCTCATCTATCCAATCACATTCCAATACTCGTGGTATAAAAGATTGGTACTTGCACACGTTTGAGTTCGCAAATGCTGACGCTTCCATTCACCTCCATCCTCCCCACCACCACCAGGATGGTCCCTTCCCATACCTCACAGGGGGTCGGCTGCACCTCTGCCTTCGTCTTCAGGCAGGATAGGCAGAGTCCGGACCCTCAGATTGCGAGCTACGGACGGGGCCTACGCCAAAGAACTTTATTGCTTGCTGAGCTGTTAATAAATGTATAATTGTGACAATATTTATTCTCCCGAGTCTTTCTGGTAGAAATAAATGTCTTCTACTTTCTCTCCTTTGGGTGGATGTTCATTTAACAAACATAGTATGCACTGTTAACCCTTGCTGTAAAAAAAAGGCCAAATTCTGACAATATCATACCATTTTCCATTAAAACAGTAATATACCGTAGAAAACAAAAATAGCCTACAGGAATATACTGTGAATTAACATTGCTCAAAATCGACACTCAGAGGCTGTTTTCCCAGTCACACCCTATACCCTCATTCACTATTCCCTATATTAGTTCACTAATATAGTCCCCTTGACAGAGTGAATGAAAAGAAGTGAGTGAATTGAGAAACTGATGAACACCTGATAAGCAGAATCACTGAAGGACAGAGAAACAAGAACAGAATAAAGAGAAACACAAGAAACTACAACTGACTTCCAGCAACACTGAGTGTGAAACCAGTTTACAAACCAGTTTAACATTAATTCTTTCATACATGTACAAAAGTTCTTGTTGAGAATTAACAGAGATTTAGTTAATAATAAAGTTTGTTGTCACCATGATGGAGATCAGTATTTGCTTTAGTTGGTCACTTGTCCCTTGACTTCTTACCGTTCATCTCTCTCTGGCTGCTGTAACAGTGAGTTTATAAAACACATTTGTTATGGCAAGAAAGAGCCAAGAGGAAGATTATCAGGTGTTTTTGGCTTAAGTGATGATGTCACAATCATCCTGGACATGTCTGATTCATCTGATCCTTTCTGTATTTATTCTTTGAATTTATGGGTATTTCATATTTAGCATATATCTGTAAATCTACAACATGAAATCAATACTTCTGTAATAAGGAATATTGTAATCATATAGTGCATTAAAACATTTTGAGTTCCTGCTTGACTCAGACACACACAGACATCAACAATCAGCACATGAATCTCAACAATGGTGACAATGAAAAGTTTAATGTCGCAGTGCATGCTGGGTTCCAGGATAATATAAAACTCCCAGCATGCATTGCTGCATGAAAAAAAAAAATTATATATATATATATATATATTGCCACCACTGTTGAGATGAATGTGCTAAATTGTGATATCTCTGTTTCTTTAAGACAGCGTAGCTCTGTTTTTTTTTTTTTTTTTCGGTTTATGCATGATGTGTTAAAAATTGAGTCATTGTAATTTATTGCTGTGGTTTCACAGTGGTGGTAATGTAACACTTTTGATTGAGGATTAAACTCTGAACGAATGAGAATGAATTTCCTTAGTGAATGAACAGGCAATATGATGATTTTGTCATCATAACCGCAATCATTCATAAACTGTGTGTGTACACAAGTGTGACTTGCAACAACACAGCTCAAGCAGCAAAAGAAAAACTAATGTTTTAGCATCAGCATCCCAACTAAAGCAAGCACTGATCTCTATAATGGTAACTTCAAACCAAACATTTTCAATTAAACATCTCAATAACAACTTCTGTTGCCAGTAGTTTACTGTAAAATCTAGTTTTTTGGGTCACCATTGTGCAGAAGAGTAGAGCCTGTGCTTCAGTCCAGGAGAAGATCTACACACATTGATGATTTGCTGCATGTTGCTTTATTTAAAAAGCAGTGCCTGTGTAGTTGCTGGTCCAGTGGAAATCTCTTTATTTACAGAAGTTTTGTTGTGGTTTCAAATGAAATAAATGCACAGTAATACTTTGCTCATGTTAGTAATGCTTTATACATTTTAGTAAATACATTTAAATGACAGTTGGTCAATTTAAGGCAGTCGGTTTCTGTAAGTGAAATTAGTTAACTCGAGTTTTAGTGCACTTTTACAGTAACATACTGTAGATTACAGTAAAGAACTGCACAATTAACAGTAAATTACTGGCAACAGTGTTGCCAGTATTTTACTGTAAAAAAACCCGGTAAGGTCTAACAGTGTGTTTAATGGTTTTGTTTAGTTTGATTATGTAAGAATACGAATGTCTGCTAAACTGATGAGCAGTAATTAACAACTAATTTGTGAATTACTAATTTTAAAGTAATACAATTTAAAATATAACAAATATAAAACAAAATTTCCGCTCTCCAGGACAACAGTGACATTAAGAGACACATATAGTTTATTATATAGGTGGTGGTCAAATGCTGGACAGATGCTGGTCAACTTCTGTAAACATCTATTTGGTGTTGGTTTATATAATTTTGCATTGTAGTCTAAGTATCTTTTATTAAACAGTTCGGGCGCGGCCAGTTTAGTTGTAAAGCGCGTTTAACGCGCGGGTGATTTTTAGTTTCACTTTCTCTGGCAGCGCAATCTCAAACATAGCCTAAATATCTCGCCCTTGTGGAGGATAAAATTCGCTCTTCAGACCAATTTACATCAAGTAGAAAACACGAAGATATCACAAAGAGATCGATGGTCTCTCTCCTGCTCGTGTCCCACATCCCTCTCAAAGCGCAGAGTGGTAGGCTATATCACGTGTCTTTGTGTGGAAATATTAACGAGTTTTTATTTTTTAATTCTTTTAAATAACCCCCCAGCCACCGCCGGTAGTTGGTCCATTACCACCGGGGTGGTAAAAAAAAAACTGCCACCGTCACAGCCCTAAATATAGGCTACTAAATATAAGATAACCTTGTTTGAAATTCTATATTGACTGGGTTAAATAGAATTGCATTAGAAAAGAGACTAAAATACAATTTTCATTGACTAAAACTAGACTAAAATGTCATCAGTTTTCGTCGACTAAAACTTGACTAGACTAAAAAGAGTATGAACGTGACTAAATCTAATAAAACCTAAAACGACAGCTTGACACAAAGACTAGACTAAAACTAAAATTAAAACAGGCCGCCAAAAACAACACTACACCATTGTTAAGATTCATATTCTGATTATTGACGTTTGTGGGTGTCTTTATATAAATAAAATCAGAACATTTTAAAATAAAGACATTTTATTTTATTCAGGTCATATTTGCTGTTGAATGGAAGCAAAAATGAGTCAAGTAATTGTCTCTGTAATTTTAATCCTAGAGGTAGGCCTACAATACAATACGGTCTGTACACAACTTCAAGGGAAAATGCAAAAATAATAACAGCGTCAAGAAACTAAATCTTGTCAGAAAAAAAAGTGCTTAATGATATTTTGCCTGGTAAGAGTTCCTTCTTTAATGGCTATACTAATTTTTCCACAGTGATCATATGTTTCCTCTTGCACCCACCCCTTAAAATACGGAATGGTCCCGTATTTAGGAGTAAGATGATGCGTCCCGTATCAAATCAATAAGGGACGGGATTTGTCCTGTATTTTTCATTAGGCCCACACATAGTTGAATAAAAACATAAGGATTTTTCAGTATGGATAATACTAATATAAAAATATATAAAATATAAAATATAAAAATATAAAAATAATCAGTTTCACAATAAGTAGTAGAGAAGCTCATTGCATGATTGCATTTTAGCGTCTTTGTTTCTATAGTTTTATGTACGTACATCATGCCATGCATAAAAAAATAAAAATAAAAAAAATCTTATGTTCTGTAAAAATAAAATCTAATCTTATTATCATGATCTTAAATGTAAGACTTTCGACTTGAAAAAGAAAGACAAAAACAAACTAAATATTATGTTCAAATAATGGTGTGATCAGTTTTATCTGTTCTTACATTACGGACACGGCCTTTGCTGTGTTTTTCGTAACAGAAAAGGTCTCCGCTTGCACTCGAGAATATATATTATATTGTATTGTATTATATTATATATTATATTGGATATATTTTCTCTTTTTTGTCTCTTTTTTTCTCGTTGGCACATGGCACATCTATCTATAAACCCACATCTGCAATATTCATCAGACGACAAAAACCCTTTGTGAATGCTTTGTGAAAGTCTTTTACAGAAAGTGTCCGAGTGCCTTGTGTTCAGGAGTTTGTAGGCACTTTACATCTGTGACTCTGCTGTGCTGCCGTCGCTCCGCAGAGGTTTCTGTGAAAGACAAAGGAAGAATGAAGAAGCTGAAGCCACAAACACAGCATTAAAACACTCAAACACACTCACTAGCGTACTGTACCTGACTGCTGTTGGACTGGCTGACACGGTATTCTGCTTTCTTCTTATGTGGACACATTCGGCCAAACAGATTGTAATACTCCGTCCTGACCTGAAGGGGGCGACACAACAGCTAAAGTAAATGATGTTTGACTAAATAATAAATTACAGTTTCTGGCCAACACCAAGTTGCTTGCATTCAGAATAGTGGTCGACCGATATGGATTTTACGATGAAATAAACACTGTAACTAGCAGTTCACCCAGTAATGTGATAAGTGATGTGCACACTGGGAATCATATCATACTTTCCATAAATAAAGAGCAAGTAACGCTAATTTTAAAGTGCATAGAGAATATGACATGAATATGATGTAGTGGCCATTTGGTAATAGCTCAGCATAGTTTTAAATCAAGGATTTAAAGATTACGCTTAAAACTGCGCTCAGACGCTGGTGTTCTTAGCGCTGTCAAAATAAAAGTACCATCGATGTCAAAATAAAAGCTGCTTCCGACACTTGTCAGTCAATCAGAAAAACATTGGTCAATGTCAATCACTTAAAAATGCCAAATATCGGCCCTTGGAGATATATCGGTCAACCACTACTTCAGAACCCTTGGTATATATGGCATGAATTGCATTTTGTGATCCGTTTGCATCCTTTTTTGGGGGTGAACTGTCACTTCAAATCACTGAAATCCTGCGAGATACAAAACAAACCACTGTTACCAAACCTTCAGTGAGTTGAAGCCAATTCATCATGTGTTTTCTGCTGTCATGGTGTGTGTAAGAACCTGTTTGGACAGCAGGCAGTGCATGATGAAGATGAGCGCCCCCTGGAGGCTGTTGAGGATGGTGAAGAGGTACAACATGACTTCAGTCCCGTTCTCCTGGAAGAGGAAGAAGCCAAAGACCCACGTCCCGCCCAGAACACACACCTGAGCCACTGCGGTCACTGTAAAACTCCTACAGAGAAACACACACCCAATATAATTCATCAGAACCTCTGAGATAAAACTAAATTAAAGACGGACACAAAAACTATAATAGTATATGAATGATAGTGAAATAACACACACACACACACACACACACACACACACACACACACACACACGCACACACCTGATCTGTTTGAGTTTGGAGAGGTCTGGATTGAGACTGGAGAATTTCTTTGCCAGTTTCCACACAGTGATGATGAAGAAGACACAGTTGAGGATGACGATGATGCAGACGGGCGCGAAAAAACTCAAGATGAAATAACGATCAAGAGAGAGCCAACAGCTGGAATGATAAATCAGTCACATGGTTACACACACACACACACACACACACACACACACACACACACAAAATACTAATTCATCGCTCTTCCCCATTTGTATTCCGTTTGAAAATGAATCATAGATTCGTGAATGATCTGATGTGTTGATGTTTGACCATGAAGTAGCTGAAGGAGAATTCTTCTGAACTATTGGAGATCAGGTGGTTGTTGATACCAAATATTAAAGGGTAACTCTCGCCAAAATGCAACCTAGGCTCTTTTTGTTAATCTACTCGAGGCAAACTTTCGTTTGAAAGCATAATTAGAATGGCACTTTTAAGTTTGACTGTATTTTTGTTTAGGGCACTTTTATGATGGCATCAAAAATCACTATTTTTAAAACACTAAGGCCCTGTCCCAAATGGTGCACTTCATGTGGACTTTAGGTCTTGTGAACTTAAACTGCGTGTGCTCGCTGAGTCTACGAGTCTGTAGGCCGTCCCATTCAGCATTTTACCGCTCTGAAGTGTGCTCAGCAGCGCCCCCTTTGTACCCTTGAAGCAGTCTTCCACAAAGCCCACATAGAAGCAGGCTCCACACACTTTAACTACCCAGGAATCCTTGCGAAAGTTCAATGACAACGGATGGGAGGAGATTTTGCTCACGGACAATTGTTGACATGGCTGAGAAGAAAATATTATGGTTTTTATGACCTAAATGTACATTTTACCAGTTGTTACCTACAGTTTATACAAACATTATGGTCATCGACCAGTGGTTGATGTCTCAAACATAATAATAGTGCGTTGAATAATATGATCACATTATGATTCATTAAATAAACTCAAAATTCACATTTTGATTCATAGGGTCTTTAACTATATTAAATTAAATTACATAGTGCATGTGTATAATTATTATTCAATATTCTGATCATGTAACATATTTTACCAATTCCAAACCACATCAATTGACTGTATTGTTGTCTAATAACTGAATAACTAGACATGAGCAATAAACATTTTTTTTTTAAATCGTCTTGTTCCTGTCAGTCTCTTTTTATTGTTAAATGTTTCTTGAGGATCTGTGCTGTGTGGGGGTTTACATGTGAATTTTCAGTTAAAAAGAAAAATTGTAAACGTTTTATGCAATTTATTATGGACTAATAAACATAGTAAGAATTTTGTTAAGAGTATTAAAACTAATGTAGTTTGGAATAGGTAAAATGTGCCAGGAAAAAAAAAAAGATCAGAATATCGACTTTCGAAAATATCATCTAATAATTATGCATGTGCACTGTAAAAAATGATTTTATGTCAAAGTAAATAAAACAGGAAAAATCATGTATCTTTTGCTAAGAATCATTTTGTAAAAATGAAAACTTTAGTATATTAAGTAAATCCTAATTATATACTAATTGTTTACTTCACTGAAAAAAATGTGGAGTGACATTTACTTAAAAAAAGCTAGGCAACTTTTTCCACACAGAAAGTGCTTGTAATCTTTACTCGGGCTATTTCAATTAGTAATTAATTGTAAAAGTAATTAAATTGAACAAATTATAATTGAGTAATAATTAATCAAATTAATTCCTTAAAAGTTAACCATTTAAAATGAGTAAAATTTACAAAATATCTTTTATTGCCAACATTGAAGACACCTGATGTTAACAAGCAGAATCACTGAAGGAGAAAACTATAATTAAAGTCACCATTGTGGAGATCAGTGTGTGTTTTAGTTGGGCTCTTGACCCTTAAATTATTAACTTTAAGTTTCGTTTGGCTGCTGTACATGAGTTATAACAGCCAGATGAACAAAGAGAAAAGGTGATCTGATGGTGTTGGTTATGTTTTAACATAATCATTATTTCACAATCATTAGACCTGAATCACTGAACTCATATAGAGTCCAATTTTTGAGTTAGGTTAACTTTATTAATTATAGCAGCATAATATTTTTAGCCTGTTCAATACAATCCAAATGATCAAATCAATAAAAAAAAAAAAATTATATATATATATACATACACTTTTTTTTTTTAGGCACACACACACACATCAAGATTTTGCATATGAATCTCAGCAATGGTGACAAACAGATCACCTCTGATCATAAGCTCATTATTTATTCATGCAGCAATGCATGATGGGAGCCATGAATGAGTTTTGATTGGTGGCACCCAGAATGCACTGCAACATGCTTTATAAATGTCACCATTGTTGAGATTCACAGGCTGATTATTGATGTCTGTGTGTCTCTTTTTTGTATGAGAGAAACTTTTTGGAAATTAGTTTTGTTTACATTGTAAAAGTTACAAATATTCTGCCGTAGAAGGACAGTGCTGCTATAATTAATATAGTTAATCTAACTAAATTGGACTCTATATGAGTTCAGTGATTCAGGTCTAATGATTGTGAAATAATGATTATGTTAAAACATAACCAACACCATCAGATCACCTTTTCTCTTTGTTCATCTGGCTGTTATAACTCATGTACAGCAGCCAAACAAAACTTAAAGTTAATAATTTAAGGGTCAAGAGCCCAACTAAAACACACACTGATCTCCACAATGGTGACTTTAATTATGGTTTTCTCCTTCAGTGATTCTGCTTGTTAACACCAGGTGTCTTCAATGTTGGCAATAAAAGATATTTTGTAAATTTTACTCATTTTAAATGGTTAACTTTTAAGGAATTAATTTTATTAATTATTACTCAATTATAATTTGTTCAATTTAATTACTTTTACAATTAATTACTAATTGAAATAGCCCAAGTAAAGATTACAAGCACTTTCTGTGTGGAAAAAGTTGCCTAGCTTTTTTTAAGTAAATGTCACTCCACATTTTTTTCAGTGTGCATTCAGACATAAGTATACAGCTGAACAGCACCGGTTGCAGAAACTCACTGTCTTTGGGTGCCGTAACCCTTTGGGAAGGCGATGGCAGAGATAATGACAATGACGAGAGGGACTCCGTATCCCACCGCACACATGTAGAGATGTTTTACTGTGGTGTGAAACACCAGCACAACCATCCGGTAGAGCTGAACCCCCTCCAGCAGCATCCAGCAGAACGCAGACAAGAAGAAGAAATGAAGCATCCCCGCCACAATCGCACACCCAACCTGAGAGAGAAACAGACATGTCAGATCAGCTCCTGTTTGATTACTATAACATTTTACATTTTGTGTTAAATAAGCCAGTGTTATTAGCCATTAACTAACACCAGTGTCTGAAGTGGCGTGCGAAGACCTCCGCATGGGCAGGGGCCAAATTAGTTAAGGGCAAGGGGGGGAGGAGGATAGGGGTTCTGTAGAAATTGCGTTAGTACTTTACATACTGTATGTGACCTGAGATGTTCCCTTTCAGATGGGAACTTTGACACTGTGCCATGGTGTTGACACTATGGGAATGATAATACCCACACCACCATGCTAGGCTGTTACGACATGGATCATCCCTGAAGAACCTGAGATTCTGGGGCCGTATTACAGAAACGTTCTTTCTTAAGTCTTAAAGGAGAACTCCGGTCAATTTTAACATTGAGCTAATTTTTTTGTAAATGTGGAGTGCTGTCAATACAGAGAACAACGACAAAAATCGGTGTTGCCTACACCGTGTTATCCTCTTTTTAAAATTTGCACCCTGTTGACTTCAATGGGGCAAGTTTTAAACCTGCTTTTAGCCTCTTAACATCCTTGATGTGTCATTACAAGTGCACAGGTCATGTGAGTGATTCCTTCGGAGTGAACGCGAGTCAATCTGACTGCAGTAGATGTGAAAGATATGGATAAAAATTATGTTTATTCAGCCAGCGCAAATACCTGTATTTACATCCTGTTTTCGGTCGAAGTCCATAGTAGTCGATTGTCGAGTTCACGCGCATTGGTTTAATACCTATGATCATGCGCGTGAACTCGACAATCGATTACTATGGACTTCGACCGAAAACAGGATGTAAATACAGGTATTTGCCTTCATTGTTAAGATAGAGTCTACACGTGCAGGAGACAAACATGACTCCATCATTGTAGAGTCCCAAACAACTCATAGAAAAAGGGTTCTCTGAGAGGGCGATTGGAAAAAACTTCTTTAGGTTCAACCTGAGCCCCAAACACTTCATATGAGCACGCACAACATCTCAATGTCATGCTGCTAGCTATTTCAACTGGGATAAAATCAACCATACATCTATATAATTGAGCACACGAATTCCCTGGAGTTCCAGAAGAGCCAGAACAGGATCAGTGCACTAGGTTGTCAAGGCTAGGCTGAAAGGAAGCACTCGATACTGGGAAGCTTCACCCCAGAAAATAAACATGAGAAATGTATTGTGTTCTGGCCAAATCTCATCTGGAAATAAGTGTTCTTTAGGTCTATTGTCACAAACCAATCCTTGGATTGAATTTGAGACAATTTGAGTTTGAGCGTTAGCATCTTGAATCTGTATGTCCTCAGAGTACAATTAAGGTCATGTGGATCCAAAACTAGATGCAGCCCCCAGTCTTTTTTGGGCACAATAAAGTACCAGCTAAGAAACCTGCCTCTCTCACATGAAGATGTACAACTTCTGTGGAGCCTTTCGCCAAGAGAGGATGCAGTTTTTGATTTAGGAACCTTGATTGATCTTGATTCACTGCTGTTAACACCCCATTGAAATGAGGCGAACGAGAGGCAAACTGAATTGTGTAACCTTTTTCCAAAATATTCAGAACCCTCTGAGAAACACTGGGCAGAAGCTGCCATACTGCCACAACGTTTGACAGAGAGATCACTTAAATAGAGTCTACCTGTTCAGGACCCTGAAACAAAGAACTGGCAAGGAAACATCGAACAAGCCCTAGAAAGAGATTGTCCATGAGCAAGGGTGGGTCTACCGTTTGGTGTCTCTGCTCCTCGGGTCACCAATGGTGGCAAAGCAGGCAGAAGCACCCTCTGAGGGCATAGTGGGAGGCCTGGTACACCATGTTGTGGTATGTCCAGACCCTCCACAAGAAGGTACCTAATATTAGGTCATCTAAACTGAGTCCAAACAAATGTTCCTAGTGTCCTGCCACTGCACTGCAGTGAATTACAGTTGTAAAGTAATATGGAATATGGAGAAAAGGGACATCCGGTTATAAGCATTTTAAAAGGAAAGAAAAGTTCTGACATGAGGCCTATTTGAGCAACAGACAGGGTAATATTTATTATTTTCAAATAATTAATTCACGACCAACACTTGTTTTCTCATTCGAACACACCTGATTGTGAGTGCTGGAGATCCCGCAGAGGAAGACGAGGTCTGCGATGAAGAGGCACACGCTCAGATGAAGATGAATGCTGTTTCGGGTCCCTTGGATGGAGCGGCAGAACCGGAACGTCAGGATACAGAGAAATAAACAGAGCAGAGACAGAACTAAACCCACACGCGTGATCAACACCAGCTCAAACGTGTCCTGGAGGAAAGGAAGAGCAAACGGACGTGTTAATATCATCAAAATTTAGTCTCAAAACTGAAATATGTCATACATGTACCTGGACAGGGTAGAGGGCCATGAGCAGAGCGAAACTACTGAGATGAGAGTAGGAACACATTGTATGAGTGTCATTAGACCACATCTTCTCACAGCCCTTCCCAGACCACGCCCCCACTTTCTCATTCCAGAACACACAGGAATAAGCCACACCCTCAGACTCCGCCCTCTCCTGAAGAAGGGAGAAGAAGAGTTTAGGAAATGAGGAATTAGTGAACACCTGCCTGAAAAGTGCCACGAGATCTCGTAATATTAAAACACAACCATATTTCTTGTCAAGTTGAAAAGCAGAGAAAAGCTGCTGACTGGTTCTCTCCCACAGTTCCCTGTTACTGATGGTAACTGGCCATCTGATTCGTAGTATTTGCCTGAGGCAGGTGTTGATGAACGTCTGGATTCTCTTCATGGTTGAGGCTGTTGTTCTCCATGTTTCTGCTCAATATAGGAGTATTGGCTTCATGATGGTATTGAAGAGTTTGATCTTGGAGTGGATGGTTAGGGCACTGGAGTTCCATCCCTTCTTCGGCTGCTGGAAAGCTGTTCTTGCCTTGCCGATACACACTCGTATGTCTGCATCGGTACCTCCCTGCTTGTCAAAGATGCTGCCGAGGTAGGTGAAACTTTCTACCTCCTCCACCGCTTCGTCTTCCAGCTTGATGGGTGCTGTGTCGGCTGCGTTGACCTTGAGGACCTTGGTCTTCCCTTTGTGGATGTTCAGCCCAATGCCTAAGGAGTTCTCTGCCACAGTGTTGGTCTTCACCTGCATCTGTTGCTGGGTGTGCGAGAGAAGTGCCAGGTCATCGGCAAAGTCGCTGTTTCCATAGGGTCCACTGAATACCGTGCCTTCTCTGTGCAGTTGATGTCCTTATGACCCAGTCTATGGTAAGCAGAAACAGGAAAGGAGAAAGCTGGCACCCCTGTCTTACGCCAGTCCGCACTCGGAAGTTGTCCGTGGCTTGGGTGCCGTGGATCACTCTGCAGGACAGTCCTTCGTATGAGTTCTGGATGATATCCGTGATCTTTATGGGTACTCCATATTCTTTCAAATTCTTTCTCGTAGTCAATGAACAGATTGTTCACATAGGTCTAGTTTTATTTCCACAAAACACATCAGATTACTCGATTATTCATCAAAATAACTCGATTACCAAACATTTTTTAAACATCCTTAGATAAGTTTCAAAATGCTACTGCATTATTTTATATTTTGTGTCTTTCTGTCAAATAAAATACTATTTTTTCAGTCATATATTTCATTATTGAAGATTTCATAAAACTAATTATAAAGTTAAGTTAAAATATCATCTTGTCTTTTTATTGTGAACCCAATATTGTGTATCCTCAAACTAAGTGTTTCATCACACCCATAATAATTATAAATCATTTATACTAAAATAAGTCTGATGGAGCATCTTGGGCCAGAAACAAACCAGCTACTTGCTGGTCATACCAGCTTAATGTGGTCAAGCTGGTTTTTGGAACATAATATGGTGAACCAGCTAGAATCCAGCTTAAACCGGATTTTCAAACAGGGAATGCACATTTATTTGGTTTTTCATCTGTATCTATTAAACTGTTTATCTTCTTCACCTGCTCGTGTGTAAAGATGATCGTCACCGGCTCAGACAGCTGTTTGGTTTCTGGATTACTGACGACGACCGTCACCACCTTCGAGTTGAGCTGATAAGTGATGTTTCTCTCTCTATCGTCTGATCTCTCTCTGCTCATCGTGTGAAACTGATCGCTGGATGAGTTCATATCTTTAAAACTGACCAGCGCCACAAATGCAAAACCTAAAAGACAACAACATTTACATCGGGTCTTGAATGCACTGATGCTTTCATAAGTACATGCATATGTGTATTTGTACCAGGATATGATTTCCCTATAACTGTTTCCCAGCTGGTGTTGAAGAAGGCGGAGTCTGTGCTCAGAGTGACACGCCCACTGGGCGGAGTCTGATTCCGTGTGACTGCAACCTCAGCGACTGTGATTCACATGATCATACAGAACAACTGCTTTCAGTACTTCCAGTACTCAATATCGGTTTCATTTTATGCACATTTGAAACACAGTATTTCCATTCATCAACACAATGAGATAATGTGTAAACGGTAAATATTTGCGTCTCACAGGTGTTGTGTGTCTCCGTCCTGGTCACAGGCTCTTTAAGCTGAGGTCCGATCAGACGCATGCTGTTCTCCACCGTGAACAGAAACTGACTCAGCGTCTCGCCGTCAGCGATGTTCCCATCCGACAGCAGATCATCGGTGGAATTGAAAAAGTTCTGTGAAATTAATTTCATTCAGCCACTGTGCAAGTGCATGTCCACAAACTACTATGAGAATATATCATGCAGTGTGTTTTTAACCTCCAGTAACTCCTCCCCGGTGAAATGTTCTCCCTGTGTGTTATTTAGAGACTCACAGCTGCTCTTCATCAGTGACATCAAATGCTTCAACTGAAAGAAGACACAGAAATCTAATTCTATGGGCATCTTTAATGTTAGTTGTAATCTTATATTTACTCACAATGTACATTCGTTGAAAGTTTACTTGTAATTTTCCAAGACCTTAACTTTCGGCAAATATCAAAAACGTCTCCGCGTGATTACGTCATAAGTACGTATGTCAACTAGTCCAATAGGAAGAATGAGCGTCAAGGGCGGGTGACGTCATGACCAGGAAAGGATAAAAGCACATCCGGTTTTAGACAGCTTCTAGAGCCGAAGCAAAGTCGATCACAGGGATGCAGGAAGTATGGCAGGGTGACGCATCGTCTCGTTCCCTTCTCAGGGAACTAGAGTTACAGTCGTAACCTGAGACGTTCCCTTTCGAGGGAACTCGCGATGCGGCAACGACGCTTTGGGAACGAGAATACCCAACACGCCAGACTTACAATTGCCTGTAGTAAAACTGTCGGCAAACTAAGTATTAAGCACCTGAGAACCTGGGGCAGCAACCAGGTCCAGGCTATAAAACCTCACGAATGTGAGCAGATGGGAGTTTTACTTACTCAAACATGTTTTGAGGGCAGAAAGGAAAATGATTGGTTTACAGCTTCAACCAATGAAACTGAAGCAAGGGCGGGGTTAAGATGTTTGAACTTGAGGTGCGGAGGGACTGAGGAATAATCGGGAAAAAAGACAGCTGTTCGTGGGAGAACCATAGACTGTAAAAAAATAGGGGAGAATGCATTTATTGCAAGGTAAGTGAATTTACTATTATATTTTGTTAAAATTCAACATCCTCTAACGTTTACTGAGATAATTAGCGAACATTAAAATGCACCGAACTAAAAATCATCGTCTAAACATCGTATTATACGCATTTTGATTTGACTGTTTCATCAGTCGACCACAACAAATCTGATTATGGGGTAACTGGTGTAAAACATACTTTTCCAATGCTACCTCGCTGTCTGTTAAATTGATATGCGTGAACAGAACTTGTTCAAATCTCCGCAATATTTCAATGGATAAAATGATACATCTCCCGCCTTAGCGCTGCTCTCAGGGCAGGAGTACTCAATAGATTCAAATCGCTGTTATTTTAGTGTATTACGAGCTGCTCTTAGGGCAGGAGTACTCAATAGATTCAAATCGCTGTTATTTTAGTGTATTACGAGCTGCTCTCAGGGCAGGAGTACTCAATAGATTCAAATCGCTGTTATTTTAGTGTATTACGCGCTGCTCTCAGGGCAGGAGTACTCGATAGATTCAAATCGCTGTTATTTTAGTGTATTACGCGCTGCTCTTAAAACCCTGATTCTCTGTCGGGCGAGTACACCTGCTCAATAGCTCCTTTCGCTAATAGAGACTCTACTTCTTGCTCCATCACCAGAGCCTGCTCGGGATGAACTAACGTGGGTAGTACCCCATTGTAATGAGGTGGATGAGAACCAAACTGGATTCTGTAACCCTTCTCTATTATCTGCAGGACCCAAGAAGATATATTCGTCAGATTCTTCCACTCAATTAGAAAATCTACTAAGGGTACACAGCAAAAACTCTGGGAGTGTATATGAGTCCACACTCAAGATTGTAAAGTGTTAAAATATGAGTGTTAAATTAACACTCAAGAGTGTTGAAGTTAATGAGATAATTAAGTGATTAATTGAGTGATGACTGACCATTATTGAAGACACCTGATGTTAACAAGCAGAATCACTGAAGGAGAAAATCACAAATTGTAAGCCACCGTTATGGAGAATAGTGTTTGCTTTAGTTGGGCTCTTGACCCTTATATGTTTACTTTAGATTTTGCTTGTCTGCTGTATCTGAGTTATAACAGCAGATGAACAAAGAAAAAAGTGATCTGATGGTGTTGGTTATATTATGACAATCATCATTTGAACTTGATCACTGAACTCATTAAGATCCTTCTTTCTGACTTAAATTTATGTTGTTGGTTACAGCATAACTGTGATTCTGCATAAATATCCAGAATTTTAGATATAATACAAAGGATTTCTTAAAAGTTGTTTTGAAAAAAAAAATTCTTTCTTTTAAGCACACACAGACGTCAAGATTCAGTCTATGCATCTCAACAATGGTGACAAGCAGAATATTCAATTAGGGAAAAGTAAATTATATAGACAATTCAGATCATAATTTATTCATACCGCAATGCATGATGGGAGCCATTAATGAGTTGTGATTGGTGGCAGCCACTGCAACATGCTTTATTATTGTCACCATTGTTGAGATTCACAGGCTGATTATTGATGTCTGTGTTTCTAAATAAATTCATTTGAAAGTCTTTTGATCAGAACAATGTATATTAAATATTTTTGATTATATGAAAAATACTGAAAATCATATGCTGTAGAATCACAGAGCTGTTGTAATTAACTAGTTAAACCAAACTATCTCAATAAGTTTAGAGTTAGTTTAATTAGTTTTTCAGATCACAACATGATTATGCCAAAATATAACCAACACTATCAGATCACTTTTTTCTTTGTTCATCTGACTGTTATAAATCAATAACAGCAGACAAGCAAAATATAAAGTAAACATATAAGGCTCAAGAGTCCAACTAAAGCAAACACCCATCACCTTAATGGTAACTTACAATTTGTGATTTTCTCCTTCAGTGATTCTGCTTGTTAACATCAGGTGTCTTCAATAATGTTCAATCATCACTAAATTAATCACTTAATTATCTCATTAACTTAAACACTCTTGAGTGTGGACTCATATACACTCCCAGGAGTGTTAATTTAACACTGGAGTTTTTGCTGTGTATAATTTCTGAGTTAAGTTTACCTAATAGTGATGTGTCGTTCGCGAACGATCCGTTCTTTGCGTGCGTCACATGACAAATGAACCAAAGACTCGGAAGGTAAATTAGATATTTATGTTCCCTGTAAATTATCTTTGGCTGCATTATAATGATTTCTTCATTCAAAATATGATCGAGATTGCGTAGGTGGATGTTTTCGGGGAATTTGGCTGTTAAAAGTATAACATTTAAAGACACTTAAATGAACGAAATGACTCAAATAAGGATTCGTTCATTTTGATGAACGAGATCGAACGAGAGAGTCAGTAAAATGATCCGAACTTCCCATCACTATTACCTAATGGATTATAGCAGCACTGTCCTTGTCGAGCATGCCATTTTTAGCCTTTTCAATGAAATCCAAATGATCAAATCAATTACTAAAAAAAAAAAATTCTTAAAAAATTTTCTTTTCAGGCACACACAGACATCAAGAATTAGCGTATGAATCTCAACAATGGTGACAAACAGATCAACTCTGAACATAAGCTCATTATTTATTCATGCAGCAATGCATGATGGGAGCCATGAATGAGTTTTGATTGGTGGTACCCAGAATGCACTGCAACATGCTTTATTATTGTCACCATTGTTGAGATTCACAGGCTGATTCTTGATGTCTGTGTCTTAAAAAAAAAAAATGTATGTGAACAACTTTAAGGAAATTATTTGGATTACACTGTAAAAGTTAAAAATATGATGCTTTTCAAGGACAGTGCTGCTATAATGAAATTAGGCTCTATATGAGTTCAGTGATTGAGGTTAAATGATTGTGAAATAATGATTATATTAAAACACAACCAACACCATCAGATCACCTTTTCGCTTTGTTCTTCTGGCTGTTATAACTGAAGTACAGCAGCCAAACAAAATCTAAAGTTAATGATTTAAGTGTCAACAGTCCAACTAAAGAAAACACTGATCACCATAATGGTAACATACCAATTACGTTTTTTCTCCTTTAGTGATTCTGCTTGCTAACATCAGGTGTCTTCAATAATGCTCAGTCATCACTCAATTAATCACTTAATTATCTCATTAACTTTAACACTGCTTCAGTGTTACTTATAACACTCTGGCCCGGTTTCACAGACAGGGCTTAGACTAAGCCAGGATTAGACCATAGATCAATTAGGACATTTAAGTAATTTTTATAAACATGCTTAGAAAAAAACATTACCGATGTGCATCTTAAAACTAAAAAGGCACTGATATATTTTTAAGATCAGTCAGTGCAAGTTTATTTCAGTGGAAACAGCTCAGACTTACATTTTAGTCTATGACTAGTCTTAAGCCCTGTCTGTGAAACCAGGGGTCTGAGTGTGGACTCATATAAACACTGAGAGTGTTAATTTAACACTGGGGATTTTGCTGTGTATGCAGGAGAAGAAGATGGCAAATCTTCTTCTCTCGTGTTTGTGTTTGTGTCACTACCAGCCACGCTCAGTACATCTCTACATCCTCGGAGCAAGAGCACTGAAGCATGGGGCTCTCTTCCCGGACGGAAGAAGCCGCAGGTCGGGCTTCCGACACCGACAAGAGAGCACTGGATCCCTCGGGTAAGGGAGGAGATAAGGCAGAGCCCGTCTCCAACCCCGCCGAGAGATCCATTTGCGAGCCCCAGGTCTGCATTCTCCGTGCTGCCTCAGCAGCAGCAGCTGTACCCCGAGGTTCGCAAACCTGACCACTCTCATCAAATAGGGACAGGTGGGAGCGGAGCATGCGGAGCGGGAGACGCTCACAATGCTGACAGTCAGCCCCCTCGAAGGCCGACATAGCATGCTCCACTACCAAAAAAACTACACAAAGATCGTGTGTATCCCCACCCGTAAGGAAACGAGGGCAGGGAGGAACACACGCCTTGAATAGCTGTTTCGCCTTGGCTTTCAATAGATACGTGACAAACCAACAATAAATATACCGACAATTTTGACATAGAGCGTTTGCTGAGGCACAAAAGCTAGCGCCGGTTGCACCGGATGTGCTTTTATCCTTTCCTGGTCATGACGTCACCTGCCCGTGACACTTATTCTTCCTATTGGACTAGTTGACATACGTGCTTCAGACGTAATCACGCGGAGGCATTCCCAAAGCATCATTGACGCATCGCAAGCCCCCTTGAAAGGGAACTAAACTTTTTTTTTTAATTTGTCTCTTTATTCTATTGTATTTATTTGTGCTATTGTTTGCAATTTGTATATTTGTTCTTATTTTATTACTGACTGTTTACTTGTCTTTCTTTGAGAATTTTATAAAAAGTTTAAAATAAAGCCTACCTGTGCTGTGTGTAATCAATATTTCAAACAATTATGAGACAATAATAAAAAAATAAAAAACCTATATGGCAGTTTTTTCCCTGTGGTATCGAAAATGGTTGAATATCGTTATTTTTTCAAGGTATCATATCGAAGTTAGATACGATAACTTCGATAACACAAAGAAATGAGAACACATCAAATATGAATAATATATGAACATTAAATGCTATTTTAAGAATGTTTTATCTTAACATGACATAATAATAATATAATTATAACAATCATAATAAGCAGAAGTACACATTCTACCTTCTCCGGTGTGTGTTCTGCATCAGGCTGAGGTTTAAACTGATCACAGTCCATTTCTGTGCACAACAACAGGAAAGATCAAATTAACTAAGAAGACTACAGTGCACTGATTAACTTCTACAAGATTCTCGTTAGCTGCTGCATAATGAACAGAGCAATCTCCCTGCTGTAATGCTCACCGATGCATTTTGACTGGTTGTTGCCGTAGTTGCTGTAACCCGGGTCACATTCGCAGATGAAGCTGCCTGGGTGATTTTTGCACACTGCGTTTGTGCCGCAAACATCTGGATCTTTACACTCATCGATGTCTGTGAGAGAGAGAGAGAGAGAGAGAGAGAGAGAGAGAGAGAGAGAGAAAGAGAGAAAAGATGGGGTGAGAGAACATTATTAGAATATTAATAATATTTGAATTAATGTCATTTTAAAGTGGTCTTATTATGCCCTTTTACACAGTAAATTCCACAGTGTTAAATCAACACTGCTCAGAGCAAATATGGTCCCACTCTACAGAGTGTTAAAGTAACACTAAAGCGGTGTTAAAGTTAATGAGATAATTAAGTGATTAATTGAGTGATGATTGAGCATTATTGAAGACACCTGATGTTAACAAGCAGAATCACTGAAGGAGAAAATCATAAATTGTAAGTTACCATTAAGGTGATGGGTGTTTGCTTTAGTTGGGCTCTTGACCCTTATATGTTTACTTTCAATTTTACTGTTGTTTGTCTGCTGTTATTGATTTATAACAGTTAAATGAACAAAGTAAAGTGTGATCTGATAGTGTTGGTTATGTTTTGACATAATCATGCTGTGATCTGAAAAATGAAACTTATTAAGATAGTTTGGTTTACCTTGTTACCAGCAACTTTGTGATTTTAACAGCATATGATTATCAGTATTTTACTTATAATCCAAAATATTTCATAAACATTGTTCTGATCAAAAGACTTTCAAATAAATTAATTTAGAAACACAGACATCAATAATCAGCCTGTGAATCTCAACAATGGTGACAATAATAAAGCATGTTGCAGTGGCTGCCACCAATCACAACTCATTAATGGCTCCCATCATGCATTGCGGTATGAATAAATTATGATCTGAATTGTCTATGTAATTTACTTTTCCTAATTGAATATTCTGCTCGTCACCATTGTTGAGATGCATAGACTGAATCTTGACATCTGTGTGTGCCTAAAATAAAGTTTTTTTTGTTTTAAACAACTTTTAAGAAATCCTTTATATTATATCAAAAATTCTGGATATTTATGAAGAATCACAGTTATGCTGTAATCAACAACATAAATCGAAGTCAGAATTAAGGATCATAATGAGTTCAGTGATCAAGTTCAAATGATGAATGTCATAATATAATCAACACCATCAGATCACTTTTTTCTTTGTTCATCTGGCAGTTATAACTCAGATACAAGAGCCTAACTAACTCTAAAGTAAACATATAAGGGTCTAGAGCCCAACTAAAGCAAACACCCATCACCATAATGGTAACTTACAATTTATGATTTTCTCCTTCAGTGATTCTGCTTGTTAACATCAGGTGTCTTCAATAATGGTCAATCATCACTCAATCAATCACTTAATTAGCTCATTAACTTTAACACCGCTTTAGTGTTACTTTAACACTCTGTAGAGTGGGACCATATTTGCTCTGAGCAGTGTTGATTTAACACTGTGGAATTTACTGTGTATGAAGCCTTGATTTTGTTTTTGGGGTGTACTAGAATATTCTTTCATGTTTGGTTGTTCAAAAAACACAATAATTTAACATTATTACAGCACCTCTCTCCCTAGTCTGTCTCGAATATGTCTTTAGTTCCTGTTTCCATGAAGCCCCTCCTTCCGAAATACAAAATGTGCTGTGATTGGTTACCTGGCCCAGTGTGTTGTGATTGGCAGCGCTTGTTCGGGAAATGTCATGGCCCTTACTATAACCGCGAGTTTCATCTGCTCAGGTGCCATTAATTAAGGGTGCCATCAATTTCAAACCAATTCAAGCCTAATTCAGACTTAAGAATGTTAACAAACAAGAGGATCGTCCAGAACGGATTTCATGCACAGATTTATAATGTATAATTTTATTATGCATTTTAGATATGATGTTATACACCATTTCATCATGATATTTATCGGAAAACTCTGGTAATACAAACATTAATCGATCACAAAACCATGGTTAATATTCCTAAAGTGTGGTGAATAGGGATGGCGAAAACTAAAAAATTTCTTGACCGACCACCGAGCCTCATTAGCCGGTTGAAACCGGTTAACCGATTAGTTTAAAATATGCTACGCTATTTGAAATAACAGCCATTTCGAGCCGCGCCTGCAATTTCGCAACTCTGTCGCGTCGCATCTCTCTGCCGCTCTGCCTCCAGCTCACACACACACACACACTGCCCCAGCGCCGCCCTTCCACTCACGTCACTTTTTTTTTTAAATCCCCTACAGCGCGAAACATGAGTCCCGCAAACGTGGCGCCGAGGAGCTTGTATGTAATTGGAGGACAAATGGCTCCTTAGTTTCGAAATGGTTTGGGTACAAGGTGATCGCGTTGAAAATAAAGGCGTTTGTCTAGCGTTAGAAGCTCATTTGAAAAATTGGTGTGGCTCATTTAAGAAAATGACAGCTCTGAAGAGACGCCGCTTTAACCTCGAGTGTTTTAGCCTGTAGCCTTTACTTTTCGCAAACCTTGTGAGCGCACGAACCCAAACGCTGTGACCTCGCGCCAAATGTTTTTATTGGTTTATTAAGTACAAACAGGCGAGTTATTTAAAAATTGAGTGTGAGGGATTTGTTCACTTCACACAAAAAGATCTTGGAATGTGATGGCTAACTGTAGTAGCGTTTAGTCCACTGTCTATAATAGCCTAATTTAGAGAGCACTTTTTTTTTTTTTAACCGACTACCGACAACTTTGATCGGTTAACGTTGATACGGTCAACCATCGGTCAAACGGTCATCGGTTAACATCCCTAGTGGTGAACAGTCTTACAAAAGTGAGAGCTTAAACGCCATGTCAACAACACTAATGTTGGCTAGCATGCGAACAGCTTTGCCTTTTGTTTACATCGTAGCAACAACATAAAACTTAAAATTGGAAATGTTAATAGAAAACACAACTACAAATTATAAGATATACTTGCAATTTGTGATCCACAAACAACAGATTGTCCCGAAAAAGTGGGAACTGCTCCGTTTCAGGAGAAGTTTTTGTGCGTAGCCTGCATTGTAGTCTCTTATAGTTTCTGGAAGCTGTTCTCCGTAAAATGTGCAGCACAAAGATAAACGTTGGGGTTATAATGTTTAGGAACAGTGTTTAAAATCAATTTTAACCACTCTCGTCAGCCTTAGGAAGATCAAATGAGTTTGGGAGTTTTGGAGTTTTGAGTTTTGGTGGACACAACAGTGTCTCTTTGACATAGCGACACCACAGTCTTCTCTAATGCAGCTCAACCAGGCCTTGCACCTTTTTGGGGGTTTTACGTGGGCGGGATTATTTAAATGAGTATCATTATGACTTCACAAAGCCCGTAAAAAAAACGCACAAACGAGTAGTCCGTTGTAGTTCTTGGAAAGTGGATTCTGTTAAATAAAATATCTCCCTTTGGGGTGGACTTTGAGCTTTGTAACCTTGCAGATCTTTCAGCTCAAACAGCAACATTACACACTAACTAAAGTTGAATAAGTGGAAAAGCATAAGACGACGTATAGCATAATATGATAAAAGGCACCTTCACATTTTGATTTAGAGCCAGTTGAGTTCCGAAAGTCCATCTCAGTTGAGCTCAGCATGTCTATTTCATGTCTCTTAGTATACATCTCAGTTGTGATCTGAAAGTCCATCTCAGTTGTGATCTGAAAGTCCATCTCAGTTGTGGTCTGAAAGTCCATCTCAGTTGTGGTCTGAAAGTCATTAATTTTATTTAAGTCCATAATATCAGTTGTGGTCTGAAAGTCAGTAAAGTTACTTATGCCCGCAACATCAGTTGTGTTCTGAAAGTCCATTTCAGTTGTGGTCTGAAAGTCCATGTCTGTTGTGGGCTGAAAGTCCATCTCAGTTGTGTTCTGAAAGTCCATAATATCAGTTGTGGTCTGAAAGTCCACATCACCAGAGCCGGAAAATGTTTTATTGGCACACTTGTTTATACCTGACAGGAGGGAAAGAAAGCAGTTGCCAAATTATGTACTGCAAATATTCTGTCTTTAATTATTAAATGTAAAAAACAGGATTAAAGTTTCTACTAAATGAATATGGTGGACTCCTCAATTCTCTCTAATACCTGTACACTGGGTTGGGACGCTCATTATGAACCCTTGAACACAGGCGCAGGAGTAACTTCCATGTGTATTGACACACTCGGAGTGATCGCCACACACACTCGGAGAAGTTGCACACTCATCCTCATCTGAACAACAGACAGACAGAGGAGTGGATTGAGGAAGGAAACATGTCAATATAAAGTTAAAAAGACTACAACTACAGTGACACATACCGCTTTTTACAGACCATTAAAAACTTCATTAGTTGAACTGTTCATATATAAAAAAATAAATTTAATCAAACCACGAGGTCATAATTACCAACACATTTCATTTGAACAAGTTTAAATCCAATGAGACATCCACTACATGACGGCAGAAAGAGACCTGGGAAGAGAAAGAAAAAAATTGTGTGAGGTTTTTTTGCTATAATTTTTAAGTATGGTTAACATCATTAAATGTGTGCAATTTGCAGCCAAATCGCATTTGATGATACAAACGTTATAAATCCGACTAAGCATATTGTGGAAAAACATACAAAAATGCCCTTTTTTATTCCACAGGAATTCGCGGTTTCGCGCGCTCTTACAGTTTAAAAGTTAACGGTCATGGCTGAGTTTCCAGATAACGTTGTCTCTTAGCGCGCTACGAAGACTCTTAAGGTATAACTTAACTGAAGGAATACCATTACTAGTGTGTTCCCCGATCTATACCTTAGGAAGCTGCTTAAGAAATACCTTCTTACGTGCGATCTTACCCGGTGCTGTCCGTGGCGATGCTGCTGAATTGGTTGATATCGACGGCTCGAGAATCAATTATTCTCTCGTGCAGGGGCTGTTTATGTGAGAAAGCGGTGTTCTTTATAAAAGAAGCACTTCAGAAATAGTTGAAATTGCATTTATTAGGACTCATGGGATATTATAAAAAATAACCCAAACTATAATAGCCTATAATAGCCTTGCCGACATATTTTAAAATTGTATCATACACTGTTAGCCCTTGCTGTAAAAAAAGGCGTAATTCAGACAGTATCATACCATTTTCCATTAAAACAGTAATATACCGTAGAAAACAAAACTAGCCTACAGGTTTATACTGTAAATGAACAGCGCTCAAAATCGACACTCAGAGGCTGTTTTCCCAATCACACCCTATACCCTCATTCACTATTCCCTACATTAGTTCACTAATATAGTCCACTTGACAGAGTGAATGAAAAGAAGTGAGTGAATTGAGACACTGATGAACACCTGATAAGCAGAATCACTGAAGGACAGAGAAACAAGAACAGAAAAAAGAGAAACACAAGAACTACAACTGACTTCCAGCAACACTGAGTGTGAAACCAGTTTACAAACCAGTTTAACATTATTTCTTTCATACATGTACAAAAGTTCTTGTTGAGAATTAACAAAGATTTAGTTTATAATAAAGTTTGTTGTCACCATAATGGAGATCAGTATTTGCTTTAGTTGGTCTTGTCTCTTGACTTCTTACTTTTCATCTCTCTCTGACTGCTGTAATAGTGAGTTTATAAAACACATTTGTTATGGCAAGAAAAAGTCAAGAGGAAGATGATCATGTGTTTTTTTTTCTTTTGTGATGATGTCACAGTCATCTTGGATTATCAGATTTTTCCTGTATATATTCATTGAAATTATGGATATGTCATATTTAGCATAAATCTGTGTATCTACAAAATGAAATCAAAATTTCTGTAATCATGTCTTCTGAAAAATAACAATCATATAGTGCATTCAATTTTATTTTACTCCTGCTTGGCTCAGACACACACAGATATCAACAATCAGCACATGAATCTCAACAATGGTGAAAAGTTTCATGTCACAATGCATGCTGGGTTCCAGGATAATATAAAACTCCCAGCATGCACTGCTGCATGAATAAAAAAATAATAATAATATTGCCACCATTGTTGAGATTAATGTGCTAAATTGTGATATCTCTGTGTTTCTAAAACATAGTGTAGCTTTATTTTTGGTTTATGCATGATGTGTTAAAAAAAATTAGTCATAGCAATTTATTGCTGTAGTGTCACAGTAGAGTTAATGTAACACTTTTGATCGAGGATAAAACTCTGAATGAACAAGAATTAATTCCTTAGTGAATGAACAGGCAATATGATGAATTTGTCACCATAAGCATTACAACCGCAATCATTCATAAACTGTGTGTGCACAAGTGTGACTTGCAAAAACACAGTAGCACAGTAGCAAAAGAAAAAAGAATGTTTTAGCATCAGCATCCCAAATAAAGCAAGCACTGATCTCTATAATGGTAACTTCAAACAAACATTTTCAATTAAACATCTTAATAACAACTTCTGTAGATGTATGACAGAAATAAAGTCATACTGGTTAATAATAAGTGTAATAATGTGTAATGGCTGGAAGTCAGTTGTAGTTCTTGTGTTTCTCTATTTTCTGTTCTAACATCAGGTGTTCATCACTAATGCTCAACAATCACTTACATACACAGTCAATTCCACAGTGTTAAATCAACACTGCTCAGAGCAAATATGGTCCCACTCTACAGAGTGTTAAAGTAACACTAAAGCGGTGTTAAAGTTAATGAGATAATTAAGTGATTAATTTAGTGATGATTGAGCATTATTGAAGACACCTGATGTTAACAAGCAGAATCACTGAAGGAGAAAATCATAAATTGTAAGTTACCATTATGGTGATGGGTGTTTGCTTTAGTTGGGCTCTTGACCCTTATATGTTTACTTTAAATTTTACTGTTGTTTGTCTGCTGTTATTGATGTATAACAGTCAAATGTACAAAGTAAAAGTGTGATCTGATAGTGTTGGTTATGTTTTGACATAATCATGCTGTGATCTGAAAAATGAAACTTATTGAGATAGTTTGGTTTATCTTGTTACCAGCAGCTTTGTGGTTTTAACAGCATATGATTATCAATACTTTACTTATTATCCAAAATATTTCATAAACATTGTTCTGATCAAAACACTTTCAAATTAATTTATTTAGAAACACAGACATCAATAATCAGCCTGTGAATCTCAACAATGGTGACAATAATAAAGCATGTTGCAGTGGCTGCCACCAATCACAACTCATTAATGGCTCCCATCATGCATTGCGGTATGAATAAATTATGATCTGAATTGTCTATTTAATTTACTTTCCCTAATTGAATATTCTGCTCGTCACCATTGTTGAGATGCATAGACTGAATCTTGACGTCTGTGTGTGCCTAAAGGAAAGATTTTTTTGTTTTAAACAACTTTTAAGAAATCCTTTATATTATATAAAAAATTCTGGATATTTATGCAGATTCACAGATATTTTGTAACCAACAACATAAATCGAAGTCAGAAATAAGGATCATAATGAGTTCAGTGATCAAGTTCAAATGATGAATTTCATAATATAACCAACACCATCAGATCACTTTTTTTTTCTTTGTTCATCTGGCAGTTATAACTCAGATACAGCAGCCAAACTAACTCTAAAGTAAACATATAAGGGTCAAGAGCCCAACTAAAGCAAACACCCATCACCATAACGGTGGCTTACAATTTGTGCTTTTCTCCTTCAGTGATTCTGCTTGTTAACTGCAGGTGTCTTCAATAATGTTCAATCATCACTAAATTAATCACTTAATTATCTCATTAACTTTAACACCGCTTTAGTGTTACTTTAACACTCTGTAGAGTGGGACCATATTTGCTCTGAGCAGTGTTGATTTAACACTGTGGAATTTACTGTGTATTCTCTTAATTATCTCACTGCAACACTGTCTCAATGTTACTTTTTACTCTTTGTAGTGTGGATTTTCCTGTGGGGTTGAAAGGGTTAACAGTGTAAGATAAAAAGACACACCCACAAAATGTATTTTAACAGTAATAAACTGTAAGTTATAAAACTGTTTTATACTGGCAACACTGTTGCCAGTAGTTTACTGTAAAATCTTGTTTTTTGGGTCACCATTGTGCAGAAGAGTAGAGCCTGTGCTTCAGTCCAGGAGAAGATCTACAAACATTGATGATATGCTGCATGTTGCTTTATTTAACAGGCGGTGACTGTGTAGTTGCTGATCCAGTGGAAATCTCTTTATGTTCAATAGTTTTTTATTGGTCTCAAATGAAAGAAGTTCATAGTAATACTTTGCTCACATTATTAATGCATTATAAATTTTAGTTAATACATTTAAATGACAGTTGGTCAATTTAAGGCAGTCGGTTTCTGCAAGTGTAATTAGTTAACTTGAATTAGAATTTAGTGCATTTTTACAGAAACAAACTAGATTACAGTAAAGAACTGTACAATTAACAGTATTTTACTGGCAACAGTGTTGCCAGTATTTTACTGTAAAAAAAACTGGTACGGTCTAACAGTGTATATTGCTGCCATAATAACCATTTCAATTATTTATGTGCTTTCTTCTCTTTCCTATTTTTGTTCGCTGAGGTGGAGCTGCGATGAAATATTGTTCTTGTAAATACTTTACAGCATTTCAGTAATAAAAGTGTACATCTTGCGTACGGTGCTCGGCAGTGATCAAAAAGGATTTAAACAGTGGATTTTGAATCTCTTCTTGTAAACTTAGAGATGTGGATTCAGACGGCAATTCAATTCCTGCACGACCTGTTTGTCAAAAAACAGAAGGTACTAATTTGGACAGGGATTTTTACGTGGGTTGGGTGAGAAAAAACACTGATATTATGGATTCGGACGGCACTAAAATCACCAACTTACCCCTGTAAATGTTTAAAATACCGGACGAGCCATTGAGAAACAATATTAGCGTCCGAATAGGACTTAACTGACAGTAGCCTTTCACTGGCCTTTAAAAGCGCTCTTTTATTAAATTAATAATATAATATATGATAATAATATAATTAAAATTCTAACAACAATCAGTGTGATTGACAATTTTATTCTTTGCATGAAAAAACTTGAATTAGCCTATACTGAACACTGTCTGTGTGTATTAAAACTTCAGAATTATATTCATATAGACCTGCAACAGTGATAAGGTAAAGCTAAGAGTGGTCCAGACCAACCTTCCGAACGTATGACTTACAGAAGGTATACTTAACTAAGAGCGTTTCGGGAAACACGTATTAACGATAAGGTACAGCTTAAGGTGTAACTTCAGAACGACGTAGCGTTAAGAAGGTTTCGGGAAACCCAGCCCATATCTCTCAGCGATTCATATTGGTTTTGATTTCTTAAACAAATTCATTTGTATATGAGAAGTTAAATGTATTTTAATCGCTTTTGCTTGTAGTTGAAGGGAGCGTGTTGGTAAATGTCCTAAAGACGGAGATATAGCGGAGATATCTACCAAACTGTAGCCTGTATGTTCAGTGATAAGATATTGCACATTTTAGCCTTTTCCAAATATTTGCTGCATTTTTAAAGTTTGTTAAACTTCGGTGTTAATCTGCATGTACTTTAGTTCAGATGTTAAAGACAACCTGTAATGATTTATTGCGAATATGAAATTGTAATTTTGAGTGCCACTTTAACGAAGCTACACAGTAAATTCCCCAGTGTTAAATTAACACTGCTCAGAGCACATATGGTCCCACTCTACATGGTGTTAAAGTAACACTGAAGCAGTGTTAAAATTAATGAGACAATTAAGTGATCAATTGAGTGATGATTGAGCATTATTGAAGACACCTGATGATAACAAGCAGAATCACTGAAGGAGAAAATCTCAAATTGTAAGCAACCGTTATGGTGATGGGTGTTTGCTTTAGTTGGGCTCTTGACCCATACTGTATATTATTAACTTTAGACTTTGTTTGTCTGCTGTTATTGATTTATAACAGTCAAATGAACAAAGAAAAAGTGTGATCTGATAGGATTGGTTATGTTTTGACATAAGACATATTTTTGACAATGAAACTTACTGAGATAGTTTTGGTGTAACTTGTTAGCAGCAGCTTTTTGACTCTACAGTATATGATTATCAGCATTTTTCTTATAATCCAATATATTTAATAAACATTGTTCTGATCAAAACACTTTCAAATGTATTAATTTAGAAACACAGACATCAATAATCAGCCTGTGAATCCCAACAATGGTGACAATAATAAAACATGTTGCAGTAGCTACCATCATTCACAACTCATTAATGGCTCCCATCATGCATTGCGGTATGAATAAATTATGATCTGAATTGTCTATGTAATTTACTTTTCCCAATTGTCACCATTGTTGAGATGCATAGACTGAATCTTTATGTCTGTGTGTGCCTATAAGAAAAGTTTTTTTTTTTTTTTTTTTACTTTAAGAAATCCTTTATATTATATCTAAAATTCTGGATATTTATGCAGAATCACAGTTGTGCTGTAACCAACAACATAAATCAAAAACATAAAGTTAAAATGATGATTGTCAAAACATAACCAACACCATCAGATCACTTTTTTTCTTTGTTCATCTGGCAGTTGTAAGTCAGATACAGCAATCAAACAAAAATTAAAGTTAATAATTTAAGGGTCAAGAGCCCAACTAAAGCAAATACCCATCACCATAATGGTGGCTTACAATTTGAGATTTTCTCCTTCAGTGATTCTGCTTGTTAACATCAGATGTCTTCAATAATGCTCAATCATCACTCAATTAATCACTTAATTGTCTCATTAACTTTAACACTGCTTCAGTGTTACTTTAACACCATGTAGAGTGGGACCATATGTGCTCTGAGCAGTGTTAATTTAACACTGGGGATTTTACTGTGTATATTTTGTTTTCTGTTATATACCTGTATGAGACAGAGAAAATTGTAAAACATTGAGCCTCATGGCTGTAAATAAAAACGGTCATTTTTGTAGCTAATTTGGCTTCTGGTGACAAAATATTTTCTGAAATAATTGATGCAGCATGTCATAAAAGCTGCAGACAGAGAATAACTTGTATTTGATATACAGACAGCTCCTCCAGACCTTCGATCGGGATCGTGAGCATGTATATGGGTATTTACATTTTTGTAAACGTATAACACTGTTTTTTATGCTTTTGTTGTGAAAATAAAATAAATCAAATCAAAAATCAAATCAGGTGCTGTACTCATGTGAGTGGTCAAAAAAAAAAAAAATTCACAATCATTTCCACATGCTCAGTCTTTCTTACACTGGGGCGGTTTCTGGGTGTGTTGGTGTATTAGAAAGAAACTGACACTGGGTTGTGAATAATATCCTTAAAGTCTCTCTGGTTTCAAGTTTCTAACAACGTAAATCATCGATCTTAAAGAAGAAGTCTTGTTTAACACAGACAGGCACAGTTCTGTACTTGTGGTCTTTGACACATGTCCCCAGCTGCTGTCTGACTACTAATCCAGCTAAAGTGTGTCAGAAATACACTCCAGATGTGAACAGAGTAAAACAATATAGGCTACTCACCCAAAAGAAGTTTCCATTTTAGCTCCATGATAGGAAACAGTTAGGGACCGTTCGGCACTTATGGAAAGGACCACTGGAGAAAAATAGGGGAGGGTCATGACTTTTTATTCTTGTTGAGGGGAGGGTCTTGTCTTTTTATTCTTTGTTGAGGGGAGAACTAGGTTACATTGTATTTATGTAACATTATTTATTTCAATTAACTTAAGTTAATTACATGAGGTTAATACAATGCCGTTTAGTTCAATAAGTTTAACAGTCTTAATTTTGTCCAAAACAATTAAGTTAATTAAGTTCAATTATTCTAAAATTAATATTTTTACATTTCAACCAAAACAAATATGGATTATTTGTAAAAATATAAATTTTAGGATAATTGAACTTAATTAACTTAATTGTAATGTTATATTTCAATGTTAGTTTGTAATGGCAAGAACAGTAAGAGAAAATGTGATCAGATGATCTAAAAAAAAAATTGTTGAGTATTTATTTTATGCTGTTTGAAGGTTTGTGATATATGAAATTCCCAAAAGAAAATCTCCTGTTGACTGTTACTTTTTATCCTGAAAGTCTTTAGCTGTTTCAATAGTTAGCCTGTTATTTGTTTAAAGGAAGAGGAAAATAGCTAACAATGACCTGGCGGACCGCCAGCATTTTTTGGACGGCACAAAGTCAGCGGTTTGACCCGGTTGGACATCCGTCGGTATGTCTAAGGATGGAAGGGTGTTTAACAGGATGAAAATGGTGTTTGGCTGGTTCCTTCCACAGCCAGGAATGCGAGGGAGTACTCTGGGTTTGGGCCGAATACAGAGATTGAAGCCTCTCCTCGTACAGCACAAATAGTCATCTTCATTTATATAGTGCTTTTAACAATGTAGATTGTTCCAAAGCAGCTTTACATTGATAATAGGAAATGAAAGTAACAGAGATTGTTTTGGCTTTATAGCAGCTCTAGAATAAAGTTATTGTCCAGCTAAATTTAGTTTGATTGATTCACTTCCGTCGCAAAGACCATTAGTTATTAACTTAGGGGCCGCTAACACGTTTTAACAGAAAACTCTTAAGTTCTTTCTGTGCAAACTTCAAAAACGCGAACCAGTGAGAACGCCAATGACACATTAAAAAAAAAAGAATTTGTTAGTCGATATGCTAGGTTGTACAACAAAAGGTGCTATCATTAGATCACGTTTCCAAAGTGCAGAATTAATTGATGCTCCTTCAAAATTCTTTTTCAGTTTAGAAAAAAAGAATGGTCAGAAAGTTTATTCATGCCTTGCAGTCGGAAAAAGGGTTTTTATTGACAAATCCGTCAGATATTAGAAAAAGAGCTGGACATTTTTATAAAGATTTGTACAAAAGTCCAATTTCAGAAGAACAAGATGGTAATTTGGATTTTTTTTTAAATTTACCACAGATACCTAAAAATGTAAATGAGGAAATTAGTAAAACTTTGAGTTTAGTTGAGCTTGAAAATGCCCTTAAAAAATGGAAAAGCATCAAGTATTGATGGCATTACAACTGAATTCTATAAATCTTTTTGGGTAGAAATAGGTCCAGAATTGGTAAAAGTTTTTAATGAGAGTTTGGTAAATGGACAACTGCCACAAAGCTGCCGGAGAGCAATTATTACTTTATTGCCGAAAAAAGGAGATTTAAATGACATCATAAATTGGAGACCAGTAAGTTTATTATGTAATGACTATAAAATATTGTCCAAAGCTTTAGCAGTCAGATTGGGTGAAGTTATTGGATCTATTGTTCATCCAGATCAGTCATATTGTGTCCCAGGAAGAAGAATCTTTGATAATGTTTCTTTTATTAGAGACATTGTAGACTGTGGAAACATTTTTGACATAGATTTTGGTATGATATCAATCGATCAAGAGAAGGCTTTCGACAGAGTCGAGCATATTTATTTATGGAACGTTTTAAAAGCCTTTGGTTTTAGTTCAGATTTTATTGCAATGATTAAAATGATGTATTGTGGCGTTCAGAGTTTATTAAAGATTAATGGTGACTTGTGCTCTCCGTTTAGGGTGTACAGGGGTGTCAGATAAGGCTGTGCGCTGTCAGGCATGTTATACACCTTAGCCATAGAACCCCTGTTAAATAAACTAAGAACTGATGTGTGGATTGTGCATCTCAAATTGTGTTAATATTTTTAAGTTATCAGCGTACGCTGATGACGTCATTGTCATAATCAGTGAACCCAATGACGTCAATGTGATGTTGAAGATTTTGGATGATTTTAAAACTCTTTCTTCGGCAAATCTGGAAAAAAGTGAAGACATATTACCGTAGTTGGAAAATGGCCAAAAGGTGAGCCAAGAGTTCCTGATGGTCTAAAATGGACAATAGATGGTTTTGAAAACATATCAAAGCGCAGAACACTCTTTTCACACTATTTGAGACTTTGCATGTGGTACCTATATCTATTGTTTACATTTTATGTTTAAGTTGTAGTTATGTAACATTTTATGTTAACATTCCTAGTTTATGTTGACTCAAATTAATGTACACATTGAATGTAGAATTCTGAAGAAAAATAGGTTCATCCTCCAGTTGAGCAGTGTTAGAGCATGCACTGCATAAAACTCCTGTGCTGTTGAGACTTTGCACGTTAACACTGTACATGTTGTTTACATGTTCACATAATGATTCATATTCGTATTGAATGTTGTAGAATGTTTAAGTAGTAACAGAGTTAAACAACATTTCCAAAAGGTACATCAAGATTTCTTGGAAGCTTTTTTAAATGCTTCCTGCAGTCACTGTGAGATTTGCATATGCTTCCTGTCCATAAACTGTTAAAAAATAATTGTTATGAAATGTTAAATCTGAATTGGGCATGTGTGTTAAGTATTTTGCATGTATTGCCTTACTAGTGGACTACTAGTTTATATTGATAATTGTTGGATACTAGTGTACTGTAATTTCCTGCTTGTTCAAGCATACATCACAACTGTGTTTTATGAAAAAAAAAAAGTTTATTACACTTACAGCTAAAAAATAATACAATATATTAGCATAACAGTTTTTTTTTTTTTGAGCTCAAATTTAATTATCGGATACATTTCATTGTAAAACAAACAATAAAAGTTGTTCTTACATATTCTCTAGTATCTCAATTCTTAACCCTTTAGGCGCCAGAGGTTTTTTCCTAGATTTTGACATCTTAATTTCAAAAGGCTATATCTTAAAAGTGATAAAAGATAGAGACTTTCTGTAAATTAGAGAAATATTAAGGATGACCCAAAGATTATGTAGGGATTACATTTTCCCATCTAATTTGCATATTATGACGTCATATGGTGGTATTAAATTAAATTCTTAAATGTGTGTACAGTTCATCTGCATGGTATGGGTCCAGATGAGCAGTTAATCCCTTTTCTTTCATAAGAAGAGCACAGAACACAAAAACAGGCTTGTCACAGGGATATGTGTGTGTATGTGTGTGTGTGTGTGTGTGTGTGTGTGTGTGTGTGTGTGTGTGTGTGTGTGTGTGTGTGTGTGTGTGTGTGTGTGTGTGTGTGTATTACATCAAATTTCTTATCTCCTGTCTAAGTATAATGTACAGGTTTCTGCCTTCCTCAGCATCCTCTGGAGGAAGAAGATGAAGCTCCTCCATCAACAGGCAACAAAGTTCAAACACTGTCTCATCACATGGGTACGTCAACATGTGACACTCCTCCTGGCAGTTCTGAACATCCAGAGAATTGCACTGGAAAAGATAGTCGTCTAATCCATAAAGATGAGGAGCCATATACATTATGGATGGACGCCCATGAGGTGCCGTAATGTTCCGTTGCGCTCGGATTCTGTGTGCGTTCCACATCTGCACAAATCTGTCAAGTTCATCCTTAAATGACAAAAGCACATCAAATCCTCCATTAATATATATATATATATATATATATAAATGTTTTCGCCTGTAAAGTCTATTCCGGTGCAGTATATTTTGTAACGGCCTAAGACAAGTGTTAATGCCATGTTGGTAGATTAGCACCTATAGAATTTCCTTTTGTTGAAAGCCCAGATAAAAGTAAAAAGCTACTATATGTTTAGATCCATGTTAGAAGCAGATCGACTTCACGAGCGCAGGTCTTTACTAAAAATTTTTTTACGACTTTATTCTCGTAATATTTCAAGTTTAATCTCGAAATGATAGGATTTTTTATTTTTATTTTTTACAGTTTTTTTTTTTTTTTTTTTTTTACGTTGCGGTTCAGGGCTTCCATAGAGAGCAGAAACAGAAGCTTATTTTTATATACCTATATGGTTTCATGAAGAAAACTTTTAAACTTACCAGAAAATATGCTCCCTTTGAACAACCTTTGTTTGTTTAAAGACTCCAGATGTCATCTCTTCCTCTTTTGCTTTCGATTTTAGGAACTTGGTTAAAGTGAGTCTTTGTCCTCCCTCTAGTGGCGCAAAACGTCATCACATTCTCAGGACCTGCAGAAAGCATGCTTACTCTGATTGACTCGGTCGTCTTTTATAGGCATACATGATAGAAAACTTGTTCGGAGTTGTCTTTGCACAGGCAATACAACACTAGCCTACATCCTGCAATGGCTAGAGAAATTAATTAATACTAATAAAATATTACTCCAGTAAAAGAGAGGTTTCTAAGTAAGAAAGTAAGACAGACCTAAAATAGGTTAGAGCCTCCCCTTACGGAACATACAGTGGTGGTCAAAATTGATGGCACCCCTGATAAATATGATAAAAAATGTCTGTAAAAATAAATCTGCATTGTTTATCCTTTTGATCTTTCCTTCAAAAAATTCACAAAAAACTAACCTTTGATGGTCAACATTTTAAATTCAAATTCATCTTTGCATTTGCATTGTATGGTCTGAAAACTGAACTGTGAAGCGTTACACGGACCTGTTCAGGCGATTTGCTATTTTGAGGGAATATGTTTTGCGCCATTAACTTTAGATACGCATTCAGTTTTTGTTCATGTGCTTAGAGCGTTAAAATATCGCCCTATGTGTTAAATTCTACAAAACGTCATTTTTTACACATCTCTTTTTAGAGTGTATAACTACACAAAGCAACCAAAGAGAGCAGTCACGTGAAAACACCTGTCAAAATCAATGAATCTAACTACACACTGCACAACGAATCTCTTATTTAGGTCACGTCTACGTGTTGTTCTTGTTATCATGAGATGATTTGTAAGAGTGTATAACTCACTATTGAGTTCAAAACGGTGAATTTTGGCTGTACTACTGTGAAAACGTAGCGTCTCTGCATCATCTTTTCTCATTTAGTTTCAAAACAAGGTGTCCTTTATTGATTTCTGGCAGGGTTTGCTCAAGTGCACGTTTATAGCGCCCTCAAGTGGTGTGTTTAGCTGTGTGTATTCAAAGTCTGTGAGGGGGAAAAATGCTTGGTTCTTCCCAATTGGACAAAAGGACAGATCTGCCACATTTGTGTAACTACAAGTAAACAAGTATGAAGATTCCATATAGGTCATTGTGTATTTTGTGTGTTTGAGAATTTAAAGTATAATGAATGTGAGCATATAATCATCAAACCAATAGAGTCTCAGGAAGCTGCAGTCACATGATCATAGTGAGGTTTTCAACAGAAGGTTTAGACTGCCATCAGCACTTTCACTCTGTGCAGTTCAGAGAGAAGACAGCAGAGAAACCCCAGTGACGACAACACAGAAAGGTCTGTACCTATTAATACGGTTCATTTCTGTGTGTTTAGTTACATGACAGCTGTAACATGACAGGAATGTTTAAAAGAAAAGTCTATGCAGGGAAAATCTTCTATAAGAATATTATAAACATTTTCTCTTGATGAATAGAAATAGAATAGAAAAACTGATATTTTAAAGTGCTCTTATTATTTTAGTCATAGCGTTCAGGTTTGAACCTTTGATTTTAAAGCATGTTTGTTTTTTATTTGTCTAACTTAAACATCCATCTTTGAATATACACTCTAAAAAATGCTGTGTTGGCTTTAATTAACATTTTTATGTCAACAGGTTCCTCATAACTAGGTTACGTTGGATTTATGTATTATCCTAAAATTTTTATTTTTACATTCTTTGGTTTATTGTTTTAGTTGAATGTAAGAATATTAATTTTAGGATAATTGAACTTAATTAACTTAATTGTTTTGGACAAAATTAAGACTGTTAACCTTATTCAACTAAACGGCATTGGATTAACCTTATGTATTTAACTTAAGTTCATTGAAATAAATAATGTTACATAAATCCAGCGTAACCTAGTTAAGTGGAACCTGTTGACATAAAAAAGTTAATTACAGCCAACATAGCATTGTTTTGAGTGTATAAGCCTGTCACCTTCGAGCTGTATAAAACGAGCTGTAAGCCCGAATCAATCAGCCCAGTGGAGGCATCCGGTCAGCGGGTGAAGGTTTTTGTGCGTTACTGTCTTTCCTCGTGGCAAAGCAATTTGATTAAATGAAATAATTTTTTTTTGCATATGCATTATTTCATCTGACTCTATAAATGAAAAGGTTTTAATGATATCTGTGCATCATTAAATGTCAGCGAATGTTTGACTAGATTCAATTATTAGAGACCTATCAGCATTAATATTTCATTGTTCTTATTTGGATCAAACTAAAAGTATTAACTGGCACGTACTCCCCATTCAATGAGAGAAGTGACAGCGACAGGCTGAAGCAATACCTCTGATGTTAGGGCTATATTCTGTTGTAGCAGTCCTGAGACACTGATCAAGATGCACACTGGACAGTCTGTTTCTATCATGATTCTTGATGATGTTCATTATAGATAACGATGACTCACAGATGTAAGTGGATGGGAACATTGAAAGAAGCAACATTGCAATAATTCTGCTGTTCTTGAATTTAGCTTGAGAAACCACTTTTGTCCAAAAGTCGCTCACACTGGCCTCCGTGTTGCTCTCTGAGCAAATCAGACTTTGACATTTCCAAAATCTCCAAGGATGAAACCAGGTCAACATCTCATTTTATATTACGACATATTTGAGTGTAAAAAATACTATGTATGTGGCAGCAATGCGCTACCGTAATCACTAATGGTCATTCATCACTTGTCTAATAAACTCCAACACTGCTTCAGTTATCACAGATCTGCACTACATCTCCCATCAGCCTCCTTGGCTCCCACCTGCACATCATTCTCTATCACTCACACCTGCCCCTCATCATCACCCTCATCACTGCCCTATAAATGCACTCACCTCACCCCAGCTCATCATCCGATCTCGTTTATACTAAGTGGAATTCTCACGACCTCATGAATATTAATTTATTAATTACGCTCGCTCATCTCAGTTTGCTCAGGCATCCTCTGGCTCCGCTGTTTCTTCCTCTGCGGTTCGAGGAGGGAGGGAAACGGGAGAGCGGGAGAGCATGAGGGGCGGGTCTCCCTCTGAGGCCCTGTTTACACGAGAACGCTCGCGGGTGAAAACGTACAAATATTTTATCAGATGTGCCTTTCGTTTAGACGGCGACGGCGTTTTTGGGGCTTAAAAACGCAAAAAAGTGAAACCAACCTCCAGAGTGGAAATCTTAAAAACGCTCCACCGTCGCGTTCCCGTCTAAAGGGTAAAAACGCAAAAGTCTGATTTTGCGCTACTAGGGAGAGAAGTAGAAGGAAGGAGACTTGGTGTTGTTGTGTGGCAGTGCTTCACATTGCCACCTAGCCGCCTGGAGTGCATACTACATCGAATTTCACACACTTTTGCGTCACCATATGCACACAGATTTCCCCCCCATAACGCTCTTCTAAACACATAGCCTGAGAAGAGGGCTAGCAGCGAGCGCAGCTTGGAGATCAGCATACTCTCGCAGTGAGAGCAGCCGCCCCTTGGCGAGTGCAGCTTCCGCATGGTGAAGTCCCAGGCACGAAACACACTCCCTGTGGCCATCTGCGTCATGCAGTCCGGACGAGGCATTTGGAACAACGCCGTGAAAATTAGCTCTGTGTCGCGGTGGCGAACACACTGTGCGTTTAGAAAGGATATAGGCTTTTTCGCCGGATGGCCGCAGGTGAACGGCGAATCAGGAGAGGCGGCGTCAAGTCTAGCGTCGAACAGGAGGCCGCCGTCCACTGAACTGCTTAGCTGCAGATCGCTTGTGCTGCTGCTAAAGCTCGTCGATGGCGAAGGCTTCAGCAGGAGAATCAGTGAAGTGGAGAGTTCGCTGAAGAACATTAAAGGCGCAAGGCGAGGAGCGAATTGTTTGATTGGTTCGCACGCCTCAGCCGCTTCGCCATAGGTTTGTGCAGTTCCCGCAGCACAGCCAATGAGCGCGCTAGTCAGCTCTGCTCTGTGCTCGCTGTGCAGCTGCACTGCGTTTTAAAATAAAGGCTTCAATATTCTCGAGAAAAGGAGTTTTCCCCATAAGCGTATAGCTACGCAATACGAGAGACCGTTCTCGAAAGGGAACTAAGAATTACTCACAGTCATAGATCATAACTCCATAGGCTTCATTCACAAGTGTTAATGGCACAATAATGAAAACACAGAAAGGTTTCATTTGAGTCACTGCTCCAATGAATCACCATCACACAAACATCATTAAATATTTACTCACAAACACATAAAGACAGACAATTACAGACCATGCACGACATTTGGCATGCGCAGGAAAACCACTGTTTGGTTAGAGAGAAGCTGCCCGAGGCCTAAACATCCTTTAATGTGCTAAAAAGCAGCTGGGTTAAGAGAAACTGATTATCTTCGTTAGTACAAAATGTTGCATGTTACATGCATTTTGTTTTTAGCTTGTTTTGTAATACAATTTGATTTATTTACTCATATATTACTCATTTTTGTATTTATTTGTTTTGAACTGACACTTTCCTGTGTGATTACGTAAGATAAGTTAAGTTTCGTGTCTAAAGAAACAGCCCTCATGGGTGTGGCCCTCCTCAGAGAGAAAGGCTTTAAAAGCCAGCAGCGGATCTCTCAGTCGTCACAGGACAGAGCAGAAGAACATCACGCTTCTCTTGAAAACATAAACCTCACCAAATGGCAAACGCAGTAAAGTAGGCAATTCTTTTCATTTGACATTAAACTCCTAGCAGACACATCAAAATAAAATAGTGAGAACCAAAATGTGCTGAATATATTGTATTGTTGTTAATGCACCCAGCTGTCATCATTTTACAGTATCACAGCATTTTTATAATATATGCACATTTCTTATGTAAATTTAACTGCAGTTTTACAACAAAATAGTTTTAGTTATTAGTGAAGCTATTTTGTACATGCTCTTGATTTTTAAACTGCTGATTTGCAGATTGTTCAGATCTCATATTTATAATTCACTGTAACATTTCAGTTAGAACAAACAAACATACAAAAACGGATGTAATCTTTGTGAATGATGCCAAGCACCACACTTTATCACACTATTAAAGCTACAGTATGAATTTTTTTTCGCGCTAGGGGTCGCTAACCTCTTACAATAACAAATGCGTAGGTTGATGACACATTTGCTTTAAACAGAATTATGGATCTTGTCGTCAAGCTGATGGATCTAATAATGTTTATGGATGAGTGAATACATGATGTTTTTAGCATGACTGTGGTGTGAGGCAGGGTGTGTTTGCTAATGAGAGACAGATTATCAGCGCCACACGCAAGTCCCACGAATATAAAGGAATAAGGACATTTCATTCTACCGAACTACATGCAATTACTTTATTACTACTCACACAGGTCAGTTTATTAGACGAATTAAACTTGTGAGGTAACGCAGCGCTGTTTCACTTGGTCTAATAGTTATATTATCACACTAAACTGCATTTGAGTGTTGAATGTTATTCTGTGTGCAAGTTTGTTGGCTGTACGAGACTAACATATTTATAACACTGAGTCGGCTTTGCAGCCTTGGCTAAATGTAATTTACACGAGACTAGATAATGATCTGAGATGTCATCGCTCTGCTGCAGAATTTCAACGACATCAACATCTATTCCATGTGATAATATTAGATCTAGAGTATGATTACGACAATGAGTAGGTCCTGACACGTGTTGTCTAACTCCAATAGAGTTTAAAATGTCTTTAAATGCCAGTCCCAATGCATCTTTTTCATTATCTACATGTATATTAAATTCACCAACAATTAGTACTTTATCTGCAGCCAATACTAACTCTGATAGAAAGTCCGCAAATTCTTTGATAAAATCTTTATGGTGCCCTGGTGGCCTGTATACAGTAGCCAGATCAAATCTCAAACGTGATTTATCATTTACACTATATATTTTTACATTAAGCACCAACACTTCAAAAGAAGTATATTTAAAACTAGATTTCTTAGTGATTTTGAAAATATTACTATAAATTACAGCAACTCCTCCCCCTTTGCGTTTCAGACGAGGCTCATGTTTATAATAGTAATCTTGCGGGGTGGACTCATTTAATGTAATCGTTTGGTTTTAGCCAGGTTTCTGTCAAACACAGCACATCTAGGTTATAGTCTGTAATCATATCATTAACAATAAGTGAAACTCACAGGTATAAACTCATTGAGTGTAATATTTGTCTTGTATTGACAGCTGTCCAGTTTTCTGCCAGAGAAGTTTAATGAAGAGCTTGTCAGAGTTTATTACAGAAGAACTGATGATCAGACAGCTGAAGATAAGATGGAGGAGAAGAAGAAGGTGGAAGAGGCTGAGAAGTGCTTTCAGATCTGGTGTACAGACAGTTTTGGACTCCCCTAGATAGCTGAATTATTGACAGATATTCTCTGAAACTAACACTAAAACATTTTACCCTAAAAAAACAACAACAGTAACAACAACAGGGGTACATCAAGAGGTGCACAAGCAAAGCAGTAATATGTAAAATATTTGTTGTCAGTTAAGGTATGTAGTTATGGAATAATTTTCTCCCATACACCTTCATTCTTTTACTTGGTCTAATCAGGGACAGCAGCTGCAAATTCATTAAATAGTGATTAACAATCAAGGATGGCGTTGTTATGATTTAAAGGATTGAAAGTTTAGGACTGATGAATGTGGAGAATTGATAAAATGGTTTTATTTATTATTGTTGCATATTTATTTCCAACAGACAGTAATGATTTAAACAACACAGGCTCATTGGAAAAACTTACCTGTGGCAAAATTTTTGCAAAACGCAAACAACTTACCAATACGTTTAAATCACTGCAGTTTCTAACAGAAATGAACACTAGAGGCAGTAAAACAGCAAGCACTTTTATTTTTTTTCACAAACAATTATGATTACAGGAGCACATTATGGATTAATAAAGACTTGTTTTAATGCGGCTCCTTGCACAATTATGTTATGACCTCAAAACAGGTTTTACCATAGTGCATAATTTGTAAACAAATATATTTTGGAGTTTTCATCACTTAACCAGCTCCATATGTTTGTTTGAACTGACATGCTAAGCTTGCTCAATAGCTCAGCTGTTACAGAATTGCGCGAACCCGTGAAAGACAAGCCATGCTATCTAGTATCTAGTGTCTGTAGGTGTACGTTATTTTAAAATGTGATGGAGCATTCATATTTTAGCGCCACTCACTGGACATTTCAATTCAGAACTGCAGTGATACGTACAAACTCCGATGTACGCTAACGTTCGCGTTCATCTGTTCTGAAAAAAAAAACACTAAACAAGCTTTTAGCGCCACTCACCGGACATTTCGCTTTGAATCTGTCACGAAACGCACACGACACAACGTATTTTGCGTTTTGCAAAAATGTTGCCAAAGGTACAGTTTTCGAATGAGTCTGGGCTGGATTTAAATATTGGGTGTAGGTCTACATATTTTAGGGATGTAAATTTATCTGCAATATATTTTCTTAATTTTTCTTATTTTCTAAAACCCTCAAGTGTCACTGGCCTACCGGTGGGCCCACAGCCATTACATATTTAAAACAGTAATATCCTATACTAAACCTAAACTAATCTTGACAAACTATATATCATTTGAAAGCTTACAATCTGTAGTTTTTGATTTTCAAAATAAATTACAGAGGAGCCATAATTTATCAATTTGCAACAAGAACATTTTCATACTCCTAAGGCGTTCAGACCTTTATTTTTAAATAGCGAAACCTCAGTTTGTTTTCATGCCAAGAGTTCCAAATATAGCATCCATTCATTATTATTTTTATTTTTTTTAAGGGCTGAAAATGTTGCACCTTTTAATGAAAATGAGTGTGCATTCTGAAAACAAATGTGCTTTTCAATTTGTTATTCAAATTTACATGTTTGAATAAACTTTATCTGTAACTATAACCTAGTCTAGTGTTGTATCTGTCACTATGAGTGCAGGCAGAATCAGCTTGAGGATTGGGCTGATACATGATAACCTAGTCTAGTGGCTTGAGTCTCTGAATCTATAAAATCTCTACACATTTCTACAGGTCTTCATTACCGTCCTCCTCGACACATGAGCAAGACGACAGCAGATCATTGAGAAGAAGAGAAGATATCTGGACCTGACAACTCAAAATACAGAGAGAAAATTCTTTACATAATAAAGTTGTATGAGAAAAGTGAAGGTAAGACTTTATTATTGAAATTTATAAAAACTATTAGATGCACTCAAGGGTTAATTATTATGAATGAAATTATTAGATAATTAATCAATAATTTATATTTTAAAAACCTGATCTGTATAAACCAGAATTTGCATTTTAGTACGATTTAGTACGATACCAATAAAATCACAGTAAAAAAAAAAAAAAAAAAAAATGTTTACAAGTTCCTAATTAGGGCTTCAACTATATTTAAGTACATTTAATTGTATATTATATATTTGTCTTTTACAGTTTAATAAATACATTTCTGATTTAGCGATTTTGGGATCTATTCAAACTGATCAATTCTGAAGCTTCACTAATATTTGACTGTATACAGATTTTTATTATACAGATATGAAATGGCATGAGGGGAGTAAAGGATGACTTAAATGCTATATTTTTGCATGACCTAACCATTTGCACATATTTGTTAATGTCATGATTCCTGTCTTCTGTTAGCCTTTCTTAAGGACTTTTAAGTGTTCTCTGTTCTCATTGTTTCTGTGTTAATTGTGTCCTATGGCAATGGCCATGTTTATTTCCCTGTTGCCCAGGTTTGTCTTGTTACTGTTCAGTTGTTACTATTATTTGTATACTAATATAAATATATTATTTGGCAAATTCGAATGACGTTTTAGTCATTTTTGACAGTAGGAATGAGTTTAATTTGTTGATAGATTGATCGTTAATCTACTTAATGATTTAATGCACAGTGCTCTGCTGTGGTTAATATAACAATACTTTTAATACTTTTAATAATTTTAAGCATAATGCATGGAACATTAATATGAACTGCAGCAGTGCAAAACGTACTCGGTTACTTATGTAACCTCGGTTCCCTGAGAGATAAGGGAATTAGTATTGAGTTGCAAACGCTATGGGAAAACTCCTTTTCTCGAGAATATTGAAGCCTTTATTTTAAAACGCAGTGCAGCTGCACAGCGAGCACATCATAGCTGGCTGAATCAGAGCGCTTGCTCGCCTTGAGCGCGCCAATATGGGCGTGGCTGAAGGGTATAAATTCCGCAGAATATTGCCATAGAAACAAGTTAAATCGACTGAAGCGAAGCACCTGACATGAGCAAAATAGCACGGCTGGCAACACAATACTCGTTCCCTTATCTCTCAGGGAACCGAGGTTACGTAAGTAACCGAGTACGTTCCCTTTCGAGAACGGTTAATTCGTATTGCGTTGCAAATGCTATGGGAACCCATTTTAAAATGCTGTGCTATTAGCAGATGTCCAGGGAGACCCGGGACTTATAACAGAGTAGTCCGAACCATCGCAGACCGGAAGTGTCAGGTCCTAGGATGTTATATACTGCATATAGTGATAAGTGCAGAGGGCCACCGTGGGGGAGCCTCAGATATATAGGTTCGGACCCATAGGGGCCAGGGTCCTAGATGGAAAGGACTCGTGCCTGCATGGCAGGAACCTCTAAGTTATAGAATTTTGCAAATGTGGACGGAGCAGACCAGCCGGCCGCCGCACTATAGGAACTCCACTGGACCATGCCCAAAAGGAAGCCATACCTCTTGTGGAGTGGGCTCTTACACCTATGGGGCACGGAAGGCCCATAGAAGTGTAGGCCAGAGAGATAGCATCAACTATCAATCTTGACAGTCTGTGTTTCGTGACCGGAGAACCCTTGGTGAGGCCACCGAAACAGACAAAGAGCTGTTCTGACTGCCTGAACGGGGCAGAACGCTCCAGATAAATTCTCAAAGCCCTAACGGGCTGCATCACTATCATCTATGTATGCATCATTATCATCTTCTGAAGGGGGAAGAGCAGATAGGGAGATAACCTGGGTTGAAAGCACTTTAGTTACTTATCCATGTCTTGGTTTAAGGACGACCCTGGAGTCATTAGGCCTGAACTCAAGACAGGAAGCGCTCGTGGAGAGCGCTTGTAAGTCCCCAACTCTTTTAACTGACGCTAGTGCTAGCAGCAGAGCGGTTTTGAGAGAGAGGGGCTTCAGATCAGCTGACTGGAGTGGCTCAAAAGGAGGTCCCAAGCCAGCACCGAAGGTGGCCGAGGCGGGTTAAGCCTTCTGGCTCCTCTTAGGAAACGAACAATCAGGTCACTTTTACCCAGGGAGGAGCCAGCCACCGGGGAGTGGAAAGCTGCTATAGCTGCCACATACACTTTGAGTGTGGAGGGGGAGCGGCCCGCGTCCAGCAGCTCTTGGAGAAGCGTAAGTACCATTGGTACGTCACAGTTATGTGGGTCCAGGTTCCGAGCTGAACACCAGCTGGTGAACACTGACCATTTGAGATGGTAGAGACGTCTAGTAGACGGTGCTCTAGCCTCCATTATGGTGTTCAGGACTCCCTCTGGGAGGTCCTGGGGTACCCATTGAGGGGCCATGCGTGGAGGGCCCACAAGTTGGGACAGGGGTTCCAGATTGTCCTGTTCGCCTGCGTGAGGAGATCCTGACAGCTGCATCAGCTCTGGGAACCAGATCTGGGTCCGCCAGAGGGGGGCTACAAGGACTGCGCACTTGGTGTCCCTGATCCGTTCGATGATCTGAGGGAGCATCGAGACCGGATGGAATGCATAAAGGGGGCGGCTGGGCCATTCATGGGCCAGCGCGTCCCTGCTTTTCGAGAAGGAGACTGGGCAGTGAGAGTTGTCTTCTGAGGCGAAGAGGTCGACCTCTGCCCTGCTGAAGTATTCCCACAATAGAAGAACCGTCTGGGGGTGGAGAGACCATTCCTCTGGGGGAACGTTGTCTCGAGATAACATATCTGCCCCTTGGTTCAGCGTGCCCCGCACATGAGCCACCCTGAGTGAGCGCAGATTGGCGTGAGCCCATAACAGAAGCTGCTCGGCCATGGTGTACAGGTTGCGAGACCTGAGACCGCCCTGGCGATTTATGTAGGACACCACTGTTATGTTGTCCATCCGGACCAAGACGTGGTGTCCCGCCAGATGTGGAAGGAAGGTTTTTAGGGCTAGAAAAACCGCTCTCAATTCGAGACAGTTGATGTGTAGGCATCTCTCCGAGCTCGACCAGAGGCCGGAGGCAGGCCTGCCCTCGTACAGGGCTCCCCAACTGAGGTTGGAAGCGTCTGTTGAAATAGCCTTCCTTTTCGAAACCAGACCCATGCTCACACCCAGCTGGTACGAGTTGGTGTCTTTCCAGGCGACCAGGGCTTTGACACAGCGTTGGTTTACCCTGATGCGTAAGTGGCCCGAGCGGCACGCATGAGCTGGAACCTGTGGTTTTAACCACAGATGAAGGGGGCGCATATACAGTAGGCCTAGTTGGAGTACTGAAGATGCAGAGGCCATAAGGCCCAGAGCCCTTTGGAACGTTCTCAGGGGCGTGAGCAAGCCCACTTTAAACGAAGCAGCGAGATGCTGGATTGAGAGAGCCCGGTCTGGCATGGGCCATGCTCTCATATGTACGGAGTCGAGAACTGTTCCCAGGAACGTGATTCGTTGGCTGGGGGACGGCATACTCTTGGAAAAGTTCACTCTGAGCCCAAGGCGTTCTAGATGGCCGAGGAGCCAGGCTTTGTGAGTAAGAGACTCCGCCTCCGACTGCGCCAGTATGAGCCAGTCGTCGAGGTAATTCAGAATGCGCATTCCCCGCTGTCTCAGGGGGGAGAGAGCTGCATCCATGCACTTCGTGAATGTACGAGGCGCTAGAGACAGTCCGAATGGTAGGACTGTGTATTGATATGTCTGCCCCTCGAAGGCGAATCTCAAGAATGGCCTGTGACGGGGGTTCACTTGGATATGAAAGTAAGCATCTTTCAGATCTCCTGGACGAATCTGCGCCAGGATATGTCTGGTCGTGAGCATCCTGAATGGCCGTACCATGAGGGCCTTGTTCAGGTGTCTGAGATCTAAAATGGGTCTCAGGCCGCCTTCTTTCTTTGGAACAAGAAAATAACGACTGTAGAAGCCTGACTCACTTTGTGAAGTGGGAACTATCTCGATAGCCCCTTTCGCCAGCAGACTTAACACTTCGGTGTGGAGGACGTGAGACACACTGCTCCTTACCAAAGTGTAGATTATAGCGCGAAAGCTCGGGGGTCTGCGGGCGAATTGAAGCGAGTAACTCTGCTTTATGATATCCATAACCCAGCCTGACACTTCGGGGATGGCCTGCCAGGCCTGGGCCCGAGAGGCCAGGGGTTGGATTGCATCTGGAGGCAGAACACCAAGACTCGGGGGCCCGACCTGCCAGATGTTTTTGTGAAGAAGTTTGCTCGATTTGTGCTCTGTGTGGGTCACTGTCAAAACAGCGTTTGGGTGCAGGGGTGCGTAACGAAGGACGGGCCCATGTTCTGCAATTAACACATCTCCAGCCGCCTGAACTTAAGAGGGGGTTGTGAGAGGCACTCGAGCGATCTTCAAGGGTTGTCCGGACGCAGAGGGACATGGCCCCCTCTTCTGTCGGCTAGGACGGCTTCCTAGACTCATGGTTCAGCGTGAGCTTTGGTCGCGGGCCCTGGCGTTTGGGGAGCGGGTAGCGCTTTGCTGGTTTGAAGCGCTGATTGGTCTCAGCCGCTGGGCGGGGCTGGGGACCTGAGGCGCTGGTTTCTCTGGCTGCGGTGTGCTCTTGGGGCACCGTGAAGTAGAGCTGGAGCGCTTGGGGAGTAAGTGCTTCATGGCAGTGGATGCCCTTCTGAGCTTCCGTGAAATGTTCCGCAAACCCCTTAACAGAAGGGCCAATGAGACCTGAAGTGGAGACTGGTGAGTCGAGAAAGGCGGTTCTGTCCGCGTCCCTGATCTCTGTCAGATTAAGCCATAAGTGGCACTCCAGCACCACTAGGCTGGCCATGTTGCAGCTGAGCGGTGGTCTTGGTACAAAGGCAGGGCCAGGTCTGTGGCGCTGCGGAGGTCTCTGAAGGCGTCTGGGTCAGGTCCTGACTCATCCATAGCACGCAGGAGTTTAGCCTGAAACACCTGAAGAACAGCCATGGTGTGTAAAGCAGAAGCAGCCTGGCCAGCGGCGGAGTATGCACGGTCCGCGAGTGCTGAGGACGTTCTGCACGGCTTAGATGGGTGCGCGGCCTTTGCTCTCCATCTGCCAGCAGTGGGAGGACACAAATGGGCGGCGACCGCTTCTTCCAGTGGCGGGGGCTTCACATATCCTTTTTCCTCAGCGCCATCAATGGATGAGAGCGTCAAAGAGGCAGACGAGCGCGTGCGCGCTGAAAAGGGCGCGCGCCATTATTTTGTGAGCTCCTCGTGAACTTCTGGAAAAAATGGAGCGGAACGCTGGCGAGGGGCCTGCTGGCGCCCCGGCAGGGACCACTCATCGAGGCGGCTTCTAGTGGGCTCTTCCTCACCCTCAGATGCTGCCACAGAAACAGCGTTGTCAAATTCCTCCACCGATCCGCCGAAAGAGACAAGGCCGGCCGCTTCGAGAGAGGGGCATTGATTGCTCTTAATAAACAGCACCGGTGAAGTGTCAGATTCTGGTGTGGGCGAGGCATGCAGGAACGGGCCCGGCGTGCACGCGCTCAGATCACTGAGCTCGTGAAGTCTCTGTTCGCACCGCTTCTTCCTTCGGGGCTCGAGAGGCGCCGGCAACGTAAGATGGGCGGGCTCGCTCTCTGACGTAGCGAGAGCGAGCCTAGAACAAAGCGCTGAGATGGGCATGCTGTCGCAGGAAGGACAGCCGCCTTTAGTGAACGCTGCCTCGGCGTGCTCAGGACCCAGTGTGTGTCTGTCAGACACATGCAGGGGAATCCCGCAGGTCTCACAGACGGGGAGCGGCATTTGTATCAACACGCTCTGCTCTTTTAGATAGCCTAAAAGGCTTAAAGGATATAATATCTCTGCCGGATGCCACAGGGAAACGGTGATCCGCTTAGAGGCGTTGATGAAGTCAGCCAGGCGCTGAAGCGGTTCCACTGCTGGGCTGTTCGACGGCGAGAGGCTTCTTGTCCGGAGAAGGTCAGCGATGAGATGAGTATTCTTCGCTGAAGGAGATTAAATCTGTTTCTATGGTGATATTCTGTGGAATTTATACCCTTCAGCCATGCCCATATTGGCGCGAGCAAGGCGGCAATCGCTCTGATTGGATCGTGCGTCCTTGCTGGATCGCCATAGATTTGTGCAGTTGCCGCAGCACAGCCAATCAGCATGCTTCAGCCAGCTATGATGTGCTCGCTGTGCAGCTGCACTGCGTTTTAAAAGAAAGGCTTCAATATTCTCGAGAAAAGGAGTTTTCCCATAGTGTTTGCAACGCAATACGAGTGAACCGTTCTCGAAAGGGAACTTGCATCATATAATATAACAACACCCAAACTATCAATGTATGAATCAAACTTTTTTTTTCACGCATCATTTTATTATATCCATGTATGTGGTTACAGTCAAATCATAGAAAACAGTAAAATCGCTATGGAACTCTGTCCTGTCTTGCCTGCACTCGAGACGGTGACATGAGCTCCACAGTCTTCACTCCTATTGGTTCTGTCCTCTTACATTCTGTCGCCAACGGTCACTGTCGCTCGTGTCGCCGGATGTCGCCAGCCTTCCATTGAAAATGAATGGGATCATGTCACTTTGGCGCTGCGTGTCGCTGGCGGTGTGAACAGGGCTTAAATAGGCTCCCCTACCAAAGTTTTAAGGCAAATACACATACAAGAACTATACAGTAAATATTGTGTGATCGGCACTTCCTGAATGTGTTTCCAGCAGCAGCAGTCGCTCTGATCTGACTCATTCCCCTTCACTACAGTTCAATGTTTGTCTGAGACACATTCGCATAGTTTAATGACAACTGTACTCATGTATTCCAGTGTGTTGAGCTGCTGGACCTAAAAAAACTGTACGAAGTTCTACAGATCTTTATTGCCTCCTCATCTGAGCTTTTAACAACCTACAAAAAGAAGACAAAAGAGAAGATGCCACGATCTGAAAAAAACAAAACAACTCTCTCTGATATCAGGAAAAATCTTCAAGATCTAAGAAAGTCATATGAAGAAATTGAAGGTAAGGAAAGACATGTACACAACTCACTGTCATATGATAATGTGTATATATAATTTACTGAAGTTCATGTGATACACCTATCTCCTGCTCCTATATTTGTGCTTTGAGTAAAATTCATCTGTTACACATGATTTACAAACCAGGGGAAAATAAGTTCAGCACAAGTTCAAGTCAAAGGCGTTTAGTTAATACATATTACATACAAATAAATGTATTTGTTTCTATGGACCGCAACTTGACTTGACTTGAGTCAAGATGAGATGACAAGAAAACCAGTGAAAGCAATAGATTTAACGAGGATGGAAAGGAAGCTGTTTACAAGAAAGACTCCTACAGGAATTACGTCAGAAAGGAATAACCTGGTTGAACTACTTCCTAAAAAAAGTCCCTGAAAATTGTACTGCTCATTGTTTGTATGGAAACATTTATATTAGCGCTAAAATAAACACAAATATAAGATGCACTTTTCTGGAAAGTCTTGCCCATACACATCCACTATAAATGCATTGCTGAAATGTTTTCTTGCGTTTACAATATATTTCCCTTTCGATACAGTACACTCACACTGTATCAGTGTTTTCTGATACTTATGGAGAAAAACATAGTTTTTCTCAGAATAATGAAGCCTGATTGGTTCACGTCTGTGTAACTTCACAGACAAATGGATTTTCAAAGAGCAAATTTTCTCATCTAAAAGAGCAAATTCAAGCAATGTTCGTTGCAAAATGTCATACCACGAGTGTGGCTTCCCTGTACCCCTTGGATGAGCACACAGAGGGCATCGCTTGACAAGGACATGTCCACGCCATGGCTGCTCCCACAGAGACCAACTGCTCTCACTGCCAGAGCATGAGTCTCGCCCTGTTGTGCCCAAGGATCACTTTCTTTCAAGAGAGCGATCAATCATGCATCGCACACTCTCCAAATGATCTTCCCCTTTCAAGCCGAGACGGAAGAAACAGCGGAGCCGCGGGGCTGAGCAACGGAACTGTAGCGAGCTCATGTTCGGCCCAGCGCCCGCGTGTGTCGATTCACCCGCGCAGCCCGCGCACTGGCTCAGCCCCAGGAGAAGGCAAAACAAGGTGAAGCAGCGCTTCCGCTCAGCTAAGTTGTATTCAAAGGAATTAGGGACCCCGCCCTAGGCTAGAGCTGGATCCTGAGCAGCTCAAGCAGCCCTGATTTTTTGGGCATGAAGAGGAGGAGGCTGAGTCCCACCGATGCCGGACCACCCCCCCAAAGCGAGCATGTGTTCACCTCCCAACCCCCTGTTCAGTTCGGGGTGTTGGAGGCACTGTTTTTTGTCAGTACTGTGTCCCCCCCACCAGGAGTATGCGAGCCCAGACCTCCTTCCGCTGTTATAGCGAACCAAATAAAAGCATACCCACTCACAAAAATGGATCAGCTGCTCTCAGTAGCCCCATGGCCAAATCCGTGACCCGAGTTGTGGAGCCTCCATCTATGGCCTCTTGACGGGAAACTTCATGTCTTTCCCAAGAGGTCATGAATATGATCTCTGAGGCAAATGCATTTTCTACCAGGCACTTTTACACCCAAAAATGGTCTATTTTCTCCAGCTGGTGTTCAGCTCGGGATGTAGACCCCTTCTCTTGTGAGATCCCTCATGTACTTGCATTCCTAGAAAAACAGGAGCTGTTGGACAGCGGACGCACCCCGTCCACGCTCAAGGTATACGCACCAGCTATCACGGCGTACTATGTTCCTATTGCTGGCCAGTCAGTTGGGAAATACGACCTGGTGGTCAGATTTCTCAGAGGAGGTTTAACCTCCTGGCCCCAACACAGTCTCGTAAAAGACCCAAATGCCTTCTTATAGGACGTATTTTAAGTTCCTATCTCTCTAGGAGCCTGCCATGGGGCCTTTGGCATCAAGCACCCCGGGATACGGACTTGCAGGACGGCCTTCTGTTCTGCACTAGTAACACAACGTTTTGCAGTACGTTCCTCATAAGCATTAGAAAACACTGCAATGCGAGTGAACCGTATTGTAAGGAAAATTTCCAGTTACTAACGTAACCTCGGTTCTTTAAGATAACAGGAACGAGCATTGCATAGCTTGCTGTGCTTATGAGCCTACAAGAGTCGACGCTGCCTCGGTCGGAAAATTCGGACTAAAATGGCTTTTAGAGCAACTCAAGTAGGTAGTCGACCCCATACATTTTGGCGGGAAGAAAAGCCATTCGTCTGTGCAGGTGCAAAGACATGAACCAATCAGGCTTCAGTATTCTGAGAAAAATGGGAGTTTTCCCCATAAGCGTCAGAAAACACTGATGCAATGCTCATTCCCGTCATCTCAGGGAACCAAGGTTACAGTACGTTAGTAACTGAAGCGATTTTACACTGAGGATATAAAATGTCATACTTTTCCAGAGCCTGAGAAACAACATTCATGGGAGATTATTATGGATGAATTGCAAGACATCCTGAAGAAATACTCCTTAGACTTTTCAAAAGAGCAAACGAAGGTAAACTAACTACTCATTTAACATTTCTGCATTTAATGTCTTTTCACATTTCACTTCCTCCCTGAAGGAACATACAAGCAGTTCTGCTCATATGTATTAAATTGGTGAACTGCAATTGTCTTCCATCAAATTGAAATGTAATGCCTCACATGGTGTCTGTGTGTAAAAGTTTCTTCCATTTCAATGGATAACAGAGAGCACCTTTCATGGATAAATTGCATAAATGTGTGCTTTACTTATTTATTTTTGCAACAAAACATACTCAACCCTAAATTAATCATTGCTTGAAACAAATATGTTGAGTAAATGATTAAATTACTCACGTTACCAGTCAGGATACATTTCACTCATGAAATGCTCTGTGAATTCACCAGTGAAATGATTTTTGTAGGTCACAAAATCACTTGTCAATAACATGGTTTTTGTACATGTTGAGTCGCGAAATGCAACGAATGTTAATGTGATATACTGGTGTGTTTTGTATCCTGTAGATTTTTAACGACCCTATTCATGGTCACATTGCGCTGCACCCCCTGCTGGTGAAGATCACAGATACACCTCAGTTTCAGAGACTCCGTCACATAAAACAACTTGGAGGAACATATCTGGTGTATCCGGGAGCATCTCACAATCGCTTTGAACACTCTCTTGGGTGAAATCTTATTATATTCAGATCAACATTTTTTAGATTAAGTAATTATGTTTAAATTAATAATTTGAGAGATTTAAAGTTAATATTTAAATAATTTGACTACATTTAAATGTTCACAGTTCTCTGATGTTGTTGATGTTTTTACATGGCATGTAAGTAAACGAATACAATTTTTTTGCTGTTCAGTGTTCTTGGTATAAACTGTGGTGTTGTTTGTGTGTGTGTGTGTGTTAGAGTGGCGTATTTAGCTGGTTGTTTGGTCGAGACTCTTCATGACAATCAGCCAGAGCTCAAAATCACCAAACAGGATTTCCTGTGTGTTCAGATCGCTGGACTGTGTCATGACTTGGGTGAGTAGCACTAATGCACATGGAAAGTGAAAATAATCCACTATTCAGTGTTTTGTGTTGTGTTTTTTGTATTTGTCATGGAGTCTAAACTCCCCCAAACCCTTGTCAAATCGAGCATTGATTTATGATAACCATACCTAGAATTATCCAGTTTCTCTTTATTTTTTAGGTCATGGTCCATTTTCCCATGTATTTGATGGTCTGGTTATTCCTAAAGCAAAAACAATGAAAAAAATAAGAGGTAAGTGTCTGTGGACATGTACATTTCTTACTCATGTTATTGTTACATTTGGACATGGAGAACTCAAGCCATGTATGTCTGGAAAATTAACCTGAAACAATTTATTAATGTGCATAACATGACTTACAATCCACATAAGACCTGCGTTTTTTTCTTAGGCTTGCCTGATGACATCCCTAAGAAGTGGAAGGTGAGAATGAACACATTGCTCACACACACTCGGAGCTGTTGGTTTCTGTAATATACAGTGGTGTAGTCTAGTTTTTTGTAGTGAGTATACTGTAATATATACCCCTCACCCATCCCAGAGCGTCACCCCATAAGCACCACTCACTAATGCATACAGTATGCATCGACATGTAATTGAGAGCATTATAAAAGACTAGGTGTTATCAACATGTCAATTTATTATAAGCAACACAAGACTTTAACAGCCAATGACATTTACAGCTGGGGAGACTGGACTGATTTTCTACTGTTTAGTGTTAATCACCATCTAACTCAGTCAGTTAAGAGCTACATTTATCCTTAGATGTTATATGAATATGGTCCCTGAAGCACAGGTTTTATCAGCTGACAATTTTCAAAAATTATAAAAAATGTTTTAAACATTATAGGCACAAATACAAATTTACTTTTAGAAATGGTGTTTTAGAAAAAAAATGGTGTTATTGTTTTGGCAAGTTTACTGTTTAAATTAAAACATGTATGAAAACTTGTGTGATATTTCCTTAAAATAACGTTTTAATAGATTTTATTATTATTATTATTATTATTTTAAAATACATTTTACTGTGCAATTTCTTTCTAATTTCTTTGAGTTAGACTGAACTTTTATTTTGGTGGGTTGTAGACATTTGAGTTTCTGTGTGTTTTAATAAACTATTACTATTATTATTATTAGGCCTACTTGAAGTATACTCTACTGTGCAATAGTAATATATTTCTGTTATAATTTCTTCAAGTTATACCGAACCTTTATTTTGACAGGTTGTCGTAAAGACATAACAGTTTCTGTCTGTATATAAAACGAATGAATGACGATAGTTTTATCAAATTAAATGGTGAAATTCTCGTGAAGTGACTCTCAAAGCAGCTCTGCGATGAAGTGCACATGTGTAGCCTACATCATGTCTCAATACAGTGAAACGCTGAAAACACCACGAGCGTGAGTCACGTGTGCTTCAGTGTGTATGTAGTGGAGCATTCCCAGAGACGCGTAGAACAATTGCAGTCTTTTAACTTTAATATTCATAGACACTAGTCCATATCGAGATTTGATTCATTGTACAGCACTACTTTTGATTTATTCATTCAAAAATAGCCAAATTCCGTGATGTTCTGCTTTATATAGCAAGTTCCATTTTTGACTGGATTCCGCGATTCGATCCGTGTCGCTTCGCAAACACAGACGGAGTGAATTTATGAATGAAAGTGTGAAAGTTCTGACACAAAACGAAGTTGTTACGTATCCTCACGCTTTTTTTAAGTGGGTATACGGAAATCCTTGGCCTTTTCTAGTGGGTATACGGCGTATACCTGCGTATCACGTAGACTACACCACTGGTAATATATGTACAGTAGGGAGAACAAGTATTTGATACACTGCCGATTTTGCAGGTTTTCCCACTTACAAAGCATGTAGAAGTCTGTCATTTTTATCATAGGTACTCTTCAACTGTGAGTGACAGAATCTAAAACAAAAATCCAGAAAATCACATTGTATGATTGTAATTAATTAACATGTTATTGCATGACATAAGTATTTGATACATCAGAAAAGCAGAACTTAATATCTGGTACAGAAACCTTTGTTTGCAATTACAGAGATCATACGTTTCCTGTAGTTCTTGACCAGGTTTGCACACACTGCAGCAGGGATTTTGGCCCACTCCTCCATACAGACCTTCTCCAGATCCTTCAGGTTTCGGGGCTGTCGCTGGGCAATACGGACTTTCAGCTCCCTCCAAAGATTTTCTATTGGGTTCAGGTCTGGAGACTGGCTAGGCCACTCCAGGACCTTGAGATGCTTCTTACGGAGCCACTCCTTAGTTGCCCTGGCTGTGTGTTTCGGGTCGTTGTCATGCTGGAAGACCCAGCCACGACCCATCTTCAATGCTCTTACTGAGGGAAGGAGGTTGTTGGCCAAGATCTCGCGATACATGGCCCATCCATCCTCCCCTCAATACAGTGCAGTCGTCCTGTCCCCTTTGCAGAAAAGCATCCCCAAAGAATGATGTTTCCACCTCCATGCTTCACGGTTGGGATGGTGTTCTTGGGGTTGTACTCATCCTTCTTCTTCCTCCAAACACGGCGAGTGGAGTTTAGACCAAAAAGCTCTATTTTTGTCTCATCAGACCACATGACCTTCTCCCATTCCTCCTCTGGATCATCCAGATGGTCATTGGCAAACTTCAGACGGGCCTGGACATGCGCTGGCTTGAGCAGGGGGACCTTGCGTGCGCTGCAGGATTTTAATCCATGACGGCGTAGTGTGTTACTAATGGTTTTCTTTGAGACTGTGGTCCCAGCTCTCTTCAGGTCATTGACCAGGTCCTGCCGTGTAGTTCTGGGCTGATCTCTTACCTTCCTCATGATCATTGATGCCCCACGAGGTGAGATCTTGCATGGTGCCTCAGACCGAGGGAGACTGACCGTCATCTTGAACTTCTTCCATTTTCTAATAATTGCGCCAACAGTTGTTGCCTTCTCACCAAGCTGCTTGCCTATTGTCCTGTAGCCCATCCCAGCCTTGTGCAGATCTACAATTTTATCCCTGATGTCCTTACACAGCTCTCTGGTCTTGGCCACTGTGGAGAGGTTGGAGTCTGTTTGATTGAGTGTGTGGACAGGTGTCTTTTATACAGGTAAGTTCAAACAGGTGCAGTTAATACAGGTAATGAGTGGAGAACAGGAGGGCTTCTTAAAGAAAAACGTACAGGTCTGTGAGAGCCGGAATTCTTACTGGTTGGTAGGTGATCAAATACTTATGTCATGCAATAAAATGCAAATTATTTACTTAAAAATCATACAATGTGATTTTCTGGATTTTTGTTTTAGTCACTCACAGTTGAAGAGTACCTATGATAAAAATTACAGACTTCTACATGCTTTGTAAGTGGGAAAACCTGCAAAATCGTCAGTGTATCAAATACTTGTTCTCCCCACTGTATTTCTGATTTCATCTGTCTTTGTGTCTTTACTGCAGCATGAGCAGATGTCAGTGCTGATGTTTGATGACATTGTGAAGAGTTTGAGGACTGAGAATGAGAATGTGTTGAAAGAGCACGGACTGGATAATAAAGACGTCACCTTCATTAAAGAGTTAATCGAAGGGGCAAAAGATTCAGATGCTGAGGTTCATACTGATACTTCATCTGTTTTTGATGTGTTAGCATGAATGAAGCCTCCTTTACACACAGCCTTTGCTTTTATTTTCAGTGGAAATACGAGGGCAGAGCTGAACACAAATCCTTCCTGTATGAGATTGTGGCAAACAAACAGAACGGCATTGATGTGGACAAATGGGACTATTTCGCACGGTACATATTATTAGGCATTTTGCACAGATGGGACTATGATGTAGAATCTATAACTTTGAGCCGAATTATCCTCTCATTTACATATCCTTTTTATATTTATATTTAATGTTTATTTCTCAGAGACTGTCATCACCTCGGCATTCGAAACAGCTTTGACCATCAGCGTCTGCTTAAGTTCGCTCGAGTCTGTGAAGTGAATGGGAGAAATCACATCTGCTTTAGAGACAAGGTGCCTGAAACAATTATCTACAATTTCATCTACTCTGTTTTATATTTATATTTTCTGCTTAAAACTTCAGGTAAAAAGTGTCATTAGCTGTTGAATGTGAACACTGCATTATGGGAACTGGATCTGTGACTCTGGTGTTTGTATGTCTAACAGGAGGCAGATAATGTTTATGACATGTTTCGCACTCGATACACTCTCCATCGCCAGGCCTACCAGCACAAGATCTGCAACATCATTGAAGAGATGTGAGTCTCTCTGTTTGCAGTGAATATGAGATTTCACAATATTTAACCTCCTGCATGACTTATTCTTCTTACACAAATTGAGCATTAGACTCTGATTCTTATACATGTTGGAAACACTAACTCAAATGTGTTAGGTTTGCAGACGCGCTCGTACTAGCTGATCGTGATCTTCATGAAGAGAAACCTGAAGATATGCTGAAGATTTCTGAAGCCATAAAGACAGCAGAGGAATACAGCAAACTCACAGGTCAGCTCAAAGAACAGGTGAAAAACATGTAAACTCAAAGCTAAAAGAGCTAAAGATATACAGGATTACCATAAACCAGGATAAACATATTCTCTCTTATGAAACGTGGTTATGTGTCTCAGGACATATGAAATAACATGTATAATAATGAATCTTCTGTTGTTCAGATGAGATCTTTGAGCAGATCTCATCCTCCACTTCTGATAATCTAAAGAAATCCAGAGACATCCTGGACAAGATCGTCAGGAGAAAACTGCCAAAGTTTGTGGGAGAAGCTCGTGTGACTGAGAAAAACATGTCAAAGGTTGGAGAGAAACTGAAAAACACTGATTTACTGTTTGATTAACCCTTTAAAACGGACAAACCCTTTCAAATCTGAAAATTCAGGAACCGCTGACAGAATCATGGAAAGCTGCAGTGCAGAAGTACAAACCCACTGACCCGACCGTTTCTCTGAACGCCGAAGAATTACCAGTTTATGTAAGTTATGTCTTATTTCAGAGCTGATTTACATACTTAAACCAGATAACATGTGTTTAGTGACTAAGATGCATGTTTTTACACTGAAATAAAACAGAATTGTTTAGTGAATCTCATGTTTTCACAAGCTCAGGTGGTTGATCTGGATCACGGCATGAAGGACAAAAACCCCATTGAGTCTGTCTATTTCTACAGCAAGAGGAATCCCAACCAAGCTTCAACCATTGAAGATGATCAGGTATTTATGACACAACTGTTTTATTTCAGATCATTGCATAATCTTTCTAAATGGGTGCCATTTATTCCTTTATAATGTTCTTTTGTTAAACCAATTGGACTGGAGCTTGAACTGTGTCTTGTTCGGCTCAGTGAAGTTTACAGTGTACTTCATTTACTCATTTACTCTATGATTGAGTATCTTTATAAAACTCATTGTGTGTGATATTTGTCTTGTATTGACAGTTGTCCAGTTTCCTGCCAAAGAAGTTTAATGAAGAGCTTGTCAGAGTTTATTACAGAAGAACTGATGATCAGACAGAGATGGAGGAGAAGAAGGAGGAGGAGAAGAAAAAGAAGGTGGAAGAGGCTGAGAAGTGCTTTAAGAAGTGGTGTAAAGACAACTTTGGACTCCATTAATGTGTGTATGATTTATAATATCCAAAGTTTATGGCTGCAGAGTCCGTTTGTTTAAAGGTACACTGTGTAATTTAAGTATTTTATTAGCTAAAATCAATGTCTTTATTTATAAATATGTCCTCATTGGTGTAGAATTACCTCTGCCAATGATCTGACTTATCCTTGTAAGCGAAGAATTTCTTATCTTTATTTACATTGGACGGGTAAGTCCAAGCAGGCTTCCATGTCGTTCCGCCATCTTAAAAAACTATAATACAGGGCTCTCAAGTGTCACGCATTGAGCGTGACAGTCACTCATTTCTGTCTTTTGTCACGCACTCCCGCCACACATTGTATTTCTCTTGCCTGCCACTTATCAGCCAATCAAAAAAAAGAAAGGGGCTACACAATAGCCAATCAGAAAATATCACTATTGTATCTGGGTAAGATTTAACGCAACAACCAATGAATAAAAGCATATCCTGGAATTGTTCACATGATTCTGCCACAACATCTTTCGAAAGTTTCATTCACAGAGGAAACTTCTGGAGCTCCGAGCATCACTTTGAGCACAGAGTAAGTCATGATCTCCTGTTTTAATGTTACAATAAATTCACAACTTGTTTGACACAAACAGTGACAACTTGACTGCTGTTAGAGAATGTTTCCCAGAAAATTAGCATCAGTTTTTCATGAGTGTCTGTAACTTAGCCAACAGTTTTACAGCCTGTTCACTGACAACATCTACTCAGAACAAGTAGTCTAGGCCTAGTCATATTTTCGTTATCACACGATGACTGACATATTGTCACATTATAAACATCTCTCTCTCCAAATAGGCTAAATAATTTTATTAGCACTAAATAAATTAAAGTGTATTGCATAGTCGATGTTATAGGTCACTTTTAAAATCATGTCATATTTTATAATTATATCCTGGCCATGGATGCATTAATCATTGCATCTGTCTTTCAAAGATGTCAGGTAAAAAGCAATTAAGCATCCTCTCATTCACCCTGAGAGGAGAGTCCCCTAAAAAGGCCAGGTTGGAGGATGCTGGCCCAGAGAAGGTGGCGAAAAGGGTAGGCCCATTAGAGGAGGAGACAGAGGAAGAGACAGCGCAGGTGGAAGGCAACAAGTCCAAAAAGGCTACAAACACTTACAATAAACAACACCAGTCATAATCTCTCTCTCTCTCTCTCTCTCTCTCTCTCACACACACACACACACACACACACACACACACACACACACGCATATTTGGAAATTGAATAAATACTTTGGTATTTGAGCAATTATTAATAACAACAACAAAAACACTAATAATAATGTTATTAATGAAATACCCCCCATTCCTGCAACCCATCCAAAGAAGATTTGTTTTGAAGACAGGCAAGAGTGACATCCCTTGACATTAAAAATATAAAGTGTCAAACTGCTCAACTAAAAGAAACACTAATCACCATAATGATGACCATATATTTTCAATAAAACATCAACATCTAAATCTCTGTTAATTATCAAAAAGATCTTCTGTAGATGATTGACACACTCTCTCTCTCTCTCTCACACACACACACACACACACACACGGACACACACGGACACACATAAACATATAAACCCGTAGATAAAGACACACAAGGACACAAACATACATTTACACCTCATAACAGATCAAGAGCGCTCATAACACCAAACACACACACGCTCGTGGACGAGCAAACACACAACAGAAGTTAGCATGACCATCTCAAAACACAAAATGTATCAGTATACTCAGTGTACAAGTAAAATGTTATATAATATAATAAAACACTTACTTGTCGAGAGTGATGTCTCCCCATCCAAAAAGCATATCTCCAAGAGTCACTATATGCCATTTGCTACACTATATGCCGCGTTACGCAGTAATGCGCACGGACGCCACGCTCTGGTCACCATGAAACTTTGCGCGCGGTCTTCTCTGGTCGATGTTTTGATCCCTCCCACTAAAACTGCATATCAATGTTTTCAGAAGTTCATTGGCTATCAGATAAGTCATTTGCAAACTCTGATCCAACTGGAGCAGCCAAATGTCCCTCAAAGAGAAGGAGGACCATCCCCCATACTGCGCGCTGGCTGCCCACATAGCAACATTGTGTCGGCCCAGATCCGGCCCACATCTGGCACACATGGAAAGATGATCTGGCCCACATGCAGCGTGGACTTACGGCACTTGGGTGGGCCACTCCTGTTTGCCAGATCTGGGCCAAAAGCAGGCCATAGCAATGCCACATCTCAGCCAAGAGCAAAGAAATAAACCACAACTGGAGGATTAAACAACTCCACAAACAGCATTACCAGCTTCACTTATTACCAACCAGACTGACTTTATTTCTGTCAGACGTCTACAAAAGTTTTTATTGAGAATTAACAGAGGTTTAACTATAATGTGTTTCATTTAAAGTCACCATTACAGTGAATAGTGTTTCCATTAGTTGGGCTCTTAACTCTTATTATATCTATTGTCTTCTTTGGCCGCTGTGACAGAGTGTTTGTCAAACACATTTGCAGCAGCAAAGAAAGCTAAAGTGAAATGAGATCAGGTGATGATGGTTACCTGTTGATGGTTTTATAATCATCATGAAATAACCTGTTTGACTGAGATCATTTGAATCTAACAATTGTGTTGTACCATTAATATATTCTCATCACAAACCCTGTGTTACTGCAGCATGAGGTCCAGCAATATTATAACAATCAGTTAGAAGACTTTATAAAACATGCGCACGAATCATTACTGTTCGATGACACACACAGACATCAATAATCAACGTATGAATCTCAACAATGGTGAGAATCAAAAGTACCTTGCTGCAATGCATGATGGGTACCATCATTGTACAAAACTCCCAGCATGCATTGCAACATGAATAAATTATGCAGCTAAATTGTCCTATTAATTTGTTTAATTCTAAATATGTGCTTTTATTTTTTTGCTGTTGTTTTTGTTGTGGCATTTAGTAGCTTTTCAGTGATGTTCTGAATTAATCTAAAAAAATAATAATATTGTCACCCTTGTTGAGATTCATACGTTGATTATTGATGTCTGTGTGTGTCATCGAACAGTAATGATTCGTGCGCATGTTTGTTAAAGTCTTCTAACTGATTGTTATAATATTGCTGGACCTCATGCTGCAGTAACACAGGGTTTGTGATGAGAATATATTAATGGTACAACACAATTGTTAGATTCAAATGATCTCAGTCAAACAGGTTATTTCATGATGATTATAAAACCATCAACAGGTAACCATCATCACCTGATCTCATTTCACTTTAGCTTTCTTTGCTGCTGCAAATGTGTTTGACAAACACTCTGTCACAGCGGCCAAAGAAGACAATAGATATAATAAGAGTTAAGAGCCCAACTAATGGAAACACTATTCACTGTAATGGTGACTTTAAATGAAACACATTATAGTTAAACCTCTGTTAATTCTCAATAAAAACTTTTGTAGACGTCTGACAGAAATAAAGTCAGTCTGGTTGGTAATAAGTGAAGCTGGTAATGCTGTTTGTGGAGTTGTTTAATCCTCCAGTTGTGGTTTATTTCTTTGCTCTTGGCTGAGATGTGGCATTGCTATGGCCTGCTTTTGGCCCAGATCTGGCAAACAGGAGTGGCCCACCCAAGTGCCGTAAGTCCACGCTGCATGTGGGCCAGATCATCTTTCCATGTGTGCCAGATGTGGGCCGGATCTGGGCCGACACAATGTTGCTATGTGGGTGGCTAATGCTGCCTGGAAAACCATTTTGACTGAAAAATCTGTAATGTTTACATTTGAGGTGTAGTTTCATCAAATGCGTTGAAGTTGTAACAGCTCTGTCGGATAACTTGAAATGCTACTACTACATTACGTGGATGTTTATTGATATATAAATGTGTTATGGACTAAATACTTCACTGAATTGGATTGTATGGACCCTTTACAGTGTTACTAAACCATTGTTGTTGGAATGTAATGGATCAGTGGACTAAAAGGAGGCTTCATAGGTGAGTTTCTTCCAGTTTGTTGTTGTTTATTTTGATGCAGGTGGTCTGACAAAGACACCGATTGTACCCGCTGGGTTGATTTTATCCTAAAATGGTTTGAATCACAAGAATCTCAGTTTTCCAAAGATATGTAACATATTTAAAACATTTTTTTTTAGTTTTGTCTTTCAAGAAGTTAAACCTGTTAACATCCAATGGCCTGCGGGCGGGACGTCGGACTTTAAAGGAGTTAATCACTTAATTATCTCATTAACTTTAACACTGATTCAAAGTTACTTTAACAATCTTTAGATTGGGACCATATGTGCTCTGAGCAGTGTTGATTTAACACTGGGGATTTTGCTGTTTAACTATGCAAATTAGTTAAAGGCTAAAAAACTACTCTAGTGGGAAGAGGTGTGATGTTGTCAATGTAAATAGAGGGGGAATGCTCAATAACTGAAACTGTGTGTGTTAGTTCAAGACCAAGATTAAGAAACCTTGATCTCTTTGTCTCTTTATATTTCTCTTACTAGTTAGCTACGTTTACATGGACATGAAATCAATCCGATTGATGAATCCGAACAAGGTGTTTACATGAATGATAAATAAAGTAATCGGGTTGATGTGCGCGTTTATATGTCACAAGTTTCAAATCGGATCTGATGTTTTGACATGCGCACACTGCACGAATATACAGAGTTTCCCGCTTTTCGCGCATAAATATTCTCCTCTATTGGTTCTTTATTTGTTTTAAAAAGCAGACATAATATTAATTTGTCTCTGGTCATAATTTAGAGCAGATTAACCGTTTTGCCGTGCTGCTTATTGATCACGCAGTAAAAATGCCCCTCCCCGCGGCCAAAACCAGTCGTCTGTGGATGAGAATCCAAAACAAGGACTGGTGGGACGTTGTCCTGCTTCACTTCACAGACGCGCGAGTGAAATGAGAATTTTAGAATGACGGGAAACTTATTTATATGACACTTTATTAAACAGGAAGAACAGCTCGTTCCGCGCGTCATACATCATTACGCTAGTTAACGTCATCGCACATGCGCAGTCCTTTCAGTTTCGGTTTTCAATCCGATCAAGTGTTTACATGTTCTCTCGATCGGATTACAAAAGGGATAAACCACCCCTTTCAATCCGATCGAAATTTAATTCGGATCGAGCTCAATCGGATCAGTTAAGGTGTTTACATGAAGGTTTTTTAGTCCGATTGAGCCGTCAATCCGATTATAAGTGTCCATGTAAACGCAGCTATTGATACTGCTGGTGACTGACAGTGCACTCCCATCTTCTGCGATAATAGACAGGTGAGATGTGCCATGGTCATCAGGCACTGTATCAATGTTCTCCTGATCATCATAGCTGGTTTGTTTGAAGTCATCATTAATCTTACTCCTGATGTAGTCCGCAAAGCTGTCTGAGGTCATATTTTTGACCAACTGTGAAACAAAATTGACAAAATAAGTAAAAATCGGAACAGGGAAAAGCTTTGATAAAATGACGTCTGTTATAACATAAGCTTCTCCTGTTGGATCAGATGTGGCAAAGATTCTAAAGACAATTCAGAAAAACTCGAGAGATCTTGAGATCTAAAGTGGCTTAAAGGTAAAGTTCACCCAAAACTAAAAATTCAGTCATTGCTTATTAACTTTCTGACCTCGACAATCACAACATGATTCAGTCGCATCAGTTTGATGTCACTAACTGCAGGTGTTTTCAGATCTTGTGTGTCATGTCACTGCTTACATCACATTTGGTTCATATATGTGGAAGGGAACATTATCAGTGAATAAACACGTAATTTTCAATCTGCTTCTCACACACATCTATTGTATGGATTCAACACTTGGAAAATAGCGGATAAGTCATATGGAGCATTTATATGATACATTTTTTAAGTGATATTTTTAGTCTTTCAATCTTTTTTTTTAAACAGGACAGTGGAGATGAGACGGGAAACAATAGCCCTGTCAACACGTTGATCTCACAGTGATCTCTCCATATGATCACAATGTGAGTTCACAGTGAGCTAAAAGGGTAACCTCACAGCACCCTCACTGTGTGCTCATATTATGGCCACAATGTGAATCACCCCAGCTAGAAATGTTATTAGACATGGACTCCAACATCGCTCAGATGTCACATTTTGGTTGAAAATTAAAATTGGGTTGACGTCTAAACATTTGATGTAAGGCCCCAACGTCATTAAACAACTCCACCAACAGCATTACCAGCTTCACTTATTACTAACCAGATTTACTTCTGTCATATGTGTACAAAAGTCCTTATTGAGATTAACAGAGGTTTAGATGTTGATGATTTATTGAAATTAATAGTTTTGGTGGATGCCACCATTATGGTGATCAGTGTTTGCTTTAGTTGTGCAGTTTGACTCTTGATGTTTTATTGTTAGTTTTTCTCTGACTGCTGTAATTGTTTGTTATGGCAAGAACAGTAAGAGAAATCTGTGATCAGATGACGTCAGCTACTTAATGTTGATGACAACGATATAATCATCATGTAATGCTCTGATCAGCTGATCTCTTTTAGACCATCATGTGTGTTATTAATTTCATATAATTGATTATAGTTATGTTTCTATAGCAGAGTATCCAATAGTGTTTAAATAAGAAAATCTGTATAACAATAATAAAAACTAAACAATTTAAACTACTGTTTCACTTACTGTATTCTCACCAGGAAAGTCTGTAAGTTCACTTGCTTTGGTTTGGACCAAATACAATGTTGAATTTTTGTTTGTTTGGTGTGGTTCGTTTTCACAATGCCCTTTTTGCAAGTGAACCAAAATTTGTAAACCAAACCACACGTGTGCTGAGGTCGTCCATTCATTGGACAGAAATTCTCAAGCAGGGAAAAGCAGGAAGTGCAAAAACAGGCAATTTATGGAGAACTTTCGTAGTGCAATTTTTATTCTTTTACTGATTTGGTGTTATCAGTTACTAACGCAATATGAAGAAACGTATGAGCATCATATGATACAATGTCATCTATATGATGTTGTAATTAGGAATTTGTGAAGACGAAGATGTGCTGCAAGATGGTTGTGGCGGAGAGAGCATGCTCTTTAGAAATTAAATATAGTTTCATCTTTGTTAAAGCTGTATTTTGTTGTTTTATTAACATTAATGACACAGACAACAGTAGGAATATTAGGTGTGTGCTGTCACCGAATGCACGAACAATTAGGGATGGCTGACGCGAAACAGTCGTTCCGAAGCTTTGCGAGATCCCGAAGCGCAGATGTTTCGAAACACTGATCCGAAGCGTGATTCAAAACACCCATGTCACGTGACTATGGCCAAACGAAGCCTCGAAGTGTTTCACTAGTGTTTCATCAGGTGTGGTCCGCCGAATCAGCGTTTGATTGGAACGGTCGGGAACAGACCACACAATCGCACATCTGTATAAAAGTGAAATCAACGCATATTGACCTCGTGGGTTTTTCTGAGAGGAGTTTGATTTTGAGATAGCGGATTTTTGGTGATAAATTTATTACATTTAAATTTACACAACACATTGACTGATAGGCTAGAGACAGACAGAGTATACATATGACACATTAATAGATACATAGATAAAAATATATATAGACAGCTAGATTAATAGATAGAAACATATATAGATAGATTATAGATACATATATAAATACATAGATAGATTATATCTAGATACATAGATAGATTATAGATACATGGATAGATTCATATAGATAGATACATAGATAGATTTGGATAGATCGATAAAATGGAGGCTCCCCAGAAGAGATGCCGTTGTGGAGTGCAATAAGTGAGGAGACAAGAGACGGAGATGCGTCGAGTCAGCTTTACTCTCCACTTCAATATCACTAAAATAACTGTACAGCGAGTGAGGTCAAAACAGACACACAACGTTAACCCGGAACCCGTATATCAAAAACAACTCACCCTTAAAGGTACAGTTGGTGAATGTCTCTTTCAGTCTTATTTGTGGGTCACCACACCGTACATCTGTGGTGTGGGAGCATTTCTGTTTAGAAACCCTAAATAAAGTGAGATGTGTGTATTGTGATCGGCAGCTAGCCTACTGCAACAATACATCATCCATGATGCGCCATTTGAGGAGAATTTGAAATTTGCGTATTTGCCCAGAACTCATGATCCACTAATTTACTGGAAAGAGAGAGCAGTAATCTTTCCTCATTTGTATGTTCTAGCTAAAAAATATCTTTGCATGCCAGCAACAAGTGTCTCTTGTGAGAGGATTTTTTCAAAGGCTGGAGAAATTAACTGTAAAAAAAGAAGTAGGCTAAGTCCTTCCACAGCAGAGAAATTAATATTTTTTTAATAAAAATCTCTAAAAAAGTGAGACATTGTGGCTTGATTTCTTTTATTAATATTCATTTTGCAGGACCAAAATAACATTATGCACTGTGAGGAGCCTACAGGTTACAAGCTTCACATATTAGAAAATTACAATAATAAAAAAACAAAAAAATTTTAATGGCTCGTCAAGGTTGTTTCAGTTCAACACCTGCAAGTGACCACTAGGTGTCACCGTTGAGACGGGTGTCGGATTGATTCAAAGCCTCGAAACAATATGGCCCATTTGGTTCAACTGTTTCATTGCTTCATGAAGCCTCAATCTGCCCATCACTATGAACAATCTCCTTTGGTGATTCTGCTTGTTAACATCAGGTGTCTTCAATAATGTTCAATCATCACTCAATGAATCACTTAATTAGCTCATTAACTTTAACACTCTTGAGTCTGGAGCCAAATAAACTCCCAGGAGAGTTAATTTAACACTGGAGTTTTTGCTGTGTGAAACTGGATTTGTTTTGGTTGAATGTAAAAATATAAATTTTAGGATAATTGAAATGTACATAAAAAAGGTAATTAAAGCCAACACAGCATTTTTTTGAGTGTACACTTTTAGATGATCTGTGAACTCAGATTGCTGACGTTGTGACCACATGGTGACATCACTGTGAGATCAAAGCAGAGGTGGAAAGTCCAGGGGTCAGAAAGTAAAAGTCCTGCCATATGTTTATTCCACCCATGAACTCACACAGCAAAAACTCCAGTGTTAAATTAACTCTCCTGGAAGTTTATTTGGCTCCAGACTGTGTTACGCCCGGTTCACACCGGACGCCGAAGCGGCGCGGAATGGAAAATCACGCACGGTCCGGCGCCTGCCTGTTCACACCAGACGCGTATTCTCCGCGGCGGTCGACAAGCGCTTCTGCTCAGTTGTTGTTTATTCAGAGCTATTTTTTACATCATGGGTATGTAACCTCATAAAATGAATACACCATGTTTCTGTAACCAAGAAGTTTGTACACTTCTTTTATTAATCCGTTGTCGAGACACACACACAGCCAGAGAGAGAATATGGTAGACAGTTTTTTTTCTTTGTTTGTTTTCATCTTTCTAGTCTGTTTAGATACACAAATATGATGGCATTTGTCACTCGCGGTATTTTAATTTGAAAATTGCTTTTATTTTGACAATTGACCGGATGTCTCGTGTTTCTTGGTGTGACTTCCTGCCGGAATGGACGCGGATCACTCGCGGTCGCGCAAAAAATAGACCAGACGCCGAAACTGGTGTTTCGAAACCATGTTAACCTATGGTGAACGACACCATAGGTTAACATGGGCGCCGAAAGGAAGCGGCCTCCGTTCCGCGCCGCTTCTGCGTCCGGTGTGAACCCGGCCTTAGACAGTAGGGCTGGGTGATTTAAATTGCGATATTGTTATGCGCATCTCGTCAGTAAAGCCGGTTCCTTGATTAGTAGTAAATCACCATCACCTGCTTTCAGATGGAGCGGCATTTACTACAAAGAACCGTAGTTAACTGACAAGCTGAGCCATATCGCATTAATATCGCGGACGTATCGCCAGTGATAATTAATGCGATATGGCTCAGCTTGTCAGTTAACTACGGCTCTTTGTACACAGCAAAAACACCAGTGTTAAATTAACACTCCTGGGAGTGTATGAGTCCACACTCAAGAGTGTTTAAGTTAATGAGATAATTAAGTGATTAATTTAGTGACGATTGAACATTATTGAAGACACCTGATGTTAACAAGCAGAATCACTGAAGGAGAAAATCACAAATTGTAAGTTACCGTTATGACGATCAATGGTTGCTTTAGTTGGACTCTTGAGCCATATATTATTAACTTTAGATTTTGTTTGGTTGTTGTATCTGAGTTATAACCACCAGTTGAACAAAGAAAAAAAAGTGTTCTGATGGTGTTGGTTATGTTATGACAATTATCATTTGAACTTGATCACTGAACTCATTAAAATTCTTCTTTCTGACTTCGATTCATGCTGTTGGTTTGTGAATCTGCATAAATGCCCAGAATTTTTTATATAATATAAAGGATTTCTTAAAAGTTGTTTAAAAAAAAAAAAATCATTCTTTAAGGCACACACAGATGTCAAGATTCAGTCTATGCATCTCAACAATGGTGATGAGCAGAATATTCAATTAGGAAAAGTAAATTACATAGACAATTCAGATCATAATTTATTCATACCGCAATGCATGATGGGAGCCATTAATGAGTTGTGATTGGTGGCAGCCACTGCAACATGCTTTATTATTGTCACCATTGTTGAGATTCACAGACTGATTATTGATGTCTGTGTTTCTAAATAAATTCTTTTGAAAGTTTTTTTTGATCAGAACAATGTTTATGAAATATTTTGAATTATAAGTAAAGTACTGATAATCATATGCTGAAGAATCACAAAACTGCTGCTAACAAGTAAAACCAAACTATCTCAATAAGTTTCCTTTTTCAGATCACAGCATGATTATGTCAAAACATAACCAACACTCTCAGATCACACTTTACTTTGTTCATTTAACTGTTTTAATTCAATAACAGCAGACAAACAACAGTAAAACTTAAAGTAAACATAAGGGTCAATAGCCCAACTAAAGCAAACACTCATCACCACAATGGTAACTTACAATTTGAGATTTTCTCCTTCAGTGATTCTGCTTGTTAACATCAGGTGTCATTTTAACAGTAATAAACTGTAAGTTATAAAACAGGTATATTGCCAGTAGTTTACTGTAAACATTATTTTTTGGGTCACCATTGTGCAGAAGAGTAGAGCCTGTGCTTCAGTCCAGGAGAAGATCTACAAACATTGATGATTTGCTGCATGTTGCTTTATTTAACAGGCGGTGACTGTGTAGTTGCTGGTCCAGTGGAAATCTCTTTAAGTAGAAAAGTTTTTTAGTGGCCTCAAATGAAAGAAGTTCACAGTAATACTTTCCTCACGTTATTAATGCATTATACATTTTAGTTAATAAATTTAAATGACAGTTGGTCAATTTAAGGCTGTCGGTTTCTGCAAGTGTAATTAGTTAACTTGAATTAGAATTTAGTGCATTTTACAGTAACATACTGTAGATTACAGTAAAGAACTGTACAGTTAACAGTATTTTACTGGCAACAGTGTTGCCAGTATTTTACTGTAAAAAAAACCCGGTAAGGTATAACAGTGCACTGAAAACACAGTTATATTTATGATATTGCATTTCTGTCTGATTTAACAGTCTGATTCACTTCTGTTTAAGTATATGCCTGTGTAGGGACTAAAAAAATGTGTAATAAAGTATATTACACATTCATTATGAGTGTTTTCGAAACACACAAACCATATACCATAATTATATTTGAGTAAAATGTATATGCAATTTCACATGTTGTCTATTGTATACTATAATGTATTTTACTGGTCGAGTAAGTATTTTATTCTGACAAACACACACACACATCTATGGTACAGAGCAGCGTTTCCCAAAAGCATGTAGAGACCATTGGTGTCTTTTGGGAAGTGCAGCCCTGATCTGTAGCCTACACACATTAGAAAACACTCAGAAAATAAGCCAATAGAGACACAATGTGTAACATTACCAGGTGAGATGGCCACTGGTGTGACAGTTGTAGAGCTGGTGTTAATGCTGCCAGTGTCTGAAAGTTTGGATGAATAGTGATTAATGAACAGAGACACAAATATCATGAGTGTGTAGAAAGAGCTCATGTGAATATAATTACCTGCACAGTATGCTGAACAGAAACCAGTTGGACTAACCAGCTCATATACATAATAATTGCCTGGACAGGCTTTGACTTTAATGGGAAAAGACCCGAGATAGCAGCAGTAACTGTAACCGTAACCGCAGACATCTCGAGTGACGACTCCATCTGTTACTGTTGGGTGTCCACCTCGTATCCACAGTGCGGTATCAGTGCCACAGCTGTACTGAGCAACACACGTGTCTGGGATGTGAGCACTCAGGCCGTTAATGAAGAGACGATACCAGCCGCTCCAGGAGACAGACCTGTCACAGTATCTGACTGAAGCATGTGTATTATTGATGGATCTCCATGTATCGTCCAGCACAGTGTAGTTGTAGCAGGGGTCTGCAGAGAGATTAGCTTATGAAAATATATTATGAAATAACACATTTCTGAAAAACATGTTTTATTACAAAATGTAACCAAAAGTGCAGCTTTAGACATTACTTTTTCTTCTTCTTCTGCTAATTAAGAGCGATTCATTTCGATCCACAATGTTTTCAAATGCATTTATAGGATTATTTAAACATCAATGCGTCTTAAATAATTTTGTAAAAATATTTTAAATTGGAAGTAAACATGTTACATACCAGTATAATCATGTTCATATTATTATTATTATTTTTTAAGATTTTATTTCCAGTTTCTTGGTCTAAAAATGACCATTCAAAATGACCATTGCCAGGTTTTCAGCAGGAATCCATACACTAATATTAAAGTAACAATCTGACATTCAGTTTCCTCAATATTTCATATGCAAATAATGAAAAAAATAAAAAAAACTAAACTAAATGATTTGACTAAAACAGCAGTATTTTATTTTACAGAAAATAAGTGAGTTTCTCCGCAGCGTGTGAAGTGTTTTATTCCAGTAGTGTCCTCAGCAACACTGTATCAGTGGTTTGACTGGGTCTGACTCTAAACTAGCACTATTGAGAGAGAGACAGAGATCTGTCGTTCACTGAGTGACAGTCAGTGTCTGAGCTGAGAAGAGATCAGACACGAGGCGCTCAGAAAAGTGTCACTAAAGCTCAGGATGGACAGATTCGACACATGCGCACTGCACCAGTCCTATAGAGGGCAGTGTAGTCGTGACTCGTGTCAGCTACAGGACCTCTGCTCTGAGGACAAAGAAAAGGTGTGTGTTCCCAGAGACAATTTATATAAGAGACATGCCACTTCCTCAATCCTCAATATGTCACCGGTGCGAGCCGGGGCGGACTCGGATGACCAGCCACCCCAGACTTTAGACACCACCGCGAGGAGCCAACACCACAGGTCCACAACAGATGGAAAACGCAGACAAGAGATAATTTCAAAGGAATAACAATCTTTATTGAACACAATTTATCGATGAGCACAAGCGTGATAGACTTCAGTGTCTTCTAGGTCTTCTTCAGCTACGGGTAGGTACTGATCGCACGTCGCAGCTTCGCCCTGACGGCGACTTCGCCAATGATACGGCTTGCTTCAGGACTCGGACGATGAGTAGACAGGTAAGGGTTCTTCTCTATACAAAATACTCTCGTCAGTGCACAGTAGTGGGATGTTAATTCAAAGCTTACTTCACCAGCAATGCTGCATTCTTCAGGACTCGAACGGTAAGTAGGAAGGTAAGGATTCTTCTCAATACAGGACACTTTCGTCAATGCACAGTAGTGGGACAATGATTCAAGAGCTTACTTCACCAGCGATGCTGCATTCTTCAGGACTCAGACGGTGAGTAGACAGGTAAGGGTTCTTCTCAGTACACGGTACTTTCGTCAATGCACAGTAGTGAGACAGTGGTTTAAAAGCTTACTTCACCAGCGATGCTGCATACTTCCAGACTCAGACGGTAAGTAGAAAGGTAAGAATCCTTCTCGGTACAGGATACTGTCGTCGGTGCACAGTAGTGGGACAATAACTCGAAAGCTTACTTCACCAGCGATGCTGCATTCTTCAAGACTCGGCCGGTGAGTAGACAGGTAAGGGTTCTTCTCAGTACAGAATACTTTCGTCAATGCACAGTAGTGAGACAGTGGTTTAAAAGCTTACTTCACCAGCGATGCTGCATTCTTCAGGACTCAGACGGTGAGTAGACAGGTAAGGGTTCTTCTCAGTACAGAATACTTTCGTCAATGCACAGTAGTGAGACAGTGGTTTAAAAGCTTACTTCACCAGCGATGCTGCATACTTCCAGACTCAGACGGTAAGTAGAAAGATAAGAATCCTTCTCGGTACAGGATACTGTCGTCGGTGCACAGTAGTGGGACAATAATAAAAGCTTACTTCACCAGCGATGCTGCATTCTTCAAGACTCGGACGATGAGTAGACAGGTAAGGATTCTTCTCAGTACAGAATACTTTCGTCGGTGCACAATAGTGAGACAGTGGTTTAAAAGCTTACTTCACCAGCGATGCTGCATACTTCCAGACTCAGACGGTGAGTAGACAGGTAAGGATTCTTCTCAGTACAGAATACTTTCGTCGGTGCACAATAGTGAGACAGTGGTTTAAAAGCTTACTTCACCAGCGATGCTGCATACTTCCAGACTCAGACGGTGAGTAGACAGGTAAGGGTTCTTCTCAGTACAGAATACTTTCTAGAGCTCACAAACAGAGAGAGTGGATTAAGAGGAGGTTTCAGTGAGGCATTATAATACTCAGAGCTCAACGGCCCGAAAGAGGATAATACAAGAAGATACTTCACCAGCACAGCTGTAACACTCTGGGATTCTAATCGAGAGCAGGTATCATAACTTTTCACAAACGTGTAAGCAGGGGTTGCAGCCGCTTCTCAGCAAAAGCACACCGCACTCGTGTTCACTTCAAATCCACAGCAATGAGTCAATGTGCATCAATAAGACAAAAGCACTGCAATTCACTCACACATTAAGGCTGATCCGAGGCCTCAATCCCTTCGTTGCACTCACGTGAGGGGATATTCAACACTCCATTCCTCTTCAGCACACTCTGAAACGCATAACTTCCCCAACAGTCAGATTTACATTCACTGCATCCTCTTCAAGCTTTTCAAATGTTCATAAGATGAAATCAATTCACTTAACTCTCTCTCTCCCTTCACAGCGCAGATCCAATCGATAAATCAGTCCAGCAAATTCCCACGGACGAACTCTGATCCAGCAGGCTTCAATGGGCGACTTTCACTCCAACGAGACTTCAACAGGAGACTTCAACAGGAGACCTTCACATCCAAACAATTTCCCCGAACATCGTGTGCCCAGAACTACTCCACAGAACCCAACTGCGCGAACCTCTCTTCCCAAACCTCCTTTTACTTCTCTGAGCGGCCCTTTTTATCCTTAGCTTGTGAAACAGGAAGCCTATGCGAACGCCACTTCTCTCTCTCCCGCACCTGCCATGCATTAGCGCTAATCAGGCCGGGCAATATTCCTGCCACACCCGGAACCGGAGTGGAATGTGTCGCACACAAATCGTTCCCTCAGGAAACTCGTGACTCATCAAAGGGTTCCGCTCGCTGAGCGTTTTTTTTTTTTTTTGTCACCCGTGACAAATACAACTATATGAGGAAAACCCGTAACGGCAAAGATGGCGGTTGTATGCACATGCCCCTCCCGCTGGAAAGCCAATCATCTGCTTTTAAAAGTCAAGCCGGGAAACATTTAAGCCTATCGTCTGGTTCCACTGACGCATGCGCACAGTTGAGGTTTTGCGACAGCGGAGAGAGAGAGAGAGCCCCGGTCGCGCGCGCACTCTCTCTCTCTCTTCGGAGCCAGATGAAAGTGTAAACAAGACTTCACCATCTCCAAATTAAGCGCTGTCTTGCTCTCTCTCCCTCGCACATATTAATCAAAATAAAACGACATTATGGTAAAAGGTCGGAAGACCAAAGTTTCATGTGGAGCATTCGGAGATTTTTTTTTCCCTGAATTACCGCTGGGTGTGAATTGTGCTAAAATACGTTGCCTTATCTTCTCTGAAAAGCGTTCCGCACATTCAGCTGACATAAAATTACTCTCTAAATAAACGAAAAAACCTATCCAGTGATGTAATGTTTTCTGTGTTGACACTAACCTTGTGGGATGTCCATGTCCTAACTGCTGGAATAATCACACTACCGTATGACACGTCCAATTCGCGAACTAATGACTCCTTTGAACCGATTCATGTTAATGAATAGTTAAAACAACTGATCTATACAATACATTGTTATTACTGATAAAGTGCAAACCTGCTTATATTTAAATAATGGAGAACAATATTGACATTGATTATTGCACAACACCGGCATTCTGGATAGAGACGTAAATGAAGTTGGTGTCGTGAACCCTTGCGCATGCGTAGTAAAGTATAACCTGCGGGGGAAAAGGCGTTTTAAACTTTATTTTGGGGCAAAGTCATCAAACTTTTTCAGCGATTTTTATCATATTTTACTGCTGTTTCTATACATGCAGTTTTTATGTCCCGGTGACCAGTGAAAGTGCAGTTCTGACTCTCTGCCCATTCATTTAGATAGGAGCCTGGTCTTGTTAGTCCGAAATAGCTGCCCGGAGGCGTTGCCAAGATGGCGGCCGAGTGGCACGACTTGCCTAAAAGGACTTTGGTGTTCCACTTCCGAAGATACACAACCTCAAAGCGACTGCTCATGTTCCACTATGTGTGTGTGTGTGTGTGCTCTCTGCTGTGTGTGTGCTCTCCGCTGTGTGTGTGTGTGTGTGCTCTCCACTGTGTGTGTGTGTGTACTCTCTGCTGTGTGTGTGCTCTCTGCTGTGTGTGTGTGTGTGTGTGTGTGTGTGTGTGTGTGTGCTCTCCACTGTGTGTGTGTGTGTTCTCTCCGCTGTGTGTGTGCTCTCCACTGTGTGTGTGTGTGTGTGCTCTCCACTGTGTGTGTGTGTGTGTGTGCTCTCCACTGTGTGTGTGTGTGCTCTCCACTGTGTGTGTGTGTGTACTCTCTACTGTGTGTGTGTGTGTGTGTGTGTGCTCTCCGCTGTGTGTGTGTGTGCTCTTCACTGTGTGTGCTCTCCACTGTGTGTGTGTGTGTGTGTGTGTGTGTGTGTCTGTGTGTACTCTCCGCTGTGTGTGTGTGTGTGTGTGCTCTTCACTGTGTGTGCTCTCCGCTGTGTTTGTGTGTGTGTGTGTGTGCTCGCACTGTGTGTGTGTGTGTGTGTGTGTGTGTGCTCGCACTGTGTGTGTGTATGTGCTCTCCACTGTGTGTGTGTGTGTGTGTGTGTGTGTGCTCTCCAATGTGTGTGTGTGTGTGTGTGTGTGTGTGTGTGCTCTCTGCTGTGTGTGTGCTCTCCGCTGTGTGTGTGTGTGTGCTCTCCACTGTGTGTGTGTGTGTGTACTCTCTGCTGTGTGTGTGCTCTCTGCTGTGTGTGTGTGTGTGTGTGTGTGTGTGTGTGTGTGCTCTCCACTGTGTGTGTGTGTGTGTGTGTGCACACACACAGCAGCTCTCCACTGTGTGTGTGTGTGTGTGTGCTCTCCACTGTGTGTGTGTGTGTGTGTGTGTGCTCTCCAATGTGTGTGTGTGTGTGTGTGTGTGCTCTCCACTGTGTGTGCTCTTCGCTTTGCTCAAACGACAAAGTTTGGATTACTACAAAAACGCAGAATTCTTCTACCCGACCAGCTTACATTCCGGGGAAAGGAAAACACAACTGCCTACAAGGATAAGAGAGAAAATGCCTCTTCTGGAATCTACTTGTTGCACTAACTGCCACAGACTTTTACAAAGGATTGCAGTTCTTGAAACAAAGTTATTTACGGACCACCAAACCAGACGGAACACACAACAGAGCTTCGTCATGGACACCCTCAGCATATAGCCGGTGAGTCCCATGAAACTAGTGCTCCTCCACAGGTAGAGAAACAAGCCGATCGACTTACAAATCGATGGCACAAACAGGGAGCGAGACCCAAAGGCACTCGAGACATCAGATTGTCACGAGCCTCACATATTACCGCAGTAGCATCCTCTACCCCAGATACAGCTCTGACAAGGATTGCAAACACTGGTCTCCTACCAACACCTATACATCTTGAGAACAGATTTGAAGTACTAATGAATGTAAATGAGGAATCCCCAAACGTGATGAATGTGATCGAACACAGACTGTATCAGCCAGTAGCTAACACTGATGCTAACTGGCGCTCAAGGTCGAGCAGACAGCGGCACTCAGCTCAGAGCACAGCCGAGCCCAGGACTCTGATAGTGGGGGACTCCATAATCAGAAACATTAGCAGCAGGGATACAACTACATGCTGCCTTCCACAAGCAACAACTTCTGATATAAACAGGGAACTTCAGAACATTCTAATGAAACATAAGACTGCAAATCGACTCATCATTCATGTGGGGAAGAATGATATTCATAAAGAGCAGTCAGAACTCCTTAAGAAGGATTTCAATGAACTTTTTGAAACACTTAAAAGACTGAAAGTTCAGACATTCATCAGTGGACCACTCCCAGCAAGAGGGACAAACAGGTTTTCACGGTTGCTTGGGATGAATACATGGCTGCAAAAAACCTGCAATATAAAAGGAGTAAACTTCATTGACAACTTCAATCTCTTCTGGAGTCAGAGACAACTATTTCATTGGGATGGCCATCACCCAAACAAACTTGGTTCAAGAGTGTTAAAGGACAATATCTACTTCTCCCTCAATCATCCTTCTGCAGTGTGTGCCAATCCACTCAATCAGAACGGCACACACACACCTGGACACAGTATGAATGACCACAGGACTTCACTTCAGAATGGACATGATGTTGACATATCACACAAGGACAATGATAACACCACTGAGCCACAACAACCTCTGCTCACGGACACCATCTCAGCTGAGCCCTGCCCACAGAGCTCACCACAGACAGACATATTAGAACTGCTCCAAGATTCAGCACCCAAGGACGACTTCCTGGAAAACAGCCAGGGAAGCCAGGACAGCATATCACAGCCTCCTATAACACCAGAGCAACAGCCCCTTTCACCAGACACTTTTTCCCTCTCGCCAGCAACTCCACTTCTGTGCTTCTCACAGAAAATGGAAGAACTGGTGCATGCTGGAACCAGACTATCACACTCTTTTGCTGCAAGCCCCCAGATATCAACCAAAAAACGCCGGGCACCGCAACCACCAAAGCCTGCAGGCCCAGCTCACCCTCCCCCTGCCTCTGTGAGAGCTCTTCGGCCTCTGCCACAACGCCAGGGCCCACACCCTCCTCCATCTGCTCGAGGTGAACCAAAAACAACTGATACCAGCTCTCAGTGATGTGTGTCGGGTCCCCGCTTTGATAACAGTAACTTTCTCAAATGTTTACAGAACAAGCGGGAACCCAGTGTGCCTGTATCTTTCTCTATTGCTGTTCTATTACAAGATAGAAAGTCTAAGGCCTTCAATAGCCGTACAGCAAACTCAACTAATCTGGTGCCTATTGCACGTCTAACTAAGATTGGTGTAGGGAAAAAAAGTAAGACTGTTAAGTTAGCAATTTTAAACATCCGCTCACTTAAAAATAAATCACTTCTAGTCAATGACTTAATAACCACAAACAACCTGGATTTTATGCTTCTAAATTAAACCTGGCTAGAAGACAGCTGCAGTGCAACAATCCTCAATGAAACATCCCCCCCTAACTTTACTTGTATGAGTGTCTGCAGAGCTGTTAAGAGAGGTGGGGGTCTAGCTGCTCTTTTTAACCCTCTGAGGTCGAGAAACGCGCCGACGCGTTTTGCTGGATTTTTTTCACATAGCAGCAACATAAACTTAAATTACTCCGTCATTTATGGTTATACAGAAAAAAGAAATATAAAAAAATTATCTGTGATATTTCTACTTTTGTATGTGTCCCACTTACAATCAAATCAGAACATTGTGCTTTTGTAAAATAAAGAAAATAAACAGGGTGTGCGTTCTGCCTCTCCGTCGCGGTGAACTTTTTTTTCTTGAGCACGTCTATAAACTGAAACAAAACTCAGCGAATACTTCTCACACATTTATGAGCCATATACCTTTATACACATTTAAGTGTGTACTTTTAAATGATCCGATTCAAACTGAAAACAAATATTCTCTGTTTAAGTAATTTGTATAAAACCAACAGGATGTCCAGTATCTCAAACGCTTGCTAATTACTTTTTAATTCGACACGCCCACTCGCGCAAAATAGATTCACATGCAAATCTCCACATGGGACGCGAACGCCCTCGTTACCTCAAACACAAAACACCAAAACACTTCACAAGTCTCTGCTTTTCGTCGAGTTTGGAAGACACGCTGTGAGCTTACATGGATTTACCTCAGAAGAAGAAGAACACGATTTGAAGACAAGAAAGATGTAAGGTAAGAAATTCTTACTTATTAGTTTATGGTATTGTTGCATAAACTTCACATTGCAGTTGAACTGTTGCTAGATATATGGTGAATATTATACTATTTAGACCCGTGTTTCCTGTTAAATACTGTTTGTGGATATCTGCTCAAACATAGATATGTATAACCATAATGTTTAATATTTTGGAGCGCGATGGCGTTTGAATGTATCATATTTTGGAGCGCGATTGCGTTTGAAAGGAAAAATGCACCAAACATTAGGCTTTATGTTTTTACTATTATCTCATTTCATATCATCATAACGAATGGAAACATTTGAAGTAACATATGATAATCAATATATTTTTCTCTAGCGTAGTTGTTCTTGAAATCTTTTGGAAGATTTTATTTATTGTTATTATTATTTTATGCAGCACTGCGTAGCCTATGCCTACAAGGCACAACAAACCTGGTGTTCATTATATATTGTTGGAAACATGTGTGTGTGTGTGTGTATTCTGTGAATTTTAAAAAGAAATTTTAACCAGAAAAATCTAAAATCTATTCCCAAAATCGTGCAGCCCTATAGTTTCTCTTGATATCAGTATGTTCACAGTTTTTTCTTTTCTTTTTTTCTTTCAGGGACCAGATGCAACTGAGTCCTGCTGACTTCAACATTCACATGAGTCTCTGTACATGAACATGGTAAAGTGAAAATCAAACACCTTGGAAATGAAAGGTATGTACAATGTTTTTAGGAATGGCACAAAGGTCTCTGTCTTTGGATCATTGTTTTCAATGTGCTCTTTTGTCATTTGTATTTTTGGATTGTGTTGTGTTGTAAATAAATCCAAACAATCTAAAAGCCATTCTTTTTTAAATCTCCTCATTCTTTGTGCAAGGTTGCTCTGAATGACAGGGCCTGATCACTCCTAATAGGGCAGTTAGGGGAGTGTCTTTGTCTTTCTCAGGTGTGAAAAGCTTACATATTCATGAGATGATCACGCCTCTTCGCATATGGCTTTGTCACACAAAACACGTCTTAGAAATTTTAAATCAATATATTGTCTTATCTGAATGAGCAGTCAGGGTGATTTTCACATAGTTTTGGAGCAAATATTGTAGGCTATGTCATACAATTTTCAAAAGTCTTGTGAAGAAATAATCAGTATGGGTTTCATGGCCTTATTTCAGTGAGAATTTTTTTTTGTATTTTCACAAACCACGCATAAATGTCATTATCTCAAAACTACAAACTTTTACATACATGCTGCTGATATATTATTGTAGCAGAGTTTGTGCTGAATACAGTGTAATTAGACTTTAGCCATGAAAATGTCACAAGTAACAGAAAAAAACACAAATGTCAGAGCATGTCAGAACACCTCCAGGGCCCAGAAAACAGCTCAGACCTCAGAGGGTTAAAGATATCTATCAATGTAAGCAAATATCATTTGGGAACTACACGTCTTTCGAATATCTGGGTATTGTATTAAAAGGTGCTCCACGCATTTTACTCATCATTATTTACAGGCCTCCAAAATACTTTCCAGCCTTTGCTGAGGAATTTACAGAACAGTTATCAACAATTACCTCAGAGCTTTGTAGCGTGGCCACATAAGGGGAAGTATATTTATAGTAGATCGACTAATAGGAGTGTTTGGTTGATCATTTTGTTTTATATGCTTTCTCCTGTATCTGTATTTGTCCCTAATGTGTTTGTGTTGTTGGGCTGCATCTCCCGTCTCGCGAGATGCGTTCCGGGCGAGACGGGGTGTCACGTGATTACACGTCACCCAAACAGGAACTGAGAGGGTGTTTTTAAATATATAGGACCGGCATACCGGCAATCGGGAGCGCGCTCATTCATTTACGATACGGACACGATCGTAGTGGATTACCTGTCGTTTTTTGCCTGGCTGTTTTTGGAGCATCGACTGCCGATCCTTTGTGGAGTATAACCTTTCATTGGAGTGTGGATTACTTATCCGGGGAACTTGAAACAGCTGGAGACACCACAGATTCTGCTCACGGATTTACCATCCTTGCCGGTGAGGCTGATCTGACTTTGCAAATAATACACGCTGGACTGAGAGACTTGTACACACACACACACACGAACCTTTATTCACGAGTGTGCAATTGTTTACTGGGTTTATACTGTTGTCTTATAAATACACTTTAGGCTTTTTTGCTATTCTATTTGTCTTATTTTGTGTTTAAAACTCCTCCATTCTTTTTGATTTATTCCAACGGGACGACTGTTCTCCCTTTATAGTGTAAACTCCACTTAGTTCTTAGGGGAGTGTTACATATTGGTGGCCCGTACGGGGACGTACTGTTTCTTTTTGGATGTTTTTGTTTTGTAAAAATCGATAATTATGGAGGTAGAGACAAATGTAAATGCTGAAAATGTTACACTGGCTGCTTTTGACACTGATAACCCTGACCATAATGTACATGAAGAAAATAAATCTGGAGAGACACCCAGTGCAGATTTTACTGCAGGCCCGTTTGTCACTAGACGCAATCCAACTGGTGAATTAACGTCTATGCTTAGCTCATTGTATATTTCTGATGAGGATGATGATGATGATGATGATGATGATGATAGTAGTTGTTTAGTGAATGGAAATGTGGTACAAACGATGCAAACAGAGATTGATAAACTCAAAGTGGATTTATTGGCTCTTAGTTCAAAAGTTACATCAGTTGAACAGGAATGTAAGCACTCGGCTGACAGTTCACTTAATAGGGAAACTAGTTTCCGGGAGGCAGTGGACAATGGCTTAGCAGAGTTGGAGGATTATTTCCGTCGCTCCCTGGAAAAGTTGGAGAGATCTGTCGCTGATTGTTTCCTGAGAAGAGATGAAAGATGGGAAAATAAGTTGAAAAAATTACGTTTCACCAGTACCCCTTCTCTCTCTAGATTACCGGTCTCTGGTTCAGCAGCCACGTCAACGTCTGAGAGATTTTGCCTATGATTACCGAGCACTTTGCCTCAAGTGGAAGTCTGATATCACGGAGGAAGAGATGGTGAGCCGCATCCTTAATAACATCAACCCCAGAGTCGCGGGCTGTCTAAGAGGGACAGTGAGGACGGTGGAACAACTGGTGAAAGTGGGCTCTATGGTGGAGAAGGATTGTATGGGGGCGAAGGATTACTGGCAGAAAGTGGACAGTCAGAATGGTAAAGAAAAGGCCAACAAAAAAACATCTGAACGTCATCCTCCCAAAAACTTGGCAGGACTCTCTGTTGCTCAGCCCCATTCACTAAATTCTCTTCTCCTGGTGCCTGTAATAGTAAAAGGTAAAGAGGTGAAGGCAGTATTGGATACAGGGAGTACGTACACACTGATGCAGGAAAACCTGTGGAGACAGCTAGGAGGTGAGACAGCATCTGACATTCCAGGTTCCCCTCAGCGCTTCATCATGGCTGATGGAAAGGTGCACCAAGCTATGAACCAGAAAACCATCTGCTATAAATGGCATGATAAGGTATGCAGAGTGGAGACGTATATAATGAAGGATGATCACCTGGCGTTTCCCATTATAGCTGGCTTGGATTTCCTGAGGGCAGCTGAAGCCATTGTGGACGTCGGCCAAGGTAGATATGGCCTGAAAATGGGCAAAGGATATATATATTATCCCTTCTTATCTGCCCTGATTAATACAGATCTGTCTACAATGCCGGTGGGTGAAAGAAGATCCCATACTGCTACTGTGAATCTTTACTATGCCTTACCTCCCACCTGGGAAACACAACCCGCTACCCTGCACACTGAGGTTGCTCCGGGCTGGGACTCCGACAATCAGCAGGAGTTGTTGAAGCTGATGGATACCTGGCCTCGCACCACATCTAATGTCCTGGGCAAAACATCAGTGGAACATCACAAAATCATCCTATCGGATGAAATGCCAATTAAATCTAGAGCATATAGGGTCTCACCTTTCAAGAAGAAGATCATTGATGACCAGGTTGACCAAATGCTAAAAGACCACATCATCGAACCATCCTGCTCTCCATGGTCTTCACCAGTAGTCTTGGTCCCCAAACCTGATGGATCCTACAGGTTCTGTGTGGACTATAGGAGGCTCAACAGCAAGACCATCCCTGATGCTTATCCGATGCCGCTTATTCATGACATCCTGGAATCACTGGACGGTGCCACTTGGTTCAGCACATTGGATTTGCAGTCAGGATATTGGCAGGTGGATATGGAGGAAAAGAGCAAAGAAAAGACAGCCTTCATCACCAACCAGGGTCTATTCCAATTTCGATCCATGCCTTATGGGCTTAGGAATGCCGCAGCCACATTCCAGAGGCTTATGGAGAAGGTTCTGGCAGAATTGAGAGGAAAATTCTGTTTCGTATACATAGATGATATTATCATCTATTCACGATCCTTAGAAGAACACACCAAACACTTGAACTCCATAATGCAACGACTGGATCAGGCATCTCTTACCCTTAACATGAAGAAGTGTCACTTCTTTAAAAGACAGTTAAAGTTCCTGGGTCACATTGTCTCAGTGAAAGGAGTGGAGGTTGATAGGGAAAAGACTCTTGCTGTGGCCCAGTATCCTCTTCCCAAAGACCTCAAAGCTCTCCAACGCTTTCTGGGATTAGCAGGGTGGTACCACAAATTCATTCCCCATTTTGCTGACATCACTGCCCCTTTGAATCGCCTGAAAAAGAAGGGAGTAAAATGGGACTGGACTTCTGAGTGTCAAGCAAGCTTTAATACCATCAAACAAGTGCTACAAGACCCTCCGGTATTGATGCAGCCTGACCTCAACCAATCTTTTCAGGTGCATACGGATGCCAGTGATGTAGGTTTAGGAGCCATTCTCACCCAACAAACACCTGAAGGAGAAAGAGTGATAGCTTATGCTTCTAGGACTTTAAGAGGAGCAGAACTAAATTACTCCACCTCTGAAAAAGAGTGTTTGGCAGTGGTCTGGGCGGTGGAAAAATGGAGGCATTACCTTGAAGGGAGTCAGTTTGACATCTACAGCGATCATGCTGCTTTAACATGGGCCTTCAATAGTCCCAAAACTTCCTCACGACTAACCCGATGGACTCTTAGGTTGCAGCAATTCAACTTCCAAGTACACCATAGGAAAGGATGTCTCAACCTAGGTCCAGATGCCTTGTCTAGAGTCAGTGAACCTGAGGAGAGAGAAGAGGCTCACTGTATGACTATAACAAAGACGAGGTGCTCATCAGAAATACCGCACACACTAGCAGAAATTTCACTAGCACAAAGTACTGACAGCACTGTTGCTCACCTGAAGTCAGACCCCAAAGTCAGGAAGGTACAAGACCAACAGATTACCTTCGAGGTCCAACAGGGGGTATTGTATCGTCGGGTACCAGCAAAGAACAACGGAGACAAGTTCCAATTGGTTGTTCCTCAGGTATTAATTCCGGGTTTTCTACACTACTTTCATGACAACCCACTGGGAGGACATCTGGGTCGACTAAAAACGATATTGAGGCTCTTGGAGGTGGCTTGGTGGCCGACTGTCCGTAAAGACGTCTGGCAATACATCAAGGGGTGCGATATCTGTCAAAAGTATAAACATGACAACACAAAACCCAGTGGTTTTTTACAGCATACCCAAGTGACAGAACCAGGGCATACATTGGGTATGGATTTGATGGGACCCTTCCCCAGCAGTAAGAAACGGCACACATATCTCCTAGTGATTGTAGATTACTACACCAAATGGGTAGAGATGTTCCCCCTTAGGGATAGCAAGACACAGAAGATTGTTAAAATTCTAAGGGAAGAAGTTTTTACTCGTTGGGGGGTTCCCAAATACCTGATATCAGACAGGGGAGCACAATTCACCTCCCACATACTGGCTGAGTTATGCAAGACCTGGGGAAGTATCCAAAAACTCACCACCAGTTATCACCCTCAGACAAACCTGACAGAGAGGATAAACCGGACATTAAAAACAATGATTGCATCATATGTGGGACAATACCATCAGACCTGGGACCAGTGGTTACCTGAGTTAAGATTTGCTATTAATACTGCACACCAAGAAACCACCGGTAGAACACCGGCAGAGTTGATGCTGGGCAGACAGCTTCTCGGACCGCTGGAGAGGTTAATCCTCAAACCCCCCACACCAGACCAAACCTCGTACAATCTACTGGAACGACAAAACATCATTGCAGAGGAAGTAAAGCAAAGAGTAGGTGTGCAGCAAGCCAGACAAGCTAGATATTACAATTCCCGTCGGAAAGATGCGCAATTTCAGCCGGGTGATCTAGTCTGGATAAAAACTCATCCTCTCTCTTCTGCCTCTAATAAATTCTCTGCTAAGCTAGCGCCCAAGTGGGAGGGACCAGCTGAAATAATGAAAAAAATGGGGCCAATAAATTACACAGTTCGTTGGGGTGACCCGCCTAAAACAGACATTGTAAATGTGGTTAACCTGAAGCGCTGGTTCGGACGATCTCCTCCGATGCCGATGGCTGGGGGGGGGGATCTATGTAGCGTGGCCACATAAGGGGAAGTATATTTATAGTAGATCGACTAATAGGAGTGTTTGGTTGATCATTTTGTTTTATATGCTTTCTCCTGTATCTGTATTTGTCCCTAATGTGTTTGTGTTGTTGGGCTGCATCTCCCGTCTCGCGAGATGCGTTCCGGGCGAGACGGGGTGTCACGTGATTACACGTCACCCAAACAGGAACTGAGAGGGTGTTTTTAAATATATAGGACCGGCATACCGGCAATCGGGAGCGCGCTCATTCATTTACGATACGGACACGATCGTAGTGGATTACCTGTCGTTTTTTGCCTGGCTGTTTTTGGAGCATCGACTGCCGATCCTTTGTGGAGTATAACCTTTCATTGGAGTGTGGATTACTTATCCGGGGAACTTGAAACAGCTGGAGACACCACAGATTCTGCTCACGGATTTACCATCCTTGCCGGTGAGGCTGATCTGACTTTGCAAATAATACACGCTGGACTGAGAGACTTGTACACACACACACACACGAACCTTTATTCACGAGTGTGCAATTGTTTACTGGGTTTATACTGTTGTCTTATAAATACACTTTAGGCTTTTTTGCTATTCTATTTGTCTTATTTTGTGTTTAAAACTCCTCCATTCTTTTTGATTTATTCCAACGGGACGACTGTTCTCCCTTTATAGTGTAAACTCCACTTAGTTCTTAGGGGAGTGTTACAGCTTGACTGTTTTGCCATTGCTGGAGATTTTAACATTCACATAGATATTGCAGAAAACAATATGGCAAAAGAAATCCAAACTGTTTTAAAAACTTTTGATCTGACTCAGCATGTACATGGACCCACACACAATCGCGGACACACTCTAGATTTACTTATCAGTAAGGGTCTAAACATTTCATCGATTGTTATTAAGGATGTAGCACTGTCTGATCATTTCTGTATTTTCTTTGATATATTGATCTCTCCTGCCATTGAAGCTAGATCTGTGTCTGTCAAGAAGAGATGCTTAAATGAGAACACTAGTGTACTATTTATGAAGGCTATATCCTTAACACCAAGCATATCTGCTGACTCTGTTGATTTTCTCCTTGATTCTTTTAACTCAAAAGTTAAAAGTGCAATTGATGATATTGCTCCTGTGAAAGTCAGGAAGAAGAGTGGCAGACAAAAAGCACCTTGGAGAAACTCAACAGCAGTGCAAAATATGAAAAGACAATGCAGAAAAGCAGAGCGCATGTGGCGGAAGACAAAGCTTGTAGTCCATTATAACATCTACAAAGACAGCCTTCATGCTTTCAATATGGAACTAGGCAAAGCTAGACAGACTTTCTTCTCAAATATTATAAACTGCAATTTAAACAACACACGCACTCTTTTTGCTACTGTAGAGAGACTGACAAACCCCCCAAGCCAGATTCCTAGTGAAATGCTCTCAAACAGCAAGTGCAGTGAGTTTGCTTCTTTCTTCTCTGAGAAAATCAATAATATCAGAAAGGTGATCAGCACATCCTTGAGTTGCGCTGGGGTCAGACAGATCAGACCACCTGAAAAAGTAGTAACTTTGTCTGATTTCAATAAAATTGATGGCAAAATTTTGGTAGAAACCGTACAGGACCTTAAAACATCAACATGCGCTCTTGACACACTTCCCACATCTTTTTTCAAAAGTGTGTTAAACAGTTTAGAAGCAGATCTTCTAGAAGTGGTAAATGCCTCACTTCTCTCTGGGAGTTTTCCAAACTCCCTGAAAACGGCAGTTGTCAAGCCCCTCCTGAAAAAGAACAATCTGGATAAGACCATATTAAGCAACTATAGACCGATCTCAAATCTTCCTTTCATAGGCAAGATCATAGAAAAAGTTATCTTCAATCAGCTGAACAAATTCTTAAGCTCGAATGGATACTTTGACAATTTTCAATCTGGTTTCCGACCGCATCACAGCACAGAGACAGCGCTCATAAAGATAATAAACGATATTCGCTTAAATACTGATTCAGGCAAATTATCAGTGCTGGTACTACTCGACCTCAGTGCTGCATTTGACACTGTCGATCATAACATACTTCTTGACAGGCTGGAAAACTGGGTGGGGCTTTCTGGGATAGTCCTAAAATGGTTCAGGTCATACTTAGATGGGAGAGGTTATTATGTGAGTATAGGAGACCATAAGTCTGAGTGGACATCCATGACATGCGGAGTCCCTCAAGGCTCAATTCTTGCGCCACTCCTGTTCAACCTGTATATGCTCCCAATGAGCCAAATAATGAGAAAGAACCAAATTGCTTACCACAGCTATGCAGACGACACACAGCTGTACTTAGCCCTATCGCCTAACGATTACAGCCCCATTGACTCCCTGTGCCGATGCATTGATGAAGTCAACAGTTGGATGTGCCAAAACTTTCTTCAATTAAACAAAGACAAAACTGAAGTCATTGCGTTTGGAAACAAAAATGAAGTTCTCAAGGTGAACGCATACCTTCTCTCTAGGGGTCAAACAACTAAACATCAAGTCAGGAATCTTGGTGTGACACTAGAGTCAGACCTTAGTTTCAGTAGTCATGTCAAAGCAATAACTAAATCAGCATACTATCATCTGAAAAATATTGCAAGAATAAGATGCTTTGTTTCCAGACAAGACTTAGAGAAACTTGTGCATGCTTTCATCACCAGCAGGGTGGATTATTGTAATGGACTCCTCACTGGCCTTCCCAAAAAGACCATAAGACAGTTGCAGCTCATACAGAACGCTGAGCAGAACCAGAACACATGAACATATCATACCAGTCCTCAGGTCTTTACACTGGCTCCCAGTTAGATTTAGGATTGATTTTAAAGTATTATTACTGGTATATAAATCATTCAATGGCCTAGGACCTCAGTACATTGCAGATATGCTCACTGAATATAAACCCAACAGATCACTCAGATCATTAGGATCATATCAGCTAGAAATACCAAGGGTTCACTCTAAGGTGAGTCTGCTTTTAGCTATTATGCTGGAACCAGCTTCCAGAAGAGATCAGATGTGCTCCTACAGTGGTCACATTCAAATCCAGACTCAAAACACATCTGTTTAGCTATGCATTTACTGAATGAGCATTGTGCCGCTGTTCGTCCGACTGTACTGTACTGTATTTCATTTTATTTTTCTAAACTGTTTTAATTATTCTTATTTCTTTTTATTATTTTAATTTCTTCTATGTAAAGCACTTTGAATTGCCATTGTGTATGAAATGTGCTATATAAATAAACTTGCCTTGCCTTCGCTTTGTGTGTGTGTGCTCTCCACTGTGTGTGTGTGTGTGTGTGTGTTCTTCACTGTGTGTGTGTGTGTGTGTGTGTGCTCTCCACTGTGTGTGTGTGTGTGTGTGTGTGTGTGTGTGTTCTTCACTGTGTGTGTGTGTGTGTGTGTGTTCTTCACTGTGTGTGTGTGTGTGTGTGTGTGTGTGCTCTCCACTGTGTGTGTGTGTCTGTGTGTGTACTCGCCGCTATGTGTGTGTGTGTGTGTGTGTGTGTGTGTGTGTGTGTGTGTGCTCTTCACTGTGTGTGCTCTCCGCTGTGTTTGTGTGTGTGTGTGTGTGTGTGTGTGCTCGCACTGTGTGTGTGTATGTGCTCTCCACTGTGTGTGTGTGTGTGTGTGTGCTCTCCACTGTGTGTGTGTGTGTGTGTGTGTGTGTGCTCTCCAATGTGTGTGTGTGTGTGTGTGTGCTCTCCACTGTGTGTGCTCTTCGCTTTGTGTGTGTGTGTGCTCTCCACTGTGTGTATGTGTGTGTGTGTGTTCTTCACTGTGTGTGTGTGTGTGTGTGTGCTCTCCACTGTGTGTGTGTGTGTGTGTCTGTGTGTGTACTCTCCGCTATGTGTGTGTGTGTGTGTGTGCTCTTCACTGTGTGTGCTCTCCGCTGTGTTTGTGTGTGTGTGTGTGTGTGTGCTCTCCGCTGTGTGTGTGTGTGTGCTCTCCGCTGTGTGTGTGTGCTCTCCGCTGTGTGTGTGTGTGTGCTCTCTGCTGTGTGTGTGTGTGTGTGTGTGCTCGCACTGTGTGTGTGTGTGTGTGTGTGTGTGTGTGTGCTCTCCGCTGTGTGTGTGTGTGTGCTCTCTGCTGTGTGTGTGTGTGTGTGTGTGTGTGTGTGCTCGCACTGTGTGTGTGTGTGTGTGCTCGCACTGTGTGTGTGTGTGTGTGCTCTCCACTGTGTGTGTGCTCTCCGCTGTGTGTGTGTGCTCTCCGCTGTGTGTGTGTGTGCTCTCCGCTGTGTGTGTGCTCTCCATTGTGGGTGTGTGTGTGTGTGTGTGTGCGCTCTCCACTGTGTGTGAAACACTGAACACCATCAAGGTAACATAATATTTCTGTTGAACTTTTTTTTTTTTTGGTTTATTTAAATTAGCATATTTTACTTGGTTTTTGTTTGGTTTTTGTGTGTAGAGAGAAATTGCTCATTCTAAGGTAATAAAACATAACGGTTCATTAAGTAAGGTCTTTATACACCACTGAAAACACAGTTATATTTATGATATTGCATTTCTGTCTGATTTAACAGTCTGATTCACTTCTGTTTAAGTATATGCCTGTGTAGGGACTAATTACATGCTTGATTAGTTGAGTAAAGTGTAAAGTCTTTATTTCTATTATGGCGGCCTCCAAGGCCCTTATTTCAGTTGTTTCTCTCCAGGACGTGTGTGATGCGGCAGGCTGGTCCTCACCGCACACCTTTGTCAGGTTTTACTCCTTGGACCTGGACTCTACACCAGGGTCTCAGGTCCTGTCATCCTAGTGCTGCTCTTTATGATTTCACACAGGACAGACACTTGTAGCTATGGTGGCGTTGGTATGGACGTTCCCATAGCGTCAATTTCGACGCAACGCGAGTTCCCTTGAAAGGGAACGCCTCGGTTATGACTGTAACCTCGGTTCCCTGAAGAGGGAACGAGCGTTGCGTCACCTTGCCATATCTCCTTCATGCCTGTCAGCTGCTACTTCAGACTTTACGAAGCTGCCGCTCTCTGTTTTCATTCAGGCTTTATAGTTTCCTGGTACGTGACGTCACCCGCATCTGACGTTCCGCCACGCCATTGGACTGATTTTACATGTGCTTCAAGACATCATCACGCAAAGCGTTCCCATAGCGTCAATTTCGACGCAACGCGAGTTCCTTCTTCAGGGAACCGAGGTTACAGTCGTAACCGAGGCGTTATATTTATGATATTGCATTTCTGTCTGATTTAACAGTCTGATTCACTTCTGTTTAAGTATATGCCTGTGTAGGGACTAATTACATGCTTGATTAGTTGAGTAAAGTGTAAAGTCTTTATTTCTATTAAAAGTATATTACACATTCATTATGAGTGTTTTCGAAACACACAAACCATATACCATAATTATATTTGAGTAAAATGTATATGCTCAGTAATTTCACATGTTGTCTATTGTATACTATAATGTATTTTACTGGTCGAGTAAGTATTTTATTCTGACAAACACACACACACACATCTATCCAGTGGTACAGAGCGACATTTCCCAAAAGCATGTAGAGACCATTGTGTCAGTTGTTCGATGATTTTGGGAAGTGCAGCCCTGATCTGTAGCCTACACACATTAGAAAACACTCAGAAAATAAGCCAATAGAGACACAGTGTGTAACATTACCAGGTGAGATGGCCACTGGTGTGACAGTTGTAGGGCTGGTGTTAATGCTGCCAGTGTCTGAAAGTTTGGATGAATAGTGATTAATGAACAGAGACACAAATATCATGAGTGTGTAGAAAGAGCTCATGTGAATATAATTACCTGCACAGTATGCTGAATCACAGAAAGTTGGACTAACCAGCTCATAGACATAATAATTGCCTGGACAGGCTTTGACTTTAATGGGAAAAGACGCGTAAGCGCAGCAGTAACTGTAAGCGTAACCGCAGACATCTCGAGTGACGACTCCATCTGATACTGTCGGGTGTCCACCTCGTATCCACAGTGCGGTATCAGTGCCACAGCTGAACGGAGCATCACACGTGTCTGGGATATGAGCGCTCAGGCCGTTAATGAAGAGACGATACCAGCCGCTCCAGGAGACAGACCTGTCACAGTTGGAGTTATTGTAATGTAAGCCATCTGTATTACTGATGGATCTCCATGTATCGTCCAGCACAGTGTAGTTGTAGCAGGGGTCTGCAGAGAGATAAGCTTATGAAAATATATTATGAAATAACACATTTCTGAAAAACATTTTTTATTACAAAATGTAACCAAAAGTGCAGCTTTAGACATTACTTTTTCTTCTTCTTCTGCTAATTAAGAGCGATTCATTTCGATCCACAATTTTTTCAAATGCATTTATAGGATTATTTAAACATCAATGCGTCTTAAAGGTGCATTGCGCAAGTCTCTGAGTTTTTGCAGAACTATGCCCCCTCTGGCGGCAAGCGAAACTGCAGCCAGAAGTGTGCACGCTCACGGACAAAAGTTTTCTTTTTTTTATCTTGCGTGGAGTTTGCGTTGGTGTTTGAAATGAACTACAAGCCGGTCTCTTAGAATCCATCTTCTACGGAGAATGGCGGCGAATACACAAACCTGCCAGACAGCCAGGTGAGCGTGCCGTGAACGCGCATGACGTCACGCCCAGTCAAAAATTCCGGCCCGAATCCCTCTTATTTATTTTACTTTACAGGATTATAGAGACAATCTCAGTGATCAGAGAAGGGCTCATTCAGCCCATCAGGCAATTGTTTAAGCATGTATGGGTTAGAAAACGGGTATTTTTAACATGAAAAAGTTGCTTAATGCACCTTTAAATAAAAAATATATATATATATATTTTAAATTGGAAGTAAACATGTTACATACCAGTATAATCATGTTCATATTATTATTATTACTATTTTTTAAGATTTTATTTCCAGTTTCTTGGTCTAAAAATGACCATTTTCAAAATGACCATTGCCAGGTTTTCAGCAGGAATCCATACACTAAAATTAAAGTAACAATCTGACATTCAGTTTCCTCAATATTTCTTATGCAAATAATGAAAAATAAATAAAAAATAAACTAAATGATTTGACTAAAACAGCAGTATTTTATTTTACAGAAAATAAGTGAGTTTCTCCGCAGCGTGTGAAGTGTTTTATTCCAGTAGTGTCCTCAGCAACACTGTATCAGTGGTTTGACCGAGTCTGACTCTAAACTAGCACTATTGAGAGAGAGACAGAGATCTGTCGTTCACTGAGTGACAGTCAGTGTTTGAGCTGAGAAGAGATCAGACACGAGGCGCTCAGAAAAGTGTCACTAAAGCTCAGGATGGACAGATTCGACACATGCGCACTGCGACTGCACCAGTCCTATAGAGGGCAGTGTAGTCGTGACTCGTGTCAGCTACAGGACCTCTGCTCTGAGGACAAAGAAGAAGAAAAGGTGTGTGTTCCACTTCCGAAGATACACAACCTCAAAGCGACCGCTCATGTTCCACTATGTGTGTGTGTGTGTGTGCTCTCTGCTGTGTGTGTGTGTGTGTACTCTCTGCTGTGTGTGTGCTCTCTGCTGTGTGTGTGCTCTCTGCTGTGTGTGTGTGCTCTCCATTGTGTGTGTGTATGTGTGCTCTCCGCTGTGTGTGTGCTCTCCATTGTGTGTGTGTGCTCTCCGCTGTGTGTGTATGCTCTCCGCTGTGTGTGTGCTCTCCATTGTGTGTGTGTGTGTGTGTGTGCACTCTCCACTGTGTGTGAAACACTGAACACCATCAAGGTGACATAATATTTCTGTTGAACTTTTTTTTTTTTTTTGGTTTATTTAAATTAGCATATTTTACTTGGTTTTTGTGTGTAGAGAGAAATTGCTCATTCTAAGGTAATGAAACATAACGGTTCATTAAGTAAGGTCTTTATACACCACTGAAAACACAGTTCCCTTTCAAGAGAACTCGCGTTGCGTCGAAATTGACGCTATGGGAACGCTTTGAGTGATGATGTCTTGAAGCACATGTAAAATCAGTCCAATGGCGTGGCGGAACGTCAGATGCGGGTGACGTCACGTACCAGGAAACTATAAAGCCTGAATGAAAACAGAGAGCGGCAGCTTCTGTGTCTTCAGTAGCGCTTGATGTGAAATCTGTCTCTGTCTATTTACTGTTGTTTGTCACTCATTATGTCCAGCGATCATTTTATTACGGGTAGGGACACTCACGTTCTGTGTATTGTTTGTTTGGGAGAGGAGCATGCCCAGTCAGCACTTGAGGGTGCTGGCTGTGTGCATTGCGAGGCGCTGTCCATGCGCTCGCTCCGATCCCGGCTGAGTTTCTTCCGGGAAACTTGCGTTCCCTAGGGCTCGGGTCCCGCTGCTGCCGAGGCACAGCGGCGATCTCAGTCCTGGGGTTCGCAAATGGATCTATCAGCGGGGTCTGAGACGGGCTCTGCCCTATCTCAGCCCTTACCGGATAGATCCGATGTCTGTCATCAGGGTTCGGAAGCACGCGCTGCGGTTTCTTCCGCCCCGATGATGGAACAAACACTGCAATTGTCCAGTTCTGAGGAACTGGATGTTGTTAGTGTTGATGCTGAGTCTGAGGATGCCCCACCTCAGTCTCACGCATTTGAAGAATTGCTGGAGGTAGTGACAAGAGCAGTTGAAAGACTATCTATTGAGTGGCCATCTGATGTACAGGACGTTCGTTCAAAAAGCAAACTTGACGAACGCTTCCTTCCCTCACGTGCACAACCACAACGCCGAAATCTGCCGCTTTTCCCCGATCTCCACACTGAGGTGTCGAGATCGTGGGGGAAACCAGTATCATATAGAGTGTTTAATTCACAAACATCCAATTATTCCTCTATCTCTGGGTATAAAGAGCATGGTTATGGGGAGATGCCGAAGGTGGAAGAGACGCTTGCGAGCTATCTCTCTCCAGCGACGGCATCTTCCCTAAAAACTTCGGCATTGCCTAATAAGCCCCTCAGAGTTACATCTTCTCTGGTGGGCAAGGCTTATTCCGCGTCTGGTCAGGCTGCAGCGTGTTTACACACGATGTCTTTACTGCAGGCTTATCAGGCGGAATTATTAGGGGATCTTGATGAGGGCGGGGGTATTGGCCCAGATGTAGTACGTGAGATCTGTAGGGCCACAGATTTGTCTCTCAGGGCCACCAAGGAGACGGCTAAATCTATCGGCCGGTCTATGGCAGCCCTGGTGGCTACTGAGAGGCATCTGTGGCTCAATTTGAGCAATATTCAAGAGAAAGAAAAGAACTTTTTAATGGATTCACCAGTTGCTACGTCTGGGTTATTTGGTAACGCTGTCAACACTGCAGTTGAAAAATTTTCAAGAAGCTGCTAAACACGCTGCAGCGTTCCAAAAATTGCTCCCCCGTCGCTCACATCCTGAGGCTGCTGTGCGGGAACAGCCTCAGACTTCGAGCTCCCATAGGGCATCTCAGAAGCAGAGCGTTTCCTCCCGTGCTCCCCCGCAGAAATCTCGGGGACAGGGAGGACGTTCTCAACCCCAGCCTTCGAAGGGTAGAGCGGATCTGAGGACCGTTATTACTGCTAAGAAGGCTGCGGGGAAAAGATCCTGACGCTCGAGGGCTCAGGACCATGAGGGTAGTCCCCCCCCGAAGTAGAGCGGTCAACACCTCTTCTCGCGGTGCCCGTCTCTCTTCGGTGCCCTCAGGGGACCAGTCTGCCAACCCTGCCACCTCCGGTGTTTCAGGACGCACCGGCTCAGGATGCCCGCCCCCTCTGAGGAGGGTGTTAGAGCAGTCTGTTCAGTCGTTCCCTGCCGGTGCGCCGTTACAGGGCGACGAACCGACTACTCAACAGCAACAAAATCCAGAAACCAGTCTCGAGAGGCTGGTACCTCTAGTAGAATCTTTGACAGCGTGGAAGCTACTGTCAAATGTTTCTCTTTGGGTCCTGCAGACCATGGAAAAAGGGTCTCAAATACAATTCAAGAAACGCCCACCTCGGTTTATGGGGGTCCTGCCCACAGTGGTGGGCCCCGAGCAGGTTCTGGTTATGGAACAGGAAGTAAACACTCTGTTAGAGAAAGGGGCCATAGAATATGTACCTCCCTCCAACAGGGAAGCCGGGTTTTACAGCCGGTACTTCATAGTTCCAAAGAAGGATGGGGGGTTGCGTCCCATTTTAGATCTTCGAGTTCTGAACGAGTCAGTCATGCAGCTCAAGTTCAAAATGTTAACATTGAGACAAATCGTGCCACAGATCAGGTCCGAGGACTGGTTTGTCACGATAGACCTCAAGGACGCGTATTTCCATATTTCCATCCGTCCGTGTCATTGGAAGTTCCTGAGGTTTGCTTTCGGGGGCAAAGCATACCAAAATCGAGTTCTTCCATTCGGCCTGGCTTTATCACCCCGCACTTTCACCAAATGCGTGGATGCAGCTCTGGCGCCCCTGCGCCTCCAGGGTATTCGCATCATGAACTACATCGACGATTGGTTGATTTTAGCTCATTCGCATCAGATAGCGGTTCAACATCGAGATGTTGTTCTCGCCCATATGAAAGAGCTGGGATTACGGCTGAACGCCAAGAAGAGTGTGCTTTCTCCACTTCAGAGGACCACTTTCTTAGGCGTGGTTTGGGATTCAGTGTCGATGCAGGCGCGCCTGTCACCGCCACGGATAGATTCCATCCTTGCAGCTGTGAAAAGTGTAAAGCTAGGCCAGCTACTCACTGTCAAACAGTTCCAGAGACTGTTGGGTCTCATGGCAGCAGCTTCCAACGTGATACCTTTTGGACTACTGCACATGAGGCCCCTGCAGTGGTGGCTCAGGACCAGGGGGTTTTCCCCGAGGGGCAACCCATTTCGCACAATCAAGGTCACGCGGCGATGCCTACGTGCCTTGGTTATGTGGAAGAAACCTTGGTTCCTGTCCCAGGGCCCAGTGTTGGGAGCTCCTTGTCGTCGCAAACTGCTAACGACGGATGCTTCCCTCACGGGTTGGGGAGCGATCCTGGAGGGTCGCTCATCTCAAGGTCTGTGGGAAGACCATCATCGTTCCTGGCATATCAATCGCCTAGAGATGTTAGCTGTCTTCCGGGCTCTGAGGAGCTTTATCACAGATCTCAGGGGACACCATGTGCTAGTACATACGGACAACACTTCGGTAGTCGCCTATATAAATCACCAAGGGGGTTTGCGCTCGCGCCCATTATGCAATCTGGCACGCCATATCCTCTTGTGGTCCCAGGGGAAGTTGTTGTCTCTCAGGGCAGCTTACATCCCCGGGGTCCAGAATATAGGAGCAGACACTCTGTCGAGACAGGGGCTGAGGCCCGGGGAATGGAGGCTCCACCCCGAGGTGGTGGAGCTGATATGGAGGGAGTTTGACCAAGCGCAAGTGGATCTGTTTGCGTCTCGAGAGACGTCTCACTGTCCACTTTGGTTCTCCCTCACGCATCCAGCTCCTCTGGGACTGGATGCTTTGGTGCAGACGTGGCCGAGGCTACGTCTGTACGCTTTTCCCCCAGTTGCTCTGCTCCCGGGAGTTCTGGAGAGAGTTCGCAGGGACCGGGTTTGCCTGCTTCTTATAGCCCCGCGCTGGCCGGGCAGAGTATGGTTTCCCGATCTTATGTCGCTCCTCGACGGGCCTCCTCTGGAGCTACCCGTCAGGAGGGACCTTCTGTCCCAGGCAGAGGGCTCGATATTTCACCCTCGGCCAGAACTGTGGAACCTGTGGGCTTGGCCACTGAGGGGGCCCAGCTCATAGAGTCAGGTCTCTCAACTGAGGTTGTTGAGACCATTCTACAGTCCAGAGCTCCCTCCACGAGGAAATTTTATGCCCTGAAGTGGAGAGTATTCACTTCTTGGTGTAGTGACCGTCAGTTGGACCCAGTTAACTGCCCAGTTGGTACAGTGCTGGAGTTCCTGCAGGACCGGTTCACTGCAGGTCTGATCCCGTCCACTTTAAAGGTTTATGTGGCGGCCACATTCCTTTGGGTGGAATGTCTGTGGGGAAGGACCCTCAGGTATCTCGTTTCCTTCGTGGCACCTGGAGGCTGAGGCCTGCAGTTCGCTCTAGGGTGCCACCATGGGATTTGTCCATTGCGCTGCAAGGCCTTTCCCTGGCCCCCTTTGAGCCTATTGAGGAGGTTCCCGAGAAGTTCCTAACTTTGAAAGCTCTGTTCCTCCTAGCCATTTCCTCTCTTAAGAGGATAGGGGACCTCCAAGCACTGTCGGTTGCCCCGTCATGCTTGGAGTTTGCTCCGGGCATGGTGAAAGCTTTTCTGCATCCAAGACCGGGCTATATCCCCAAGGTCCCCACTAATGTGGCCAGACCTATTATACTGCAGGCCTTCTGTCCTCCTCCCTTTCAGAATGCGGACCAGGAGACTAATAATTTGCTTTGCCCAGTCCGGGCATTAGATGCTTATGTCCACAGAGCTGCCCTGTGGCGTAAAAATGATCAATTATTTGTGTGCTTTGGGTCCCCTAACAAGGGATCTCCAGTGTCTAAGCAAAGAATGAGCAAGTGGGTGGTTGAGGCTATTTCGCTTGCTTATGAAGCGGCCGGGCAGCCTTCTCCTATGGCTGTCCGGTCACACTCTACAAGGAGTATGGCGGCCTCCAAGGCCCTTATTTCAGGAGTTTCTCTCCAGGACGTGTGTGATGCGGCAGGCTGGTCCTCACCGCACACCTTTGTCAGGTTTTACTCCTTGGACCTGGACTCTACACCAGGGTCTCAGGTCCTGTCATCCTAGTGCTGCTCTTTATGATTTCACACAGGACAGACACTTGTAGCTATGGTGGCGTTGGTATGGACGTTCCCATAGCGTCAATTTCGACGCAACGCGAGTTCCCTTGAAAGGGAACGCCTCGGTTACGACTGTAACCTCGGTTCCCTGAAGAGGGAACGAGCGTTGCGTCACCTTGCCATATCTCCTTCATGCCTGTCAGCTGCTACTTCAGACTTTACGAAGCTGCCGCTCTCTGTTTTCATTCAGGCTTTATAGTTTCCTGGTACGTGACGTCACCCGCATCTGACGTTCCGCCACGCCATTGGACTGATTTTACATGTGCTTCAAGACATCATCACGCAAAGCGTTCCCATAGCGTCAATTTCGACGCAACGCTCGTTCCCTCTTCAGGGAACCGAGGTTACAGTCGTAACCGAGGCGTTATATTTATGATATTGCATTTCTGTCTGATTTAACAGTCTGATTCACTTCTGTTTAAGTATATGCCTGTGTAGGGACTAATTACATGCTTGATTAGTTGAGTAAAGTGTAAAGTCTTTATTTCTATTAAAAGTATATTACACATTCATTACGAGTGTTTTCGAAACACACAAACCATATACCATAATTATATTTGAGTAAAATGTATATGCTCAGTAATTTCACATGTTGTCTATTGTATACTATAATGTATTTTACTGGTCGAGTAAGTATTTTATTCTGACAAACACACACACACATCTATCCAGTGGTACAGAGCGGCATTTCCCAAAAGCATGTAGAGACCATTGTGTCAGTTGTTCGATGATTTTGGGAAGTGCAGCCCTGATCTGTAGCCTACACACATTAGAAAACACTCAGAAAATAAGCCAATAGAGACACAGTGTGTTACATTACCAGGTGAGATGGCCACTGGTGTGACAGTTGTAGGGCTGGTGTTAATGCTACCAGTGTCTGAAAGTTTGGATGAATAGTGATTAATGAACAGAGACACAAATATCATGAGTGTGTAGAAAGAGCTCATGTGAATATAATTACCTTCACAGTATGCTGAACAGTCCTAGTACACAGTCGGACTAACCAGCTCATAGACATAATAATTGCCTGGACAGGCTTTGACTTTAATGGGAAAAGACCCGCGATAGCAGATTCATTTCGATCCACAATTTTTTCAAATGCATTTATAAGATTATTTAAACATCAATGCGTCTTAAATAAATTTAAAAAAAAATATTTTAAACTGGAAGTAAATATGTTACATGTTCATATTATTATTATTACTATTTTTTAAGATTTTATTTCCAGTTTCTTGGTCTAAAAATGAGTGTGTGTGTGTGTGTGTGTGTGTGTGTGCTCTCCATTGTGTGTGTGTGTGTGTGTGTGTGTGTGTGTGTGTGTGCTCTCCACTTTGTGTGTGCTCTCCACTGTGTGTGTGTGTGTGTGTGTGTGTGTGTGTGTGTGCTCTCTGTTGTGTGTGTGTGTGTGTGTGTGTGTGTGTGTGCTCTCTGCTGTGTGTGTGTGTGTGTGTGTGTGTGTGCTCTCCGCTGTGTGTGTGTGTGCTCTCTGCTGTGTGTGTGCTCTCCGCTGTGTGTGTGTGTGTGTGTGTGTGTACTCTCTGCTGTGTGTGTGCTCTCTGCTGTGTGTGTGTGTGTGTGTGTGTGTGCTCTCTGCTGTGTGTGTGTGTGTGTGTGTGCTCTCCACTGTGTGTGTGTTTGTGTGTACTCTCTGCTGTGTGTGTGCTCTCTGCTGTGTGTGTGTGTGTGTGTGTGTGTGTGTGTGTGTGTGTTCTCTCCGCTGTGTGTGTTCTCTCCGCTGTGTGTGTGCTCTCTGCTGTGTGTGTGTGTGTGTGTGTGTGTGTGCTCTCTGCTGTGTGTGTGCTCTCTGCTGTGTGTGTGTGTGTGTGTGTGTTCTCTCCGCTGTGTGTGTTCTCTCCGCTGTGTGTGTGCTCTCTGCTGTGTGTGTGTGTGTGTGTGTGTGTGTGTGTGTGCTCTCTGCTGTGTGTGTGCTCTCTGCTGTGTGTGTGTGTGTGTGTGTGTGTGTGTGTGTGTGCTCTCTGCTGTGTGTGTGTGTGCTCTCCACTGTGTGTGTGTGTGTGTGCTCTCTGCTGTGTGTGTTCTCTCCGCTGTGTGTGTGTGTGTGCTCTCCGCTGTGTGTGTTCTCTCCGCTGTGTGTGTGTGTGTGTGTGCTCTCTGCTGTGTGTGTTCTCTCCGCTGTGTGTGTGTGTGTGTGTGTGCTCTCTGCTGTGTGGGTGTGTGTGCTCTCTGCTGTGTGTGTGCTCTCCGCTGTGTGTGTGTGTGTGTGTGTGTGTGTGTGTGTGCTCTCTGCTGTGTGTGTGTGTGTGTGTGTGTGTGTGCTCTCCGCTGTGTGTGTGTGCTCTCCGCTGTGTGTGTGTGCTCTCCGCTGTGTGTGTGCTCTCCGCTGTGAGTGTGTGTGTGCTCTCCGCTGTGTGTGTGTGCTCTCCGCTGTGTGTGTGTGTGCTCTCCGCTGTGTGTGTGTGTGTGTGCTCTCCGCTGTGTGTGTGTGCTCTCCGCTGTGTGTGTGCTCTCCATTGTGTGTGTGTGTGTGTGTGTGCTCTCCACTGTGTGTGAAACACTGAACACCATCAAGGTGACATCACATTTCAGTTGAAGGTTTTTTTTTTCGGTTTGTTTAAATTAGCATATTTTACTTTAATTTAATGGTTTTTGTTTGGTTTTTGTGTGTAGAGAGAAATGGCTCATTCTAAGGTAATAAAACATAACGGTTCATTAAGTAAGGTCTTTATACACCACACTGTTAACCCTTGCTGTAAAAAAAGGCCACATTCTGACAGTATCATACCATTCTCCATTAAAACAGTAATATACTGTAGAAAACAAAACTAGCCTACAGGAATATACTGTGAATTAATAGTGCTCAAAGTCGACAATCAGAGGCTGTTTTCCCAATCACACCCTATACCCTCATTCACTATTCCCTAGTTCACTACGAAAGTCCACTTGAATGAAAAGAAGTGAGTGAATTGAGAAACTGATGAACACCTGATAAGCAGAATCACTGAAGGACAGAGAAACAAGAACAGAAAAAAGAGAAACACAAAAACTACAACTGACTTCCAGCAACACTGAGTGTGAAACCAGTTTACAAACCAGTTTACGATTATTTCTTTCATACATGTACAAAAGTTCTTGTTGAGAATTAACAGATATATAGTTAATAATAAAGTTTGTTGTCACCATGATGGAGATCAGTATTTGCTTTAGTTGGTCTCTTGTCCCTTGACTTCTTACCAGAGGTGGGAGTAAGTCACTAAATTCAAGTCTTAAGTCAAGTCCAAGTCTTAACATTGCAAGTCAAAGTCAAGCCAAGTCATTCTGTTGTAAGGGTCAAGTCAAATCAAGTCAAGTCAAGTCATACTCTTTGTCAAGTCAAGTCAAGTCGCAACTTAGTCATCAAGTCATACCAAGTCACACACAGGCTCGTTTACACATTTTTTAACTCTGGGACTTTTATTTCTTATTTAGACAAAGAGGGCTGATGGGTAAAAAAAAAAAATTACAAAAAAAAATTAACTTGTGTGTAATAAATAAAATATTGTTAAGAAGCACATTAAATGCTCTAAAATAAAAATAAATCAAATGAACAGAAGTAAACAAGAATTAATAAAACTTTTCCCATCTTGTGCTAGCCCTACATAGTTATTTTGCTGTGATGTCCTCTATGAAAGTGTAAATGAAACAAAAACATTAAAAATGTCAATTTAATCCAATTAGGCCAACGTGAACACACTCAAAAAAAAAAAAAAAAAAAAAATGTCTAAACATAAGATTTATGTATTTAAATTGCATATAGAATTTCCATCCATTTGGATTACATAGTTTTAACATAAACCAATTAATAATCTGAATGTAATTCATATTTTTAAGTCATATATAAATGAAACAGATAAGATTTATGTAATTGTATTAATAAACTGAATGTGATTCATATATGTCAGTCATATGTAAATGAAATGGGTAAGATTTATGTAATAGTACACAGAAAAATGCCCATGTTAAATTAACACTTCTCAGTGTTCATATGTGTGCACACTACAGAGTTAAAGTACCATTGAAGCAGTGTTGAAGTTAATGAGATAATTAAGTGGTGATTGAGCATTAATTATGAACACCTGCTGTTAACAAGCAGAATCACTGAAGAACAGAGAAACACAAGAACTACAACTGACTTCAGCCACAGTCTTAGATGAAATCAACTGAAGAGAAAAGAAGACATTAAGGGCGCTTTCACACTGGCAGTTTAGTGCGGACCGGGGCACGGTTCGCATGAAAAATTGCTAATGTGAACGCTGTCATCGGACCCGGGTGCGCACTAGAGTACCGAACCCGAGACTACCTGGAGGAGGTGGTCTGAGCTCGGTTGCTCCCGAACCGTGGCGCGGTTCGCGTTAATGTGCAAGCAACCCGGACTCGGGTGCGCGCTTGTTCAGGAAGTATAGTATCCCGCGCATGCGTATCACTGTCGCATCAGTGAAAAATCTTCTGCGAGCAGCAGAAACACGGCGTCCCCTGGATATGTGCTGAATTACACCATGTAATGAACATAAACGTAGTTGTCTCTCACTATGTTGTGCATAATAGCACCAAAAAAAACAGACAAATTACAGCTATGCTCAGTCGAGTTGTATTCTCCATGCGTTTTCCGTGTGCGTTTGCGATGACGTAAGATCACTGCAAACGCACCTGGGTTCGATACATCTAATTGAGTGTGAAACCAGACCAACGCTGCGGGGGGCGCCGGGAACTAGCGCACTCGGGTTCGGACCGCAGCAAACGAACCCAGTGGAAAAACGCCCTAAATCTGTGAAGATCTCAGCAGAGGAGGATTAAACAACTCAAACAGCTTTACCAGCTTCACCTATTACTAACCAGACTGACTTTATTTAATATCCGTTTTAATGAAATCAATAGTTGTATTTTAAAGTCACCACGATGGTGGTTAGCATTTGCTTTAGTTGGACTCTTGAACCTTGACTCTTTAATGTAAACTTTTCTTTGGTTGCTATACTTGTGTGTTTGTAAAGCACAATTGTTGTAGTTAAGAAAGCCATGAGATCAGATGATGTTGGTTGTTTATTGATGATGAAAACGTCATCATTATGTAATTTCCTTAATCCCTGATATTATGCAGTATCTAATGCTTTGATTATATAGGACTTGAGTTTTTAATATTGTTTTATTCATAATAGAAGTCATTTGATTTTATAGTATATCTAGCAGTGTTGTTTATCAAATACCTATTATTTAAAATAGGTTTTAAAAAAAAAAATACTTGGTGCACAAAAACTTGAATCTATGGCATTACTTAGACAAACACAGACATCAAGAAACAGCATATGAATCTCAACAATGGTGAAAAGTTTCATGTCGCAATGCATGCTGGGTTCCAGGATAATATAAAGCTCCCAGCATGCACTGCTACATGAATAATAATAAAAAAAAGAAATATTGCCACCATTGTTGAGATTAATGTGCTAAATTGTGATATCTCTGTGTTTCTAAAACACAGTGTAGCTCTGTTTTTTTTGGTTTATGCATGATGTGTTAAAAAAAAAATGAGTCATAGTAATGTATTGCTGTAATCTCACAGTAGTGCTAATGTAACACTTTTGATCGAGGATTAAACTCTGAATGAGTAAGAATGAATTCCTTAGTGAATGATCAGGCAATATGATGATTTTGTCATCATAATCATTATAACCCCAATCATTCATAAACCGTGTGTGTGCACAAGTGTGACTTGCAAAAAACACAGCTCAAGCAGCAAAAGAAAAACAAATGTTTTAGCATCAACATCCCAACTAAAGCAAACACTGATCTCTATAATGGTAACTTCAAACAAACATTTTCAATTAAACATCTTAATAACAACTTCTGTAGATGTATGACAGAAATAAAGTCATACTGGTTAATAATAAGTGTAATAATGTGTAATGGCTGGAAGTCAGTTGTAGTTCTTGTGTTTCTCTATTTTCTGTTCGTGTGTTCCTCTTTCCTTCAGTGATTCTGCTTGTTAACAGCAGGTGTTCATCACTAATGCTCAACAATCACTTACATATTCCCTTAATTATCTCACTGCAACACTGTCTCAATGTTACTTTTACTCTTTGTAGTGTGGATTTTCCTGTGGGGTTAAAAGGGTTAACAGTGTAAGATAAAAAGACACACCCACAAAATGTATTTTAACAGTAATAAACTGTAAGTTATAAAACAGGTATATTGCCAGTAGTTTACTGTAAACATTATTTTTTGGGTCACCATTGTGCAGAAGAGTAGAGCCTGTGCTTCAGTCCAGGAGAAGATCTACAAACATTGATGATATGCTGCATGTTGCTTTATTTAACAGGCGGTGACTGTGTAGTTGCTGGTCCAGTGGAAATCTTTTTGCGTTCAATAGTTTTTTAGTGGTTTCAAATGAAAGAAGTTCACAGTAATACTTTCCTCACGTTATTAATGCATTATAAATTTTAGTTAATACATTTAAATGACAGTTGGTCAATTTAATGCAGTCAGTTTCTGCAAGTGTAATTAGTTAACTTGAGTTTTAATTTAGTGCATTTTTACAGAAACAAACTGTAGATTACAGTAAAGAACTGTACAATTAACAGTATTTTACTGGCAACAGTGTTGCCAGTATGTTACTGTAAAACAACCCGGTAAGGTATAACAGTGTACTGAAAACACAGTTATATTTATGATATTGCATTTCTGTCTGATTTAACAGTCTGATTCACTTCTGTTTAAGTATATGCCTGTGTAGGGACTAAAAAGATGTGTAATAAAGTATATTACACATTCATTACGAGTGTTTTCGAAACACACAAACCATATACCATAATTATATTTGAGTAAAATGTATATGCAATTTCACATGTTGTCTATTGTATACTATAATGTATTTTACTGGTCGAGTAAGTATTTTATTCTGACACACGCACACATCTATGGTACAGAGCAGCGTTTCCCAAAAGCATGTACACAGCAAAATCCCCAGTGTTAAATTAACACTCCTCAGTGTACATATGTGTCCACACTACAGGGTGTTAAAATGAACACTGAAGCAGTGTTGAAGTTAATGAGATAATTAAGTGATTAATGAAAGTGATGATTGGCCATTAGTGGTGACACCTGATGTTAATAAGCAGAATCATTGAAGGAAAGAGAAACAAGAACAGAAAAAAGAGAAACACAAGAACTACTGACTTCGAGCCATTACACATTATTGCACTTATTATTTTACCAGTTTGACTTTATTTCTGTCACACATCTACACACGGTCTTATTTAGATTTAACAGAAGTTTAGATGGTAATGTTTTATGGAATGTTTCGTTTCATGTCACCATTATGGTGATCAGTGTTTGCTTTAGTTGGGCTCTTGACCCTTTCCTTTTGAACATTAGTATTTCTCTGGCTGCTCCAACTCTGTGCTTATAGAGCATATGTGTTGTGGCAAGAGAAACTATGACTTTGGCTGTGTTTCCTGAAAGCATCGCAAGCCTAATTTGATCGTATAGACTAGACCCCGAAGCCGCCGCCATTTGCGCCATTTAGAATTTCAGCCGCCGCCAGCCAATAATTTCGTAAGCCAAATTGAGCCGCCATCTGATAAAGTTTGGCTGAGCCGGCTAGAATTATTTGCATCAAATAATAATTCTATCACATAGAGACATACACACACGAAATATATAAACAATACACGAGATCTATTTTCCCACTGGATTCATAACAGCACAGTCTTGTGCTCGTTGCTACGATACACAGACTCACAGTGAATTGACGACCAATTAAAATTGCTCGTTTTCCGTACAGAAGAAGCGATGCATTTTTTTCTCGCACTGAGGTGAAATGGCGGAAAGAAGCAAGCAAGGTAATTTTGATCTCACTTCTCACATACTTTCCTAATTCCTACTTACTTTTTTTTTTTTACTCAGGCCTACCCAGACTTTTGTTAAATCTTCAGGGCACGGTTGCACAAACACCTGAATCAAAGATTGATGTTATGAACCAAATATTCTGGAACGGAGAGATTTATAGCACTGACCGTGATATTACTGCAGTAACAAACCACCGTTTCCACATTGCTAATTCACGACGCATGCTTCAGTGTACATTGAAGTGAAATGTGCAAAACTTTGTCCAAAATAATACTGATAACAGTGTGTGTTTATATTAAGGCGAGACACGGCAGGCAAAAACATCGTTTTTTTTTTTTCTGGTCAATTTTGAGATTTTTGGATATTTGTCTTCAATAACATGTCTTCTTTCAGACTTGTGGTGACAAAAAGTCCGAAATACACATTTAGGTCTTTATTTTACTACACTTTGTCTGTTCGCGTCTGTAGATTTCTCCTAAATTCAACAAAAGTTTGCGTTCTTAATCAACATACTTCTCTGCGATCTCTGCCGTCGCTATTTGAAAATGTTTAGTAGCATACAGACTACAAAATAAATATGTACATACGTTGTGAAAGTAAAATCTGGTGTTTTCTTTATTACATTGTATTGCATTTTGTAGAAATATAGTGTAAGCCATGCATTGCTTGGAAATATTGAGATCTAGTAAATCAGTATAACATAGACATCTGTAGACATGAAGTGGCAGCTTCAGCCATTTGCAGCCATGAAAAGTTTGGCGGCTGCAGCAGCCATTTAGGTTTTGGCTGAGCCGGCTAGCCAGCCAATAACCTCATCAGCCAGCCATTATTCTCAAAACAAATGGCTTCGGGCTCTAGTATAGACCATTTGTTGCAGTTGGTCTGTGATCAAGTTAGGCTTAAGATGCTTTTGGAAATGCAGCCCTGGTTATGATTTGACGATGAAATTACTAGTGACCTGATTCAATGATGTCACCCAGCATTATAAACTGATTATCTAATTGTTATATACATTTTTCACTACAGTAGTTACTTCCAGCAATATTTTAATGATCTGGAAGTGTTAAAATCACACACAGACATCAAGAATCTACATATGAATCTCAACAATGGTGACAATCAAACAAATGCTTAATGTTGCAATGCATGATGGGAGCCACCAATCAGAACGCATCAATGGCTGACATCATGCATTGTTTTGTTCTGACTTCAGTAGCTTGTTTTGTGATGTTCAGAGTTGATCTGTTTGTCACTAGTTTGTTTATTGTCACCATTGTTGAGACTCATATGCTGATTCTTGATGTCTGTGTGTTTTAACACAATAACTTCTTTGCACAAAGTATTTTAAAAAATGTTCATATTGCTGTTGGATCTCAAACTGTAGAATCTCAGAGCTACAATCATCAATACTAAAACGAGACATCAAGCATATAGTCAAAAATGTAGACACTGAATGACATCAGTGAATCAGGACACTACATGATAATACTGTCATTATCATCAAAACATATTGTGAGCAGGTCATGTTTTCGCTTGCAGTAACAAATGTGCTTTATAAACACAGAGTTGTAGCAACCAGAGAAAAACTAATATTAACAAATGAAAACCGTCAAGAGCCCAACTAAAGCAAACACTGACCACCATAATGGTGACTTGAAAAGAAAAATTCCATAAAACATTACCGTCTAAACTTCTGTTGAATCTCAAGAACTTTTGTCGATGTATGACAGAAATAAAGTCAAACTGGTAATAATAAGTGCAACAATGTGTAATGACTGGAAGTCAGTAGTTCTTGTGTTTCTCTTTTTTCTGTTATTGTTTTTTCTCTTTCCGTCAATGATTCTGCTTATTAACATCAGGTGTGTGCTGCCCTTGCAATGCGATCTCTTGTGCAAAGCTAGACAGCCAGTGAACATTCAAAAGTCCTCCAATAAACACACAAGGCTTGACTTTTCTTGTATTTTACTGAAATTGTTTCCTCTTGTTGTTTTGTTTTGTAAAACTGAAACATTACAAAATAAGAATATAAATCAGTACACAAAACATGAACATTTGCATACATATAACTATGTTACTACAAAATTCCTATCAAAGTGTAAAACAAGCACTGTAGCCTACTGAATACAACAAGCAATGTAGCCTACTGTATGAAAACACAGTTCACCTACAAGCCACAAAGCAATTAAAAAACAGAGCTAGCTACAGCTGTGCTGCTAGCTAACAGAGCACATGTTTTACAAACATAAAAACGTTTCTAACATGACATTCCTTACCAATGCAAGTGATTGAAAATGATTTACACATTACTTACAGGCACATAGTCTCCAAGGCAGAAGCGTATCAGAAAAAAATTCAGCAACATGAATCCAGCACTGACTTTCTTGCCTGACAGAGTTCTACTGTAGAGAGTGCTTCACTGAATTATTAACTCTGACCAGTAGAGGGCAGCACACAGCATGAACTTCTGAAATTTTACTTAATGTATTTAATGTTTTAACTTTTCCAACGAATAACTTATTTAACCCATTCATTTAACTTTAAAGACAGCACAAGGTGTCACCACTAATGGCCAATCATCACTTAATCAATCACTTAATTATTGCATTAACTTCAACACCGCTTCAGTGTTAACTTAATTATCTCATTAACTTCAACACCGCTTCAGTGTTAACTTAATTATCTCATTAACTTCAACACTGCTTTAGTGTTAATTTTTAACACCCTGTAGTGTGGGACCATATGAACACTGAGGAGTGTTAATTTAACACTGGGGATTTTGCTGTGTAGAGACCATTGGTGTCTTTTGGGAAGTGCAGCCCTGATCTGTAGCCTACATACATTAGAAAACACTCAGAAAATAAGCCAATAGAGACACAGTGTGTAACATTACCAGGTGAGATGGCCACTGGTGTGACAGTTGTAGAGCTGGTGTTAATGCTGCCAGTGTCTGAAAGTTTGGATGAATAGTGATTAATGAATAGAGACAAATATCATGCACAGTAAATTCCCCAGTGTTAAATTAACACTGCTCAGAGCACATATGGTCCCACTCTACATGGTGTTAAAGTAACACTGAAGCAGTGTTAAAGTTAATGAGACAATTAAGTGATTAATTGAGTGATGATTGAGCATTATTGAAGACACCTGATGTTAACAAGCAGAATCACTGAAGGAGAAAATCTCAAATTGTAAGCCACCGTTATGGTGATGGGTGTTTGCTTTAGTTGGGCTCTTGACCCATACTGTATATTATTAACTTTAGACTTTGTTTGTCTGCTGTTATTGATTTATAACAGTCAAATGAACAAAGAAAAAGTGTGATCTGATAGTGTTGGTTATGTTTTGACATAATCATGCTGTGATCCGAAAATGAAACTTGTTAGCAGCAGCTTTTTGATTCTACAGTATATGATTATCAGCATTTTTTCTTATAATCCAATATATTTAATAAACATTGTTCTGATCAAAACACTTTCAAATGTATTAATTTAGAAACACAGACATCAATAATCAGCCTGTGAATCCCAACAATGGTGACAATAATAAAAAATGTTGCAGTGGCTGCCACCAATCACAACTCATTAATGGCTCCCATCATGCATTGCGGTATGAACAAATTATGATCTGAATTGTCTATGTAATTTACTTTTCCCAATTGTCACCATTGTTGAGATGCATAGACTGAATCTTTATGTCTGTGTGTGCCTATAAGAAAAGTTTTTTTTTTTTTTTACTTTTAAGAAATCCTTTATATTATATCTAAAATTCTGGATATTTATGCAGAATCACAGTTGTGCTGTAACCAACAACATAAATCAAAAACATAAAGTTAAAATGATGATTGTCATAATATAACCAACACCATCAGATCACTTTTTTTCTTTTTTTCTTCATCTGGCAGTTGTAAGTCAGATACAGCAATCAAACAAAAATTAAAGTTAATAATTTAAGGGTCAAGAGCCCAACTAAAGCAAACACCCATCACCATAACGGTGGCTTACAATTTGAGATTTTCTCCTTCAGTGATTCTGCTTGTTAACATCAGGTGTCTTCAATAATGTTCAATCATCACTCAATTAATCACTTAATTGTCTCATTAACTTTAACACTGCTTCAGTGTTACTTTAACACCATGTAGAGTGGGACCATATGTGCTCTGAGCAGTGTTAATTTAACACTGGGGATTTTACTGTGTGAGTGTGTAGAAAGAGCTCATGTGAATATAATTACCTGCACAGTATGCTGAACAGAAACCAGTTGGACTAACCAGCTCATATACATAATAATCGCCTGGACAGGCTTTGACTTTAATAGGAAAAGACCCGAGATAGCAGCAGTAACTCGCAGTGTAACCGCAGACATCTCGAGTGACGACTCCATCTGTTACTGTTGGGTGTCCACCTCGTATCCACAGTGCGGTATCAGTGCCACAGCTGAACGGAGCATCACACGTGTCTGGGATGTGAGCACTCAGGCCGTTAATGAAGAGACGATACCAGCCGCTCCAGGAGACAGACCTGTCACAGTTTCTGACTGAAGCATCTGTATTATTGATGGATCTCCATGTATCGTCCAGCACAGTGTAGTTGTAGCAGGGGTCTGCAGAGAGATTAGCTTATGAAAATATATTAAGAAATAACACATTTTTGAAAAACATGTTTTATTACAAAATGTAACCAAAAGTGCAGCTTTAGACATTACTTTTTCTTCTTCTTCTTCTTCTTCTTCTGCTAATTAAGAGCGATTCATTTCGATCCACAATTTTTTCAAATGCATTTATAGGATTGTGAGAGGTTCAACCAGGCGCTCAGGTAGAGTCAGAGGAGTTTAAGATAGGTGCTCTTGGGGTAGGGAAAAAAATCCAAAGGAAAACAAAAGCAGGTCCCAGGCACTCAGTCAAAATACTCAGGAGAAGGATCAGGTTAAAAAGCCTTTAATGAATGTGGCTTAAGTCATTTTAAAAATATACACCAACATGTTTCGACCAACAAAATGGTCTTCATCAGGGCAGTCATACAGAAGAAGACAATGGCAGCAAATATAAGCAAGTAAAGTCACACCCATAAACCAAAACATCAATTAACCTAATAAGGTCCAAATTAGTCAATTAATCCAATAAAGCAATCAGGTCTACAGGATAGGGAAAATCAACAAAAGCAAACCAACAGGTGACCAACAAAGAAATAATGAGAAAAAAATATATATATATATATCTCCCAATAACATCCCTCAACGTAGGATATCTGGAGGAAAAAGAAATACATAAAAGTAAGTATCAAGTATGAACATAAGCAAAAAAAAATAATAAAAAACGAGACAAAACCAATGTACAGAAATAGGTAACATGTCACAAAAAACATTTAAATTCTATGTCATCGTTCAAACCTGGATATCGAAGCGCATCCAGTTGATGGATCCAAAATGACTCGCGCTGGTTGAGTCTACGAATCCTATCACCACCTCTATCAAAAGGTCTCACATGTTCCAGGACCTCTATTTTTAATAAAGAATCATTCTTGTTGTGCATGTGTAGGAAGTGTTGGGCCATCTGATAGTCAGGGCTACTAATACGAATGGCATATTTATGTTCCGCCAACCGATCACGTAGACGTCTTTTAGTGCGACCTACATAAAACACATTCTTACACGGGCACGATAACCGATAAATAACAAATGTAGTGTTACAATTTATAAAATCTTTTATTTTGAATGTTCTGTTAGATTTAAAATCCACAAAAGATTTTGAGGGGATGATATTACTACAGTGAGGACAGTTCATACAACGATATAACCCAATAGGTCTCTTAAGCCAACTTTCATTCTTCTCAGGGGGAAGATAACTATGCACCAACTTATCTCGAAGAGTCGGAGCCTTTCTATAAGAAAATATAGGCGGTTGTGGAAAGACCTTTTGAAGGACAGGATCAGAATTCATAATGGCCCAATTATCCAGAATTATCCGTTTTATCTGTCTAGCCTCCCTACTGTACTGTGTGACAAAAAACGGGCGAGATTGAGCATCTGTCTTACGAACCTTCTTAAGCAAGGTATCAGACCGATTCAGGGATTGAGCTCTGGACCGTGCATGCGCGACGATATCTGGTTTGTACGCTCTTTTAATAAAACGTTCTGACATACTATCTGCCTGTTTTTCAAAATCCACATCATCATCACATATGCGGCGTAACCGCTGAAATTGGCCGAAAGGTACATTATCAATGAGATAAGGAGGATGAAAAGAATCAGCCCTAAGGATGGTATTTCTAGAGGTCTTTTTTCTAAAAATTGTAGTATGCAACTTCCCTTCTGGGTCAATGGAGATAGTAAGATCTAGAAAATCAATATTGGTTTTGGAGTATTCTAAAGACAAATTAATATTACTATTTATCAGAGGTGGGAGTAAGTCACTAAATTCAAGTCTCAAGTCAAGTCCAAGTCTTAACATTGCAAGTCAAAGTCAAGCCAAGTCATTCTGTTGTAAGGGTCAAGTCAAATCAAGTCAAGTCAAGTCAAGTCATACTCTTTGTCAAGTCAAGTCAAGTCGCAACTTAGTCATCAAGTCATACCAAGTCACACACAGGCTCGTTTTACACATTTTTTAACTCTGGGACTTTTATTTCTTATTTAGACACAGAGGGCTGATGGGTAAAAAAAAAACAAACAAAAAAAAAAACAACCTTGTGTGTAATAAATAAAATATTGTTAAGAAGCACATTAAATGCTCTAAAAAATAAATAAATCAAATGAACACAAGTAAACAAGAATTAATAAGAATTTAGGAAACTTCACGCCCATTACCTTTACGGGCGAAAGTTGCATGTGCTCCGGTCCAATGTAAATAATGGTGTGATACTGCCGTATCAGTTTGAGCCAGAATCAGACCCAGAAAGCGGCAATGAAGAGAATCAAGCAACCTCCCCAAACACGGCTCTTGCAAAACGTTTCTGAATGGTACATTTTTTATTATCATATTATTCTATTCTAATCTACTATTATTATATAAGAATTTCGATACGCTGTTACTTGGAAATGCTACTGCTGCTTGTTAGCTTTTGAGATACGGTTTTCTCCTGATTAAACATTTAATATAACTGAATAAATGACTGAGTAATACCGTTTTTTAAAGTTATTGTTTTAACTTCAGCAGCTGAAGTTGGCTGTTGCGATTACATATAATTTTTTTAACTTTATACACGTTTGTCTTATACACACAAAATAGCATCGAACTAACTGGCTATAAACAAACAGCGTTGGCACTGGTTTACGTTCTTGATCAAATCGAAAAATTACGTCATAAAATATACATGGAAAATACATTTACAAAATTAGTACATAATTACAAATTCAGGTCCAAAATGTTTGTACGCGTTTGTACGTGTAAGTGGCTACTAAAGCCAGCGCTGGCATTTGTTTACGTCCTTGATAAAACTAAAACATTAACTTACGTCTGAAATTATACATGCAAACAATATTAAGTCTTACTTACAGGTTGTGGCCCAACAACTGCTGCCTCTGGTTTTAAAGTTGGAACTGCTTCATGTTTTAGTAACAGTTTCTTGTTGAATCCGGCATTGAATTCGTGGAGATTCTGGAAGCTGTCTTCCGTAAAATGCGCAGCACAGAGAGCTATTACGATTGAAATTTTCAGGAACATAATCAAACATAAATTTTAGCCATTGTTGATGAACTACAGCGTCCGTATGAAGCCCGAACACAGAAGACCTGGCAGCTGGGTGAAAATAACACACTTTCGACGGCATGGCTACAGCTCTCCACTATAACTCTTCCTCTTCGACAAAGCCGCAGAAATATGGCCATGCCCCCTTTTTTGCATGGGTTAGTTACGTATAAAACCCGGGAAGTATCTCGTTGTAGTCCCATTCGAGTCGTTTTTGTAGGCATTAAACCAGAGGTGGAGAGTCCAGGGGTCAGAAAGTAAAAGTCCTGCCATATGTTTATTCCACCTATGAACTCACACAGCAAAAACTCCAGTGTTAAATGAACTCTCCTGGGAGTTTATTTGGCTCCAGACTCAAGAGTGTTAAAGGTAATGAGTTAATTAAGTGATTGATTGAGTGATGATTGAACATTATTGAAGACACCTGATGTTAACAAGCAGAATCACTGAAGGAGAAAAATCACAATTTTAGTCACCATTATGGAGATCGGTGTTCAATTTAGTTGGGCAGTTGACCTTCAAATGATTATCTTTAGATTTTGTTTGGCTGTTGATCTGAGTTATAACAGCCAGATGAACAAAAAGAAAAGTTGATCAGGTGGTGTTGGTTATATTTTAACATATTCATAATTTGATCTGAATCACTGAACTCATTTAGAGCCTAATCTCTGACTTAAATGTATATTGGTCATTACAACATCACAGTGATTCTACAGATTAAGATCCAGATTTTTCAATATAATTCAAATTATTTCTTAAAAGTTGTTCTGATAAAGAAAAAGAAAATCTTTCTTTAAGGCACACACAGACATCAAGATTCAGTGTATGAATCTCAACAATGGTGACAAAAAGAATATTCAATTAGGAAAACAAGACAATTCAGATCATAATTTATTCATACCGCAATGCATGATGGGAGCCATGGATGAGTTTTGATTGGTGGCACCCAGAATGCACTGCAACATGCTTTATTATTGTCACCATTGTTGAGAATCACAGGCTGATTCTTGGTGTCAGTGTGTCCAAATAATATTTTTTTTTTCAAAGTCTTTTGATCAGAACAACTTTCAAGAAATCTTTCTGATTACATTGAAAATGATTAACATGGCATAATATTAGAATCACATGCAGCTATAATTAACAAGGTAAACTTAACTCTCTAAATGAGTTTTGTGATTCAGGTCAAATTATGATTATGTCAAAACATAACCAACACCACCTGATCAACGTTTCTCTTTGTTCATCTGAGAGTTATAACCCAGATACAACAACCAAACAAAATCTAAAGTTATTAGTTTAACCCTCTGGGGACCAAGCTGTTTTTGGGGCCCTTGAGATGTTCTGACATGCTCTGACATTTGTGCTTTTTTCAGTTATTTATAAACATGTTAATGGCAAAGGTGTAAATTCACTCTATATAGCGCAAACAGGCCTACCATAATATGCGAGCAACATGTATGTAGATGTTTGTATTTTTAAGAGAATAATGTTTATGCGTGGTTATTTAAAAAAATAAAAATGAAAGTTGCTGAAATAAGACCACAAAACTCATACAAAATATGTGCCCACAAGACTTTTGACTAATGGATGTTGTCCCTTTCAGTTCTAGCTTCAAAATTATGTGAAAATAGTCTTGCTTTATCGTTCACAAAAAAAAATACATTGATTTAAATGGTGTAAAACAGGTTTTGCTTGGAAAGCCAATATGCGAGGGGGAGGAGTAGTTTACACCTTAGTCCCACCCACTCTGCATAATGACTCTGCATAATTAGCCATTCATTCAGGTGTGACACTGACTGAGCCACAATGCAAAGACAAAATATATATTTTGAAGAAGACTTATATTGACCATTTAAGATTTTGCTTACATCTATCTTGTAAATATGTTTTGCTATTTTATTAAAAAGGTTACAATTACAACAATAATTACAATTTCAGCAATATTTCTGCAAAAAAGTACTCTTTCTTTGTAAAAAAAAAAAAAAAAAGATTATAGGCCTACATTTTATCATATGTATTCATTAGTTTGAATATAGCCAACATTGGAACATCTTAGTCTATGACTTTATTTTTGACAAAATAGTATTTTATATATATTCAGAAAAGCTTATTTGATGTGACAGTATATTCTACAGTAAAAACTGTACCCAAATCTAGTCAACAAAATGTTGTCTTTCATACTTCGCCTGACTGTAACGCAGTAACTGTAACTGTAAAAGCAGTTTATTCTTTCACACACAGACGCGCGATTCATATTTAGGCTAAACACTCTTTACAAATAGACGCGCGATTCATATTATAGAAACGCGATTCATATTATAGAAACGCGATTCATCTTTTTGTTTACATAAGCCTACAACGTTATTCCATAACGTTATTCCACATTAACACTTGAGAAAGGATAACTTAGCCTACCTCACTCCTCAGCGGGATCTGCTCCTCATATCAGCACGGAAAATTTTCTCCATAAGGTAGGCTATATTATGCCTCTTTGTTTACAGCTGATGTGGGGGCGTTTCACAGACTGAAATGGTTCTCAGAATTTGCGTTTGAATAGCACGCGCTCTCCGGGGCGTGGTCAAATTACTTTTGAATGGCTCGTAATGAGCTCGACTGGAGTCGCTCTCTTTTTATACAGATTACAGAAGCTGATAATATTTGTTTTTTATATAAATTACTTCATTTAAAAGCTGCGATCTCAAGCTTTATGCCCGTGGGTCTGTTTGCCTGTTTGACTGAATTTTCGCGGAGTTATAGATAATTTTCGAACGCGTTTCAAATGGGAGTTTACTGACAGAGAGAAGGCAGAAATAGCATCATGTTAGTTTTTCTTTATTTGTCAAAAAGCAAAACACTTTATTTGTATTGTGAGTATACAGAAAAAAAATAGAAACTGAACAGGATCGATTGATGTATTACACGAAAATGAAAGATCAAAATTAACAGAGCATTTTGTGTTTATTTTTCATTGCTAAAAAAAAAAACGAGCAAAACGCGCGGGCGCGTTTTTGGTCCCCAGAGGGTTAAGGGTCAAGAGCCCAACTAAAGCAAAGACTGATCACCATAATGGCAACTTAAAAATGAGATTTTCTCCTTCAGTAATTATGCTTGTTAACATCAGGTGTCTTCAATAATGCTCAATCATCACTCAATTAATCACTTAATTATCTCATTAACTTTAACACTCTTGAGTCTCTAGCCAAATAAACTCACAGGAGAGTTCATTTAACACTGGAGTTTTTGCTGTGTGAGTTCATGGGTGGAATAAATATATGGCAGGACTTTTACTTTCTGACCCCTGGATTCTCCACCTCTGCATTAAACTTCCTGATTTTTAAAAGACGATATCTCTGCTTACGTTGAACTTTCACCGCAGCAACTTTGCAGATACTGTTCATGCACCAACAGCAACATTAAACACCATTTAAAATGAAAAAAGTGAAATCACAATCAACCACCCCTTTAAAGTCACCATGATGGTGGTTAGCATTTGCTTTAGTTGGACTCTTGAACCGTGACTCTTTAATGTAAACTTTTCTTTGGTTGCTCTACTTGTGTGTTTGTAAAGCACAATTGTTGTAGTTAAGAAAGCCATGAGATCAGATGATGTTGGTTGTTTATTGATGATGAAAACGTCATCATTATGTAATTTCCTTAATCCCTGATATTATGCAGTATCTAATGCTTTGATTATATAGGACTTGTGTTTTTAATATTGTTTTATTCATAATAGAAGTCACTTGATTTTATAGTATATCTAGCAGTGTTGTTTATCAAATACCTATTATTTAAAATAGGTTTAAAAAAAAAAAAAACTTGGTGCACAAAAACTTGAATCTATGGCATTACTTAGACAAACACAGACATCAAGAAACAGCATATGAATCTCAACAATGGTGACAATCAAACAAAGTATCCAGAAAATCCAGCTGCATAATGTATTAATGTCGCAATGAATGCTGGGAGATATGGGTGAGTTTTGATTGGTGGTACCCAGCATGCACTGCAGCATGAAGCATTTCATTGATTGTCACCATTGTTGAGAGTCATACACTGATTCTTGAAGTAATAATGCAGAGAAAAAAAGTTTAATGCATTTAATGTTATTTGGCTAACAACATTGCTCTCATGCTGTAAATGAACATGGCTTCTATTATATAACAACATTACAAACACAACTCGTATATAATCAAAGCGTTAGACACAGAATAAGATCAGAGATTCAAACAATTACATGATGATTAAACATCCAATATCACCTGATCTAATTTTCTCATGGCTTTTTTTGCCTCAACAAATGTGCTTTATATACACACAAATGTAGCAGCCGAAGAAAATATAGTACTAAAAAGTTAAGGGTCAAGAGTCCAACTAAAGCTAATGCTAACCACCATCATGGTGACTTTAAGGGCGTTTTTCCACTGGGTTCGTTTGCTGCGGTCCGAACCCGAGTGCGCTAGTTCCCGGCGCCCCCCGCAGCGTTGGTCTGGTTTCACACTCGTATCGAACCCAGGTGCGTTTGCAGTGATCTTACGTCATCGCAAACGCACACGGAAAACGCATGGAGAATACAACTCGACTGAGCATAGCTGTAATTTGTCTGTTTTTTTGGTGCTATTATGCACAACATAGTGAGAGACAACTACGTTTATGTTCATTACATGGTGTAATTCAGCACATATCCAGGGGACGCCGTGTTTCTGCTGCTCGCAGAAGATTTTTCACTGATGCGACAGTGATACGCATGTGCGGGATACTATACTTCCTGAACAAGCACGCACCCGAGTCCGTGTTGCTTGCACATTAACGCGAACCGCGCCACGGTTCGGGAGCAACCGAGCTCAGACCACCTCCTCCAGGTAGTCTCGGGTTCGGTACTCTAGTGCGCACCCGGGTCCGATGACAGCGTTCACATTAGCGATTTTTCATGCGAACCGTGCCCCGGTCCGCACTAAACTGCCAGTGTGAAAGCGCCCTAAAATACAATTGTTGATTTCATTAAAACGGATATTAAATTAAGTCAATCTGGTTAGTAATAGGTGAAGCTGGTAAAGCTGTTTGAGTTGTTTAATCCTCCTCTGCTGAGACATTAAATCTGTTTACACAGATTTAATGTCTTCTTTTCTCTTCAGTTGATTTCATCTAAGACTGTGGCTGAAGTCAGTTGTAGTTCTTGTGTTTCTCTGTTCTTCAGTGATTCTGCTTGTTAACAGCAGGTGTTCATAATTAATGCTCAATCACCACTTAATTATCTCATTAACTTCAACACTGCTTCAATGGTACTTTAACTCTGTAGTGTGCACACATATGAACACTGAGCAGTGTTAATTTAACATGGGCGTTTTTCTGTGTACTATTACATAAATCTTATCTGTTTCATTTATATATGACTTAAAAATATGAATTACATTCAGATTATTAATTGGTTTATGTTAAAACTATGTAATCCAAATGGATGGAAATTCTATATGCAATTTAAATACATAAATCTAATGTTTAGAAATTTTTTTTGTTTTGTTTTTTTGAGTGTGTTCACGTTGGCCTAATTGGATTAAATTGACATTTTTAATGTTTTTGTTTCGTTTACACTTTCATAGAGGACATCACAGCAAAATAACTATGTAGGGCTAGCACAAGATGGGAAAAGTTTTATTAATTCTTGTTTACTTGTGTTCATTTAATTTATTTTTATTTTAGAGCATTTAATGTGCTTCTTAACAATATTTTATTTATTACACACAAGTTAATTTTTTTTTGTAATTTTTTTTTTTACCCATCAGCCCTCTGTGTCTAAATAAGAAATAAAAGTCCCAGAGTTAAAAAATGTGTAAAACGAGCCTGTGTGTGACTTGGTATGACTTGATGACTAAGTTGCGACTTGACTTGACTTGACAAAGAGTATGACTTGACTTGACTTGACTTGACTTGACTTGACTTGACTTGACTTGACTTGATTTGACTTGACCCTTACAACAGAATGACTTGGCTTGACTTTGACTTGCAATGTTAAGACTTGGACTTGACTTGAGACTTGAATTTAGTGACTTACTCCCACCTCTGCTATTTATAGAATTAAGGTATTGGTGAAACTCGAGAACCTGAGTGTCAGTACCCTTAAAGATAAATAATAAATCATCTATGTAGCGACCATACCATGTTATACAGTGATGAAAAGGATTACTCGGGTTAAGAACATGTAACTTCTCCCATAAACCCAAATATAGGCAGGCATAATTGGGTGAAAAACAACAGCCCATTGGAACGCCAATCTTCTGTTTGTACAGTTTGTCAATAAACACAAAAATATTGTTGTGAATAATAAACTCAGTGAGTTGTACAATAAAATGAGAAGGAGGTCTAATGTTATCTCTATCAGAAATAAAGTGTTTCAAGGCGTGTAACCCTTCCTCGTGGTCAATGTTGGTATATAAAGACTCTACATCCATGCTAATTAAGTAATGGGACCCAACATTGCCTAAATTAGACAAGCTGTTTAAGACATCCACAGTATCCTCAATGAAAGACGGAAGAGTCCTCACAAAAGGCTTAATAAAGAAATCAACAAACTTGGACGCAGGTTCAGTAAGTGTTTATTATTCACAACAATATTTTTGTGTTTATTGACAAACTGTACAAACAGAAGATTGGCGTTCCAATGGGCTGTTGTTTTTCACCCAATTATGCCTGCCTATATTTGGGTTTATGGGAGAAGTTACATGTTCTTAACCCGAGTAATCCTTTTCATCACTGTATAACATGGTATGGTCGCTACATAGATGATTTATTATTTATCTTTAAGGGTACTGACACTCAGGTTCTCGAGTTTCACCAATACCTTAATTCTATAAATAGTAATATTAAATTGTCTTTAGAATACTCCGAAACCAATATTGATTTTCTAGATCTTACTATCTCCATTGACCCAGAAGGGAAGTTGCATACTACAATTTTTAGAAAAAAGACCTCTAGAAATACCATCCTTAGGGCTGATTCTTTTCATCCTCCTTATCTCATTGATAATGTACCTTTCGGCCAATTTCAGCGGTTACGCCGCATATGTGATGATGATGTGGATTTTGAAAAACAGGCAGATAGTATGTCAGAACGTTTTATTAAAAGAGCGTACAAACCAGATATCGTCGCGCATGCACGGTCCAGAGCTCAATCCCTGAATCGGTCTGATACCTTGCTTAAGAAGGTTCGTAAGACAGATGCTCAATCTCGCCCGTTTTTTGTCACACAGTACAGTAGGGAGGCTAGACAGATAAAACGGATAATTCAGGATAATTGGGCCATTATGAATTCTGATCCTGTCCTTCAAAAGGTCTTTCCACAACCGCCTATATTTTCTTATAGAAAGGCTCCGACTCTTCGAGATAAGTTGGTGCATAGTTATCTTCCCCCTGAGAAGAATGAAAGTTGGCTTAAGAGACCTATTGGGTTATATCGTTGTATGAACTGTCCTCACTGTAGTAATATCATCCCCTCAAAATCTTTTGTGGATTTTAAATCTAACAGAACATTCAAAATAAAAGATTTTATAAATTGTAACACTACATTTGTTATTTATCGGTTATCGTGCCCGTGTAAGAATGTGTTTTATGTAGGTCGCACTAAAAGACGTCTACGTGATCGGTTGGCGGAACATAAATATGCCATTCGTATTAGTAGCCCTGACAATCAGATGGCCCAACACTTCCTACACATGCACAACAAGAATGATTCTTTATTAAAAATAGAGGTCCTGGAACATGTGAGACCTTTTGATAGAGGTGGTGATAGGATTCGTAGACTCAACCAGCGCGAGTCATTTTGGATCCATCAACTGGATGCGCTTCGATATCCAGGTTTGAACGATGACATAGAATTTAAATGTTTTTTGTGACATGTTACCTATTTCTGTACATTGGTTTTGTCTCGTTTTTTATTATTTTTTTTTGCTTATGTTCATACTTGATACTTACTTTTATGTATTTCTTTTTCCTCCAGATAACCTACGTTGAGGGATGTTATTGGGAGATATATATATATATATTTTTTTTTCTCATTATTTCTTTGTTGGTCACCTGTTGGTTTGCTTTTGTTGATTTTCCCTATCCTGTAGACCTGATTGCTTTATTGGATTAATTGACTAATTTGGACCTTATTAGGTTAATTGATGTTTTGGTTTATGGGTGTGACTTTACTTGCTTATATTTGCTGCCATTCTCTTCTTCTGTATGACTGCCCTGATGAAGACCATTTTGTTGGTCGAAACATGTTGGTGTATATTTTTAAAATGACTTAAGCCACATTCATTAAAGGCTTTTTAACCTGATCCTTCTCCTGAGTATTTTGACTGAGCATTTATAGGATTATTTAAACATCAATGCGTCTTAAATAAATGTAAAAAAATTATTTAAATTGGAAGTAAACATGTTACATACCAGTATAATCATGTTCATATTATTATTATTACTATTTTTTAATATTTTATTTCCAGTTTCTTGGTCTAAAAATGACCATTTTCAAAATGACCATTGCCAGGTTTTCAGCAGGAATCCATACACTAATATTAAAGTAACAATCTGGGGGGACACGTGATGGCGGCATAAGAGACAGACGTGTTTGCGGGAGTTCCGCGGGCGCCCAAACATTTTGCAATATTTCGTTAGATATTTCCCTCTTTTTGCAAATGCTGACGCTGTATTATGACTTTGGAACACTTTTGGACTAAACAACACGAAACGATGCCCTCCAGTAAGCGAAAGAACGTCAAATTGGATCAACAGGCTATGGACACCTCAACATTTCAACCAGTTCAACATGGCGAACAAGACGTCGAAAACAGCAGCAACCCGTCTGAACCTGAACTGGAGCCCGGGCTTGCTAAAGCTTTTGAGGAAATGACAAAAAAGATCATGCTCCAAATCAGCGAAAAGCTGGATCCTTTGGCGAAAACAGTCGCGTCGCATACAACCGAGCTGACACGAGCTAATGAGCGCCTGGAGGAAGCGGAAGCCAGAATACTACAGCTAGAAACGGCTACCGAGCCTTTCGCTGCTAAAACACAGGCCCTAGAGGAGAAAGTTAAGGCCTTCGCTGACCATATTGACGATTTGGAAAACAGGGGACGGCGAAAGAATATATGTATCTTTAATATCCCTGAAGACACAGAAGGCGAAAATGCTCCAGGTTTTTTTGAACGCTGGCTCCCAACTTTCCTTGGCGTGGATATGAAGGGTGGCCGTGTCAAGCGACGGAAAGCGGCGGAAGGCGACATTACTATGGGCGGCAAGCGGATTTTTTTCTACAATGACCTCTCTGCTGCAGTGCTGCGGAAATGAAAAGAGTTCGCGGAGGCTAAAAAGCGTCTCAGAGATATTGGCGCACAATACTCCATGCTTTATCCAGCGAAGCTACAGGTGTCGTTCAACGGGATAAAGAAAACCTTCCTTTCGCCGGCCGATGTTTTTTCTTTTGTGTCCAGTGTTGCAAACCAAGGTTGAGGAACGTTTATTTACTATGACGCGGTGGGTTATATCATGTGTGTGTTCACACATCCATCTTATGAAGACTGCAAGTCAGTCCCTGTTGTGTTTAAGATTTCATTTATATTAAACGCTTGCATGTGTTTTATACTACACAGTAAATTCCACAGTGTTAAATCAACACTGCTCAGAGCAAATATGGTCCCACTCTACAGAGTGTTAAAGTAACACTAAAGCGGTGTTAAAGTTAATGAGATAATTAAGTGATTAATTGAGTGATGATTGAGCATTATTGAAGACACCTGATGTTAACAAGCAGAATCACTGAAGGAGAAAATCATAAATTGTAAGTTACCATTAAGGTGATGGGTGTTTGCTTTAGTTGGGCTCTTGACCCTTATATGTTTACTTTCAATTTTACTGTTGTTTGTCTGCTGTTATTGATTTATAACAGTTAAATGAACAAAGTAAAGTGTGATCTGATAGTGTTGGTTATGTTTTGACATAATCATGCTGTGATCTGAAAAATGAAACTTATTAAGATAGTTTGGTTTACCTTGTTACCAGCAACTTTGTGATTTTAACAGCATATGATTATCAGTATTTTACTTATAATCCAAAATATTTCATAAACATTGTTCTGATCAAAAGACTTTCAAATAAATTAATTTAGAAACACAGACATCAATAATCAGCCTGTGAATCTCAACAATGGTGACAATAATAAAGCATGTTGCAGTGGCTGCCACCAATCACAACTCATTAATGGCTCCCATCATGCATTGCGGTATGAATAAATTATGATCTGAATTGTCTATGTAATTTACTTTTCCTAATTGAATATTCTGCTCGTCACCATTGTTGAGATGCATAGACTGAATCTTGACATCTGTGTGTGCCTAAAATAAAGTTTTTTTTGTTTTAAACAACTTTTAAGAAATCCTTTATATTATATCAAAAATTCTGGATATTTATGAAGAATCACAGTTATGCTGTAATCAACAACATAAATCGAAGTCAGAATTAAGGATCATAATGAGTTCAGTGATCAAGTTCAAATGATGAATGTCATAATATAATCAACACCATCAGATCACTTTTTTCTTTGTTCATCTGGCAGTTATAACTCAGATACAAGAGCCTAACTAACTCTAAAGTAAACATATAAGGGTCTAGAGCCCAACTAAAGCAAACACCCATCACCATAATGGTAACTTACAATTTATGATTTTCTCCTTCAGTGATTCTGCTTGTTAACATCAGGTGTCTTCAATAATGGTCAATCATCACTCAATCAATCACTTAATTAGCTCATTAACTTTAACACCGCTTTAGTGTTACTTTAACACTCTGTAGAGTGGGACCATATTTGCTCTGAGCAGTGTTGATTTAACACTGTGGAATTTACTGTGTACTAATATCGGTTGAGATAGCGATCTGCATTAAGATTTGATCACATATTTACTCGCGGGCGCTTGCTTTTGTCCCTACCACGTTTTGTATCAGTTCTGGCAAGTATTTATGCACCTCTTTAGGGCGCATTCTAAAAAGGTGGCCCCCATAAAATCTGGGGGAAGTCTCCCCACAAAAGAACTTTTATGTTATAGTTTTCTACTGTACTTTACAATTTTACATTTTTCCTTTTCTTCTACTATTGCCCTTTGCTGTTCTTTTTTTCCCCTCATGTTTAGTGAGGTTTGGTTGGTCGTTATGCTCAGCTCTGATCTGGTTATTTTTTTTATTTTACGATGCATCATTACTAGGTTGTCGAAATTGCTTTATTGTGCAAGGTCTGATTACATGTTATATTAATAATCTTGATAATGTCAAATAATAACGTCAAATTTTGTTCATGGAATGTGAGGGGTTTGCGAGGCAGGGTTAAACAGAGAAAAGTATTTGCTTTACTAAAAAAGGAGAAAATTGATGTGGCGCTGCTTCAGGAATCGCATCTTAATGATAGTGAGCATCTTAGATTAAAATATGGTTGGATTAGCCAGGTTTACTTTTCCTCTTTCACCACCAGCAGCAGGGGTGTTGTAATACTTATAAGTAATAAAATACCATTTCATTTAAAGAGGACACACATATTTCATTGTATCAAGGACACACGTGGAAGATATGTTATCATTAAGGGAATCTTACAGGGAGAAGAAACTACTGTGATGAATCTCTACTGCCCTCCTAATTATTCTCCTGATCTTTTAACAAAAGCATTTTTAGAATTTACAGAAATATCGTCATCTGTAGCTTTAGTGGGGGGTGACTTTAACTGCTTGCTCAATCCCCTAATCGATAAGCATCCCTCGCGTAGCTCTGCTTTAACAAACCAGGCCAGTGCCCTATCTGCGATATGTGATGAGATGAGCTTTCTCGATGTTTGGCGAACTTTACACCTATCCGACAAACAATTTACATTTTACTCCCCTCCTCATAAATGCCACACTCGTATAGATTATTTATTTGTCCCGAAGTCCCTCATACAATATGTCTCATCTTGCGAAATCGGGAACATTGTTGTTAGTGATCATGCTATGGTTTGTCTGAAATTGACTACTGTTGGACATTTTACAGGAACCAGGAGATGGAGATTTGATTCACGCCTTCTAAGAGATGAGAAATTTGTATCTTATATGACCAGTGAATTTAAAATCTTTATGGATATAAATTTACAGTCTACTGAAGACCCCTCTCTACTTTGGGAGACTTCAAAAACATATATCAGAGGTTTAGTAATTGGCTATTCTGCCTCTAAGAAACGAAGGCAATCAGAGCTCCAGTCAAAGCTTGAGAAAGATTTAAAGGATATTGAGAAAACGTTAACTTCATCATCCGACCCATTATTATTACAAAATAAATGCGCTTTGCAAGCCGCATTAGACGCTTTGTTAACTCAACGGGCTAAGAGTTCTATTCTCTTTTCTAGACAGCGACTATATGAATTTGGTGATAAACCCAGCAAGTATCTATCTTACTTGACTAAATTCCAATCAGATCCTCAAACAATCACCTCAATAGTTGATACTGCCGGTATTCGTTATTTTGATAATAAAAACATAAATAATATTTTCAGAGAATTTTACTCACAACTTTATAAATCAGATCTTCCCCCAGGGGCCTCTGTGGATATGGAACATTTTCTGTCCCAAATAATGCTTCCTACTATTTCTGAAACTCAGAAGGTTGAATTAAATGCACCTATTACTAAAGATGAAGCACTGTTTGCACTTAAAGCATTACAATCAGGGAAGGCGCCCGGGCCGGATGGCTTGACTGGCGATTTTTATAAAGAGTTCCACCATGTGCTATTGGACCCTTTTTTGACTATGCTAGAGCATTCTTTTACATCTGGCCTTCTACCTCAATCTTTGAGAGAGGCAGACATCACAGTTATCCTTAAAAAGGGCAAGAACGCAGATCACTGTTCTAATTACAGGCCTATCGCTTTGTTAAACCAGGATCTTAAGTTACTTTCTAAGATACTAGCGCTCCGACTCGAAAAAGTTTTGCCTGTCATAATCAAGGAAGACCAGACGGGGTTTATCAAGGGAAGAAGTTCTAGCCACAATGTAAGACGACTCTTAAATATTATTAATATATGTCAAACTCAGAATATCGAAAGTCTAATCATCTCACTTGATGCGGAAAAGGCCTTCGACCGTGTTGAGTGGCCTTATTTGCATCATATTTTACATAAGTTTAATTTAGGAGAGACATTTATAAGGTGGATTGGTTTGCTGTATAATAACCCTTTAGCTTCAGTTATCACTAATGGCTGTAGGTCTAACAGTTTCTCACTTTACCGCTCGACACGCCAAGGCTGTCCTCTCAGCCCCTCCCTCTTTGCCCTGGCGATTGAGCCCCTGGCTGCGGCCGTCAGGCAAGATTTATTAATAAAAGGAATTAGCGCTGGCGACACTCAACATAAAATTTCTCTATACGCGGATGATATTTTATTATATATATATCAGAACCAGCTTCAACTATTTCCCGTCTCATCAAATTAATTCGCCAATTTGGAACATTTTCGGGTTATAAAATAAACTTTTCTAAATCTCTTGCGATGCCTCTGGGGGCTCTCAGAGGAAGGACTAATTCCCTTGTACCTTTTCCATTTCGTTGGTCCCTGTCTGGTTTTGTGTATCTAGGTATCCATATCACCCCTATGTTTCACCAAATGTTTAAGGCTAACTACACTCCTCTACTAGATGTCATAAAAAGAGATTTACAAAGGTGGTGCTCTCTTCCCTTATCTTTGCTTGGTAGGGTATCTCTTATTAAGATGAACGTTCTTCCTAGATTACTCTACCCCTTACAGATGATCCCCTTACTACTTTCAAACAAAGTACTGAAACTACTTAACAGCTGGTTGAGTGAATTTATTTGGAATAAAAGAAAACCCAGGCTTAAATTTTCCAAGTTACAGTTACCTACGTCAAAAGGGGGGGGTGGATGTGCCTAACTTCAGATTGTATCAACTGGCATCACATTTGAGGTTTGTAGCCGAATGGGTAAAGGAGGATCCCACCTCTGTTTGGTTATGTCTAGAAAAGTTTCATACTCACTGCTCATTGCTCGGTCTTTTATCCTGTAAGAATATAAAGTCTGTAAGGACTTTGTGCAATAACAACCCTATAGTTGTTAATACTGTTAAAGCATGGTTTGCAGTGCGTAAGTTGGAGGGAAGATCTTCACTGACTCCTTTGCTTTCCCCAGTGCAAGGAAACCCTGACTTTGAACCAGGCATGACAGATACAGGTTATGATATGTGGACACGCCAAGGAATTAAAAAGATGTGTGATTTGTTTGTGGGATCCTCCTTATCCTCATTTGAACAAATTCAGGCTAAATATAACCTCCCTGTCTCTCATTTTTTTAGATATCTCCAAGTGCGAGATTTTATATTCAAAAAAACTACATTTGCTTCTGAAGCCTCTTTATCTCTAATAGAAAAATTACTACTTAAATGTCCAGTTAAGAAGGTGATCACTTCTTTTTATAATGTGCTTAACCAGACATCTGTCATACTGGCAGTCTCAGATGCAGCACTTACATGGCAAACTGAATTGGGTGTAGCTATTGATAAGGAGAAATGGGATGTCATCTGTAATCAAACAAAACGGATATCTGTCTGTAATCGCGCCAGGTTGTTACAGTTTAAAATTATTCACAGATTGCAAATATCTCCTAGCAAAAGACATAACATGTATCCTCATACCTCTCCTGATTGCCTGAAATGCAAAACTGCGTTGGGTACATATACTCATTGTGTTTGGTACTGTCCTAAAATTCAGTCATACTGGCAAGATATTCTGGAAGATATGAGTGCTATTTTTGGAACTGTTTTGACCTGTGATCCTGTCTCGCTGCTCTTGGGATATAGAGACAGTAAAATCAGTCCTGGTTCAGGCAGACTGTATGATATTCTCACCTATGCTGCACGCAAGAACATTTTCCTGTCTTGGATTAGCGACAAACCTCCTTCTAAAACATCTTGGCATAAACTCATCATGGAGCTCTTTCCTTTGGAATACCTAACTTGCCTTCTTCATTCCACAAAAGGACGTTTCTTAAATAGTTGGACTCCCTATCTTCGTTTTACCAACTCTACTGTTGCATCTATATTGAATGGCGTCGCTATAGATTAATCATTTTTATTTGTATTGTGTCATATGTCCTGCATATTGTCCAGATGTATGCTGTCCAGATCTATATTGTGCTGAGCTCTGTTCTCTGGTTTTCTGTTCTTGTTTGTTAAACCTAAATTTGTTCAAAAGAAAATAAAAAAATATTTGAGAAAAAAAAAAAAGTAACAATCTGACATTCAGTTTCCTCAATATTTCATAGGCAAATAATGAAAAAAATAAAAAACTAAACTAAATGATTTGACTAAAACAGCAGTATTTTATTTTACAGAAAATAAGTGAGTTTCTCCGCAGCGTGTGAAGTGTTTTATTCCAGTAGTGTCCTCAGCAACACTGTATCAGTGGTTTGACCGGGTCTGACTCTAAACTAGCACTATTGAGAGAGAGACAGAGATCTGTCGTTCACTGAGTGACAGTCAGTGTTTGAGCTGAGAAGAGATCAAACATGAGGCACTCAGAAAAGTGTCACTAAAGCTCAGGATGGACAGATTCGACACATGCGCACTGCGACTGCACCAGTCCTATAGAGGACAGTGTAGTCGTGACTCGTGTCAGCTACAGGACCTCTGCTCTGAGGACAAAGAAGAAGAAAAGGTGCACAGCAAAAACTCCAGTGTTAAATGAACTCTCCTGGGAGTTTATATGACTCCAGACTCAAGAGTGTTAAAGTGTTAAAATATGAGTGTTAAATTAACACTCAAGAGTGTTAAAGTTAATGAGATAATTAAGTGATTCATTGAGTGATGATTGATCATTATTGAAGACACCTGATGTTAACAAGCAGAATCACCAAAGGAGAAAATAAAAAAAAATTAAGCCACCATTATGGTGATGAGTGTTTGCTTTAGTTGGGCTCTTGACCCTTTAATCATTAACTTTAGATTTTGTTTAACTGTTGTATCTGAGTTATAACTGCCAGATGAACAAAGAGGAAAGGTGATCAGGTTATGTTTTGACATAATCATAAATTGACCTGAATCACAAATCTCATTTCGAGAGTTATGACTATCTTGTTGATTATAGCAGCCTGTGATTCTATATCAAACAATGTTCAGCATTTTCAATATAATCCAAACTATTCCTCAAAAGTTGTTCTGATCAAAAGACTTTGAAAATTAATTTATTGAAACACTGACATCAAGAATCAGCCTGTGAATCTCAACAATGGTGACAATAATAAAGCATGTTGCAGTGCATTCTGGGTGCCACCAATCAAAACTAATTTATGGCTCCCATCATGCATTGCGGTATGAATAAATTATGATCTGAAGTGTCTTAGTAATTTCCTTTTCCTAATTGAATATTCTGTTTGTCACCATTGTTGAGATTCATACACTGATTCTTGATGTCTGTGTGTGTCTAAAAGAAAGATTTTTATCTTCATCAGAACAACTTTTAAAACATCTGTTGGATTATTTAGAAAATTCTGGATTTTGTGCTGTAGAATCACAGTGATGCTGTAATTAACAACATACATTTAAGCCAGAGATTAGACTCTAAATGAGTTTAACGATTCAGGTCAAATGATGATGATGTCAAAACATAACCAACACCACCTGATCAACTTTTCTCTTTGTTCATCTGAGAGTTATAATTCAGATACAACAACCAAATTAAAACTAAAGTTAAACATGTAAGGGTCACACGCCCAACTAAAGCAAACACTGATCTCCATAATGGTGACTTAAAATTGTGCTTTTTCTCCTTCAGTGATTCTGCTTGTTAACATCAGGTGTCTTCAATAATGCTCAATCATCACTCAATCAATCACTTAATTATCTCATTAACTTTAACACTCTTGAGTCCGGAGTCATATAAACTCCCAGGAGAGTTCATTTAACACTGGAGTTTTTGCTGTGTGTGTGTTCCACTTCCGAAGATACACAACCTCAAAGCGACTGTTCATGTTCCACTGTGTGTGTGTGTGTGTGTGTGTGTGTGTGTATTCTCCACTGTGTGTGTGTGTGCTCTTCGCTGTGTGTGTGCTCTCTGCTGTGTGTGTGTGTGTGTGTGTGTGTGTGTGTGTGTGTGTGCGCTCTCCACTGTGTGTGAAACACTGAACACCATCAAGGTGACATAATATTTCTGTTGAAGGTTTTTTTTTTGGGGGGGGGGGGGGGGGTTATTTAAATTTGCTTATTTTACTTGGTTTTTGTGTGTAGAGAGAAATTGCTCATTCTAAGGTAATGAAACATAACGGTTCATTAAGTAAGGTCTTTATACACCACTGAAAACACAGTTATATTTATGATATTGCATTTCTGTCTGATTTAACAGTCTGATTCACTTCTGTTTAAGTATATGCCTGTGTAGGGACTAATTACATGCTTGATTAGTTGAGTAAAGTGTAAAGTGTTTATTTCTATTAAAAGTATATTACACATTCATTATGAGTGTTTTCGAAACACACAAACCCTATACCATAATTAAATTTGAGTAAAATGTATATGCTCAGTAATTTCACATGTTGTCTATTGTATACTATTACATATTTTACTAGTCGAGTAAGAATTTTATTCTGACACACACACACATCTATCCAATGGTACAGAGAGCGGCATTTCCCAAAAGCATGTAGAGACCATTGTGTCAGTTGTTCGATGATTTTGGGAAGTGCAGCCCTGATCTGTAGCCTACACACATTAGAAAACACTCAGAAAATAAGCCAATAGAGACTCAGTGTGTTACATTACCAGGTGAGATGGCCACTGGTGTGACAGTTGTAGAGCTGGTGTTAATGCTGCCAGTGTCTGAAAGTTTGGATGAATAGTGATTAATAAACAGAGACACAAATATCATGAGTGTGTAGAAAGAGCTCATGTGAATATAATTACCTGCACAGTATGCTGAATCACAGAAAGTTGGACTAACCAGCTCATAGACATAATAATTGCCTGGACAGGCTTTGAGTTTAATGGGAAAAGACGCGTAAGCGCAGCAGTAACTGTAAGCGTAACCGCAGACATCTCGAGTGACGACTCCATCTGATACTGTTGGGTGTCCACCTCGTATCCACAGTGCGGTATCAGTGCCACAGCTGAACGGAGCATCACACGTGTCTGGGATATGAGCGCTCAGGCCGTTAATGAAGAGACGATACCAGCCGCTCCAGGAGACATACGTGTCACAGTATCTGACTGAAGCATCTGTATTATTGATGGATCTCCATGTATCGTCCAGCACAGTGTAGTTGTAGCAGGGGTCTGCAGAGAGATTAGCTTATGAAAATATATTAAGAAATAACACATTTCTGAAAAACATGTTTTATTACAAAATGTAACCAAAAGTGCAGCTTTAGACATTACTTTTTCTTCTTCTTCTTCTTCTTCTTCTTCTGCTAATTAAGAGCGATTCATTTCGATCCACAATTTTTTCAAATGCATTTATAGGATTATTTAAACATCAATGCGTCTTAAATAAAAAAAAAATAAAAAAAATTTAAATCGGAAGTAAACATGTTACATACCAGTATAATCATGTTCATATTATTATTATTACTATTTTTTAAGATTTTATTTCCAGTTTCTTGGTCTAAAAATGACCATTTTCAAAATGACCATTGCCAGGTTTTCAGCAGGAATCCATACACTAATATTAAAGTAACAATCTGACATTCAGTTTCCTCAATATTTCATATGCAAATAATGAAAAAAATAAAAACTAAACTAAATGATTTGACTAAAACAGCAGTATTTTATTTTACAGAAAATAAGTGAGTTTCTCCGCAGCGTGTGAAGTGTTTTATTCCAGTAGTGTCCTCAGCAACACTGTATCAGTGGTTTGACCGAGTCTGACTCTAAACTAGCACTATTGAGAGAGAGACAGAGATCTGTCGTTCACTGAGTGACAGTCAGTGTTTGAGCTGAGAAGAGATCAGACACGAGGCACTCAGAAAAGTGTCACTAAAGCTCAGGATGGACAGATTCGACACATGCGCACTGCGACTGCACCAGTCCTATAGAGGGCAGTGTAGTCGTGACTCGTGTCAGCTACAGGACCTCTGCTCTGAGGACAAAGAAGAAGAAAAGGTGGTGTGTGTTCCACTTCCGAAGATACACAACCTCAAAGCGACTGCTCATGTTCCACTATGTGTGTGTGTGTGTGCTCTCTGCTGTGTGTGTGCTCTCCGCTGTGTGTGTTCTCTCCGCTGTGTATTTATTTATACATTTATTTATTCCTACATTTATTTATTTCTGTATTTCCACATTTCTACATTTATTTATTTCTGTATTTCCACATTTCTACATTTATTTTTCCCTGCGCATGTATGCTAAATGACCAATGGCTAAGCCACGCCCCCTCTACTCGGACAAACAGTCAACATTCGGTAACAGGCGCTTTGGCAGCTGTCACAGTTGGAGACATTTCACAGGAGGCAATTGATGATTTTTTGGAGACAGAAAGATTATATATCATCTCGATGTCACCAAAAGGGCCTTAAATATGCATTGGAGGGTTATATTAATAATTTTATTGTTGAGAAGGTCGATAAGCTTCAGCTCCAGAACAAAGCAGTTCACAGTGTAAACGTTATAGTTTGGTGCTATTTCGCTTCAAATGCTCGCTTTATACGCTATTTCCTATTTGCTTTGGATTCAAAATGTTCAAGCGTCAAACTAGACGCGGATACGTGCGAATTTGACGCTCTATTCGCGTTTGATGTGAGCGCAGAATAATGAACAGGCTGCGATGTCAAGATTGCATGCTGGAATGTGTGTTTGTGTGTCTGTGTGTGTGTGTGTCAGAGAGCGGGCGCGATCGAACAGTGGAAACATAATACTCCATTTTGTTCATACAGGACATAATTAAAACTGCAAAGTGTTTAGCCTACTTATATTTGAGTAAAACGTACTCGGTTATTAACATAACCTCGGTTCTCTCTAGAAGAGGGAACGAGTACTGCGTAAGTAGCTTACGCTCGGGGAAAACCTCTTTTCCACGAGATATTGAAGCCAAAAAATGATCCTTATAATTTTGTATTATTGCAAAACGCGTTGCGGCAGCATGCAGTCATGGGCGAGACAGCTCGCGCGCCCATTGGCTGCTCTGCGGCAACTGCATCAGCCTACCGAGCGAGGCCTGAAGAGACGTCAGGCGCTTCGCGCCCTCTGCGTCACGTCCCGCCGAAACGGGCGTGGCTTAGTCCTATAAAAGGAAGGCTCGGGGCAGCTGATCCCTGGTTTTTCATCGCAGAAGCGAACCAGAGTGTGTTGCATGCACGGCAAGATACGCAGTACTCGTTCCCTCTTCTAGAGAGAACCGAGGTTACGTTAGTAACCGAGTACGTTCTCTTACGAGGGGTCTCTCGTACTGCGTAAGTAGCTTACGCTAGGGGACCCAATGCAAAACGCCGTGCGTGCTGGGATCTAACACTAATAAACCTGAAGGCGAAGCCCAGGAGTTACAGTGCACAATCACCAGGGGAACTCACAGAGAGTCCTGGAAAGAGGAGGGGAAATCACTCTATCCATATACAGCAGCGTCATAGACGCAACGTTTATAGTGACATCACACAGACAGGGCGGAACTGACCTGAACTGATGCGGGAAATGCGGGTCTTACGCAATACTGCCCATAGCATAAACAGTCGGCAGCGCGCAGCGCTCAGCGACCTCAGTGTCCTGAATCAGACAGCACTGATTCGTCTATACCGACAGCAGCTTAGCCTGTAAGGCGGGAACTTCCAGGTTATAGAACCTTATAAATGTAGACGGCGAGGCCCAGCCCGCCGCCATACATATGTCTTGCAAGGAAATCCCGCTAGACCAAGCCCACGAAGAGGCCACGCCTCTCGTGGAGTGCGCTCTGATCCCCAACGGGCACTGTAAGCCCTTGGTAATGTATGCCATCGCTATGGCGTCAACTATCCATCTGGATAGGCTCTGTTTCGAAACAGCCAGTCCCTTGGAACGTCCGCTGAACGAAACAAACAGCTGCTCTGTCTGTCTGAAAACAGACGAGCGAGACACATAAGCTCTTAGCGCCCTAACTGGGCAAAGAAAGCTTGCGTCCCCTTCCTCGTCAGAGACCGGTAGGGCGGACAGGGAAATGACCTGAGCCCGAAACGGCGTATTGAGGGATTTTGGAACGTAACCATGCCTAGGTTTGAGTATGACTCTAGAGTCGCTTGGCCCAAACTCTAAGCACGCCGTGCTCACCGAGAGCGCGTGTAGGTCACCTACGCGCTTCACTGAAGCGAGAGCCAGTAAAAACACTGTTTTGAAAGACAGGGACACCTTTCATGGCTTCCAACACCGTAGAAAGGTCCCACATAGGGACTGAGGGAGGTCTGGGAGGATTCAGCCTCCTAGCTCCCTTAAGGAAGCGGATGACTAAATCGTTTCTTCCTAATGACTGACCGAGCGTTGACTTTGAAAACGCTGTTATGGCCGCCACATAGACCTTGAGCGTGGAGGGGGCCCTGCCCTTATCCAGCAGCTCTTGTAGGAAGGAGAGAACCTCCGTCACCCCACAGTTGAAGGGTGAAAAGCCCCGGGCTGTGCACCAGCCGGAGAATACCGACCACTTAGAGGAATAGAGCCGTCTGGTAGACGGAGCTCTAGCCTGAGTGATAGTTTTTAGCACTCCCTCTGGGAGGTCAGCGGGTACCCGTTGAGCGCCCATACATGAAGGGACCACAACTCCGGGTGAGGATGCCAAATCGAACCCTTGGCCTGAGAGAGGAGGTCCCTCCTCAATGGCACTGGCCATGGGGCAGTGTCCGCTAGCTGCATCAGAACTGGGAACCATGGTTGGTTCTTCCAGAGCGGCGCTACGAGCAGCACTGAGCATCTCACTTCCCTGATCCGTACTATCACCTGAGGCAGGAGAGAGACGGGGGGAAAGGCATAGAGCGGGCAGCGCGGCCACACTTGGGCCAGCGCGCTCTTGCTCTTGGAGAAGAACACAGGGCAGTGAGCGTTCTCGTGAGACGCGAATAGGTCCACTTCCGCTCTGCCGAATCTCTCCCACAACAGTTCGACTGTTTGTGGGTGAAGAGACCATTCGCTCACCGGAATGTTGTTCCTGGACAGTCTGTCTGGCCCCAAATTCTGTAGGCCAGGCACGTGCACTACTCTCAGCGAGCGCAGGTTGCGCTGAGCCCATACCAGGAGGCGTTCCGCCAGCCTGTATAAGTTTCGGGATCTGAGACCGCCTTGGCGATTTATGTAGGCCACCACTGACATGTTGTCCGAGCGGACTAGGACGTGGTGGCCCTTTATTTGAGGACAAAAACGCGCGAGCGCGTTGTCCACTGCCAACATTTCCAGGCAGTTGATATGTTGAAGCTTTTCCCGTTCTGACCACTGGCCGAAGAACGGTCTGCCCTCGAGCAGCGCTCCCCATCCCGAGGTGGAGGCGTCCGTCGACACCACTTTCACCCTCGAGGAAATCTCCAGGCTTACACCTGATTGGTACCAGTCGTTTGCTTTCCAAGGTTTCAGAGCTGAAACGCAAATCTGATCGACCTTGAGACGAAGCTGACCGGATGCCCACGCTCTGCGTGGTACCCGCGCTTTCAACCAGAACTGCAGGGGGCGCATGCGGAGCAAGCCCAGCTGAAGAACTGATGATGCTGAGGCCATAAGACCGAGCATCCACTGAAATTTCCTGAGCGGGGCGGTCGCGCCGCAGCAGAAAAAGCTCGCTGCGTGGTGAATGTCTAGCACGCGCTGTGATGACAGCCGCGCTATCATAGACTGCGAGTCCAGAACTGTGCCCAGAAAAGATATCGTCTGGCTGGGGTTCAGAGAACTCTTCGTCCAGTTGACTCTGAGACCTAGATTCTCGAGGTGATCGAGTAAAATGGTCCTGTGCTCCACGAGCTCTGAGCGTGATTGAGCTAGAATCAGCCAGTCGTCCAAATAGTTCAGCACTCGTATGCCTCGGAGTCTGAGGGGTGCGAGCGCCTGGCCCTCGAAGGCGAATCTCAAGTATCGCCTGTGACGTGACGCTATCTGTATTTGAAAATGCGCGTCCTTCAGATCTATCGACATAAACTAGTCTCCTCTGGCGAATTTGCGCGAGGATTTTTCTGGTCGTGAGCATTTTGAAACTGCGTTTCGCCAATGCTTTGTTCAACTGTCTTAGATCCAGTATGGGTCTGAGACCCCCGTCTTTTTTCGGTACCAGGAAGTATCTGCTGTACAGCCCCCCTTCGCTTTGAGCTTGAGATAACGGCTCTATAGCCCCTTTGCTCAACAGTTTTGATATTTCGGCTCGAAGTAGGTGTGCTACTTCTGAATTCACCGTAGTTTCGACGCGCGCTGTAAAGCGGACAGCGGGCAGAATGCCCGCGCTCGACCTCGCTGCGGTGCTTAACCGACTGAGGGAGGGCTGGGCGAGTCTCATAGGACATATGATGTCTGTGAGTACGCGTGGGCGCTGTGAAGCGGGCACTTGTACTGCTTTGAACGTTCTGCCTGGGCAGCGTGAATGCGCACAGGTTTCGTTTTTACAGAAACCGTGAGACATGCAGAACATAGTGTTTGTGGGCACTGGGAAGTGGGCACGTTTACTATGTTGGGTGCGCGATCGACCTGAGTCGATTTTATGAGCGCAGGCCCTGTGTGAAGGGCTGTGCTTGTGTGTAGGGATGGGCACTGGGCAGTGGGCATCTGCTCTACATTTATAGCACCATCGGCCGTGGCCGGAACACCAGAAAATACACTCTTTAAAGGATTTATCTGGGTAGCCGTAAAAACGGCTTTTGTGTGCAGACAAGCGGGCGGCTGTACCGGCTTGTACACTGCAGGATACGCTGGAACAGTCACAATTCCTGGAACTGAACGAGCGGTGCGTTTCGGTGAGAGTTCGGCCGCGGCGGGACTCGAACACCGACGCTTTCCTAGGCGTGCTAGGATGGCTTCGCGGCTTCAGGCTTCACCGCAATCCTTGGCCGTGGCCCACGCGGAGCGGGGCGGCGGCTAGTTGAGCGAGAGCGAGGCCTCGAGCTGCTGTCCTGTCGGCGCTGCGATGAAGCGGCAGAGGGCTGAGGCTGTGGCTGAGAGCTCCGGGCAGGCGGCTTTGCATGACCCGCTGTGGAGCTGGAGCGCTTAAGAAGTGCTTAAAGGCTTGCGACGCTTTCTGCACCTCGGCGAATCTCTCTACGAGCTTGTTGACAGAGGATCCGAAGAGGCCAGCAGAAGAAAGCGGGGCGTCGAGGAACGCGGTGCGCTCAGACTCAGACATCTCCGAGAGCGTCAGCCATAGATGTCTCTCAGCAACGGTGACAGAAGCCATGCTCCGTCCTAGGGCTGGGCGATATATCGCACGATATTGTTATGCGCATCTCGTCAGTAAAGCCGGTTCCTTGATTAGTAGTAAATCGCCATCACCTGCTTTCAGATGGAGCGGCATTTACTACAAAGAGCCGTAGTTAACTGACAAGCTGAGCCATATCACATTAATATCGCGGACGTATCGCCAGCGATAATTAATGCGATATGGCTCAGCTTGTCAGTTAACTACGGCTCTTTGTACACAGCAAAAACTCCAGTGTTAATTTAACACTCCTGGGAGTGTATATGAACACTCAAGAGTGTTGAAGTTAATGAGATAATTAAGTGATTGATTGAACATTTAGTGAATTTAGTGATGATTGAACATTATTGAAGACACCTGATGTTAACAAGCAGAATCACTGAAGGAGAAAATCACAAATTGTAAGCCACCGATATGGTGATGATTGTTTGCTTTAGTTGGGCTCTTGAGCCATATGTGTTTACTTTATATTTTATTTGGCTGTTGTATCTGAGTTATAACTGCCAGTTGAACAAAGAAAAAAAAAAGTGATCTGATGGTGTTGGTTATATTATGACATTCATCATTTGAACTTGATCACTGAACTCATTAAGATCCTTCTCTCTGACTTCGATGTATGTTGTTGGTTACAGCATAACTGTGAATCTGCATAAATGCTCAGAATTTGATACAATATAAAGGATTTCTTAAAAGTTGTTTAAAAAAAAAAACTTTCTTTTAGGCACACACAGACGTTAAGATTCAGTCTATGCATCTCAACAATGGTGACGAGCAGAATATTCAATTAGGAAAAGTAAATTACATAGACAATTCAGATCATAATTTATTCATACCGCAATGCATGATGGGAGCCATTAATGAGTTGTGATTGGTGGCAGCCACTGCAGCATGCTTTATTATTGTCACCATTGTTGAGATTCACAGGCTGATTATTGATGTCTGTGTTTCTAAATTAATTCATTTGGAAGTCTTTTGATCAGAACAATGTTTATTAAATATTTTGAATTATAAGTAAAGTACTGATAATCATATGTTGAAGAATCACAAAACTGCTGCTAACAAGTTAAACTAAACTATTTCAATAAGTTTCATTTTTCAGATCACAGCATGATTATGACAAAACATAACCAACACTGTCAGATCACACTTTACTTTGTTCATTTAACTGCAGACAAACAACAGTAAAACTTGAAGTAAACATATAATGGTCAAGAGCCCAACTAAAGCAAACACCCATCACCACAATGGTAACTTACAATTTTAGATTTTCTCCTTCAGTGATTCTGCTTGTTAACATCAGGTGTCTTCAATAATGCTCAATCATCACTTAATTAATCACTTAATTATCTCATTAACTTTAACACTCTTGAGTGTTAATTTAACACTCATATTTTAACACTTTACACTCTTGAGTGTGGACTCAAGAGTGTATCCCAAGTGATTCATCTACATGGAGAGACATATCTCTCCTCCCCACTGTTTACAAGGTGCTTATGAAATGCCTGCTTGCCCGAATCCTCCCATGGCTTGTGGATGCAGGCAGGCATCCTCTCACCCAAACAGAAAGCCTATATAGACAGACAGGGTATGAACGAACATGTGTTTTGCCTGAAAACTGGAATTGATGATTTTAAACATGAATCATGTAAACTCTATACTGTATTTCTGGACTTCAGAGATGCCTTTGGGACATTATCTCATAAATTGTTGCTTAACTCATTAGAGGAGATCCATCTACCTCAGCCCTTTGTGGACATCATAATGGACGTGTATAGGGGATCTTTTTTGCAAGTTATCTGTGGTAAACAACTTACAGAGCCTATACCTCTTAAGGTGGGGATTAAAACAGGCTGCCCCTGGAGTGCTGTTAACCCTCTGAGGTCGGAAAACGCGCCCCCGCGTTTTGCTGGATTTTCTTCACATTGTAGTACAATAAACTTAAATGACTCCGTCATTTATGGTTATACAGAAACTTTTGTATGTGTCCACTTACAATCAAATCAAAACATTGTGCTTTTGTAAAATAAAGAAAATAAACAGGGTGTGCGTTCTGCCTCTCCGTCGCGGTGAACTTTTTTTTCTTGAGCACGTCTATAAACTGAAACAAAACTCAGCGAATCCTTCTCACATTTATGAGCCATACACCTTTATACACATTTAAGTGTGTACTTTTAAATGATCGGATTCAAACTGCAAACAAATATTCTCTGTAATTTGTATAAAACCAACAGGATGTCCAGTATCTCAAACGCTTGCTAATTACTTTTAATTCGGCCACGCCCACTCGCGCAAAAGAGATTTGTGTAGTGAATGTGAAAGACATAATTCACCTTTGTTATTAAGTGTAGTTCTGTACACTGTTTTTCTGCATAACTGTTCAGGGATCGCGGTCCCTTTAAGATGTTGGGAAGGTGTGATGACGCGGGACGCTGATCAGCGCTCTCTTTCAGTGGTTTTGTTTACCTTGAGAAATAAACGACACACGCATTCGTGTGCTCAAAGTGAGAAGTTGTCTCTTGCAAATTACTGCAATTTCCACACTGGTGACCCCGACATTAGTCTGCTGGACGTATCCAGAGACGCGACGCGATCATGACCGCGAACGCTGTCACCCTCAAACTCCCCGAATTCTGGGAATCGTCAGCATCTGCATGGTTCGCCCAGACTGAAGCGCAGTTCGCGCTGCGTGAGATCACCGCGGATACGACTAAATATTACTACGTTGTGTCTGCTCTCGGAAATTCAACAGCATCCAGGGTGGTTAGCCTTCTTACAAATCCTCCCGAAAATGAGAAGTATAAAGCACTTAAAACCCACCTGTTGAAAACGTTTGAACTGTCGGACACTGAGAGAGCCAGCAGGCTTTTCTCACTTCAAGGACTGGGTGACAGCAAACCGTCCGAGCTCATGGACCGTATGCTGGATCTTTTGGGCGAACACAGACCTGACTTTCTTTTCATCCAGCTTTTCCTGCGTCAGCTGCCTTCCCAAGTGAGAGCTGCATTAGCCAACACCACAATCACTGACTGTCGTAAACTAGCTGAAGAGGCTGATAAATTTTTCCTGGCGAGTCAGGGACATTGTGCAGCCGCGTTTTCCCCCGCGCATATCTCTTCAGTGACACATGACGACTCCACACTCATTGCTGCGACTACTTCTCGTCGGCAGCAGTTTTCTGGCACCCAACAGCTCTCCGGATTGTGTTTTTATCATGCAAAGTTTGGAACCAAGGCCAACAAATGCCGTCCACCATGCAGTTTCAGTGTTTCGGGAAATGCCAGGGCCGGCGCTCAGTAGTGGCCATGAGTGTCGGCCGAGTAGGCAGGCTGCTTTTCATCCGCGATAGCATCTCCGGTCGCCGTTTTCTGTGCGACACGGGAGCACAAAGGAGCGTTCTGCCTGCATCCCGTTTGGACATGGTGACCGACAGCCACGGCCCCCCTATGGAAGCTGCCAACGGTAGCCCCATCCGCACATATGGAACGAGGTATGTCGAACTGTGTTTCGGAGGACAGCAGTTCGGTTGGGACTTTGTTACTGCAAAGGTTGCCGTTCCCCTCCTCGGCGCAGATTTTTTGTGTGCACATGGACTGTTGGTAGATGTTAAGAACCGCCGTCTGATTGATGCTGTCACGTTTTGTTCTTATACGTGCACACTCAGCGAGGCTGACCCCGTCCGACTGTCTAACATGCTCTCAGTTTCCGATGACTTCCAACGTCTACTGGCCAGTTTCCCAGCCCTCACTCAGCCCACTTTCTCTGCATCTACTGTGAAGCATGGTGTGGAGCACCATCTTGCCACTGCTGGTCTACCCGTTTACGCCCGCGCTCGGCGCCTCGACCCGACCAAGCTCGCCGTTGCGAAGGCTGAGTTTGCAAACATGGAACGCCTGGGCATAGTACGCCGATCCGACAGCCAATGGGCATCACCCCTCCACATTGTCCCCAAACCTGGCGGCGGTTGGCGCCCGTGTGGCGACTACCGGCGGCTTAATGAGGCAACGGCACCTGATCGATACCCAGTCCCGAACATACAGGATTTTTCAGCACACCTGGCTGGCAAGGTAATTTTTTCCAAGGTGGATCTCGTCCGGGGATATTATCAGGTGCCGGTACACCCACTGGACATTCCCAAAACAGCAGTGATCACGCCGTTTGGTCTGTTTGAGTTCCTGCGCATGCCGTTCGGCCTTAAAAACGCTGCCCAATCTTTCCAGCGCCTCATGGACTCTGTTTTGCGGGACCTGCCTTTCCTTTTTGTGTACTTGGATGACATCCTGGTAGCAAGCACGTCCAAGTCTCAGCACCTGGCGCACCTCCAAACCCTTTTTGAGCGGCTTAGCCACCATGGACTAATTGTCAACCCCGCCAAGTGCCAGTTTGGCCTCTCCACCATCGACTTCCTAGGACACAGAGTCACTAAGGACGGGGCAGTTCCTCTCCCATCAAAGGTGGAGGCAGTCATACAGTTCCCACGCCCACCCACTGTCAAATCCCTGCAGGAGTTCCTCGGCATGGTAAATTTTTATCACCGCTTCATCCCTCGAGCCGCTCAGCTCATGGGGCCTTTGCACGAGGCCCTGAAGGGTAAACCCAAACACGCTGTGGACTGGACTGAGAGCAGAGTCAAGGCTTTTGATGCCACTAAAACAGCACTAGCGAACGCCACCATGCTGGCGCATCCTTCTTCTACAGCCCCCATTGCCATCACCTCGGACGCCTCGGATTACGCTGTCGGCGCTGTTTACGAGCAGTGGGTAGGCGGGGCCTGGCAGCCGCTGGCTTTCTTTAGCCGTCAGCTGCGCCCTTGTGAGCGGAAATACAGCACTTTCGACCGGGAGCTGCTGGGTCTCTACCTCGCCATTAGACACTTTCGTTCCCTGCTAGAAGGCCGACACTTCACTGCTTTTGTGGACCACAAGCCGCTGACTTTTGCCATGGCCAAGGTGGCTGAGCCGTGGTCCGCCCGCCAGCAACGGCATCTGTCTTACATTTCCGAGTTCACCACGGACTTGCAGCACGTTGCCGGTAAGAGCAACCACGTGGCGGACTGCCTATCACGGGCCGTGGCAGGGGCAGTCCATCTTGGTTTAGATTACAACCGCATGGCAGCGACTCAGACCACAGACCCAGACGTGCAACATCTGAAAAACTCTACTACTGGGCTGCAGATTGAGGACGTGGTTTTTGCCGATGCCGGCACAACGCTCCTGTGTGACATCTCCACAGGTAGTCCTCGGCCAATCGTTCCCTCGGGGTGGAGACGACAAGTGTTTGATGCCATCCATGGTCTCTCCCACCCAGGTGCGAAAGCTTCACAGAGACTTGTTGCAGCTAAATTTGTTTGGCACGGCCTCAAGAAGGACGTTAGGGACTGGGCTAACACCTGTGTTGAGTGCCAACGGGCCAAAGTACACCGCCACACTAAAGCCCCATTAGAATCATTCCCGGTTCCTGAGAGGCGTTTTGACCACGTAAACGTGGACCTGGTTGGTCCTCTGCCCTGCTCTCAAGGTTTCACATATTTGTTAACCATGGTTGACAGGACCACCCATTGGCCTGAGGCTGTGCCACTGACATCCGTGACGTCTGTCGAGATGACACGGGCATTTATTGGCACCTGGATTGCCCGTTTTGGTACCCCTTCGGACATTTCCTCTGACCGAGGTGCGCAATTCACGTCCGAGCTTTGGGATGCTGTCGCACAGAGCCTCGGAGTGAAACTCCACCGCACGACTGCATATCACCCGCAGGCTAACGGACTCTGTGAACGTTTTCATAGGTCGATGAAGGCTTCCCTGCGTGCCAGCCTCAAAGACAGCAACTGGGTCGACAAGCTCCCGTGGGTGATGCTGGGCATCAGGACTGCACCAAAGGAGGACCTTCAGTCCTCATCCGCGGAACTTGTTTACGGACAGCCGCTGCGAGTGCCAGGGGATTTTGTCCCTAACACCACCGTTCCCTGGTCTGCTTCTCTCCAGCGGTCTACTCTACTGGATAATGCGAGGCTTTTTGCACCCATCCCCACTTCCCGTCACGGCCTCCCTCAGTCGCACATCCCCGCAGGACTTCAAACAGCCGACTATGTCTTCATTCGCCACGATGCCCACAGGGGATCACTACGCCCGCCCTACGAGGGCCCATTCCGGGTTCTGGAGACAGGGGACAAACACTTTGTGGTGGACAGGGGTGGCAAACCGGAGCGACTCTCCATCGACCGCCTTAAACCGGCTCATTTGGACGTGGCCAGGCCCATTGACCTGGCCCAGCCCCCACGGCGCGGACGGCCTCCTGCTCTGCCCCCACCCTGTGCTCCTATCCCACTCAAGCCTCCCACACTCCATGCCCCTCACCCGTGTAAGGACGTTACACCGGCTGCATTGGGGTCTCCTCGACCTTCGGTACAGCGCAGTCGTTGTGGCCGGTTGATACGCCCACCTCCACGTTGACTGTTTGGTTTTTCTGTTATGGTGAATTCTGGGGGGACGTGTGTAGTGAATGTGAAAGACATAATTCACCTTTGTTATTAAGTGTAGTTCTGTACACTGTTTTTCTGCATAACTGTTCAGGGATCGCGGTCCCTTTAAGATGTTGGGAAGGTGTGATGACGCGGGACGCTGATCAGCGCTCTCTTTACGTGGTTTTGTTTACCTTGAGAAATAAACGACACACGCATTCGTGTGCTCAAAGTGAGAAGTTGTCTCTTGCAAATTACTGCAATTTCCACATTCACATGCAAATCTCCACATGGGACGCGAACGCCCTCGTTACCTCAAACACAAAACACCAAAACACTTCACAAGTCTCTGCTTTTCGTCGAGTTTGGAAGACACGTCTGAGCTTACATTGGATTTACATCAGAAGAAGAAGAACGCGATTTGAAGACAAGAAAGATGTAAGGTAAGAAATTCTTACTTATTAGTTTATGGTATTGTTGCATAAACTTCACATTGCAGCTGAACTGTTGCTAGATATATGGTGAATATTATACTATTTAGACCCGTGTTTACTGTTAAATACTGTTTGTGGATATCTGCTCAAACATAGATATGTATAACCATAATGTTTAATATTTTGGAGCGCGCTGTGGGTTTGAATGTATCATATTTTGGAGCGCGCTGTGCGTTTGAATGTACAGTATCATATTTTGGAGCGCGCTGTGGGTTTGAATGTATCATATTTTGGAGCGCGATTGCGTTTGAAAGGAAAAATGCACCAAACATTAGGCTTTATGTTTTTACTATTATCTCATTTCATATCATCATAACGAATGGAAACATTTGAAGTAACATAAGATAATCAATATATTTTTCTCTAGCATTGTTACTGAAATGTTTTGGAAGATTTATAGGCTGCTTTGTAAAATAAAATTATTTTATGCAGTACTGCACATAGCTTATGCCTACAAGGCACAACAAATATGGTGTTCTTTATATTATATATTGTTGGAAACATTTGTGTGTGTGTGTGTGTGTGTGTGTATTCTGTGAATTTTAAAAAGCAATTTTAACCAGAAAAATCTAAAATGTATTCCCAAAATCGTGCAGGCCTAGTTTCTCTTGATACCAGTATATTCACTTTTTTCTTTTCTTTCAGGGACCAGATGCAACTGAGTCCTGCTGACTTCATGGTAAAGTGAAAATCAAACACCTTGGAAATGGTATGTACAATGTTTTTAGGAATGGCACAAAGGTCTCTGTCTTTGGATCATTGTTTTCAATGTGCTCTTTTGTCATTTGTATTTTTGGATTGTGTTGTGTTGTAAATAAATCCAAACAATCTAAAAGCCATTATTTTTTAAATCTCCTCATTCTTTGTGCAAGGTTGCTCTGAATGACAGGGCCTGATCGCTCCTAATAGGGCAGTTAGGGGAGTGTCTTTGTCTTTCTCAGGTGTTAAAATCTTACATATTCATGAGATGTCACGCCTCTTCGAATATGGCTTTGTCACACAAAACACGTCTTAGAAATTTTAAATCAATATATTGTCTTATCTGAATGAGCAGTCAGGGTGATTTTCACATAGTTTTGGAGCAAATATTCTAGGCTACGTCATACAATTTTCAAAAGTCTTGTGAAGAAATAATCAGTATGGGTTTCATGGCCTTATTTCAGTGACAATTTTTTTTAGTATTTTCACAAACCACGCATAAATGTCATTATCTCAAAACTACAAACTTTTACATACATGCTGCTGATATATTATTGTAGCAGAGTTTGTGCTGAATACAGTGTAATTAGACTTTAGCCATGAAAATGTCACTAGTAACAGAAAAAAACACAAATGTCAGAGCATGTCAGAACACCTCCAGGGCCAGAAAACAGCTCAGACCTCAGAGGGTTAACTTCATCCTGGCCATCAACCAGTGGATTAAATGGATCTGCCAGTGCGCACCACCACACACTAGATCCCCAAACCCTGTCCAGGGGTATGCTGACGATGTTGAGGTGTCGTCCAGGGACGAGAACATCATTCAAAACATGCTGGCCAGAACGGATGAATTTCTACAGTGGTCCAAGCTGGAAGTGAAACACACCAAATGTGCAGCATTTTATGAACGGCAAAGCGGTGGAAACCACTGGTACAAATCTAAATCTGATAAACTCCCCTCCATTACAATAATGGGACAGCCTATCAGGGTCTACTCTCGTCATGAAACATACACCTATCTTGGCCATAAATTCAACTTCGCAGGTGAGTGGGGTGAACAGGTACAGGAGTTATCCTGTGCCTTTAAGAACAGGATCGATCTGATCGATTCTTCCCCCCTACCTGTAGCCATGAAGCTGGAGGCCATTAGAGAAGTAGCTCTGGCAAAGATACAACATCTCTTTGCGAACATTCACATTCCACAAAATGTCCTACGAGACATAATAAAACAGTTGAGGCCGTCAGGAAATGGCTGGGACTGAACTCACATTCCACCAGGGATATAATCTTCCTCACACTCAAGGAAGGGGGTCTGGGTGTCCAAAATGTGGAATGGACCTACTCCACTACAAGACTAACACACCTCATCAGCATGCTCAACAACGGCGATGCTGCGGTCAGAGAGCTAGCCAGAGCCTCCCTCTTATTGGACCTCAGGAAGAGAAAGGTCTCTTTGGCTACAGGCAACCAAGACAGCTTCCTAGGCTTCAGGAGGAAAAGCAACGGTAAACTGGACACACAAGCCGCAGGTTTCGGAGTTCGTTCAGACTGGCCGGACCTAAATGACCTGTGCAATAGACTGGCAGTTAAAATACAGTGGTCACAAAGCAACACACACACTGCACCAGAGGTATCTGACGCAGTGGTCACAGACCCATCTGTTACTGTGGAGGCCACAGTCTGTCACAATGAGAAACAACACACACTACAGAGCACAACAGCAAGACGATCTTTACTGAACATCAAACAGATGGACACAAAACAACACTGGACTGGACTAAGAATGCAGGGAAAGTTGGCATGCCTTGACTTTGCTGATCACTCTACCTCTCATTCTCTGTACAGAAATGCTGCAATAGGGGAGGATATTCTCTGCTTTACTGTCAAGGCCAGATTACAGGTGTTACCAACTAGATACAACCTAGCATTATGGTACCCTGAAAAGTACTATCCACACTGTATAATGCATTCTAACTCTGATCACCTTGAATCAGTTGCTCACATTGTAAATGGCTGTAATATGTACAAAGGGTTATACACAACACGTCATGACCGTATTGTAGATCTCATTGCCAGTTCTGTTCAAGACATATTTCCAAAAAATATGCCTACACAGCAAAATCCCCAGTGTTAAATTAACACTCCTCAGTGTACATATGTGTCCACACTACAGGGTGTTAAAAATTAACACTGAAGCAGTGTTGAAGCTAATGAGATAATTTAGTTAACACTGAAGCAGTGTTGAAGTTAATGAGATAATTAAGTTAAAACTGAAGCAGTGTTGAAGTTAATGCAATAATTAAGTGATTAATTAAGTGATGATTGGCCATTAGTGGTGACACCTGATGTTAATAAGCAGAATCATTGACGGAAAGAGAAAAAACAATAACAGAAAAAAGAGAAACACAAGAACTACAACTGACTTACAGTCATTACACATTGTTGCACTTATTATTACCAGTTTGACTTTATTTCTGTCATACATCGATAAAAGTTCTCGAGATTCAACAGAAGTTTAGACGGTAATGTTTTATGGAATTTTTCTTTTCAAGTTGCCATTATGGTGGTCAGTGTTTGCTTTAGTTGGGCTCTTGACCCTTTTCATTTTTTAAGATTAGTTTTTCTCTGGTTGCTACAACTCTGTGTTTATAAAGCACATTTGTTACTGCAAGCGAAAACATGACCTGCTCACAATATGTTTTGATGATAAAAACATCATCATGTAGTGTCCTGATTCACTGATATCATTCAGTCTAAATTTTTGACTATATGCTTAATGTCTTGTTTTAGTATTGATGATTGTAGCTCTGAGATTCTACAGTTTGAGATCCAACAGCAATATGAACATTTTTGAAAATACTTTGAGCAAAGAAGTTTGTGTTTAAACACACAGACATCAAGAATCAGCATATGAGTCTCAACAATGGTGACAATAAACAAACTAGTGACAAACAGATCAACTCTGAACATCACAAAACAAGATACTAAAGTCAGAAAAAAACAATAGCAAAATAAAAGCAAACAATGAAAATTACAGGACAATTCAGCTGCATAATTTATTCATGCTGCAATGCATGATGTCAGCCATTGATGCGTTCTGATTGGTGGCTCCCATCATGCACTGCAACATTAAGCATTTGTTTGATTGTCACCATTGTTGAGATTCATATGTAGATTCTTGATGTCTGTGTGTGATTTTAAACTCTTCAGATCTTTAAACATTGCTGGAAGTAACTACTGTAGTGAAAAAATAATAGAACATTTAGATAATCAGTTTATAATGCTGGGGGCCATTAGTAAAGCAGGTCACTAGTAATTTCATCATCAAATCATAACCAGGGCTGCAGTTCCAATAGCATCTTAAGCCTAATTTGATCACAGACCAACTGCAACAAATGGTCTATACAATCAAATTAGGCTTGCAATGCTTTCAGGAAACACAGCCCAAATCATAGTTTCTCTTTCCACAACACATATGCTCTATAAACACAGAGTTGGAGCAGCCAGAGAAATATGATGTTAAATAGTAAAGGGTCAAGAGCCCAACTAAAGCAACCACTGGTCACCAAAATGGTGACATGAAACGAAACATTCCATAAAACATTACCATCTAAACTTCTGTTAAATCTAAATAAGACCGTGTGTAGATGTATGACAGAAATAAAGTCAAACTGGTAAAATAATAAGTGCAATAATGGTTCAAAGTCAGTAGTTCTTGTGTTTCTCTTTTTTTCTGTTCTTGTTTCTCTTTCCTTCAGTGATTCTGCTTGTTATCATCAGGTGTCACCACTAATGGCCAATCATCACTTAATTAATCACTTAATTATCTCATTAACTTCAACACTGATTCAGTGTTAACTTAATTATCTCATTAGCTTCAACACTGCTTCAGTGTTAACTTAATTACCTCATTAACTTCAACACTGCTCCAGTGTTAATTTTTAACACCCTGTAGTGTGGACACATATGTACACTGAGGAGTGTTAATTTAACACTGGGGATTTTGCTGTGTATGTATAAACACTCACGAGTAATACCAGACTGGTTCAACAGCTCTGATGATGTGTTTTGTAACATCCCTAACACCCCTGATGTTGTGCTCGTGGATAAAGATAGAAAGGAGGTGCTAGTCCTTGAAATAGGTTGTGTTTATGATCTGTATACACAGCAAAAACTCCAGTGTTAAATGAACTCTTCTGGGAGTTTATATGGCTCCAGACTCAAGAGTGTTAAAATACGAGTGTTAAATTAACACTCAAGAGTGTTAAAGTTAATGAGATAATTAAGTGATTCATTGAGTGATGATTGACCATTATTGAAGACACCTGATGTTAACAAGCAGAATCAATGAAGGAGAAAAAGCAAAATTTTAAGTCACCATTATGGAGATCGGTGTTTGCTTTAGTTGGGCGTGTGACCCTTACATGTTTAACTTTAGTTTTTATTTGGTTGTTGTATCTGAATTATAACTACCAGATGAACAAAGAGAAAAATTGATCAGGTGGTGTTGGTTATGTTTTGACATCATCATCATTTGACCTGAATCGCTAAACTCATTTAGAGTCTAATCTCTGGCTTAAATGTATGTTGTTAATTACAGCATCACTGTGATTCTACAGCACAAAATCCAGAATTTTCTAAATAATCCAACGGATGTTTTAAAAGTTGTTCTGATGAAGATAAAAATCTTTCTTTTAGACACACACAGACATCAAGAATCAGTGTATGAATCTCAACAATGGTGACAAACAGAATATTCAATTAGGAAAAGGAAATTACTAAGACACTTCAGATCATAATTTATTCATACTGCAATGCATGATGGGAGCCATAAATTAGTTTTGATTGGTGGCACCCAGATTGCGCTGCAACATGCTTTATTATTGTCACCATTGTTGAGATTCACAGGCTGATTCTTGATGTCAGTGTTTCAATAAATTAATTTTCAAAGTCTTTTGATTAGAACAACTTTTGAGGAATATTTTGGATTATATTGAAAATGCTGAAAATTGTTTGATATAGAATCACAGGCTGCTATAATCAACAAGATAGTCATAACTCTCGAAATGAGATTTGTGATTCAGGTTAATTTATGATTATGTCAAAACATAACCTGATCACCTGTCCTCTTTGTTCATCTGGCAGTTATAACTCAGATACAACAGTTAAACAAAATCTAAAGTTAATGATTAAAGGGTCAAGAGCCCAACTAAAGCAAACACTCATCACCATAATGGTGGCTTAATTTTTTTTTGATTTTCTCCTTTGGTGATTCTACTTGTTAACATCAGGTGTCTTCAATAATGATCAATCATCACTCAATGAATCACTTTATTATCTCATTAACTGAGAGAGATCGCTCTGTTTCGAGTCTGAACGAGAGAGAGAGATCTCGTTCGTGAACGAATTGATCAAACTGGTACATTTCGTTCGTGAATGAGAGTACTGGGTAGATCGGTCATTTAGCATGTGATTCAATCTCATTCAAAGCGCAGTTATAGGTGTGCATATAATTGTTTATCATATGTAACATACAGAACATAACTCAACGTTTAATATAATCCCAGATGTATGAATGTGTATGTCTGACCAAACAATTAAAATGTTAATTATGCAAGAAAACCTTGGTTTGGTCATCTGAACCTCTTATTTAGACTTATTTGATTAATTTAGTAAATAAGGCACAAATTTTAACAAAGCCAAATAATTTTTTTTTGTAACAAGTAAATACGTTCGTTAAAACATAGCATAAAATACACTCTTTTTCGCCACCTGCTGCGGTATTTATGTAATAGGAAGAAATTGTCACTGAACGAATCAGTGAACGAATCTGAACGAATCATTTTGGTGAACGAACTGAAAATGAACGAGTCTCTGGAAAGAATCAAAATTTCCACCACTATGGTGTTAATGCTGCCAGTGTCTGAAAGTTTGGATAAATAGTGATTAATGAACAGAGACACAAATATCATGAGTGTGTAGAAAGAGCTCATGTGAATATTTCACAATCAATTAAACTGAATCACTCATATAGAGTCCAATTTACTTGGGAGCCTAATTTACCCATTTAGATTTACTTAAATTCTAGCAGCACTGTTCTTGCACAACATAATATTTTGAACTTTTACAAAGTAATCCAAAGTTTTCTTAGACATGGCTCATATACAAAAAAGTTTTTTGGTTTTGTTTTGTTTTAGCTTTTAGACACACAGACATCAATAATCAGCCTGTGAATCTCAACAATGGTGACAATTATAAAGCATATTGCAGTGCTTTATAATTGTCAGAAGTGAAAAGAATGCCACCTCCTAAATTTAGCCAGTGTCTAATTGGCCAGAACTCATCCTGGATTCTTCTTTCTTGGCCAGGAAGATATCATATTTCCTAGAGTTAATAACTGTTTATGCTTTCTGTTCATTGGATGAACTGATAGACTAATCATACTATTGATTCTGCTACAGTAAATTCAGAAAATAATTAAATTATTAATTATTAATCATAATTCGTTATGAATAATAATTAATTCGATTTATACGTGGGCGTATAAACGAAACATTTTATTAATTTGATCATATTGATTTCATTGAAAAGGCTAAAAATATTATGCTGTAAAAGGACAGTGCTGCTATAATTAATAATATAAACCTAACTCAGAATTTGGCCTCTATATGAGTTCAGTGATTCAGGCCAAATGATTGTGAAATAATGATTATATTAAAACACAACCAACACCATCAGATCACCTTTTCTCGTTGTTCATCTGGCTGTTATAACTCAGGTACAGCAGACAAACAAAATCTAAAGTTAATGATTTAAGGTCAAGAGCCCAACTAAAGCCAACACTGATCACCATAATGGTGACTTAAAAAGAGATTTTCTCCTTTGGTGATTCTGCTTGTTAACATCAGGTGTCTTTAATAATGCTCAATCATCACTCAATCAATCACTAAATAATCTCATTAACTCTTTAACACTCTTGAGTCTGGAGCCGAATAAACTCCCAGGAGAGTTAATTTAATACTGGAGTTTTTTCTGTGCAGCTGATTTCACTAATTAGTTCTCTCTCCTGTTGAATCAGATAACACTTTTCTTTGTTCATTTGACTGTTATAAATCAATAACAGCAGACAAGCAAAACTTAAAGTAAACATATAAGGGTCAAGAGCCCAACTAAAGCAAACACTGATCGTCAAAACGGTGGCTTACAATTTGTGATTTTCTCCTTCAGTGATTCTGCTTGTTAACATCAGGTGTCTTCAATAATGATCAATCATCACTCAATTAATCACTTAATTATCTCATTAACTTCAACACGCTTGAGTGTTAATTTAACACTCATATTTTAACACTTTAACACTCTTGAGTGTGGACTCATATACACTCCCAGGAGAGTTAATTTAACACTGGAGTTTTTGCTGTGTAGTAAATGTCGCTCCATCTGAAAGCAGGTGAAGGCGATTTACTACTAATCAAGGAACCGGCTTTACTGACGAGATGCGCATAACAATGTCAAACGATATATCGCCCAGCCCTAATATATATATATATATCGAGCAGCGTTTCCTAAAAGCATCGTAAGCCTAAGTTGATCATAGATACCATTGTGTCAGTTGTTCTACAATCAACTTAGGCTTATGATGATTTTGGGAAGTGCAGCCCTGATCTGTAGCCTACATACATTAGAAAACACTCAGAAAATAAGCCAATAGAGACACAGTGTGTAACATTACCAGGTGAGATGGCCACTGGTGTGATAGTTGTAGAGCTGGTGTTAATGCTGCCAGTGTCTGAAAGTTTGGATGAATAGTGATTAATGAACAGAAACACAAATATGTGTGCACAGCAAAATCCCCAGTGTTAAGTTAACACTCCTCAGTGTACATATGTGTCCACACTACAGGGTGTTAAAGTTAACACTGAAGCAGTGTTGAAGTTAATGAGATAATTAAGTGATTAATTAAGTGATGATTGAGCATTATTGAAGACACCTGATGATAACAAGCAGACTCACTGAAGGAAAGAGAAACAAGAACAGAAAAAAGAGAAACACAAGAACTACTGACTTCGAGCCATTATTGCACTTATTATTTGACCAGTTTGACTTTATTTCTGTCATACATCTACACACGGTCTTATTTAGATTTAACAGACGTTTAGATGGTAATGTTTTATGGAATGTTTCGTTTCATGTCACCATTATGGTGATCAGTGTTTGCTTTAGTTGGGCTCTTGACCCTTTCCTTTTTAACATTAGTATTTCTCTGGTTGCTCCAACTCTGTGCTTATAGAGCATATGTGTTGTGGCAAGAGAAACTATGATTTGGGCTGTATTTCCTGAAAGCATCGCAAGCCTAATTTGATCGTATAGACCATTTGTTGCAGATGGGCTGCGATCAAGTTAGGCTTAAGATGCTTTTAGGAAATGCAGCCCTGGTTATGTTTCAATGATGAAATTACTAGTGACCTGATTCACTGATCTCACCCAGCATTATAAACTGATTATCCACATGTTTTATTAATTTTTCACTACAGTAGTTACTTCCAGCAATGTTTTAATGATCTGAAACTTTTAAAATCACACACAGACATCAAGAATCTACATATGAATCTCAACAATGGTGACAATCAAACAAATGCTTAATGTTGCAATGCATGATGGGAGCCACAAATCAGAATGCATCAATGGTTCCCATCATGCATTGCAGCATGAATAAATTATGCAGCTGAATTGTCCTGTAATTTTCATTGTTTTTTCTGTTTGCTTTTATTTTGCTATTGTTTTGTTCTGACTTTAGTATCTTGTTTTGTGATGTTCAGAGTTGATCTGTTTGTCACTTGTTTGTTTATCACCATTGTTGAGACTCATATGCTGATTCTTGACTTCTGTGCGTTTAAACACAACAACTTCTGCGCACAAAGTATTTTCCAAAATTGTTCATATTGCTGTTGGATCTCAAACTGTAGAATCTTAGAGCTACAATCACCAATACTAAAACAAGACATCAAGCATATAGTCAAAGATTTAGAGTCTGAATGACATCAGTGAATCAGGACACTACATGATGATACTGTCATTATCATCAAAACATATTGTGAGCAGGTCATGTTTTCTCTTGCAGTAACAAATGTGCTTTATAAACACAATGTTGGAACAGTCAGAGAAAAAAAGGTCAAGATAAAAAGGGTCAAGAGCCCAACTAAAGCAAACACTGACCACCATAATGGTGACTTGAAAAGAAAAATTGCATAAAACATTACCGTCTAAACTTCTGTTGAATCTCAAGTAGATGTATGACAGAAATAAAGTCAAACTGGTAATAATAAGTGCAACAATGTGTAATGACTCGAAGTAAGTTGTAGATCTTGTGTTTCTCTTTTTTCTGTTATTGTTTTTTCTCTTTCCATCAATGATTCTGCTTGTTATCATCAGGTGTCTTCAATAATGCTCAATCATCACTCAATTAATCACTTAATTATTGCATTAACTTCAACACTGCTTCAGTGTTAACTTTAACACCCTGTAGTGTGGACACATATGTACACTGAGGAGTGTTAATTTAACACTGGGGATTTTGCTGTGTGTGTGTGCTCTCCGCTGTGTGTGTGTGCTCTCCGCTGTGTGTGTGTGCTCTCCGCTGTGTGTGTGCTCTCCGCTGTGTGTGTGTGTGTGCTCTCCGCTGTGTGTGTGCTCTCCGCTTTGTGTGTGTGTGTGTGTGTGTGTGTGTGTGCTCTCCGCTGTGTGTGTGTGTGTGCTCTCCGCTGTGTGTGTGCTCTCCGCTGTGTGTGTGCTCTCCGCTGTGTGTGTGTGCTCTCCGCTGTGTGTGTGCTCTTCGCTGTGTGTGTGCTCTCCGCTGTGTGTGTGCTCTTCGCTGTGTGTGTGTGTGCTCTCCGCTGTGTGTGTGCTCTCCGCTGTGTGTGTGTGCTCTCCGCTGTGTGTGTGCTCTCCACTGTGTGTGTGTGCTCTCCGCTGTGTGTGTGCTCTCCGCTGTGTGTGTGCTCTTCGCTGTGTGTGTGTGTGCTCTCCACTGTGTGTGTGCTCTCCGCTGTGTGTGTGCTCTCCGCTGTGTGTGTGTGCTCTCCGCTGTGTGTGTGCTCTTCGCTGTGTGTGTGCTCTCCGCTGTGTGTGTGCTCTCCGCTGTGTGTGTGCTCTCCGCTGTGTGTGTGCTCTTCGCTGTGTGTGTGCTCTCCGCTGTGTGTGTGCTCTTCGCTGTGTGTGTGCTCTCCACTGTGTGTGTGTGCTCTCCGCTGTGTGTGTGCTCTCCACTGTGTGTGTGTGCTCTTCGCTGTGTGTGTGCTCTTCGCTGTGTGTGTGTGCTCTCCGCTGTGTGTGTGCTCTTCGCTGTGTGTGTGCTCTCCACTGTGTGTGTTCTCTCCGCTGTGTGTGTGTGTGTGTGTGTGTGTGCGTGCTCTCCGTGGTGTGTGTAAAAGCAAAGTCTGCTTAAAAATGTGCTCTGGAAAGTTTCTCTGGACTTGTTTCTGTTTGCAAATCTTCTGTGCTTTAACATGGTGTGTGTAGCAGTGCTGGTAAATGACGCTCTCCTCTCATTCACTCGTCCTCTCCCTGCTTTCTGCTCACATGCTCTGATAATAATAGCGCTGTAGCACTACTCTATTTTGAAAAGCGTTTAACAAATCTGATTCTGTTCAGAATTGAATGAAGAATAAGATATTCATAATAATATTTAATATTTTAATATACTCTAGGCCTATATTTCCTGTCCAATTTTTGTGTGTTACTTTATTTCATCTACTGACAGTTATGCTTCAATAAAACCTTGTTTTTTTTTAGGTTGGTTGAAATCAGTTATAATCTGTAATCTTAAATAATTTATTTCATTTCAACATTTCAACCAGTTATTGTAGATGTTTCCACATGAAGTACATTTTCTAAGTTGAAATGACAAAACATATGTTCAGTGTACATTACCTATTGCAGTCGTCGCCGGTGAGACAGTTGAAAAGGCCAAGTACAGTCTTAAGACATCTAAAAAATAATTATAAATACAAATGAATCAACATGTTTAGGACACAATAAAATAAACATATAAATATAAGTTTGTACTTAAAATAATAGTTCTGCCATCATGACTTTTTCTTTCACAGAATATTGTATTGTCTATCCTAGAAATTATTAATCTCACACATCTTTTCCACTTAATGAAACTCTCAAGCCTTTTCTGTTCAAACTAACAAAAAAGCACCATTGCAGCTCTACAGTATCTATATGAAGTATGATGTGTGTGTCATACTGATATAAAAAGCTAAGATCGCACAACCAAAAGAAACACTGATTCAATAAAAAACAAACATTTTCAATAAATCATTAACATATAAACCTCTGCTAATTCTCAGATGAATGACAGAAAAAAAGTCAGTCTGGTTTGAAATAGATATTTAATTTTTTCCAGTTGATTTCACATTAAAAGTGTTGAAGTCAGTTGTAGTTATTTTGTTTTGTTTTTTTCTTCAGTGATTCTGCTTGTTAACGTCAGGTTTCTTCAATAATCAAACAATCATCACTCAATGACTAATTATCTCATCAAAGTGGTCATATAATGGTACATGCACTTTTACAAGTTGATTGCACTGAAATGTGTGTTGGCAGTGCCTGACACAACCATCATAAAATGATAAAAATCCATCCAGTGTTTATTTTTTTAATCTATCTTTTTTTTTTTTTTATGGTGTTTTCTCAGTTCCTGCTCTTTTTAATTTTAATTTAATTTTATTTTTATTAATGCTGAGAACGGAAACATACAAAAGAGAAAGTATACATCCCATAATATCAACCAAAACAATAATAAAGGAGACAACAGTAAATAGGACAAAAAAAAAGAGGTAGGGCCAGATTACATCACATAGAGATGTTCACATGAAGAGATCAAAGACAGTGCAAATTCTAACAGTCCTTATAGCTTTCTTATTAGTAGATACTGAAATCATATTTAGATAATTTTCTACTTCTTTTAAGAAGACAGAGAAGACAGGTTTACAGTTTGAAAATGTGCATTTGTGAATGTAGAATTTACTAAGGAAAATAACTAAATGAATAACAAAACAGATATTTTCATTTGTGGGGTCTGAGTCAAAATACCCAAATATAATGTTGCTCATATGTATTAAGAAGCCTGGCCAAATCTTACACTTGACAAATACATCAATACACTGTAAAAAAAAAAAATTACATCTCCAAGTCAAAAATTTCTAGTGACTGATCATCACATCTAAATTTTTCAATTAGTCTGACGTATTATTTCTCATTGAGCCAATGTTAACAGACTATTGCAACAAGAATTGCACTTGGGCCAATTAAAAAATTTAGATGTGACCAGTCACTAGAAAAGTTTGCTTAAGTCTTAAACCAATCAGAAAGAGGGAATTTCTGGCAGGAGTTTCCTTTGTGGGAAAGATTTATGGCGCTGTCTCAAGCCCTCTTTTTCTGTTCATTAATACTCAGATAGATATAACAAATCCACACTGCATTCTAAGAGAAGGTGATGTACATCAAAGCGTGAGTCATCAAATGAGGAGTAATTAGATAGGAGACATGATACAGGTAAGGTTACATTGACCGTTGGTTGTATAATAAAATACATACCATGGTGTATACATAATAGGACACAAAACATCACTGCATGAAAAGACTCAAATCCGGCAATATCCGGGCATGGTAAACTCCTGTGTAATTTGATGTTTGCCGGATGTATGTGGGAGAAAGCGGTTCAGAGTAACACGGAACAGTACACAGCAAAATCCCCAGTGTTAAATTAACACTCCTCAGTGTACATATAGGTCCAACTACAGAGTGTTAAAAATGAACACTGTGTTGTATTTTAGTTCAGCAATATGTAAACAGTTCACTTTAGAACAGCAACGTAGAGACGAGGTGAGTAGAATGAATTAACTTCTTTATTTTACACTACTTCACAAACTCATATCAACCATGACTACTCTACTTTTTCCTTCCTCTCTTCTTCTCTCTTTTTCTTCTTCGCACTTGAACTCACTAGTGCCCTCTAGTGCAATTACACAGAACACAACATTCCCCCCTTACATAAAGTCAGTAGGTGACTTCTTCAGTATTTAACCCATAAGGCCGTATGTTTTAAGACATCAGCAATGCTATAGTAACACTTCTTAACATTCTGCATCACTGTAAGTCATTATTTAAACCTCTTGATTAACCTAAGCAGTATTATTTAGAAATACCATTCTAAATACCAATCAAGTACCTTAACACCAAAGAACAAGTACATGTGGTTTCAACTTTTTTTTTTTTTTTTTTCACAATCATTTTGTCTTTTGACTTCACTACTTTATGAAGTCTTTCATCCACACTGGTGGTTTAACAACTCTTTCACTCCTCCTGAGAGTGACTGGGTGATTTTGAGCAGGCAGATTGGATCCCTGAACAGTTTTTTCAGTTTGATCTGGGAATTTTGTCAGTCTCAGTCCATTCCATTTCTTTCCATCGCTAAGCACGAATGAACTTGGTCCGATCTTTTCACGAATCGACAAAGGTAAGGTATACTTAGGACTTCCTTTAGGAACATGACCTGGCTTTCTGACTCTTACTTGTTCCCCGACATTGAAAGAAACAGGTTTGGCTCTCCTCTTACTGTCTGTGTATTTCTTACTTTTCTCCTGTCTTTCTTTGACAGCCTCTTGTACATCAGCACATTTGTCACTTTTCTCCCTCACAGGAAAAATGTCTACCTTCGTTCTCATTTTCCGGTTATGCAAAAGTTCAGATGGGGATACACCGGTAGTAGCATGAGGAGTAGCACGGTAACTCTGGAGAAACTCAACTACTGACGGTCTCCAAGCTTTTCTCATTTGTTCCGCCGATAAGATACACTCTTTCAGTACTCTGTTCCAACGTTCAACTGCACCATTTCCTTGCGGGTGATACACACTTGTACGCAGGTGTTTGATACCACGTTCAGAAAGGAAATCCGAAAAAACTGAAGAAAGAAACTGAGGTCCATTGTCTGTAACCACAAACAAAGGGTTTCCTTCTCGTGCAAACACAGAGTGTAAGAAAGACGTAACAACCTCAGTAGTGACATGTGAAGAAAAAGCAACTTCTGGCCACTTGCTGTAATAGTCCACCAAAGAAATTGCGAAACGACAACCTGATACAGCATGTTCGAAAGGTCCGACGATATCAAGACCCAGTTTTTGCCAAGGTCCATCCGGCAAATCTACAGGCTGTAATGGAGCAGGAGCTGTCTTTGCAGATTTATCGTTGAGTTGACACGTAAGACAAGTTGAAATCACTGAGTTAACTAACGCATCCATTTTCGGCCACCAGTACAGTTCACGTAGCCTTTGTTTGGTTCTGACCAAACCTTGGTGTGTTTCATGAGCCAGCTTAACCAGGGTTGAACGAAGAGAAACAGGAACAACGACACGATGTTCACCTCGTATGATCAATCCGTTGTATATGGACAATTCATCCCGAATGAAAAAGAACGATGATAAAGCTGGGTCTACCTCCTTCTTGTTGTGTGGCCATCCATTCAGTATTTGCGTTCTAAGTAAACTCAGCTCAGAACAAGATTCGGAAGCCTTTGTGAAATCCTCCATGGATACTGAATGTAACCCTGCAAGGACTGAGGCAACCATTTCTGGTTCCTCAATGTGCTCAGTCATCACCGGTAAGGGTATTCTTGACAAGCAATCTGCGGCCTGGTTTTGAGCACCAGGGCGGTATTCAATATCATACGAAAAACACAGTAACCGAGCTGACCACCTGGCTACTCTCATTCCAGCACGTCCAATTCCTTTTGTAGCCAGCAAAGTAGTTAATGCTTTGTGGTCAGTATGTAACGTAAAGTGATGACCCCATAAGTACGGGCGCCATTTCTCTACAGCGAACACGCAAGCTAAAGCCTCTTTTTCCACTGTAGAGTATTTTCTCTCGGCCGCGCTAAGCGTACGTGAAGCAAAAGCGACAATGTGTTCTACACCATCTGCATGGAGTTGTGTCAGAACTCCCCCAAGGCCATAGTCCGAAGCATCAGTTGATACGATCGTAGGAAGAGAAGGGTCAAAAAGTGCAAGCACTGGGCTCTCCACCAGTATAGCTTTCAGTTTGTTAAAGCATCGGTCTGCTTCTGCAGTCCATTCAAACAAAGTTTCAGGAGCATTTCTCAAAAGAGCACGTAATGGTTCCACCTCCGTGGCAAAGTTTGGGAAGAATTTACTGTACCACGAGATCAATCCAAGGAACGAACGAAGAGAAGATAAATCATGTGGAGTAGGAGCATCGACTATAGCTTCGATGTGAGCAGTATCTGGTAAGATTCCTTCTTTTGAGATCACATGACCCAGGAATTTGAGGGAGGTCTTGTTGAATGTGCATTTCTGCATGTTCAGTGTCAACCCAGCATCTGCCAATTTCTGAATGACAGTGTGAAGGGTTTTGTCATGTTCAATCTGTGAAGCGGCGTAAACTATTATATCGTCCAAATAGTTTCTTACACCTGGAACACCTTTTAGAACCGTCTCCATCATTTTCTGGAAAGCTGAAGGAGCAGAAGCTAATCCGTAAGGAACACGAGGAAATCTGAAAAGCGTAATGAAGGCAGTTAAGTCCCGGCTGTCAGCATGTAAGGGTAGTTGATGGTACGCGCATGTTAAATCAATAGTCGAAAATACAGCTGCACCCCTCAACTCACTCAACAGCTCGTCCATATGAGGTAATGGGTGTTTGTCAACTATCAGTGCTTTGTTCGGTTCACGAAGATCAACACAAAGTCTAATTTTTCCTCCTTTCTTTGTAGTGACTACTATTGGCGAAACCCAGGAAGAAGCATCAATTCGCTCGATAATACCTTGATTCAGCAGAGATTGTAGTTCCTCTGAGACTGCAGTACGTACAGAAAAGGGAAGTCGACGGAGTTTTTGTTGAACTGGTACTGCATTATCACGAGCTTTGACCTTGTGCATGAAGCCTTTCACACACCCCACGGGCTCAGTATTTGCAACACTGTGAACTGAAGCAGAAGCAGTAGAAACAGTAACAGTACAGTCATGGTTAATTGTACATTTCAGTGCTTTAAGCACATCCATGCCTAATAAGGCAGATCCGTTTTTCACAACGTAGAGTGGAACGGTAGCAGACACTCCATGCAATGACACATTAGCTATAAGACATCCTAGGACTGGAATGTGTCCTCTCATGTACGTGACCAATTGGACACTCGGCGCAGACAGTGGAGATGTACTGAAATAATGCCTGTACACAGTCTCTGGCAAAATCGAAACTACAGAGCCTGTATCCACAACAAACTCGGTCTCCATAGACTGCCCTGTGTCAGTAGAAATCTGCACACAACACTTAATCCTGTCATCAAATTTTTCACAGTTCATACTGCATATTTGTACTTCGGGCAGAACTGCGCGAACGGATGATGTCGAACGGCATACTTTCGCAAAATGTCCTGTTTTGCCACATGAATTGCATTTAGCTTTAGATGCTGGACAATCAGATGAGTTGGCCAAGTGCTTATTAGAGCCGCATCTGTAGCAAGCACGCTGTGACGCCGTGTGTTTACTCGGTTTAATTTTAGGTCTATCTTGTGAAGTCGCTTGGTAATGAGAAGTCTTTGAACTCACCGCCTGTACCGGAGCAGTATCTCTAAGTAGATTCACGTTGTGCAACGCATGCTCAATCTGGCACGCAACAGTAACAGCAGCCTCCAATGAAGCGGGCTGATCCAGTAGAAGTTTCTCGCGCACCGTTGTAGCGTACGCTTTCTCGATGAGCTGATCCCGAATCATTTCATCCTCTACTGTACCATAAGCACAATCAACTGCCAATTCTCGTAAGGCTGAAGTGTATTGCGCAATCGTTTCATCCGCGCGTTGAGCTCTCTGTCTGAACTGGTGACGTGCAACAACCACGTTGACTTTCGGAATGAAATGCGCTTCCAACGCGGACATTGCGTCATCATAAGTCGTACCTGTATTCTGCAAAGTGTAGAAAATACGTTGTCCTTCTGTCCCCAAGCAATGTAAAAGAACTGCGCGTCTTCGAGCCGCCGTCCAGGAATCTCCTGACGCGTTAATAGCCAGCATGTAGTTCTCGAAGATTCTTTTCCACGTGCAGAAGGGTATCGGTGGATCAGAAGCACATGGCAGAAACGGAGCAGGTGTGGGAAGACTCGCCATCGTCGCCAATTGTTGTATTTTAGTTCAGCAATATGTAAACAGTTCACTTTAGAACAGCAACGTAGAGACGAGGTGAGTAGAATGAATTAACTTCTTTATTTTACACTACTTCAAAAACTCATATCAACCATGACTACTCTACTTTTTCCTTCCTCTCTTCTTCTCTCTTTTTCTTCTTCGCACTTGAACTCACTAGTGCCCTCTAGTGCAATTACACAGAACACAACACACTGAAGCAGTGTTGAAGTTAATGAGATAATTAAGTGATTAATTAAGTGATGATTGGCCATTAGTGGTGACACCTGATGTTAATAAGCAGAATCACTGAAGGAAAGAGAAACAAGAAGTACAGAAAAAAGAGAAACAAAAGAACTACTGACTTCGAGCCATTACACACTATTGCACTTAATATTACCGAATGTTAGTTTAATCTACTAATATATGGATTTGAAATACCAAAACTGAATTTCATTAATGATGCCTGCAACTTTTTCCCCCAGAATAAATTCATCACATAACCTGGCTGTGACCACTTACCTCTTCGAAGAATTAAGGACAACTTTTACAGACGTTGACCCTGAATGTGCAAAAGGTAATCTTAAAGGTGCATTGCACAAGTCTCTGAGTTTTTGCAGAACTATGCCCCCTCTGGCGGCAAGCGAAACTGCAGCCAGAAGTGTGCACGCTCACGGACAAAAGTTTTCTTTTTTTTATCTTACGTGGAGTTTGCGTTGGTGTTTGAAATGAACTACAAGCCGGTCTCTTAGAATCCATCTTCTACGGAGAATGGCGGCGAATACACAAACCTGCCAGACATAGCCAGGTGAGCGTGCCGTGAACGCGCATGACGTCACGCCCAGTATAAAATTCCGGCCCGAATCCCTCTTATTTATTTTACTTTACAGGATTATAGAGACAATCGCAGTGATCAGAGAAGGGCTCATTCAGCCCATCAGGCAATTGTTTAAGCATGTATGGGTTAGAAAACGGGTATTTTTAACATGAAAAGTTGCTTAATGCACCTTTAAAGATGTTGTAATCATTTTAATGTCCTCTGTTTTACTTAGTTTTATTGGCTACTTAGTTTACATTTATTTATGATTTATTTTTTTGAGACTTTGCGGAGGAAGTATTCTTTGGCTCAGCCTGAAAAGGCCCAGAAAAGAAACACTATGAGGAACATTGCAAAGAACCGTCAAAGAAAGAGACGGGTAAGTTAAGAAACTGGTTAAGCAGCTGTTTTTTTGTTTTTTTCAGAATGTAACTGTCCTCCTCTCTGTGTTTTAGTGGTTAAATTACTGTCATGTTTTGCAGTTGCTGGAGACCAGGTCCAGTGTTGTACAAACCCAACACAGAAAGGGAACTGGGGAAGGCTGCAACAATAGAACTGATGTCTGATGAAGATGCTATTGTTATTAGTATTAGTATTAGTATTAGTTATCTGCTCTCTGCCAGGTACTACAAACCAGACTAGAGGCTGACCCACGCTACATGTCACACCACATGGCAGTTTGAAAAAATTTATATTTACATATATTTTATATACACTTTAATTTCTATATTTCTTATTTATTGATCTCGTTTTATATTGTATACTTTGTATATTTGTTCCTTTTTGATGTGCATGTTGCTTATCTCCACATTTTCTATTTTATTCCTTTACACGTTTGTTCACATTTCTTTTTCCCCATTCATTTTAATGTATGTTTATAATGCTCTTTGGAATGTTCATGTTATATTTGTTTTTGTTCCTTTACATTTTCATCCCTTCAAATATTTTTGTTCCCCCATTCCTTTTTGATGCTTGTTTATAATGCTCTTTGGAATGTTTTATTTACCTTAATAAAAATGTCAGACTTTCTCATTGTTCTTTGTGTGTGTTTTTAAAATTATACTTGAATGTATTAAAATTGGGGGAAGGGGGGTTTAGTGTATACTGAGCAATATCTGCATAGCTGGCCTATAACCAATCAAATCGCTGTGTGATAAGGCCTAGGATGGGCTATTCTAAAAGTAACCAATCAAATCACTTTCCTGGGTTTTCAATGTGTCCTGTCCTCCAATAGTGGTCTGGGTAATGGGAGTGGTTTTAAAAGAAAAGGACCAATAGGGGGGAAGGCTGAAAGGTGCACAAAGGTGTGAAAATCTTCTCCTGAAAAAAAACTTTGAGGGGATTACTTGCCATTGCAACAAATGGCTGTAGCACGGAAGAATACGTCCACAACATGCATCCGATTTTGTATCATTTTGGATGTATACGGATATATACAGACCCATGGAATTTGAGCTATCCGGCCAGTATACTCCTGGATTCTTCCGAATTTCAGCAGTGTATACAGGAGTATACTGGTCCGGATACACCTCTTTTCATGCAGTGCATCACAATCATTCACACAGTTTCTGGGATGCACGTTCATTTCTAGATCAGTTAGTTTCTGATTAATGAAGCAAAGTCTGCATGGAAGATTGTTTCTGTCTCCTCATTGTCTCTCTATTGCACATGCGGCCAAATTCTTTTTGATCGTAAAACCCTCTGTGTTTCCTGTAAAGGCGGGCGTACACGGTGCGATTTTTTGCTGTTTTACGAGCTCGCAGATGATTTTTTTCACTCGGGAGAAATCGTGTGGAAATCGGTTATTCTCGCATGTCGCGGCTCGTATCGTGTGCGAGGAAAATACGAGCTGAGCCGAGCACCTCCCGAAAGTTCGAGAGCTGTCGGCTTGAATTCGTGAGGTGTGTGCGGTTGAATGAGCCGATTTGTCGATGGCTCTGAATTTGACCAATCAGGAGCTGAGGAAAACCACAGAAGAAGAAGGACGAAAATGGCAGCGCCACCGCCACGGCGAATTTGGACTATTGACAAGGAAGATAAACTCGCTGAACTCTGGCAGGAACAGCCAGCACTGTATGATGTGTCATGGAGTGTGTACCACACTCTTAAAGGAGAACTCCGGTCAATTTTAACATTGAGCTAATTTTTTTGTAAATGTGGAGTGCTGTCAATACAGAGAACAACGACAAAAATCAGTGTTGCCTACACCGTGTTATCCTCTTTTTAAAATTTGCACTCTGTTGACTTCAATGGGGCAAGTTTTAAACCTGCTTTTAGCCTCTTAACATCCTTGATGTGTCATTACAAGTGTACAGCCAATGTGAGTGATTCCTTTACACTGTTATACCTTCCCGGGTTGTTTTACAGTAAAATACTGGCAACACTGTTGCCAGTAAAATACTGTTAACTGTACAGTTCTTTACTGTAATCTACAGTTTGTTTCTGTAAAAAGGCACTAAATTAAAACTCGAGTTAACTAATTACACTTGAAGAAAGCGACTGCCTTAAATTGACCAACTGTCATTTAAATGTATTAACTAAAATTTATATTGCATTAATAATGTGAGCAAAGTATTACTGTGAACTTCTTTCATTTGAAACCACTAAAAAAACTATTGAACGTAAAAATATTTCCACTGGACCAGCAACTACACAGTCACCGCCTGTTAAATAAAGCAACATGCAGCAAATCATCAATGTTTGTAGATCTTCTCCTGGACTGAAGCACAGGCTCTACTCTTCTGCACAATGGTGACCCAAAAATACATCTTACAGTAAACTACTGGCAACAGTGTTGCCAGTATAAACCTGTTTTATAACTTACAGTTTATTACATTTTGTGGGTGTGTCTTTTTATCTTACACTGTTAACCCTTTCAACCCCACAGGGAAATCCACACTACAAAGAGTAAAAAGTAACATTGACGCAGTGTTGCAGTGAGATAATTAAGTGAATATGTTGAATAATGAAGTGAATAAGTGAAATAAGTTATTGTTGAGCATTACTGATGAACACCTGCTGTTAACAAGCACAATCACTGAAGGAAAGAGGAACACAAGAACAGAAAATAGAGAAACACAAGAACTGCAACTGACTTCCAGCCATTACACATTATTACACTTATTATTAACAGTATGACTTTATTTCTGTCATACATCTACAGAAGTTGTTATTAAGATGTTTAATTGAAAATGTTTGGTTTGAAGTTACCATTATAGAGATCAGTGATTGCTTTAGTTGGGATGCTGACCCTTGACTTTTTAATATTAGTATTTCATTGGCCGAATGACATGTGTCTTTGCACTTGTGCACACACAGTTTTTTTAATTATTGCAGTTATACTGATTATGTTGAAAAAATCATTGTATAGACTAAATCTCTTTCAGTTTTTAATTCTGTTGCAAAAGTGTTATATTACCACCACTTTGAAACCATAGTAATAAATTACAATGATAATTTTTTAACACATAATGCACAGCCTTAAACAGAGCTACAATGTCTTGTAGAAACAGAAATATCAAAAATCTGCATATGTCTCTCATCAATGGTGGCAATAATTTATTTGTATTTATTTATTCATGCAGGAGTGCATGCTGGGAGTTTTATACAATCCTGGAACTCTTCTTGTAAACTCAGAGATGTGGATTCAGACGGCAATTAAATTAACGTAGCCTACGACCTGTTTGTCAAAAAACAGTAGGTACTAATTTGGCCAGGGATTTTTACGCGGGTTGGGTGAGAAAAAACACTGATATTATGGATTCGGACGGCACTAAAATCACCAACTTACCCCTGTAAATGTTTAAAATACCGGACGAGCCCATGAGAAACAATATTAGCGTCCGAATAGAACTTAACTGACAGTAGCCTATGCTTTCACTGGCCTTTAAAGGCGCTCTTTTATTAAATTAATAATATAATATATAATAATAATATAATTAAAATTCTAACAACAATCAGTGTGATTGACAATTTTATTCTTTGCATGAAAACACTTGAATTAGCCTAAATCAGTGCTCTTCACTATTTTTTTTCATGAGAGCCGCACTGATAGGACAAAGTCAGTAGGAGAGCCATTTACCGCAAAGTATATAAAAAGTTACAATATGCAATGCAATAAATACAAAAGGGTGAAAAAACAACAACATTATTTATGATTTATCAGTCAAATTTGTAACTGAGACAAGATGATTTCCTTTAATGAAAAAAAAGGGATTTCCAGAAAATATTCATCCCAGAATGACCTTAAGTTATTTTTTTCTACATTAGCCCATCTCGTAGGCCTATCTAACCATCCAAGAGCACATGCAGCGTTAAAGGTGCTCTAAGTGATGTCACTTCTTGTTGATGTTCGAACTATTGTCAAACAAAACGGAGGCTAGCTAGACCCTCCCTCCTCCTCATCTGCGCACTAACCCCCCAAACCCCACCCCCAAATCATTCTTGTCAGTTATTGGCTGGAACAGTTTGTTATGTTTTTGTGGTGCGGGTGAGCCCAGTTTGTTTTTGTTGCTGTTTGTGGAGCCTGTGGTGTCTAGAGAGACCACGTTTTTTTACAGTGTGTTCAGGGGACAGGCAGCTAGCGGATGGTGAGGAGATGTTTGCTGTATGTGACAAAAAATATTTTGGCCTAAATAAACGTGTGACATCACTTAGAGCACCTTTAAGAGCTGGAAAGACCGCCATATAACTGGCTTCTCTGCAGAGACTGGATATTTACATGCACAACTTTAGTTTCAGTCGGACTGAATTCATTCCGATTGATGAATCTGAATGTATTGTAGTTTACGTGAACGCTAAACATCGTGATGTGATACATGATCGGGTTGATGTGCGTGTTTATAAGTCAATAGATTCAAATCGGAATATGAACATATGAACCGTTGTATTTATCACGCAGTAAAAATGCCCTAAACCAGTCGTCTCATCTGCATGATAATCTGAAACAAGGACTGGTGAGCCGTTGTCCTGCTTCACTTCACAGATGCTGAGTGAAAGGAGAATTATAGAATGAGAGGATACTCATTTATATGACACTTTATTTATCAAGAGAACAGCTCGTTCAGCGCGTCATACGTCGTCCTTTCAGTTTCGGTTTTCAATCGATCAAGTTTTTTCACGTTCTCTCGATAAACCACCCCTTTCAATCCGATCGAAATAATTTATAATAGAGCTGACACTTTTAGTTTTTAACAGGTTATGTTAAAGCCCTACTTGTTATTAATGTTTTTATGAAATGTCTCTAGTGAATGCATTATCATATTATATTTACCGCCATGCGAGCCACAAATTAAAGCTTGGCGAGCCGCACAATGAGTAACACTGGCCTAAATGAACACTGTCTCGGTGTATTAAAACTTCAGAATTATATTCATATAGACCTGCAAAAGTGATAAGGTAAAGCTAAGAGTGGTCCAGACCAACCTTCCGAACGTATGACTTACAGAAGGTATACTTAACTAAGAACGTTTCGGGAAACACGTAACGATAAGGTACAGCTTAAAGCAGCACTCATTAGCTTCGGGACTTCTTCGCTGTATTCTCGCTTTTTGCTCGCAGGTTTCTCTCTAGAGCTCCCCCCACAGCTTCGGAATAGATATTTGACAACACTGTTGTAAAAACTCGTTGGTGATTCTCAGACACCAGAGGCTAGTAGATCAACGACATCAAAGCAGATGGGACATTCTTTAAAACGTCTTCTTCATTCGGGTTCGGACAGCGTGAGGGAGCGCAATAATGACCGCATTTTAGCAGATTTCTTTTGGCCGTAAAGCAATTGTTTACATCGCGAGACCTGATATCACGCGAGACTTCCTGACCCAGCGGCTGGCGGCCCGCCGGCTCAAAGTTGCAAGTGCGTATTTTCCGCTCACGGGCACCAGGGGGGTGCGAAACGACCACCATTAAACCCGAAATAAGTAATATAACCATTCCAATGACTCCGAAGCTGTTCAGTTAAGGTAAAAAAAGTTACTTAGTTCACCTTTAAGGTGTAACTTAAGAACGACGTAGCGTTAAGAAGGTTTCGGGAAACCCAGCCCATATCTCTCAGCGATTCATATTGGTTTTGATTTCTTAAACAAATTCATTTGTATATGACGTCCAATGTATTTGAATCACTTTTGCTTGTAGTTGAAGGGAGCGTGTTGGTAAATGTCCTAAAGACGGAGATATAGCGGAGATATCTACCAAACTGTAGCCTGTATGTTCAGTGATAAGATATTGCACATTTTAGCCTTTTCCAAATATTTGCTGCATTTTTAAAGTTTGTTAAACTTCGGTGTTAATCTGCATACCATGTACTTTAGTTCAGATGTTAAAGACAACCTGTACTGATTTATTGCGAATATGAAATTGTAATTTTGAGTGCCACTTTAAAGGTGCATTGCGCAACTTTTCATGTTAAAAATACCCGTTTTCTAACCCATACATGCTTAAACAATTGCCTGATGGGCTGAATGAGCCCTTCTCTGATCACTGCGATTGTCTCTATAATCCTGTACAGTCAAATAAATAAGAGGGATTCGGGCCGGAATTTGAGACTGGGCGTGACGTCATGCGCGTTCACGGCACGCTCACCTGGCTGTCTGGCAGGTTTGTGTATTCGCCGCCATTCTCCGTAGAAGATGGATTCTAAGAGACCGGCTTGTAGTTCATTTCAAACACCAACGCAAACTCCACGTAAGATAAAAAAAAGAAAACTTTTGTTGTTGCAGTTTCGCTTGCCGCCAGAGGGGGCATAGTTCTGCAAAAACTCAGAGACTTGCGCAATGCACCTTTGACAAAGCTATATTTTGTTTTCTGTTATACCTGTATGAGACAGAGAAAATTGTAAAACATTGAGCCTCATGGCTGTAAATAAAAACGGTCATTTTTGTAGCTAATTTGGCTTCTGGTGACAAAATATTTTCTGAAATAATTGATGCAGCATGTCATAAAAGCTGCAGACAGAGAATAACTTGTATTTAATATACAGACAGCTCCTCCAGACCTTCGATCGGGATCGTGAGCATGTATATGGGTATTTACATTTTTGTAAACGTATAACACTGTTTTTTATGCTTTTGTTGTGAAAATAAAATAAATCAAATCAAAAATCAAATCATGTGCTGGACTCATGTGAGTGGTCAAAAAAAAAAAAAAAACTCTTTTATGCACTATTTCACAATCATTTCCACAGTGTCAGTCTTTCTTACACTGGGGCGGTTTCTGGGTGTGTTGGTGTATTAGAAAGAAACTGACACTGGTTGTGAATAATATCCTTAACGTCTCTCTGGTTTCAAGTTTCTAACAACGTAAATCATCGATCTTAAAGAAGAAGTCTTGTTTAACACAGACAGGCACAGTTCTGGACTAGTGGTCTTTGACACATGTCCCAGCTGCTGTCTGACTACTAATCCAGCTAAAGTGTGTCAGAAATACACTCCAGATGTGAACAGAGTAAAACAATATAGGCTACTCACCCAAAAGAAGTTTCCATTTTAGCTCCATGTTCAGAAACAGTTCGGGACCGTTCGGTACTTATGGAATGGACCACCAGAGGAAAATAGGGGAGGGTCATGACTTTTTATTCTTGTTGAGGGGAGGGTCTTGTCTTTTTATTCTTTGTTGAGGGGAGAACTAGGTTACATTGTATTTATGTAACATTATTTATTTCAATTAACTTAAGGTAATTACATGAGGTTAATACAATGCCGTTTAGTTCAATAAGTTTAACAGTCTTAATTTTGTCCAAAACAATTAAGTTAATTAAGTTCAATTATTCTAAAATTAATATTTTTACATTCAACCAAAACAAATATGGATTATTTGTAAAAATATACATTTTAGGATAATTGAACTTAATTAACTTAATTGTAATGTTATATTTCAATGTTAGTTTGTAATGGCAAGAACAGTAAGAGAAAATGTGATCAGATGATCTAAAAAAAAAAAATGTTGAGTATTTATTTTATGCTGTTTGAAGGTTTGTGATATATGAAATTCCCAAAAGAAAATCTCCTGTTGACTCTTACTTTTTATCCTGAAAGTCTTTAGCTGTTTCAATAGTTAGCCTGTTATTTGTTTAAAGGAAGAGGAAAATAGCTAACAATGACCTGGCGGACCGCCAGCATTTTTTGGACGGCACAAAGTCAGCGGTTTGACCCGGTTGGACATCCGTCGGTATGTCTAAGGATGGAAGGGTGTGTAACAGGATGAAAATGGTATTTGGCTGGTTCCTTCCACAGCCAGGAATGCGAGGGAGTACTCTGGGTTTGGGCCGAATACAGAGATTGAAGCCTCTCCTCGTACAGCACAAATAGTCATCTTCATTTATATAGCGCTTTTAACAATGTAAATTGTTCCAAAGCAGCTTTACATTGATAATAGGAAATGAAAGTAACAGAGATTGTTTTGGCTTTATAGCAGCTCTAGAATAAAGTTATTGTCCAGCTAAAGTTAGTTTGATTGATTCACTTCCGTCGCAAAGACTATTAGTTATTAACTTAGGGGCCGCTAACACGACACCGTTTTAACAGAAAACTCTTAAGCTCTTTCTGCGCAAACTTCAAAAACGCGAACCAGTGAGAACGCCGATGACACATTAAAAAATAATCATTTGTTAGTCGATATGCTAGGTTGTACAACAAAAGGTGCTATCATTAGATCACGTTTCCAAAGTGCAGAATTAATTGATGCTCCTTCAAAATTCTTTTTCAGTTTAGAAAAAAAGAATGGTCAGAAAGTTTATTCATGCCTTGCAGTCGGAAAAAGGGTTTTTATTGACAAATCCCTCAGATATTAGAAAAAGAGCTGGACATTTTTATAAAGATTTGTACAAAAGCCAAATTTCAGAAGAACAAGATGGTAATTTGGATTTTTTGAAAAATGACCACAGATAACTAAAAATGTAAATGAGGAAATTAGTAAAACTTTGAGTTCAGTTGAGCTTGAAAATGCCCTTAAAAAATGGAAAAGCATCAAGTATTGATGGCATTACAACTGAATTTTATAAATCTTTTTGGGTAGAAATAGGTCCAGAATTGGTAACAGTTTTTAATGAGAGTTTGGTAAATGGAAAACTGCCACGAAGCTGCCGGAGGGCAATTATTACTTTATTGCCGAAAAAAGGAGATTTAAATGACATCATAAATTGGAGACCAGTAAGTTTAACGACTTTAAAGTATTGTCTAAAGCTTTAGCAATCAGATTGGGTGAAGTCATTGGATCTATTGTTCATCTAGATCAGTCATATTGCGTCCCAGGAAGAAGAATCTTTGATAATGTTTCTCAGACATTGTAGACTGTGGAAACATTTTTGACATAGATTTTGGTATGATATCAATCGATCAAGAGAAGGCTTTCGACAGAGACGAGCATATTTATTTATGGAACGTTTTAAAAGCCTTTGGTTTTAGTTCAGATTTTATTGCAATGATTAAAATGATGTATTGTGGCGTTCAGAGTTTATTAAAGATTAATGGTGACTTGTGCTCTCCGTTTAGGGTGTACAGGGGTGTCAGATAAGGCTGTGCGCTGTCAGGCATGTTATACCATAGAACCGCTGTTAAATAAACTATGTGTGTGGATTGTGCATCTCAAATTGTGTTAATATTTTTAAGTTATCAGCGTACGCTGATGACGTCATTGTCATAATCAGTGAACCCAATGATGTCAATGTGATGTTGAAGATTTTGGATGATTTTAAAACTCTTTCTTCGGCAAATCTGGAAAAAAGTGAAGACATATTACCGTAGTTGGAAAATGGCCAAAAGGTGAGCCAAGAGTTCCTGATGGTCTAAAATGGACAATAGATGGTTTTGAAAACATATCAAAGCGCAGAACACTCTTTTCACACTATTTGAGACTATGCACGTTAAAGGTGGGGTATGTAATTCTCTTTTTTGGCCATTTTTTCAAAATCACTTGAAATCCTATTCCTAACCCACTTACAGCCACTGAGTTAGAAGCACTGAAATGAAAATTAAGCAATTTAATCATATGTGGAACAGGCAGGACTCGAAAAACTCCAGCCAATCATTTCCAAGACCACCTAGAATCATTGGACAGTAAGTGCGTCAATCAAACGGTCGTACCATACCCCCCTCCCCCTATCCATGTCCATGTTCTTTGAATGGGTGGAGTCAAAGGAAAGAAGGTAGGACCATTTGAGTTGTGTATTTTCAAAATCTGCCGGCCGTTTTGCAAATCACAAAGAGCCGTAGTTAACTGACAAGCTGAGCCATATCGCATGAATTATCGCTGGCGATACGTCCGCGATATTAATGCGATATAGCTCAGCTTGTCAGTTCATTACGGCTCTTTGTAGTAAATGCCGCTCCATCTGAAAGCAGGTGATGGTGATTTACTACTAATCAAGGAACCAGCTTTACTGATGAGATGCGCATAACAATATCGTGCGATATATCGCCCAGCCCTAGTTGCATTGACAAGGCTTTGACCAGCGGATGTCGCTAGCGTGCCACTCCCTTCTTCTCCGCTGCTTTGCGCATGCGTAGAAGTACAAGAAAAGAAGTAATTATTACGAGAAAGATTTTCATTATTTTGATATGTTAAAAAAACACACTTTTTTTGTACTCAACTGTGGTGGAAACCGTACTCGGTTACTAACGTAACCTCGGTTCTCTCTAGAAGAGGGAATGAGTACTGCGTAAGATATCTTACGCTAGGGGAAAATCCTTTTTCCGCGAGATATTGAAGCCAAAAATTATCCTTAATTTTGTAATAATGCAAAACGCGTTGCGGCAGCATGCAGACATAGGCGAGACAGCTCGCGCGCCTATTGGCTGCTCTGCGGCAACTGCAGCAGCCTATCGAGCGAGGCCTGGCGTGACGCCAGACCCAATCAGGGCACTTCGCGCCCGCTGCGTCACGTCCCGCCGAAATGGGCGTGGTCTAGGCCTATAAATACCGCTCGCAGGCAGCTATTATCTGGTTTTTCATCATCGAAGCAACCAGAGCGTGTGCATGCACGGCAAGATACGCAGTACTCGTTCCCTCTTCTAGAGAGAACCGAGGTTACGTTAGTAACCGAGTACGTTCTCTTACGAGAGGTCTCTCGTACTGCGTAAGATATCTTACGCTAGGGGACCCAATGCAAAACGCCGTGCATGCTGAGATCTGACACCAAAGACCCAAGGGCGAAAGCCCGGGGTACATATAGTGCACAATCACTCAGGGAACTCACAGGGAGTCCGGGAGGAGGGAGGGGCGAAGCCGCACTCTTCCACATATGGCAGCGTCGCTGAGACGCGAATTTCATCATACAGACAGGGCGGGGTACGGCCTGAACTGATGGGGGAATGTGGGTCTTACACAGTTTGCCCAGGCACATCTCGTGCTGCTACTTTTTTTTTTTTTTTTTTTTTACTGTCGAACACTGAGCTGTGCTTAGTAGACGCAGCATTCTGAGCTGATCGCATCAGGTCAGACAATACTGGTAAACTTAGACCGACAGCAGCCTGGCCTGCAGGGCGGGAACCTCTAGGTTATAAAACCTTATAAATGTAGACGGGGAGGCCCAGCCTGCCGCCATACAAATATCTTGCAAGGCAATCCCACTTGACCAGGCCCACGAAGAGGCCATGCCTCTCGTGGAGTGCGCTCTGACACCCAACGGGCACTGCATGCCCTTGGAGGCGTATGCCAGCGCTATAGCATCAACTATCCATCTGGATAGGCTCTGTTTCGACGCGGCTAGTCCCTTAGAACGTCCGCTAAACGAAACAAAGAGCTGCTCCGTCTGTCTGAAACCAGACGAGCGAGACACATAAGCTCGTAATGCCCTGACTGGGCAAAGGAGGCTCGCGTCTCTTTCCTCATCAGGGACCGGTAGGGCTGACAGGGAGATAACCTGCGCCCTAAACGGTGTGTTGAGGGATTTCGGAACATAACCGTGCTTAGGTTTGAGTATAACTTTTGAGTCATTAGGCCCAAACTCCATGCACGCCGCGCTCACAGAGAGCGCGTGCAGTTCCCCTATGCGCTTCACCGAAGCGAGAGCCAGCAAAAACACCGTCTTGAAAGACAGGTGTTTCAAATCGATTGACTGTAAAGGCTCAAATGGCGCACCTTTCATGGCTTCCAGAACCGTAGAAAGGTCCCATACGGGGACTGAGGGAGGTCTGGGAGGATTCAGTCTCTTAGCCCCTCTAAGGAAGCGGATGACTAAATCGTTCCTTCCTATTGACTGACCAAGCGTTGTTTCTGAGAACGCTGCTATAGCCGCCACATAAACTTTGAGCGTGGAGGGGGCCCTGCCCCCATCCAACAGCTCTTGTAGGAAGGAAAGCACCTCCGCCACACCACAGTCTGTGGGTGACACACCACGGGCTGTGCACCAGCCCGAAAACACTGACCATTTCGAGGAATAGAGTCGTCTCGTAGACGGAGCTCTAGCCTGCGTGATCGTGTTTAATACTCCTTCAGGGCACCAGCAGTACTGAGCATCCTTCTTCCCTGATCCGTTCTATCACCTGAGGCAGGAGAGAGACGGGGGGAAAAGCATAGAGCGGGCGGCGGGGCCACACATGGGCCAGCGCGCTCCTGCTCTTGGAGAAAAATTCCTGACAGTGAGCGTTTTCTTGAGACGCAAACAGGTCTACTTCCGCTCTGCCGAATTTCTTCCACAGCAGTTGGACTGTCTGTGGGTGTAGAGACCACTCGCCTGCCGGAACATTGTTCCTGGACAGTCTGTCCGGTCCTATATTCAGGAGCCCTGGCACGTGCGCTGCTCTGAGCGAGCGCAGGTTGCACTGAGCCCATACCAGGAGGCGTTCTGCCAGCCTGTACAGGTTCTTGGACCTGAGGCCGCCCTGGCGATTTATGTAGGACACCACAGACATGTTGTCCGAACGGACCAAGACGTGGCGTCCTTTTATCTGGGGACAAAAACGCGTCAGCGCGTTGTCTACTGCCAGCATTTCGAGGCAGTTTATGTGCAGGAGCTTCTCCCGTTCCGACCACTGGCCGAAGAACGGTCTGCCCTCGAGCAGCGCTCCCCATCCCGAGGTGGACGCGTCCGTGGACACCACTTTCACCCTCGAGGAAGTCCCCAGGCTTACACCTGATTGGTACCAGTCGTTCGCTCTCCAAGGTTTCAGAGCTGTGACGCACTTCTGATTGACCCTGAGGCGAAGCGAACCGGATGCCCACGCTCTGCGTGGGACTCGCGCTTTCAGGCAAAACTGCAGCGGGCGCATGCGGAGCAGGCCCAGCTGGAGCACTGACGATGCTGAGGCCATGAGACCTAGCATCTTCTGAAATTTCTTGAGCGGGACAGACGCGCCGCAGCGAAACGCGTTCGCTGTGCGTTGAATGTCTACCGCGCGCTGTGGCGATAGTCGCGCTATCATGGACAGCGAGTCCAATTCTGTGCCCAGGAAAGATATCTTCTGACTGGGTAACAGAGAGCTCTTCGCCCAATTGACACTGAGACCCAAATCCTCGAGGTGATCGAGTAAAATGGTCGTGTGTTCTATGAGCACTGCGCGAGATTGCGCTAGAATCAGCCAATCGTCCAAATAGTTCAGCACTCGCATGCCTCTCATTCTGAGGGGTGCGAGCGCCGCGTCCATGCACTTCGTAAATGTACGGGGTGCCAGGGACAAACCGAATGGCAGGACTGTGTACTGATATGCCTGGCCCTCGAAGGCGAATCTCAAATATCGCCTGTGACGTGACGCTATCTGTATTTGAAAATACGCGTCTTTCAGATCTATTGACACAAACCAATCTCCTTGGCGAATCTGCACAAGGATTTGTCTGGTCGTGAGCATCCTGAACTGTCGCTTCACAAGCACTTTGTTCAGTTGCCTTAGATCTAGTATGGGTCTGAGACCCCCGTCTTTTTTCGGTACCAGGAAGTATCTGCTGTATAGCCCTCCTTCGCTCTGAACTTGAGAGAGAGGCTCTATGGCCCCTTTGCTCAATAGTTTCGCCACTTCGGCTCGAAGTAAATGTGCTACTTCTGTTTTTACCGTGGTCTCGACGCGCGCCACATAGCGGCGAGGGCGTCGGCGAAACTGCAGCGAATAGCCTCTTTTTATAATGTTCAGCACCCACTTCGAAACCCCGGGCAGCTTTGCCCATGCGTCTGCATGGATAGCTAGGGGTTGAATACGAAGCGCGCTCCGCTCGCTCAGCGATGGAGAAGCTTCGGCGTGCTGCAACACAAGCATCGCGCTCGTGACATTTGAGGCATGGGGCGCGCTGATAACAGCGGGCAGATTGCCCGCGCTCGACTCCTCTGCGGTGGTCAGCCGCGAGGGGGAGGGCTGGGCGGTTCCCGTGGGAACTGTCATGTCTATGTGTGGATGTGGGCGCGGGACAGCGGGCACATTTATCACACTGAAAGCATCGTTTGCTTGCGTGAAGCGAGTGCACGTTGGTTTCGTTTTTACAGAAACCGTGAGACATGCATAACGCGGTGTTAGTGGGCACTGGGTAGTGGGCACATTCACCATGTTTGAAGCGCAACCGATCTGAGTCGGTTTTATGTGCGCGAGCCCTGTGTGACAGGCTGTGCTTGTGTGTAGGGATGGGCACTGGGCAGTGGGCATTCTTACTACACATGAAACACCATCGGCCGTGGCCGGGACACCAGAAAATACACTCTTTGGATTTATCTGGGTAGCCGTGAAAACGGCATTTGTGTGCAGGCAAGCGGGTGACAGAACCGACTTGTTGGCTGCAGAAAACACTGGAACAGTCACATTTGCTGGAACTGGACGAGCGAATAGCTTTGGTGTGAGTCTGGCCGCAGCGGGACTTAAACACCGTCGTTTTCCTAGCTGTGCTAGGACGACTTCGGGGCCTCGGGCTTCACCGTAATCCTAGGTCGCGAGCCACGTACAGCGGGGCGGCGACCGGATGAGCGGGAGCGCGGTCTCGCGCTTCGGGCCTGGCGGCGCTGTGAAGTGGAGGCAGTGGACGGTGGCTGTGGCTGTGAGCTCTGAGCAGACGGTTTCGCACGGCCTGCTGCAGAGCTGGAGCGCTTCGGGAGGAAGTGCTTCATAGCCTGTGACGCTTTCTGTACCTCTGCGAATCTCTCCGCGAAATCCTTGACGGAGGATCCAAAGAGGCCTGTGGCGGAAAGCGGGGCGTCGAGGAACGCGGTGCGCTCAGACTCGGCCATTTCCGAGAGCGTCAGCCAAAGATGTCTCTCAGTCACGGTGAGAGAGGCCATATTCCGTCCAATGGCTTGCGCTGCAGACTTAGTAGCACGGAGAGCGAGGTCCGTGGCACTCCTTAAGTCCGGCACGCAGATCGCGTCAGGTCCTTCCTCATCCAGCTTACGGAGGAGATCGGCCTGGAAGATCTGAAGCGTTGCCATGGTGTGCAGCGCTGACACAGCTTGCCCGGCGGCGGAGAAAGCGTGGCGGAGCAGGCTTGACGTCGTGCGGCAAGCTTTAGAGGGTAGGGCCGACTTAGCACGCCGTCCAGCAGAGGGCGGGCATAAGTGGGCCGCTATCGCCTCTTCGACCGGCGGCAGCGAAAGGTATCCTTTGTTCTTGGCATCGTCAACAGCGGAGAATGCCAAAGAAACAGCAGGACGCACTCTAGCCGAATAGTTCCAGGACTTGGCGACTTCTTCGTGTAACTCAGGAAGAAAAGGCGCCGGTCTGGACGCAGGCGAAGCGCGCTCCCCAGGCAGGAAAAATCCATCCAGCCGGTTGTGAGCGGGCTGCTCAGGCGAAGACCACTCGAGGCCGAGGCTCGCCGCGGCCTGTGCGAGTACTCGCATGAGCTCCGTCTCGATGGACGCTCTCTTGCCTGACGACGTGCGGGCAGGGGGCGCGGGGTCCTCAGAGCCCGCCCAATCCTCACTGCCTGACGCCAGGATAGAGCAGGAATCATCCTCTCCCAGCAGGGCTTCCTCATCCACGATGTCAACGGAAGCGGCGGCAGACGGCGGCCGCTGTCCGTCAGGAAGCGAGGCTGACGAAGCCGGGGAAGCAAGCGGGCGAACCGGCGAGCTTTGGCGGCTGAGGGAGGGTTCCGGGGCCCGCTGGGCACGGCGCTTTTTACGGCGCGACGCCGCGGCGGGCGGGGGAGCAGTCTCGGTGAAGAAGGCTAGGCGAGTCCTCAGAGTCGCCATTGCCATAAGCTCGCAGTGAGGGCAGCCGCCGTCAGCGAGCGCGAGAACTGCATGTTCCTCACCCAGGCAGGAAACGCAAACCACGTGGCGGTCCCCGTCGCTGAGTGTGGCTCTGCACGAGCCGCAGGAAGGCATCTTTAAAAAGACGCTAGCTCTTTTAGAATGTGTGTCGCGGCAGCGACACACACACACAAAAGTACAGTGTAATAAGGAAAGGATATAAGCGCCGGAAAGCGCAGCAGGAAGGCAGGAAGGCGGCGCGGCCAGCGACTTCAGTGACTCGTCCCGCTGAAGGTGCTCTCTCTCAGACGGCGCGGCTTCTTCTCTGGCTCCAGCGATGCGTGTGCTTCGCTTGAAGGATGAAAAATCAGATAATAGCTGCCTGCGAGCGGTATTTATAGGCCTAGACCACGCCCATTTCGGCGGGACGTGACGCAGCGGGCGCGAAGTGCCCTGATTGGGTCTGGCGTCACGCCAGGCCTCGCTCGATAGGCTGCTGCAGTTGCCGCAGAGCAGCCAATAGGCGCGCGAGCTGTCTCGCCTATGTCTGCATGCTGCCGCAACGCGTTTTGCATTATTACAAAATTAAGGATAATTTTTGGCTTCAATATCTCGCGGAAAAAGGATTTTCCCCTAGCGTAAGATATCTTACGCAGTACGAGAGACCTCTCGTAAGAGAACTGCCTCCATGGTACAAGACAACCGTGTGAGTACACCGTTAGACTCTGTGCCGCTCTGCGCCACTAGAGGGAGCGCAACTGTCTTTCAGGAGAGCGGAGGTCAAAACGAAAGTGAAAGAACTTTGAAAGCGACGCATAAAATCAGCTTTGATGAGTTAATTTACTAGTTTCAATTAAATGTTGGATATCTCCATGAGCGATTTAAACAAATGAGACTACAAGAAAAATCAGTAACACTTTACAATAAGGTTTCATTAGTTAACATTAGTAAACTACTTAGTTAACATGAACTAAGAATGAACAATATTTATGCAACATTTATTAATGTTAGTTAATGTTAATTTCAACATTAATGTACTGTGAAGTAACATAAACAAACAATGAACAACTGGATTTTTATTAACCAACATTAAGAAAGATTAATACATACTATAACAAATGTATTGCTCCTTATTAGTTCATGTTAGTTAATACATTATCAAATGTTAACAAATGAGACCTGCAGTGTAGGAAATATTTTAGCAATATATCTCAACAAGCTACACAAACAAATAGGAGTCTTTAATTCTACTTTGTGTGCATCAGAAGGACACAAACTACAAGAAGAAGAAAAACAAGAACAAGTGTGTTATTTGTCTTTTATATCCCAAGTGATCTTTAAGTCAAAGTGTTGTAATCCATGTAGAGCAGAAATAACAAGAGGACATGTAGACTTCCTCCACAGGCTATGTATTTGTGTACAAGGTAATTATGACCTATCCGGTTTGTGCAGTCTGATCCTGTTTGAAAAGTAATGTGATGACAGACTTATAAAAAAAGGTTTCACTTACGTTGTCAGTTGTGTTCTAGCAAGCAAAACACATTACTGCACTTCTCAACATTGCATTTTGGTTGAATTACATTACAAAATGTTTTAATAATTCTAGGCATTACTGCATTCTAAACAAAAATGGTGCTAAATTGCTCTAAAAGTGGTTCATTGGCTTGTAATCATAGGGGAAGCACTTCAAGTGCTCTTTAGCACCATTTAGCATAATCACTTAATTAATCACTTAATTATCTAAATTCAACACTGCTTCAGTGTTCATTTTAACACCCTGTAGTTGGACCTATATGTACACTGAGGAGTGTTAATTTAACACTAGGGAGTTTGCTGTAATATCTTTAAAGTGATTTACAGCATCTTTGTCAAATGGTACTACGTAGAACCATAAGAGTCTAATGAGGGACTGCAATATTTCCTTATGGGGGGCCTTGGGGGTAAAAAGGTTGAGAACCGCATTATATTCAGGAAATACGCTGTAAAAAAAAAATCCTAATTTTAAGGAAAATAACTGAATTGTTTTATGGTTTTATTATTTTATTTTAAATTACAGTCAAAACTATCTCTAAATAACTCGGCTGTTTTAAGTATTATGACATTATTGATATATTACAGTTATTCACTTTTTTTTATACACACTGTTAACCCTTGCTGTAAAAAACGGCCAATTTCTGACAATATCATACCATTTTCCATTAAAACAGTAATATACCGTAGAAAACAAAAATAGCCTACAGGAATATACTGTGAATGAACAGTGCTCAAAATCGACACTCAGAGGCTGTTTTCCCAATCACACCCTATACCCTCATTCACTATTCCCTACATTAGTTCACTAATATAGTCCCCTTGACAGAGTGAATGTAAAGAAGTGAGTGAATTGAGACACTGATGAACACCTGATAAGCAGAATCACTGAAGGACAGAGAAACAAGAACAGAAAAAAGAGAAACACAAGAACTACAACTGACTTCCAGTCACCAAGTGTGAAACCAATTTACAAACCAGTTTAACATTATTTCTTTCATACATGTACAACATTTCTTGATGAGAATGAACAGATATTTAGTTGTTGATATTTTAATGAAAATAATAAAGTTTGTTGTCACCATGATGGAGATCAGTGTTTGCTTTAGTTGGTCTCTTGACCCTTGACTTCTTTTGGCTGCTCGAACTGTGTATTTATAAAACACAAACACAGACATCATCAATCAGCACATGAAGCTCAACAATGTTGACAATCAAGTTTCATGTCACGATGCATGCTGGGTTCCAGGATAGTATAAAACTCCCAGCATGCACTGCTGCATGAATAAATAAAAAATGTTGCCACCATTGTTGAGAGACATATGCAGATTTTTGAAACCCCTGTGTTTCTACAAGACAGTGTTTCTTTGGTTGTTCATGGTGTTTAAAAAAAAAAAAATTATAATTGTAACTCATTACTGTAGTCAACACTGTTGCCAGTAGTTTACTGTAAAATGTATTTTTGGGTCACCGTTGTGCAGAAGAGTAGAGTCTGTGCTTCAGTCCAGGAGAAGATCTACAGACATTGATGATTTGCTGCATGTTGCTTTATTTAACAGGCGGTGACTGTGTAGTTGCGGGTCCAGTGGAAATCTTTTTGCGTTCAATAGTTTTTTAGTGGTTTCAAATGAAAGAAGTTCACAGTAATACTTTGCTCACATTATTAGTGCATTATACATTTTAGTTAATACATTTAAATGACAGTTGGTCAATTTAAGGCAGTCGGTTTCTGCAAGTGAAATTAGTTAACTCGAGTTTTAATTTAGTGCATTTTTACAGTAGCATACTGTAGATTACAGTAAAGAACTGTACAATTAACAGTAAATTACTGGCAACAGTGTTGCCAGTATTTTACTGTAAAAAAAAACCTGGTTAGGTCTAACAGTGCACTGCACAAAAGGCATGATCAACGGGCGTAATTCAAATGACTCTGTACGCAATTGGATATTCCTTCAACCAATCAGACCAATGATCTGGGTGACATAATTTGCAGCAAAAACTCCAGGCAGAAAACGTGTCAACAAACATGTTGGTTTGTAGCATTAATCAGCGGTTTGCAGGAGCAGCAATGGCTTAGAGCGATTTTTGCTGTTTGTGCAAAAAAAAAAAACATGAAAGTGAGTGGTATTTACACCCACTCGAGCGATTTGTTTGCTAAACTAAAGAAGCCATTGAGCATCGTCGAGAGGTTAAAAGGAATTGGACTATATTAAACCCGCCAATAGTGTGCCATGTGGATCAGAGGTGGAAAGTCCAGGTTCAGAAAGTAAAAGTCCTCCTCAGTATTTTGTTCCAATCACCTGGATTTGCTAATTCAGCAGGAGAGAGAACTCAAAAAACTCAAGTGTTAAATGAACTCTCCTGGGAGTTTATTTGGCTCCAGACTCAATAGTGTTAAAGTGTTAAAATATGAGTGTTAAAGTTAATGAGATAATTAAGTGATTCATTGAGTGATGATTGAGCATTATTGAAGACACCTGATGTTAACAAGCAGAATCACTGAAGGAGAAAAAGCACAATTTTAGTCACCATTATGGAGATCGTGTTTGATTTAGTTGGGCGGTTGACCTTTAAATGTTTAACTTTAGATTTTGTTTGGCTGCTGTACCTGAGTTATAACAGCCAGATGAACAAAGAGAAAAGGTGAACAGGTGTTGATTATATATTAACCCCCTGAGGTCGACGGTATCGCCGGCGATACCAGCTCGCTTTTTTTTTATCAGTGTAAAAGAAACTCATAAATACTCTGTTGACTTTGATTTTCCATAGGAGTTTCATACATCAATCGATTCTGTTAAATGTGTATTATTTTTGTGTATACTCACAATAAAAACAAAGTGTTGTGCTTTTTGCCAAATAAAGAAAAATAAACACGAAGCGAGTTCTGCCTTCTCTCTGCCAGTGAAGTCCATTCTGAAACGCGTCCGAAAATGAACTATAACTCAGCGAATACTCAGTCAAACAGACATACAGACACACAGGCATGAAGCTTGAATTCTCTTCTTTTAAATGAAGTAATGTATATAAAAAACAAATATTCTCATCTTGTGAAATCTGTATTAAAAGAGAGCGATTCCAGTCGAGCTCATTACAGCTCATTCAAATGTAATGTGACTCCGCCCACGGAGAGCGCGCGCTATTCAAACGCAAATGATTGAGGCAATCCACGCAAACCTGTGAACGCCCCCATATCAGCTCGAGAAAACACAAGTTTATTCAGATCATTACTTGTTTACACCGTCTCGCAGCGCTGTGAGGAATAATAATAATGGAAAATGTACCTCAGAAGTGCGGGTATATCGAGGAGCAAGGATCCGACTGAGCTGAGGAAAACTGTAGTAAGTTTTTTTCCTTCTCACGTGAATCGGGTTTCTGTTTTGTGAATGAATAAACGGCAGAGATGCGCGCTGTTTACCACAGCTCGCAAAAAGACAGTTTAAATTTAAATCGCGTGTGTGAATGAATGACGATGTTTCAGCAAACTGTATTGCTATACTGAGATGAGTAAAAATCGAAATGTAGGCTATTTGTATAAGCAACGCATTAAACTGCAAATTAACATTCATATGCCCTAATATTTCATAAAAACAACGTTACAGTCAGGCGAAATATGAAAGACAACATTTTGTTGACTAGATTTGGGTACAGTTTTTACTGTAGAATATACTGCCACGTCAAATAAGCTTTTGTTTAGCAATTTCTATATCTATTTTTGTCAAAAATAAAGTCATCAACTAAGATGTTAGCTGTTCCAATGTTGACTATATTCAAACTAATGAATACATAGATAAAATGTAGGCCTATAATAATTTTTTTTACAAAGAAAGAGTACACTTGAAATATTGTTGAAATTGTAATTATTGTTGTAATTGTAACCGTTTTAATAAAATAGCAAAACATATTTACAAGATAGATGTAAGCAAAATCTTAAATGGTCAATATAAGTCTTCTTCTAAATATATCTTTTGTCCTTGCATTGTGGCTCAGTCAGTGTCACACCTGAGTGAATGGCTCATCATTATGCAGAGTGGGTGGGACATTGTATTCTCAGGTGTAAACCACTCCTCGTTCACGCCCCCCTCGCATATTGGCTTTCCAAGCAAAACCTGTTTTACATCAATTTAAATCAGTGTATGGTTTTATGTGAACGATAAAGCAAGACTATTTTCACATAATTTTGAAGAAAAAACTATAGGCGACGACATCCATTAGTCAAAAGTCTTATTGCCACATATTTAGTATGTGTTTTGTGGCCTTATTTCAAAAACTTTAATTTTTAGTTTTTTCGATAACCACGCATAAACATTATTCTCTCAAAAATGAAAACATGTATATACATGTGGCTCACATATTATTGTAGTCCTGTTTGTGCTATATAGAGTGAATTTACACCTTTGCCATTAATATGTTTATAAGCAACTGAAAAAAGCACAAATGTCAGAGCATGTCAGAACACCCCCAGGGCCCAAAAAAAACGCTCAGACTCCAGAGGGTTAATAATCATAATCATCATTTGACCTGAATCACTGAACCCATTTAGAGCCTAATCTCTGACTTAAATGTATATTGGTCATAACAGCATCACAGTGATTCTACTGAATAATATCAAGATTTGTCAATATAATCCAAATGATTTCTTAAAAGTTGTTCTGATATTAAAAAAACAAACAAAAACAATCTTTCTTTAAGGCACACACAGACATCAAGAATCAGTGTATGAATCTCAACAATGGTGACAAAAAGAATATTCAATTAGGAAAAGGAAATTACTAAGACAATTCAGATCATAATTTATTCATACCGCAATGCATGATGGAAGCCATGAATGAGTTTTGATTGGTGGCACCCAGAATGCACTGCAACATGCTTTATTATTGTCACCATTGTTGAGATTCACAGGCTGATTATTGATGTCTGTGTGTCCAAAAAAAAGAAAAAAAAAAACTTTTCAAAGTGTTTTGATCAGAACAACTTTAAAGAAATGTTTTGGATTATATTGAAAATGCTGATTATATTGAAACGAGTGTACTGTAGAATCATAGACTGCTGTAATCAACAAGGTAAACCTAACTCTCTGAATGAGCTTTGTAATTCAAGTCAAAAAATGATTATGTCAAAACATAACCAAAACGACCTGATCAGCTTTTCTCTTTGTTCATCTGAGAGTTATAACTCTGAAAGAACAGCCAAACAAAATCTAACATTATTGGTTTAGGGGGCAAGTGCCCAACTAAAGCAAACACTGATCACCATAATGGCAACTTAAAAAAGAGATTTTCTCCTTCAGCGATTCTGCTTGTTAACATCAGGTGTCTTCAATAATGCTCAATCATCACTCAATCAATCACTAAATTATCTCATTAACTTTAACACTCTTGAGTCTGGAGCCGAATAAACTCCCAGGAGAGTTCATTTAACACTGGAGTTTTTGCTGTGTGAGTTCATGGGTGGAATAAATATATGGCAGGACTTTTACTTTCTGACCCCTGGACTTTCCACCTCTGATGTGGATAAGCCAGTTTGTGATTGGTTTCCGCAAATTTGTAATGGAAGCAGCAGAGATGAATGAACAGGTTTCCAGCCTGAGCTGCAGGGCGAAATCAAATCGCCGGCAGATCAGGCTGGGTTTGACATTGCGTTAAAGAGGTGTGTGAACTCTCAAGTATGATGTCAGGCACTGTAATTTGCTATGGCCCCCTTCCTGTTTGCAAAATAATATAAAATTCATTTGGGGGCAGACCTGACCTTTTGAAAAGAGATGGTATTCATCCCTCCTGGGATGGTGCTGCTCTTCTCTCTAGTAATGTGGCTCATAGTCTTAGAGCTCAAACATGACAATCTTGGGCTCAGGTCAGGAAGCAGACAGACTGGCTAAACCGACCGTCTGAGGTCAGGCTAAACCGACCGTCTGCTAGCTGTCTCACGTCACTGAGGTCAGATAAGGGTTGGAGCTTAACAAAGGGTCCATTGAACAATAATAGTCAATAATATGTAAACACACAATAAATGAATAAAATGCAGCTGTATCTCATAAGTGAAGCAAAACTTCCTGAGAAGTTCTTGTTAAGAACAAACCGGTCGAAACATGTTGAACGCCTTATCAGCTGTTGTTATGCTCTGATAAGGACATCATCAGATTCTAGAATGATTCAAATAGTTTTAAGTCATGATTCTGACACTCTGCCAGAAAACATATTGATACAAAAGTGTTAATTTCGTTAACGAAAACTATAACGAAAAATGTTCGTTGACGACATTTTTTTCCCAAAGACAAGACGACGAGAGACGACACCCACGTCATTAAATGATAACTGTGACTATATCAACACATGCAATATCGTTGACGAAAAAAGACGAGACTGAAATGTGTTTAAAAAAAATTTTAAACTTAAATTTAAAACCCAGTCAGAGCTTTTCTGTTAAAAGAACACGTTTTCTACCCGGTCTTTTCAATAGTATCTGGCAACCATGCGCTCTCTACACTGCTGAAGAAGTGCGGATTATCTGAAAACACAGACAAGTAAGCTGGAGTTCAGCGATCTTCATTTGAGATTTGTATTCTGCCACGAGCCGCTTGCGCTATCTGTGTGACTAAATCTGTGATCAAAATGCAGGCTGATATCCAGCAGTGTTTTTAATGTTGATCATATTTTACGAGCCAGAATGCAATGTTTCCTGAATATCCACACAATTTCAAATGTGACATTGATTTTATACAACAGTTCAACAAACAGAAGGGTGACATTAAGTGATGTACTACATTTAAAACAGTATTGTCAGTAGGCTTATTGCTCTATTTTGCAACGAAAGCCATAGCAGAACTGCAGCACACAGCGGTGATTCGTGAACGAATCTGTGGCTTTGAACGAATCGTGAGATTCAATGACCCATTCATAAATATAGCAACTTGCTCCGTTACTGAATGAATGAATGACGCCATGACTCACTCATAAAGACAGTGACTTACCGCCACCTACTGGCTATTTTAATTTAATATTTAAAAGTATCACTTCGTTTTTACCATCATTGCATATTTATAAGTTGACAAAAAATGCAATGACTTTTCGTCAACTAAAACTAGGCTAAAACTATGAAAGACAAAATGACTAAAATGTGACTTAGACCAATAAGCATTTTCATCTGAAGATGAAGACTAAGACTAAATCAAAAATGGCTGCCAAAATTAACACTGATACAAAACAAAATGATGCTTCTGAAACAAACCATGGATTCATGTTTCACATAGCTTTTATTTGTGTGAGCGCAGTGGATTGGCTGCAGGTGCTCAGTGCTCTCCTGTAGGGCCGTACATATGCAAATCACTGTCTGACTGCACTATATAAAGACGTGGTGAAGATCTGAGAATGTTTCCAAACCAGCTCACCACAGTTGCAACTAATCAACTAGCCGGTCAAGCAATGGATTCTACCAACAACCAAGACTCTTGTGAGAAGTGCAAGAAGAAAAATTGTGAATGTCAGAAATCAGACTCTAAGTGCTGTAGTGCTGAGACCTGGAAACGTGTGGAAGAATGCTGCTGTGGTTGTATGGACTCTTGCTGTAGGTGTATGTTGGATGTTAAGAAATGGGAAGAATGCTGCAGTTGTTTTTGTCATATCATCCAGTGCCTTGAGTGCTGCTGTTCTGCTTTTTGTAACTGTACTTTGCAGTGAGTGTTTGCAGGACAATGCTTAGGTGAGTAATGTTTGCTTACATGTGGTCTAGTCACAATCTACTGACACATGTTATACTAACACTTACTACTGTCCATCTAAATGGAGAAGAGTAAAAAACTAATAGGAGAAAGATAATATGAAAAAAGTGCTTATTGTAATTTTATTGTTTCAGTAAATATAAATAAACATCCTTAGAACTCACTTACATTCCTATAAGAAGGTTTGACTTGTTTCCAGAACAAAATATATTTTATTTTATTTCGTCACAAATTCATTTTATGAATTTTGTTTTTCACCCCATTGGCATAAACATTATATTACATTTCTGATCTAAACAAGAAAAAAATGCTGATCACGTAAATCAATCATTTTAATTCAGATTTTACTTTAAGTATTAAAGTGAGTATAAGGATGTTTAGATTTTTTTGTGGAAAACAAGACAACAATTTTTAATGTCAATAATGTATATATATATATATTTTTGTATATATTATTTTATATATACGCTGTCGCTCAGGATCCAGGTTGTGTTTCAGCTCCAGTGAAGAACATGATCAACACAAGCACAACAGCACTGCAAACCACAATCAACATCAGCATCTTTATCAGCATCTTTAGCCTCATTATGGGTGTTTAATCTGTATACAAATACAGTTTCAGCCAAAAGATCCAAAGACACTACATAACAAATCAATTAAAATATGAAAATCTCTAACAATAATGTCTGATTATAACTCTAGAGTGTGCGTGTAAGAGAAAGAATATCTGGAAATGCTTTGAGATAAAATGATAACAATCTGTTAGCGGTATTTCCAAAAGACAATAGTTTGAACTGACATGGAAACATTTCTGAAAACAATCTTGAGCCGCAGTGAGAAATGAAAGCTTTAGCATAAGTTCTGCCGGGAAGACTCAATTGTTACATCACTTTACCTTCTCATCTATCCAATCACATTCCAATACTCGTGGTATAAAAGACTGGTACTTACACACGCTTACATTCACCTCCATCCCCCCCACCACCTCCAAGACGGATCCTTCCCTCCATCCCCCCCACCACCTCCAGGATGGTCCCTTCCCTCCATCCTCCCCACCACCACCAGGATGGTCCCTTCCCTCCATCCTCCCCACCACCACCAGGATGGTCCCTTCCCTCCATCCTCCCCACCACCACCAGGATGGTCCCTTCCCTCCATCCTCCCCACCACCACCAGGATGGTCCCTTCCCAAACCTCACAGGGGGTCGGCTGCGCCTCTGCCTTTGTCTTCAGGCAGGATATGCAGAGTCCGGACCCTCAGATTGCGAGCTACGGACGGGGCCTACGCCAAAGTGGGCTGTTAATAAATGTATAATTGTCACAGTATTTGTCCTCCCGAGTCTTTCTGGTAGAAATAAATGTCTTCTACTTTCTCTCCTTTGCGTGGATGTTTCATTTAACAAACATACACAGTAAATTCCACAGTGTTAAATCAACACTGCTCAGAGCAAATATGGTCCCACTCTACAGAGTGTTAAAGTAACACTAAAGCGGTGTTAAAGTTAATGAGATAATTAAGTGATTAATTGAGTGATGATTGAGCATTATTGAAGACACCTGATGTTAACAAGCAGAATCACTGAAGGAGAAAATCATAAATTGTAAGTTACCATTAAGGTGATGGGTGTTTGCTTTAGTTGGGCTCTTGACCCTTATATGTTTACTTTCAATTTTACTGTTGTTTGTCTGCTGTTATTGATTTATAACAGTTAAATGAACAAAGTAAAGTGTGATCTGATAGTGTTGGTTATGTTTTGACATAATCATGCTGTGATCTGAAAAATGAAACTTATTAAGATAGTTTGGTTTACCTTGTTACCAGCAACTTTGTGATTTTAACAGCATATGATTATCAGTATTTTACTTATAATCCAAAATATTTCATAAACATTGTTCTGATCAAAAGACTTTCAAATAAATTAATTTAGAAACACAGACATCAATAATCAGCCTGTGAATCTCAACAATGGTGACAATAATAAAGCATGTTGCAGTGGCTGCCACCAATCACAACTCATTAATGGCTCCCATCATGCATTGCGGTATGAATAAATTATGATCTGAATTGTCTATGTAATTTACTTTTCCTAATTGAATATTCTGCTCGTCACCATTGTTGAGATGCATAGACTGAATCTTGACATCTGTGTGTGCCTAAAATAAAGTTTTTTTTGTTTTAAACAACTTTTAAGAAATCCTTTATATTATATCAAAAATTCTGGATATTTATGAAGAATCACAGTTATGCTGTAATCAACAACATAAATCGAAGTCAGAATTAAGGATCATAATGAGTTCAGTGATCAAGTTCAAATGATGAATGTCATAATATAATCAACACCATCAGATCACTTTTTTTCTTTGTTCATCTGGCAGTTATAACTCAGATACAAGAGCCTAACTAACTCTAAAGTAAACATATAAGGGTCTAGAGCCCAACTAAAGCAAACACCCATCACCATAATGGTAACTTACAATTTATGATTTTCTCCTTCAGTGATTCTGCTTGTTAACATCAGGTGTCTTCAATAATGGTCAATCATCACTCAATCAATCACTTAATTAGCTCATTAACTTTAACACCGCTTTAGTGTTACTTTAACACTCTGTAGAGTGGGACCATATTTGCTCTGAGCAGTGTTGATTTAACACTGTGGAATTTACTGTGTAGTATGTTTTATGTTTTTGTTTAGTTTGATTATGTAAGAATACGAATGTCTGCTAAACTGATGAGCAGTAATTAACAACTAATTTGTTAATTACTAATTTTAAAGTAATACAATTTAAAATATAAAAAATATAAAACAAAATGTCCGCTCTCCAGGACAACAATGATATTAAGAGACACATACAGTTTATTATATATGTGGTGGTCAAATGCTGGACAGATGCTGATCAACTTCTGTAAACATTTATTTGGTGTTGGTTTGTATAATTTTGCATAGAAGTCTAAGTGTCTTTTATTAAACAGTTCTAGTAAAGAATTCATGGTTATTTAATTGTTTGACTCTCCTGTGTTGTATAAGTTTGCAGAAATAACAGTATGCATGTGAGCAGCGATAAAGAAACACACACACACACACACACACACACGCACACACACACACACACACGCACAATTTTTTTTTACAGAGAAAATGTAGTAAAATGAACCCTTTATGTCCTGCCATAGAGCAATTCCCCAGAGTATATCTTAGTATGTTTACATGCTGTGCTGTCATTCTTTTGAGCATTTCCATATGCCATACATCTAAACAATCCTTACACCCCCAATTTGAAGGCTATGTATGCAGTCTAGACTTTCAATTGTTTGGCTGATGTGAAAGCCTGGCTGTCTCTAAATTTTCTTAATTTTAATGAGAGCAAAACTTCAGACTCTGTTAGTACACCAAAAATAAATTTTGGTGAGTTATCTTCCTCTGTAAAACCTTGGGTTAAAAATGTAGGGGTTATTTTTGATGATAAGCTGAAATTTGATAAACACATCAATACTGTGGTCAGATCATGTTTCTTTCAGCTTAGACTACTAGCTAAAGTTAAACCCATTTTGACGAGTAAACATTTTGAACAATTGATCCATGCTTTCATTACGACAAGACTGGATTACTGTAACTCACTATATTTTGGGATTAGCCAGTCAGCTTTATCCCGGTTACAAATAGTTCAAAATGCAGCTGCTAGACTCTTAACCAGGACTAAAAAACGGGAGCACATTACACCAGTTTTACGTTCTTTGCACTGGTTGCCCGTGCGTTATCGAGTAAATTTTAAAATTATTCTTTTGGTGTTTAAATCATTAAATGGTCTGGCCCCTCCGTATCTTTCGGAATTACTTACTGAGTATCGTCCGGTTCTTTCTCTCCGGTCATCTAACCAGAAACTGCTATGTATCCCAAAGTCAAAGCTGAGGTGCAGAGGCGACCGGGCTTTTTCAGTAGCTGCCCCCAGATTATGGAATGCTTTACCTCTGTGTATTCGCTCTGTATCATCCTTATCTGTTTTTAAAACTATGCTAAAAATGCATCTTTTTGAATTAGCATATACTTAGTGAGGAAGTGGTATTGAAATGTTTGTTTTATTATGATGTTTTTATTGCTTATTTGTTCTGTGCAATTGTCTATTATAAGATGTGCAGCACATTGGACAACCTCGGTTGGGATAAATGGTGCTATAGAAATAAATTTGACATTGACATTGACATCAGGGACGTACTACGCCTTACCAGCAAAAAAGTCCTATCAGTCAGTAAGTTGACTTTTTAATTAATGTCCTTATTCTGTGGTTTTTAATAATAAAATCATAACTTTTATGAGGGACATAAAATGTACATTATCATGTATTTGTTACTATAATCCTATGTTGTTGTTTTAATTTGCCAAAAATATTATTATTATTATTATTATTTTATTTAGAATGAACAAACATATGCTGAAAGTGAGAACATCAATGAAGACCTTAGTCTTGATGTCAGCATGCTTTCCCTGGATCCTACAACAGAAAAGAAGGACCTAAGTTTTGTTCCTCTAAGTTCGACCTCAACATCAACTCCAACTACAGAAGAAGAAGAAGAAGCAAATTGTAGATTCAAAGATAAAAAATGGATCGTCAATGAGTCCAGTTTGATGGAGCTGTTTACCAGATGTCATCATTGTGGAGCATCAGTCACTGAAACTAAAAAAAAAAAAACTTGTGGAAGCCTCATACGTGTTGCTTGGGAATGTTCAAATGGTCATCAAGGAAAATGGAACTCGTGTGATGAAATTAGAGGCATGCCAGCTAACAACCTTCTTGTGGCAGCGTGTACACTTTTCACTGGGGCAACATATACGGACATTGATGACTGGGCTTCATTACTCAACCTCCAAATACCAAAGAAAACCACCTTTTACGCTATCCAGTACTCTTATTTAATCCCGGTTGTAGACGTTATGTACAAAGAACAACAGGAGAAATTGCTGGAAGGCTTGCGGACACAAAACATTCTGCAAAAAGGAGTTCATTTGTCAGGAGATGGGAGAAATGACAGGTAAGTTTAAATCTAAACTGCGTGTATAAGTAAAACAAGTTGCAAACTATTTTATCCTCGTTAGCCATTTTTAAATTTAAATCATTATTGGTGTTTTTTTTGTTTTTTTTTGCAGCCCTGGATTCTCAGCAAAGTACTGTACATACAGTATAATGGATGATTCAACTAATCAGGTTGTTCACTACGAGTTGGTGCAGATCTACAAATGCAGCCTTATTCACATGAACTTTAGCCTCAGTCCTAATCCTACGAGTTCATAGGCAAGGCTCATGTGGCATATATAATCAAAATAAAAGAAAACTCTTGTGGAATGGTGAAGTGCTTGTGTAGTGCTTTCCTATACATGCAAAATAGTTTATTTTACAACATTTTAAATCACATGATTTTAAACCGAAATGTGATGGATTTAATGTGTGTATACAGAACATTTTAAAATAAAGCTATTTTATTTTATTCAGGTCATATTAGCTGTTGAGTGGAAGCAAAAATGAGTCAAGTAATTGTCTCTGTAGTTTTAATCCTAGAGGTATAGGCTTACAATACAATACGGTCTGTAAACAACTTAAAATACCAGTACACATTCAAGGGAAAATGCAAAAATAATAACAGCATCAAGAAACTAAATCTTGTCAGAAAAAAAAAAGTGCTTAATGATATTTTGCCTGGTAAGAGTTCCTTCTTTAATGGCTATACTAATTTTTCCACAGTGATCTGTACATAAGGTTCCTCTTGCACCCGTCCCTTAAGATACGGAATTGTCCTGTATTTACAAGTAAGATGATGCATCCCGTATCAAATCAATAAGGGACGGGATTTGTCCTGTATTTTTCATTAGGCCCACACATAGTTCAATAAAAACATGAGGATTTTGCAGTATGGATAATACTAATAGCAAATATAAAAAAAATCAATTTCACAATAAGTAGTAGAGAACTCATTGCATGATTGCATTTTAGCGTCTTTGTTTCTATAGCGACGGAGTCGACAGAGTTTTATGTACGTACATCATGCCATGATGTAGCCTATACATAAAAAAATTAAAAATAAAAAAACCCTGAATTTAAGTTTAATATACAAACTGATCACAGCAGTCAGATCATGCAGTTGTCACTCAAGTGATCATTTATATTTAACTTAAATTCAGTTTTTTTGTTTTTTGTACAGACCAAAACACATCACCGCGCATGCGCGTCCAGTACGTGTCGGATCTGATCCAGCTACGTCATCATGCTACAGGCTGCAGCGAGGACCTCTTGGGTTCTCCGGGTTCTGCGTGTCTAGACTGGCTGTTTTGGGGGTCCTGTCAGAACTCAACCCTCTGACAAATGAGGGCTGTCTCAGCTCACAACTAAATATGTCCTAAGAACCTTTTGATCACGTTCTCATTAAGGTATAAAAACGTCAGTGAGATCATGATCAAAGTAATTTTAGTGAATGAATTTTAAGAAACTGACTCGCTATTTCACAATTTGTTGTAATACTTTAATAAGCCTAAACTGTGTAACAGATACGAGACACTTAAGGGTTAATTTACTTTTCACCACTTCTATTTGCTAAGACCTTTTTGTTTTTACCGATTGTTAATTTACCTGACTGTTACTGGACTGGTTGTTGTGGTCATTTCTTCTCACGTGCACAAGAGCCTGAAGGGCTCTGACCTGAAGGGGGAGACATAACACAGCATAAGTTTTTACATTTAGTCATTTAGCACATGCCTTTGTCTAAAGCGTGCTATATGGGCCACATCTTCGTTTTGTTTACTTTTATTTTTTACTTTCACTTTGCGTGTATGGGGAGGCGCTTTCCAATTAACGGCGGAGGCAAGGAGGATATAAATGTGGGTTCGTACCTGAGAGAGGGCGCGTCATCCGAAGGTTTGAAGCTGAGGGAGTGATTGTTTGGATTAGTATTAACATATGAAGGGGAGAGACGGCCGCTTGTGAGCTGAGGTTTCCTGTGAGTGATGTCTGGTGCGTCGCAGAGTTCACTCAACTTCACTGCGTTGCACATCCTGATCATCCGGTTTTAATAAAGCTGAAGACAAGTATGGGCTGCTTAATCCGCCGAAACGGTGCCTGACAACAACACCCCCTAGATCCCTTCATAAACAACAAACTTGGTCAGTACCTGTGCGCCGCCATTACACCCACTCATTCATTCACGCACGCACTCGCAAAACATTCACGCACGCACTTTTTATGCTTATAAGTATTACTGTGATTGTTTATTGATTATTGTACCTGTTACGTTTGTTGATGTTAGTAACTTTGAACTAATTAACAGAATGTTTATTCTATGTTTTTTTTTTGTACAATTTATGAATGGTCCTGGACGCGAATCTGCCTATTGGAAACGTGACACAGGTGACGCGGCGATTGCTACAGGGATTTTTTTCTCTTTTCTTTTTCTTTTCACCCTTGAATTGCATTGTTGAACAGATGTTTTTTTTTTTTTTTTTTGCTCTTGAAGGTTGTTTTGTGTGTTGTTTTTGGGACATTGGAAAATAAGATTTAAGACACACTAAAAATCAGGACTACTGTTTCTCAGTAAAATTATCAGCATAATAACAGGACAAAATGATTTGGAAAAAAATATATATTTTAATATATTTTCTGGAAATATTAGTACACAAACATACAATACAACTTGCATTATTTAAAAAAAAGGTATATATCCACAGTCTCTGATTAAATATCTATAGTAAAGCTGTCATAAATGAACTCTCTCTACTGTTTAAAACCCAGCTACAGTTTCACCTTCATAATCAAACCAAGATCTCCCTCAATAAAACATTTATCATTTTAAAGAAGCTGCCTTTTGCATGATCTTGAATGTAAGACTTTCCACTTGCAAAAGAAAAGACAAAAACAAACTAAATATTATGTTCAAATAATGGTGTGATCAGTTTTATCTGTTCTTACATTATGGACACGGCCTTTGTTGTGTTTTTCGTAACAGAAAAGGCCTCCGCTTGCACTCGAGAAAGTGCAACTCGCTCACCAACTGCTTTGTGCCTGAATAAACCTAACGTTTAAACAAACCCTCTGAGTGAATGATTCAATGACTCACTTGTTAAGACAACGCTTTGCTGCCACCTATTGGTGGTTTTGGTTTCATATTTTAAAGTATGTCATTGAATAGATGTAATGCGTAGATATAGTGGTAAATATAATGCATTTATAAATAGACTATTAGGAGTGAAATATGAAATAATATTGTTAAATATAACAGACATAGTAAAGTAAAAGGTTAAAGATAATAAAGTTATTGCAGTCGCATTGGATTCAACGTTTTTTTTTTGTTGTCTCTTTTTTTCTCGTTGGCACATGCAATATATGATAAACACACATCTGCAATATTCCTCAGACGACAACAACCCTTTTTGAATGCTTTGTGAAAGTCTTTTACAGAAAGTGTTCAAGTGTCTTGTTTTCAGGAGTTTGTGGGCACTTTACATCTGTGACTCTGCTGTGCTGCCGTCACTCTGCATAGGTTTCTGTGAAAGTCAAAGGAAGAATGAAGAATCTGAAGCCACAAACACAGCATTAAAACACTCAAACACACTCACTAGCGTACTGTACCTGACTGCTGTTGGACTGGCTGACACGGTATTTTGCTTTCTTCTTATGTGGACACGTTCGGCCAAACAGATTGTAATACTTCATCCTGACCTGAAGGGGGCGACACAACAGCTAAAGCAAATGATGTTTGACTAAATAGTAAATTACAGTTTCTGGCCTACCCCAATCGCTTGCATTCAGAATAGTGGTCGACCGATATGGATTTTACGATGAAATAAACACTGTAACTAGCAGTTCACCCAGTAATGTGATAAGTGATGTGCACACTGGGAATCATATCATACTTTCCATAAATAAAGAGCTAGGGCTGGGCGATATATTGCACGATATTGTTATGCGCATCTCATCAGTAAAGCCGGTTCCTTGATTAGTAGTAAATCACCATCACCTGCTTTCAGATGAAGCGGCATTTACTACACAGCAAAAACTCCAGTGTTAAATTAACACTCAAGAGTGTAAAGTGTAAAAATATGAGTGTTAAATTAACACTCAAGAGTGTTGAAGTTAATGAGATAATTAAGTGATTAATTTAGTGACGCTTGAGCATTATTGAAGACACCTGATGTTAACAAGCAGAATCACTGAAGGAGAAAATCACAAATTGTAAGCGACCGTTTTGGCGATCAGTGTTTGCTTTAGTTGGGCTCTTGACCCTTATACATTCACTTTAAATTTTGTTTGTCTGCTGTTATTGATTTATAACAGTCAAATGAACAAAGAAAAGTGTGATCTGATAGTGTTGGTTATGTTTTGACATAATCATGCTGTGATCTGAAAAATTAAACTTACTGAGATAGTTTGGTTTACCTTGTTAGCAGCAGCTTTGTGAGTCTACAGCATATGATTTTCAGTATATTTCTTTTAACCCATAATATTTAATAAACATTGTTCTGATCAAAATACTTTCAATTTTTTTTTTTTTTTTTTTAGAAACACAGACATCAATAATCAGCCTGTGAATCTCAACAATGGTGACAATAATAAAGCATGTTGCAGTGGCTGCCACCAATCACAAATCATTAATGGCTCCCATCATGCATTGCGGTAAGAATAAATTATGATCTGAATTGCCTATGTAATTTACTTTTCATAATTGAATATTCTGCTCGTCACCATTGTTGAGATGCATATACTGATTTTTGATGTCTGTGTATTGCTAAAAAGAAAGATTTTTTAATTTTTTTTAAACAACTTTTAAGTAATCCTTTATATTACATCTTAAATTCTGGATATTCTGTGGTCAACAACATACATTTAAGTCAGAAATAAGCAAATAAGCAGTTCAGTGATTAAGTTCAAATGATGATTGTCATAATATAACCAACACCATCAGATCACTTTATTCTTTGTTCAACTGGTGGTTATAACTCAGATACAGCAACCAAACAAAATCTAAAGTACACATAAAAGGGTCAAGAGCCCAACTAAAGCAACTACCCATCACAATAATGGTAACTTACAATTTGTGATTTTCTCCTTCAGTGATTCTGCTTGTTAACATCAGGTGTCTTCAATAATGTTCAATCATCACTAAATTAATCACTTATTCATCTTATTAACTTCAACACTCTTGAGTGTTAATTTAACACTGGAGTTTTTGCTGTGTACAAAGAGCCGTAGTTAACTGACAAGCTGAGCCATATCGCATTAAATATTGCTGGCGATAAGTCCGCGATATTAATGCGATATGGCTCAGCTTGTCAGTTAACTACGGCTCTTTGTAGTAAATGCCGCTCCATCTGAAAGCAGTCAAGGAACCGGCTTTACTGACGAGATGCGCATAACAATATCGTGCGATATATCGCCCAGCCCTATAAAGAGCAGGTAACGCTAATTTTAAAGTGCATAGAGAATATGACATGAACATAATGTAGTGGCCATTTGGTAATAGCGCAGTTTTAAATCAAGGATTTAAAGATTACGCTTAAAACTGCGCTCAGACGCTGGTGTTCTTAGCGCTGTCATAAATAAAAGTACCATCAATGTCAAAATAAAAGCTGCTTCTGACACTTGTCAGTCAATCAGAAAAACATTGGTCAATGCCAATCACTTAAAAATGCCACATATCGGCACTTGGAGACATATCGGTCAACTTCTACTTCAGAACCCTTATGGCATGAATTGCATTTTGTGCATTTTGCATCCTTTTTTGGGGGGTGAACTGTCACTTCAAATCACTAAAATCCTGCGAGATACAAAACAAACCACTGTTACCAAACCTTCAGTGTGTTGAAGCCAATTCATCATGTGTTTTCTGCTGTCATGGTGTGTGTAAGAACCTGTTTGGACAGCAGGCAGTGCATGATGAAGATGAGCGCCCCCTGGAGGCTGTTGAGGATGGTGAAGAGGTACAACATGACTACAGTCCCGTTCTCCTGGAAGAGGAAGAAGCCAAAGACCCACGTCCCGCCCAGAACACACAACTGAGCCACTGCGGTCGCCGTAAAACTCCTACAGGGAAACACACACCCAATATAATTCATCCGAACTACTGAGATAAAACAAAATTAAAGACGAACACAAAAACTATAATAGTATATGCATGATAGTAAAATAATACACACACACACCTGATCTGTTTGAGTTTGGAGAGGTCTGGATTGAGACTGGAGAATTTCTTTGCCAGTATCCACACAGTGATGATGAAGAAAAAACAGTTGAGGATGACGATGATGCAGACGGGTGCGAAAAAACTCAAGATAAAATAACGATCAAGAGAGAGCCAACAGCTGGAATGATAAATCAGTCACATGGTTACAAACACACACACACACACACACACACACACACACACACACACACACACACACACAAAAGACTAATTCATCGTTCTTCCCCATTCATATTCCCTTTGAAAATTAATCATAGACTCGTGAATGATCTGATGTGTCGATGTTTGACCATGAAGTAGCAGAAGGAGAATTCTTCTTAACTATTGGAGATCAGGTGGTTGTTGATACCAAATATTAATCTCTTGCATTTTGACTCTAGCTCACATTTAGTTCTGTTCAGAATGACCTTTTTATCCGGAGTATTATTTAACCTATTAACCTATATTTATGGGCAATGTATTTGCTATTCAGACAGGAAGTTGAGGACATTTTTCAAAATACTTTAGTTCACATCACAGCCATGAACCTTGATTTAAATGATTTGTTTGCATTTAAGATGAGCAATCAATACTTTTGGTCCATTTCCCAAAGGAAAAGATAAATATAAGTGTTCATAATTGTCAAAATATTTACTGAATTTTCAGTTAAAAAAAGAAAATTTGTAAACGTTTTATGCATTTTATTATGGACTAATAAACATAGTAAGAATTGTATTGAGAGTATTAAGACTAATGCAGTTTGGAATAGATAAAATGTGCCTGGAAAAAATATATGATCAGAATATCGACTTTCGAATATATATCTAATAATTATGCATGTGCATATACATAGAGACACACACATATAATTCTACAGCTAAACAGCATTGGTTGCAGAAACTCACTGTCTTTGGGTGCCGTATCCCTTTGGGAAGGCGATGGCAGAGATAATGACGACGACGAGAGGGACTCCGTATCCCACCGCATACATGTGGAGATGTTTTACTGTGGTGTGAAACACCAGCACAACCATCCGGTAGAGCTGAACCCCCTCCAGCAGCATCCAGCAGAACGCAGACAAGAAGAAGAAATGAAGCAGCCCGGCCACAATCGCACACCCAATCTGAGAGAGAAACAGACATGTCAGATCAGCTCCTGTTTGATTACAATAACATTTTACATTTTGTGTTAAATAAGCCAGTGTTATTAGCCATTAACTGACACCAGTGTCTGAAGTGGCGTGCGAAGACCTCCGCATGGGCAGGGGCCAAATTAGTTAAAGGCAAGGGGGGGAGGATAGGGGTTCTGTAGAAATTGCGTTAGTATGTTACATATGTAACCTGAGATGTTCCCTTTCAGATGGGAACTTTGACACTGTGCCATGGTGTTGACACTATGGGAATGATAATACCCACACCACCATGCTAGGCTGTTAACTTTGGCTCAGGCAAATTCTGAAGGCAGAACAACCTGGATCATCCCTGAAGAACCTGAGATCCTGGGGGCGTATTACAGAAACGTTCTTTCTTAAGTCTTAAGATTTTTCACAAATTCATATTACAGAAGCAAATCTTAAGTTGATTTAGGGTTCTTATCCTATCTTACAAAATCTCATCTTATCTGTAGTTAAGAAATTTAAACCTCTCCATTGAGTTCGATAATCAACTCTGTTACCAGGCAATCAACGACACGCAAACAGCTGGTATGAAGTAAAACGGAAAAAATGGAAAATGGAAAAACAAAATAAGTGGTGCTTTTCATTAACCCTCTGAGGTCGGCAAACGCGCCCCCGCGTTTTGCTGGATTTTCTTCACATTGTAGCACAATAAACTTAAATTACTCCGTCATTTATGGTTATACAGAAAAAAGAAATATAAAAAAAGAATCTGTGATATTTCTACTTTTGTATGTGTCCACTTACAATCAAATCAAAACATTGTGCTTTTGTAAAATAAAGAAAATAAACAGGGTGTGCATTCTGCCTCTCCGTCGCGGTGAACTTTTTTTTCTTGAGCACGTCTATAAACTGAAACAAAACTCAGCGAATACTTGTCACACATTTATGAGCAGAGCTCGAATTGAGTCAAGTCTTATGGGGGGTCCCCAAGTTTTTTTTGGGCGGGGGTTGGTTAGTCTCGCAATATACACTTTATACAAAATATACAGTATATTTGATCATAATATGCGTATATATACTATTTATTAAAAACGCTGGATAAAGAATTGTGTATATATATATAATTCTTCTTTTAAATTACTTACTAAAGTAATATGGATTTAGAGGGTGAAAATTTCTAACCTCCCAAACTCAAAATTTTCTAGTGACTGATAACATCTAAATTTTGCAATTGGCCCAAGTGAAATACTGTAAATTAAATCTTATAATTTACAGATTTTCACTTGGGCCAATTGAAAAATTTAGATGTTATCAGTCACTAGAAAATTTTGAGTTAGGGAGGTTAGAATTTTTTTACAGTGTACTTAGTATATATATATATATATAAACTCAGTCTCTTTTGCCACAACTGAAATGGAGAACTGAACATAACTATATATAATGTGTTACATAGAAATGTAGAAAACACGTTTCGGCCCAGATCCGGCCCACATCTGGCACTTGTGGAATGCGGATCTGACCCACATGCAGCGTGGAATGATGACAGTTGGGCGGCTCACTCCTGTTTGCCAGATCTGGGCCACAAGCAGGCCATAGCAATGCCACATGTCAGCCAAGAGCAAAGAAATAAACCAGAACTGGACCTTATCTGAGCCGCAAAACCTGTGTATATTAAATATGGAGTCATTTCAGCCTTAATAAGCCTGTTAACAAGCAGAATCACTGAAGGAAAGAAGAGAACAGAAAAAGAGTCGAGCAGAAACACAAGAACTACAACTGACTTCAGCCACAGTCTAAGATGAACTGAAGCGAAAAGGAGACATTAAATCTGTGAAGATCTCAGCAGAGGAGGATTAAACAACTCCACAAACAGCATCTTAGACTGTGGCTGAAGTCAGTTGTAGTTCTTGTGTTTCTGCTCGTCTCTTTTTCTGTCCTCTTCTTTCCTTCAGTGATTCTGCTTGTTAACAGGCTTATTAAGGCTGAAATGACTCTATATTTAATATCAGACTTTGTGGCTCAGATAAGGTCCGTTTATCAATGACAGCCTTTAGATTTCGATTGTAAAACTAATTAAAATATAAACTAATGGTTTAAAAATGTGTTATTTGTTAAGTGACCATGGTATAAGCGGGTTAATGCCCTGCGAGGTGTCCATTGTCAGGTATTAATGGACTTAGGCGGAGGCAACCGTCCGACGCGCATTAATACCTGACAATGGACACCTCGTCGGGCATTAACCCTTACTTATCCATCTTCATCGAGATCTCTAGCACTCCTGTAGAACCAGGAGGACTATTAATAATGAAAAATTAGTAACTTAAGCCTAAGTGTTTCCAATTTATGCAAGGAATACAAAAGCCCCGGCATGGAGTGGACAGATATAAAGTAGAAAGATATACAGAGAGAAACAATTACCCCTCAAAAAAGTCAGTAAGAAGCTTTCTTTTCCCGACTGGGAGTGGAGGTTTATTTTTCTCCATTTTTTAAAAAGCTAAAATTAGCTTCACCGGAGCGGCGCCAAACAAACAATCCTGTCAGTCAACGATGTCATGCGCGCGCACAGCGCTCTTTAGATGTGGGGCGGGGCGTTTACATTTTTTGAGACAACTAGCTATAAACAAACTTAAAATAAATGATTGTAAATAATCAATTCACGAAATGTACTGTATCCATTGCATGCATTTAATCAGATTTGTCATTATTATTTTTACTAAAATAAAAATATCTGAGGGACCCCCCTAATTCTATTTTTTATTTCTTATGAGGGGTCCCTAATACCTTATGGGGGGTCCCGGATCCCCCCAGCCCCCCCTCAATTCGAGCACTGTTTATGAGCCATATACCTTTATACACATTTAAGTGTGTACTTTTAAATGATCGGATTCAAACTGAAAACAAATATTCTCTGTTTAAGTAATTTGTATAAAACCAACAGGATGTCCAGTATCTCAAACGCTTGCTAATTACTTATAATTCGACCACGCCCACTCGCGCAAAAGTGATTCACATGCAAATCTCCACATGCAACGCGAACACCCTCGTTACCTCAAACACAAAACACCAAAACACTTCACAAGTCTCTGCTTTTCGTCGAGTTTGGAAGACACGTCTGAGCTTACATTGGATTTACATCAGAAGAAGAAGAACGCGATTTGAAGACAAGAAAGATGTAAGGTAAGAAATTCTTACTTATTAGTTTATGGTATTGTTGCATAAACTTCACATTGCAGTTGAACTGTTGCTAGATATACGGTGAATATACTATTTAGACCCGTGTTTACTGTTAAATACTGTTTGTGGATATCTGCTCAAACATAGATATGTATAACCATAATGTTTAATATTTTGGAGAGCGATGGCGTTTGAATGTATCATATTTTGGAGCGCGCTGTGGGTTTGAATGTATCATATTTTGGAGCGCGCTGTGCGTTTGAATGTATCATATTTTGGAGCGCGCTGTGCGTTTGAATGTATCATATTTTGGAGCGCGCTGTGGGTTTGAATGTACCATATTTTGGAGCGCGCTGTGCGTTTGAATGTATCATATTTTGGAGCGCGCTGTGCGTTTGAATGTATCATATTTTGGAGCGCGATTGCGTTTGAAAGGAAAAATGCACCAAACATTAGGCTTTATGGTTTTACTATTATCTCATTTCATATCATCATAACGAATGGAAACATTTGAAGTAACATATGATAATCAATATATTTTTCTCTAGCGTAGTTGTTCTTGAAATCTTTTGGAAGATTTCATTTATTGTTATTATTATTTTATGCAGCACTGCGTAGCCTATGCCTACAAGGCACAACAAACCTGGTGTTCATTATATATTGTTGGAAACATGTGTGTGTGTGTGTGTGTGTGTGTATTCTGTGAATTTTAAAAAGACATTTTAACCAGAAAAATCTAAAATCTATTCCCAAAATCGTGCAGCCCTATAGTTTCTCTTGATATCAGTATGTTCACAGTTTTTTTTTTTTTTTTTTTTTTTTTTTTTTACAGGGCCCTGATGCAACTGAGTCCTGCTGACTTCAACATTCACATGAGTCTCTGTATATGAACATGGTAAAGTGAAAATCAAACACCTTGGAAATGAAAGGTATGTACAATGTTTTTAGGAATGGCACAAAGGTCTCTGTCTTTGGATCATTGTTTTCAATGTGCTCTTTTGTCATTTGTTGTGTATTTTTGGATTATGTTGTGTTGTAAATAAATCCAAACAATCTAAAAGCCATTCTTTTTTAAATCTCCTCATTCTTTGTGCAAGGTTGCTCTGAATGACAGGGCCTGATAGCTCCTAATAGGGCAGTTAGGGGAGTGTCTTTGTCTTTCTCAGGTGTGAAAAGCTTACATATTAATGAGCTCCCGCATAAAGCTTTTTCACACAAAACACGTCGTAAAATTTTTAAATCAATATATTGTCTTATCTGAATGAGCAGTCAGGGTGATTTTCACATAGTTTTGGAGCAAATATTCTAGGCTACGTCATACAATTTTCAAAAGTCTTGTGAAGAAATAATCAGTATGGGTTTCATGGCCTTATTTCAGTAAGAATTGTTTTTTGTATTTTCACAAACCACGCATAAATGTCATTATCTCAAAACTACAAACTTTTACATACATGCTGCTGATATATTATTGTAGCAGAGTTTGTGCTGAATACAGTGTAATAAGACTTTAGCCATGAAAATGTCACAAGTAACAGAAAAAAACACAAATGTCAGAGCATGTCAGAACACCTCCAGGGCCCAGAAAACAGCTCAGACCCCAGAGGGTTAAGTAAAGTTTTGATAAGCTTGGTAGAAAGGGCAAAGCCTAATCTTTTTATTTCATAGAGTCTGTAATTATTTCGTCAAAGTGCAGCACATCATCTGGGTGTTCACAAAGTCTTTCGACCATCAAACATCTCTTGTATCATTAATACATGTGACGCCATTCTCAGACAGGGCTATTATTATATGATTTTTATAGTTGTCTTTCAAATAATTTTGAAGTTAGGACACCATTGGGGTTGTCCTAAAGTTAAGACAGTTTTAGGATTTTTTGTGGAGTTAGGATGCTTCTGTATTACCCTTTTCCTATCTGTAGTTAAGATAAGATTATGCACTTAAGAAAGTCATTTTGTAATAGCTTCTGTCCTAAATGAGGTCCTAACTGAAATTGCAATGGTTAGCAAACAGATAAGATGGGATTCTAAAGTTAGGATCTTTCTGCAATGCACACCCTGGTGTTGAGTCAGTGTCCAAGCTATAACATTTTAAAAACATGTATGATGATGACCATCCTGCTGCAGCACAGACCCTTGGCAAGAGCCTTAGAAGATGCTGCTCTCCCAGTAGAGTGAACCCTAAAGCCCGGGACACACCAAGCCGACGGTCGGCCGTCAGGCAGTTTTTGTGCGTTGGCCGACTAAGTTTTCTCAGTGTGTTCCGCACCGTTGACATAAATTGGTCCTCGTCTGGTTTTTTATCGGCGGATTCCCTCAAGGAGGGAACTCTGATTGGCTGTTCAGTTTAGTGAATGAGTCAGTGCACGAGAATAATAGCAAAACAGCGAGCAAAGAACTCTAAACGGTACAGATAGAAGGCTGTTCTAATGTTATGTCATCTTACCTGAGTGTTCCTTGGCGAATATTTCAATATTAACATGAGCGGAGAGGAATAAAGAAAGTGTTTAGCAGGATTGATATTCAAAACAGTAAGCACGCACTGCTTTGTTTAGGTTTGTGTATCTGCAGCCTGCAGCGTCGGTTTCCCTTTTTGAATGACGAATATAGACGAATATATCTGCAGAAATAGACAGTTGTCTCATTTACACGCGGGCGCAGTTAACACGCATTCTAGCTGACAGTCGGCTGTAGTCCTCTCGGTGTGTTCAAGTGCAGCTTTTCCCCCCGACGCAGGCGACGCGAGGCGACAACACAGTTGGCTTTCATCAGCGCTAGTTCTTTGGCGTCGGTTTGGTGTGTTAGGGCTTAACCCCTAAAGGCGAAGCCATACAGCACGCATCATAAGAGAGGGCAATGGCATCAGTGATCCAGTTTGAAATACGCTGTTTAGTGACCACATTTCCCTTATTGCAGCAACTGAAATAGACAAAGAGCTGAGAGGATTTCCACACAGCAAAAACTCCAGTGTTAAATTAACACTCCTGGGAGTACATATGAGACCACACTTGTAGAGTGTAAAGTGTTAAAATATGAGTGTTAGGGCGTTTTTCCACTGGGTTCATTTGCTGCGGTCCGAACCCGAGTGCGCTAGTTCCCGGCGCCCCCCGCAGCGTTGGTCTGGTTTCACACTCAATTAGTTGTATCGAACCCAGGTGCGTTTGCAGTGATCTTACGTCATCGCAAACGCACACGGAAAACGCATGGAGAATACAACTCGACTGAGCATAGCTGTAATTTGTCTGTTTTTTTGGTGCTATTATGCACAACATAGTGAGAGACAACTACGTTTATGTTCATTACATGGTGTAATTCAGCACATATCCAGGGGACGCCGTGTTTCTTCTGCTCGCAGAAGATTTTTCACTGATGCGACAGTGATACGCATGCGCGGGATACTATACTTCCTGAACAAGCACGCACCCGAGTCCGTGTTGCTTGCACATTAACGCGAACCAGGAGCAACCAAGCTCAGACCACCTCCTCCAGGTAGTCTCGGGTTCGGTACTCTAGTGCGCACCCGGGTCCGATGACAGCGTTCACATTAGCGATTTTTCATGCGAACCGTGCCCCGGTCCGCACTAAACTGCCAGTGTGAAAGCGCCCTGAAATTAACACTCAAGAGTGTTAAAGTTAATGAGATAATTAAGTGATTAATTGAGTGATGATTGATCATTATTGAAGACACCTGATGTTAACAAGCAGAATCACTGAAGGAGAAAATCACAAATTGTAAGTCACCGTTATGGTGATGGGTGTTTGCTTTAGTTGGGCTCTTGACCCTTATATTGTTAACTTTAGATTTTGTTTGGCTGTTGTATCTGAGTTATAACTGCCAGATGAACAAAGAAAAAAAGTGATCTGATGGTGTTGGTTATATTATGACAATCATCATTTGAACTTGATTACTGAACTCATATTTCTGACTTAGATTTATGTTGTTGGTTACAGCATAACTGTGATTCTGCATAAATATCCAGAATTTTAGATATAATACAAAGGACTTCTTAAAAGTTGTTTTTTAAAAAAAAAAAAACTTTATTTTAGGCACACACAGACGTCAAGATTCAGTCTATGCATCTCAACAATGGTGACGAGCAGAATATTCAATTAGGAAAAGTAAATTACATAGACAATTCAGATCATAATTTATTCATACCGCAATGCATGATGGGAGCCATTAATGAGTTGTGATTGGTGGCAGCCACTGCAACATGCTTTATTATTGTCACCATTGTTGAGATTCACAGGCTGATTATTGATGTCAGTGTGTCTAAATAAATTAATTAATTTGAAAGTCTTTTGATCAGAACAATGTTTATTAAATATTTTGGATTACATGAAAAATACTGAAAATCATATGCTGTAGAATCACAGAGCTGCTGTAATTAACAAATCCAAACTATCTCAATAAGTTTAGTTTTTCAGATCACAACATGATTATGTCAAAACATAACTAACACCATCAGATCACATTTTTTCTTTGTTCATCTGACTGTTATAAATCAATAACAGCAGACAAGCAAAATTTAAAGTAAACTTGTAAAGGTCAAGAGCCCAACTAAAGCAAACAATAATTACCATAACGGTGGCTTACAATTTGTGATTTTCTCCTTCAGTGATTCTGCTTGTTAACATCAGGTGTCTTCAATAATGATCAATCATCACTCAATTAATCACTTAATTATCTCATTAACTTAAACACTCTTGAGTGTTAATTTAACACTCATATTTTAACACTTTACACTCTACAAGTGTGGTCTCATATGTACTCCCAGGAGTGTTAATTTAACACTGGAGATTTTGCTGTGCACCACTGGAACCACCACCGAACGGTGGACATAATTACTCAAAGGCCGGACCGGACATAGCAGGTGAAGAGTTTCTTGCTTCCACTATTCATGAGGCAGAGGAAAGAAAGCTTTCAAAACTATAGGCTGACTATTTGGAGAAGACCCTAACCCTTTGCCATCAGGGGAACAGTGTTAACTCCTTGGATGCAAACAGATCCACTTCCACTCAGCCTCAACAGGATGTCTGCCCCCAGGTTTACATGTCCCAGAATATAAACGGCTCTCAGGGAGGGAAATTCAGTATTCAGTCTCTGCTCAGAACAGGATCTACTGCGCCTGTCAGGAAAAAAAGATGCAAACGTAGCCCGCCCTATGTAAGAAACTACCGTAGTGTTGTCTCTGCGGACTAACACATGATATCCCCCTGAGGGAAGCATCTGTCGTTAGAGTCTTGCAACAACAACACGCCCCGAGGATGGGGCCCTGGTTTAGAAACCAATGTCTCTTTCAAAGCGGAAGGGTACAAAGTTCTCTGTGTGTAACCATTATTACTCTGGAAGGATGGTTAAGAAGATGAAACCCCTTGTCCTTGAGCCAGAACAGGTATGGCCTCATGTGCAGCAGACCCAAAGGAATGACGCTGGCTGCTGTCGCCATGAAACCTAACTGTATTTGAACCTGAACAACTGACAACTTCAGGTCTAGCCTAATGCCTTCATGGTTAAGATAGAGTCTACACGTGCAGGAGACAAACATGACTCCATCATTGTAGAGTCCCAAACAACTCATAGAAAAAGGGTTCTCTGAGAGGGAGATTGGAAATAACTTCTTTAGGTACAACCTGAGCCCCAAACACTTCATATGAACACGCACAACATCTCAATGTCATGCTGCTAGCTATTTCAACTGGGATAAAATCAACCATACATCTATATAATTGATCACACGAATTCCCACAAGTCCCAGAAGAGCCAGAACAGGATCAGTCCACTAGGTTGTCAATGCTAGGATGAAAGGAAGCACTCGATACTGGTAGTATCCCAGAAAATAAACATGAGAAATGTATTGTGTTCTGGCCAAATCTCATCTGGAAATAAGTGTTCTTTAGGTCTATTGTCACAAACCAATCCTTGGGTTGAATTTGAGACAATTTCAGTTTGAGCAATAGCATCTTGAATCTGTATGCCCTCAGAGTACAAATAAGGTCATGTGGATCCAAAACTGGATGCAGCCCCCAGTCTTTTTTGGGCACAATAAAGTACCACCTAAGAAACCTGCCTCTCTCACATGAAGATGTACAACTTCTATGGAGCCTTTCACCAAGAGAGGATGCAGTTTTTGATTTAGGAACCTTGACTGATCTTGATTCACTGCTGTTTCTAACACCCCATTGAAATGAGGTGAACGGGAGGCAAACTGAATTGTGTAACATTTTTCCAAAATATTCAGAACCCTCTGAGAAACACTGGGTAGAAGCTGCCACACTGCCACAAAGTTTGACAGAGGGATCATTTAAATAGAGTCTACTTGTTCGGGACCCTGAAACAAGAACTGGCAAGGAAACATTGAACAAGCCCTAGAAAGAGATTGTCCATGAGCAAGGGTGGGTCTACCGTTGGGTGTCTCTGCTCCTCGGGTCACCAATGGTGGCGAAGCAGGCAGAAGCACCCTCTGAGGGCATAGTGGGAGGCCTGGTACACCATGTTGTGGTATGTCCAGACCCTCCGCAAGAAGGTACCTAATATTAGGTCATCTAAACTGAGTCCAAACAAATGTTCCAAGTGTCCTTCCACTGCACTGCAGTGAATTACAGTTGTAAAGTAATATGGAATATGGAGGGACATCCGGTTATAAGCATTTTAAAAGGAAAGAAAAGTTCTGGCATGAGGCCCATTTGAGAAACAGACAGGGTAATATTACGACCTTGTTTTCTCATTCAAACGCACCTGATTGTGAGTGCTGGAGATCCCGCAGATGAAGACGAGGTCTGCGATGAAGAGGCACACGCTCAGATGAAGATGAATGCTGTTTCGGGTCCCTTGGATGGAGCGGCAGAACCGGAACGTCAGGATACAGAGAAATAAACAGAGCAGAGACAGAACTAAACCCACACGCGTGATCAACACCAGCTCAAACGTGTCCTGGAGGAAAGGAAGAGCAAATGGACGTGTTAATATCATCATAATTTAGTCTCAAATCTGAAATATGTCACACATGTACCTGGACAGGGTAGAGGGCCATGAGCAGAGCGAAACTACTGAGATGAGAGTAGGAACACATTGTATGAGTGTCATTAGACCACACCTTCTCACAGGCCTTCCCAGACCACGCCCCCTCTGTCTCATTCCAGAACACACAGGAATAAGCCACACCCTCAGACTCCGCCCTCTCCTGAAGAAGGGAGAAGAAGAGTTTAGGAAATGAGGAATTAGTGAACACCTGCCTGAAAAGTGCTACGAGATCTTGTGATATTAAAACATGTCAATATTCATGACAATAAAAGCAGAGCAAAGAGGACATGGACAAAGTGCTGATAGACAAGACAGAGCATGACATGAAGCAAAGTCTCAGCTTTATGTAAACAGGTCACATGCTACGTTTGTCCAGTCAGTAACAGTGACACAGCAAATGTGCAAATGTGTAAATGTGCAAATAAAACTATATAATTACTTGCATTTGACACTTTATTTGAACCAAATGCCTCATTGTTATTATATATGTTATAATGTATTTTAAGTAATTCTAAAGGCTATTGTTCACATCATCCTCATTTGCCTCTAGTCCTGTTTGGGACATAGGCCGTCAACAAGAGCTCTCCAACAGTTCCGGTCCTGGGCCAGTTTCTCCAGTTGTCCCTATGATAGTCCCATTTTCTTGGATTCTGCCTCCAAGTCGCGTCGCCAGGTTTTTCGGGGGTGGTCTCTTTTTCTCTTGCCTTGAGGGTTCCAGGTGAGCGCCTGTCTGGTGATGCTGTTAGCAGGTTTCTGGAGGGTATGGCCAATCCAGCGCCATCTTCTGTGGAGGATTTCTTTCTCTACAGGCTGCTGTCTGGTTCTCTCCCACAGTTCCCTGTTACTGATGGTAACTGGCCATCTGATCCGTAGAATTCGCCTGAGGCAGGTGTTGATGAACGTCTGGATTCTCTTCATGGTTGAGGCTGTTGTTTCCCATGTTTCTGCTCAATATAGGAGTATTGGCTTCACGATGATATTGAAGAGTTTGATCTTGGAGTGGACGGTCAGGGCACTGGAGTTCCATCCCTTCTTCAACTGCTGGAAAGCTGTTCTTGCCTTGCCGATACACACTCGTACATCTGCATCGGTACCTCCCTGCTTGTCAAAGATGCTGCCAAGGTAGGTGAAACTCTCCACCTCCTCCAGCGCTTCGTCTTCCAGCTTGATGGGTGCTGTGTCGGCTGCGTTGACCTTGAGGACCTTGGTCTTCCCTTTGTGGATGTTCAGCCCAATGCCTAAGGAGTTCTCTGTCACAGTGTTGGTCTTCTCCTGCATCTGTTGCTGGGTGTGCAAGAGAAGTGCCAGGTCATCGGCAAAGTAGAGGTCGTCCAGCTGTTTCCATAGGGTCCACTGAATACCGTGCCTTCTCTGTGCTGTTGATGTCCTCATGACCCAGTCTATGCACTCTCAGAAAATAAAGTACATAATTGTACCTTTAGGGGTACAATGGCTTGTCACTGGGGCTGTACCCTCAAGGGTACAAAATTGTACCTTAACCTTTGAAAGAAAGGGTACATATATGTACCTTTTAATGCATTACATTTTTGATCCTAAAAAGGTACATATATGTACCTTGAAGTCCAACAGCAAAAACTCAAGTGTTATTCGAACTCTGCTGGGAGTTTATATGACTCCAGACTCAAGAGTGTTAAAGTGTTAACATATGAGTGTTAAATTAACACTCAAGAGTGTTAAAGTTAATGATCTAATTAAGTGATTAATTGAGTGATGATTGACCATTATTGAAGACACCTGATGTTAACAAGCAGAATCACTGAAGGAGAAAATCTCAATTTTTAAGACACTGTTATGGTGATCAGTGTTTGCTTTAGTTGGGCTCTTGACCCTTAAATCATTAACTTTAGAGTTTGTTTGGCTGTTGTATCTGAGTTATAACTGCCAAATGAACAAAGAGAAAAGTTGATCAGGTGGTGTTGGTGATGTTTTGACATAATCATAATTTGACCTCAATCACTGAACTCATTTAGAGTTTAATCTCTGACTTAAAAGTATATTGTTGATTACAGCAACCCTGTGATTCTACAGCAAAAGATTTTCAGCATTTTCAATATAATCTAAAATATTTCAAAAAAAATTGTTCTGATCAAAAGAATTTATGTAGACACACTGACATCAATAATCTCATTAATGGCTCCCATCATGCATTGCGTTATGAATAAATTATGATCTGAATGGTCTCACTAATTTCCTTTTCCTAATTGAATATTCTGTTTTTCACCATTGTTGAGATTCATACACTGATTCTTGATGTCTGTGTGTGCCTAAAATAAATTCTGGATCTTATTCTGTAGAATCACAGTGATGATGTAATCAACAATATACATTTAAGTCAGAGATTAGACTCTAAATGAGTTCAGTGATTCAGGTCAAATTATGATTATGTAAAAACATAACCAACACCACCCGATCAACTTTTCTCTTTGTTTGTCTGAGAGTTATACAAAAAAACAAACTTAATCTAAAGTTATCAGTTTAAGGGTCAAGAGCCCAACTAAAGCAAACACTGATCACCATAACGGTGTCTTAAAATTAAAATGTTCTCCTTCAGTGATTCTGCTTGTTAACATCAGGTGTCTTCAATAATGGTCAATCATCATGCAATGAATCACTTAATTAGCTCATTAACTTTAACACTCTTGAGTGTTCATATACACTCATATTTTAACACTTTAACACTCTTGAGTCTGGAGCCATTTAAACTCCCAGGGGAGTTCATTTAACACTGTGTTTTTGCTGTCATTATACAACATCATTATAATTATAATAATTTAATATCAGCAAATTGACTTACAAAACTTTTATTTCCTTTATTTCAAGGCTACTCAAATATAGTTATAAGTTAAAATCTATCTTAAATGATTAAGGTATCATTAGAACCTTTAAAAAACAAACATTTTTTCACAAAAAAATAAAAATAAATTACTTAGCAGAGGCTGTCTTTTGATATTGTACCTTCACCTTTAAACGAAACGGTACATATATGTACCTTTTAATGCTTGGGAACATATATGTACCTTTTTGACCCTCAAAAAGGTACATATATGTTCCTTGGGGGACAGAAATGGACTCCTACTGTACCCCTATTTCTGAGAGTGTGGTAAGCATAAACAGGAAAGGAGAAAGCAGGCACCTCTGTCTTACGCCAGTCCGCACTCGGAAGTTGTCCGTGGCTTGTGTGCCGTGGATCACTCTGCAGGACAGTCCTTCGTATGAGTTCCGGATGATATCGGTGATCTTTATGGGTACTCCATAATAGGGCTGGGCGATTTAAATCGCGATATTGTTATGCGCATCTCGTCAGTAAAGCCGGTTCCCTTGATTAGTAGTAAATCGCCATCACCTGCTTTCAGATGAAGCGGCATTTAGGGCTGAGGAGATAATTAAGTGATTAATTTAGTGATGATTGAGCATTATTGAAGACACCTGATGTTAACAAGCAGAATCACTGAAGAAGAAAATCACAAATTGTAAGTTACCATTAAGGTGATGGGTGTTTGCTTTAGTTGGGCTCTAGAGTCTTGACCATTATATGTTTACTTTAATATTTCCTGTTGTTTGTCTGCTGTTATTGATTTATAACAGTTAAATGAACAAAGTAAAATGTTATCTTATAGTGTTGGTTATGTTTTGACATAATCATGCTGTGATCTGAAAAAGGAAACTTATTGAGATAGTTTGGTTTAACTTGTTAGCAGCAGTTTTGTGATTCGTCAGCCTATGATTATCAGTACTTTACTTATAATTCAAAATTTTTAATAAACATTGTTCTGATCAAAAGACATTCAGATAAATTCATTTAAAACACAGACATCAATAATCAGCCTGTGAATCTCAACAATGGTGACAATAATAAAGCATGTTGCAGTGGCTGCCACCAATCACAACTCATTAATGGCTCCCATCATGCATTGCGGTATGAATGCATTATGATCTGAATTGTCTATGTAATTTACTTTTCCTAATTGAATATTCTGCTCCTCACCATTGTTGAGATGCATAGACTGAATATTGACGTCTGTGTGTGCCTAAAAGAATGCTTTTTTTTTTTAAACAACTTTTAAGAAATCCTTTATATTATATAAAAAATTCTGGCCATTTATGCAGATTCACTAACCAACAACCTAAATCAAAGTCAGAAAGAAGGATTTTAATGAGTTCAGTGATCAAGTTCAAATGATGATTGTCATAACATAACCAACACCATCAGATCACTTTTTTCTTTGTTCAACTGGTGATTATAACTCAGAAACAACAGACAAACAAAATATAAAGTTAATAATATATGGGTCAAGAGTCCAACTAAAGCAAACATTGATCGTCATAACGGTAACTTACAATTTGTGATTTTCTCCTTCAGTGATTCTGCTTGTTAACATCAGGTGTCTTCAATAATGTTCAATCATCACTAAATGAATCACTTAATTATCTCATTAACTTAAACACTCTTGAGTGTGGACTCATACACTCCCAGGAGTGTTAATTTAACACTTGAGTTTTTGCTGTGTACAAAGAGCCGTAGTTAACTGACAAGCTGAGCCATATCGCATTAATTATCGCTGGCGATACGTCCGCGATATTAATGCGATATGGCTCAGCTTATCAGTTAACTACGGTTCTTTGTAGTAAATGCCGCTCCATCTGAAAGCAGGTGATGGCGATTTACTACTAATCAAGGAACCGGCTTTACTGACGAGATGCGCATAACAATATCGCGATTTAAATCGCCCAGCCCTACTCCATAATGTCGTAGAAGCTTCCAGAGTGTCAGCCTGTCCACACTGTCAAATTCTTTCTCGTAGTCAATGAACAGATTGTTCACATAGGTCTAGTTTTATTTCCACATAACACATCAGATTACTCGATTATTCGTCAAAATAACTCGATTACCCAAAAAAATGTAAACATCCTTAGATAAGTTTCAAAATGCTACTGCATTGTTTTATATTTTGTGTCTTTCAGTCGAATAAAATACTATTTTTTCAGTCATATATTTCATCATTGAAGATTTCATAAAAATAATTATGAAGTTAAGTTAAAATATCATCTTGTCTTTTTATCGTGAACCCACACAGCAAAAACTCCAGTGTTAAATTAACACTCCTGGGAGTACATATGAGACCACACTTGTAGAGTGTAAAGTGTTAAAATATGAGTGTTAAATCAACACTCAAGAGTGTTAAAGTTAATGAGATAATTAAATGATTAATTTAGTGATGATTGATCATTATTGAAGACACCTGATGGAGAAAATCACAAATTGTAAGCCATCGTTATGGCGATTAATGTTTGCTTTAGTTGGGCTCTTGACCCTTATATTATTAACTTTAGATTTTGTTTGGTTGTTGTATCTGAGTTATAACTGCCAGATGAACAAAGAAAAAAAAAGTGATCTGATGGTGTTGGTTATATTATGACAATCATCATTTGAACTTGATAACTGAACTCATATTTCTGACTTAGATTTATGTTGTTGGTTACAGCATAACTGTGAATCTGCATAAATATCCAGAATTTTAGATATAATACAAAGGATTTCTTAAAAGTTGTTTTAAAAAAAAAAAATCTTTCTTTTAGGCACACACAGATGTCAAGATTCAGTCTATGCATCTCAACAATGGTGACGAGCAGAATATTCAATTAGGAAAAGTAAATTACATAGACAATTCAGATCATAATTTATTCATACCGCAATGCATGATGGGAGCCATTAATGAGTTGTGATTGGTGGCAGCCACTGCAACATGCTTTATTATTGTCACCATTGTTGAGATTCACAGGCTGATTATTGATGTCTGTGTTTCTAAATAAATTAATTAATTTGAAAGTCTTTTGATCAGAACAATGTTTATTAAATATTTTGGATTACATGAAAAATACTGAAAATCATATGCTGTAAAATCACAGAGCTGCTGTAATTAACAAATCCAAACTATCTCAATAAGTTTAGTTTTTCAGATCACAACATGATTATGTCAAAACATAACCAACACCATCAGATCACATTCTTTCTTTGTTCATCTGACTGTTATAAATTAATAACAGCAGACAAGCAAAATTTAAAGTAAACATGTAAAGGTCAAGAGCCCAACTAAAGCAAACAATAATCACCATAGCCTAACGGTGGCTTACAATTTGAGATTTTCTCCTTCAGTGATTCTGCTTGTTAACATCAGGTGTCTTCAATAATGATCAATCATCACTAAATTAATCACTTAATTATCTAATTAACTTTAACACTCTTGAGTGTTAATTTAACACTCATATTTGAACACTTTACACTCTACAAGTGTGGTCTCATATGTACTCCCAGGAGTGTAAATTTAACACTGGAGTTTTTGCTGTGCAATATTGTGTATCCTCAAACTAAGTGTTTCATCACAACCCTAATAATTATAAATCATTGATACTAAAATAAGACTGGTGAAGAATCTTGGGCCAAAAACAAACCAGCTACTTGCTGGTCATACCAGCTTAATGTGGTCAAGCTGATTTTTGGAACATAATATGGTGAACCAGCTAGAATCCAGCTTCAACCGGATTTTCAAACAGGGAATGCACAATTATTTGGTTTTTCATCTGTATCTATTAAACCGTTTAACTTCTTCACCTGCTCGTGTGTAAAGATGATCGTCACCGGCTCAGACAGCTGTTTGGTTTCTGGATTACTGACGACGACCGTCACCACCTTCGAGTTGAGCTGATAAGTGATGTTTCTCTCTCTATCGTCTGATCTCTCTCTGCTCATCGTGTGAAACTGATTGCTGGATGAGTTCATATCTTTAAAACTGACCAGCGCCACAAATGCAAAACCTAAAAGACAACAACATTTACATCGGGTCTTGAATGCACTGATGCTTTCGTAAGTACATATATGTGTATTTGTACCAGGATATGATTTCCCTATAACTGTTTCCCAGCTGGTGTTGAAGAAGGCGTAGTCTGTGCTCAGAGTGACACGCCCACTGGGCGGAGTCTGATTCCGTGTGACTGCAACCTCAGCGACTGTGATTCACATGATCATACAGAACAACTGCTTTCAGTACTTCCAGTACTCAATATCGGTTTCATTTTATGCACATTTGAAACTCAGTATTTCCATTCATCAACACAATGAGAAAATGTGTAAACTGTAAATATTTGCGTCTCACAGGTGTTGTGCGTCTCCGTCCTGGTCACAGGCTCTTTAAGCTGACGTCCAATCAGATGCATGCTGTTCTCCACCGTGAACAGAAACTGACTCAACGTCTTGCCGTCAGCGATGTTCCCATCCGACAGCAGATCATTGGAGGAATTGCAAAAGTTCTGTGAAATTAATTTCATTCAGCCACTGTGCAAGTGCATGTCCACAAACTACTACGAGAATATATCATGCAGTGTGTTTTTAACCTCCAGTAACTTCTCCCTGGTGAAATGTTCTCCCTGTGTGTTATTTAGAGACTCACAGCTGCTCTTCATCAGTGACATCAAATGCTTCAACTGAAAGAAGACACAGATATCAAATTCTATGGACATTTTTAATGTTAGTTGTAATCTTATATTTACTCACAATGTACATTCGTTGAAAGTTTACTTGTAATATTCCAAGACCTTAACTTTTGGCAAATATCAAATACGTCTCCGCGTGATTACGTCATAAGTACGTATGTCAACTAGTCCAATAGGAAGAATGAGCGTCAAGGGCGGGTGACGTCATGACCAGGAAAGGATAAAAGCACATCCGGTTTTAGACAGCTTCTAGAGCCGAAGCAAAGTCGATCACAGGGATGCAGGAAGTATGGCAGGGTGACGCATCATCTCGTTCCCTTCTCAGGGAACTAGAGTTACAGTCGTAACCTGAGACGTTCCCTTTCGAGGGAACTCGCGATGCGTCAACAACGCTTTGGGAATGAGAATACCCAACACGCCAGACTTACAATTGCCTGTAGTAAAACTGTCGGCAAACTAAGTATTAAGCACCTGAGAACCTGGGGCAGCAACCAGGTCCAGGCTATAAAACCTCACGAATGTGAGCAGATGGGAGTTTTACTTACTCAAACATGTTTTGAGGGCAGAAAGGAAAATGATTGGTTTACAGCTTCAACCAATGAAACTGAAGCAAGGGCGGGGTTTAGACGTTTGAACTTGAGGTGCGGAGGGACTGAGGAATAATCGGGGAAAAAAGACAGCTGTTCGTGGGAGAACCATAGACTGTAAAAAAATAGGGGAGAACGCATTTATTGCACGGTAAGTGAATTTACTATTATATTTTGTTAAAATTCAACATCCTCTAACGTTTACTGAGATAATTAGCGAACATTAAAATGCACAGAACTAAAAATCATTGTCTAAATATTGTATTATACGCATTTTAATTCGACTGTTTCATCAGTCGACCACAACACATCTGATTATGGGGTAACTGGTGTAAAACATACTTTTCCAATGCTACCTCGCTGTCTGTTAAATTGATATGCGTGAACAGAACTTGTTTAAATCTCCGCAATATTTCAATGGTCAAAATGATACATCTCCCGTCTTAGCGCTGCTCTCGGGGCAGGAGTACTCAATAGATTCAAATCGCTGTTATTTTAGTGTATTACGCGCTGCTCTCAGGGCAGGAGTACTCAATAGATTCAAATCGCTGTTATTTTAGTGTATTACGCGCTGCTCTCAGGGCAGGAGTACTCAATAGATTCAAATCGCTGTTATTTTAGTGTATTACGCGCTGCTCTCAGGGCAGGAGTACTCAATAGATTCAAATCGCTGTTATTTTATATTACGCGCTGCTCTCAGGGCACGAGTACTCAATAGATTCAAATCGCTGTTATTTTAGTGTATTACGAGCTGCTCTCAGGGCAGGAGTACTCAATAGATTCAAATCGCTTTTATTTTAGTGTATTACGCGCTGCTCTCAGGGCAGGAGTACTCAATAGATTCAAATCGCTGTTATGTTTAGTGTATTACGCGCTGCTCTCAGGGCAGGAGTACTTAATAGATTCAAATCGCTGTTTTTTTTAGTGTATTACGTGCTGCTCTCAGGGCAGGAGTACTCAATAGATTCAAATCGCTGTTATTTTTAGTGTATTACGCGCTGCTCTCAGGGCAGGAGTACTCAATAGATTCAAATCGCTGTTATTTTATATTACGCGCTGCTCTCAGGGCAGGAGTACTCAATAGATTCAAATCGCTGTTATTTTAGTGTATTACGCGCTGCTGTCAGGGCAGGAGTGTTCAATAGATTCTAATTGCTTTGCATTTTCCTACACAGCAAAATCCCCAGTGTTAAATTAACACTCCTCAGTGTACATATGTGTCCACACTACAGTGTTAAAATTAACACTGAAGCAGTGTTGAAGTTAATGAGATAATTAAGTTAACACTGAAGCAGTGTTGAAGTTAATGAGATAATTAAGTGATTAATTAAGTGATGATTGGCCATTAGTGGTGACACCTGATGTTAACAAGCAGACTCACTGAAGGAAAGAGAAACAAGAACAGAAAAGAGAAACACAAGAACTACTGACTTTGAACCATTATTGCACTTATTATTTTACCAATTTGACTTTATTTCTGTCATACATCTACACACGGTCTTATTTAGATTTAACAGACGTTTAGATGGTAATGTTTTATGGAATGTTTCGTTTCATGTCACCATTATGGTGATGAGTGTGTGCTTTAGTTGGGCTCTTGACCCTTTCCTTTTTAACATTAGTATTTCTCTGGCTGCTCCAACTCTGTGTTTATAAAGCATATGTGTTGTGGCAAGAGAAACTATGACTTTGGCTGTGTTTCCTGAAAGCATTGCAAGCCTAATTTGATCGTATAGACCATTTGTTGCAGTTGATCTACGATCAAGTTAGGCTTAAGATGCTTTTGGGAATTACAGCCCTGGTTATGTTTCCATGAGGAAATTACTAGTGACCTGATTCACTGATCTCACCCAGCATTATAAACTGATTATCCAAATGTTTTATTAATTTTTCACTACAGTAGCTATTTCCAGGAATGTTTCAGGAATCTGAAGGTTTTAAAATCACACACAGACATCAAGAATCTACATATGAATCTCAACAATGGTGACAATTAAACAAATGCTTAATGTTGCAGTGCATGATGGGAGCCACCAATCAGAACGCATCCATGGCTCCCATCATGCATTGCAGCATGAATAAATTATGCAGCTGAATTGTCCTGTAATTTTCATTGTTTTTTCTGTTTGCTTTTATTTTGCTATTGTTTTGTTCTGACTTTAGTAGCTTGTTTTGTGATGTTCAGAGTTGATCTGTTTGTCACTCGTTTGTCTATCACCATTGTTGAGATTCATATGCTGATTCTTGATGTCTGTGTGTTTAAATACAATAACTTATTTGCACAAAGTATTTTCCAAATTGTTCATATTGCTGTTGGATCTCAAACTGTAGAATCTCAGAGCTACAATCATCAATACTAAAACGAGACATCAAGCATATAGTCAAAGATTTAGACCAAAGATCAGTGAATCAGGTCATTATCATCAAAACATATTGTGAGCAGGTCATGTTTTCTCTTGCAGTAACAAATGTGCTTTATAAACACAATGTTGGAACAGTCAGAGAAAAACTAATATTAACAAAATGAAAAGGGTCAAGAGCCCAACTAAAGCAAACACTGACTACCATAATGGTAACTTGAAAAGAAAAATTCCATAAAACATTACCGTCTAAACTTCTGTTGAATCTCAAGAACTTTTGTCGATGTATGACAGAAATAAAGTCAAACTGGTAATATTAAGTGCAACAATGTGTAATGACTCGAAGTCAGTTGTAGTTCTTGTGTTTCTCTTTTTTCTGTTATTATTTTTTCTCTTTCCGTCAATGATTCTGCTTATTAACATCAGGTGTCACCACTAATGGCCAATCATCACTTAATTAATCACTTAATTATCTCATTAACTTCAACACTGCTTCAGTGTTAACTTAATTATCTCATTAACTTCAACACTGCTTCAGTGTTAATTTTAACACCCTGTAGTGTGGACACATATGTACACTGAGGAGTGTTAATTTAACACTGGGGATTTTGCTGTGTAGAAATGAGGTCCTGTAATATTCCTGTATTGCAGGAATATACAGTAGTATTGATACTATGTGCTGCAATAATTTTCGATACACTAAGCTCAGTTCTAGAATAATTAACTTTTCTCTATAACTAATCATTGTTAATTCTTAAAAAAAAAAAAAAACATCACTCATAAAAACATTCTGTAAACATGTCAGCTCCCAGTGCATTCTTTAGGGCATCACTTTTGTAAAACTAAAGCAAAGTTGTCCCACAATACCAAAATATACAGAGTACAAAATACTATTTTTTTTTATGTTTATATTTTTGCTGGTTTTATAGTATAGTAAATCTAAGAAAGATAATTAACAGAGGTTTAGATGTTGATATTTGTTTAATTTGAAGTGTCACCGTTCCTTTTACTTTAACTTTTATTTGGCTGCTTTAACTTTGTGTTTGTAAAACACAATTGTTGTTGTAGAGAAAGCCAATAATAAGTAAGATCAGCTGTTTTCAGCTTATTGATGATCATGAAATCATCACAAAAAAAGTATCTAATCTTGTCAGATGCTTTGGCATTCATAATCACCAACCTTGTGGGACTGTAATATTGGTGCCTAACACATTAAAATTATCACTTATTTGAAGGTGTATAAAGAGCATGTGCACATGATGTTTTGAGCAAGTATATCATGTAATTTTCATGCATTGCAGCATGAAACTTTTTTTTTTAATCATATGCACAATCTTGATGTCTGTGTGTGACTATATGATACATTTGCTCAAAACATCATGTGCACATGCTTTTTATACACCTTCAAATAAGTGATCATTTTAATGCTTTTGGCACCAATAATGCAGTTCCACATGGGTGGTGGTTATTAATGCTAAATATAAACGCAAAACTTTAAACACAATATTAAAGGCCCATTTTGTGATGATTATCAACATTGAGCTGATAACACCTCATACTTTTTCTAGGCTTTCTCTGCCACAACAATTATGTTACACAAACACACTGTTACAGCAGCAAAAGAAAAGTTAAAGTAAAAAGAAAGGGGACCAAGAGCCCAACTAAAGCAAACATTGATCACCACAATGGTGACACTTCAAATTAAACAAATATCAACATCTAAACCTCTGTTAATTCTGACTAAGATCATCTGACAGTAATAGTCAAAGTAATTATGTCTAAATGAGACCATAAATTATGTTGAAATATGTCCACAATGGCCACATCTGAACTAGTTTTAACCTTGTACGAAGGTTCGATGAACGTCTATATCGGACGTGCAGAACACGTCAAAAAAAGACGTCATAACAACTTTCATTCTGGCTCCTCAGTGGACGTCATTTCAACGTCCGATTTTTGTAACAAAGACATTGAAAAGACGTCTTTCGGACATCATTTTGCTTAGTGGGAGACCATTTCTTTTCAATCTATTATTAACTTGTTCTTTTATCTCATTCTTCAGTTACCTGAATGAGCTGGCAGAAACTGGATGAATCAAAGGAGCCAACACTGAAGATGCCTGATGCTAGTAGTAAATTCACTTACCTTGCAATAAATGCGTTCTCCCACGAACATCTGTCTTGTTTTCCGATTATTCCCCAATCCCTCCGCACCTTAAATTCAAATGTCTTGACCCCACCCTTGCTTCAGTTTCATTGGTTGAAGCTGTATACCAATCATTTTCCTTTCTGCCCTCAGAACATGTTTGAGTAAGTAAAACTCCCATCTGCCGAATGCGAGTGGTGAGGACCAACCCGCCGCATCACAAACCTCCTGAAGGGAAACCCCAGATAACTGACCCCTAGTAGACTGAGCTCTGACCACCAAAGGGCACGGCTGGTCAGAATACTCACAGACAAGAGAGATAGCCTCAACTATCCACTTACTGATTGTTTGCTTAGAGGCTGGAAGACCTTTCTTAGGTGATCCAAAGCAGACAAATAACTGATCAGATTTTCTCCACAGAGCAGTCCTGTGGACATAAGTGTCTAGTGCTTGCACAAAATATTCCATTTTTCCTGGTCCAAAGATATAAAAGGAGGAGGACAGAAAGCTTGCAGCACAATAGGCCTCGGAATAATGGTTGGCACCTTAGGGACGTATCCTTGTTTAGGGAATGCCTTGACCATCCCAGGTGCAAATTCAAGGCAGGTGGGAAAAACCGAAAGGACCTGAAGATACTTGACTCTTTTTAGTGATGAAATCGCTAGAAGAAATATGGTCTTGAATGTCAGAAATTTTTCTGAAACTGACTCTAAGGGCTCGAAGGGATCCCTAGAAAAGGGCTTCTAGAACTATTGCCAGATATGGACAAGTTGATGGCTAATTTCGCTGGTACTTGTGACTAAGTGACAATAAAGGCTACTACTACTATCCCAAGCCGGTACCCTAGGGCGAGTTGCAGGCCTCAGCCTCAAAGTGCAATGAAAGAAACTAGAGTATCTTCCCTAAAGACCACAGGAGGATCTGGTGCGCCAGTTTGCAGTGTGGACGCGAACGCAGACCCCCCTGACGATTTATGTTAAAGACCACGGATGTGTTGTCTGTATGGACAAGCACATGATGGCCCCTCAAGTCTGGGAGGAAATGCTTCAACGCATTGAAGACTGCCATCATCTCCAGGCAGTTGATGTGCCAAGAAAGATGATGACTCCTCCACAGACCCTGAGCTGTGCGGCCTTCCATTACCGCTCCCCAGCTGGTGAGGGAAGCATCTGTCGAGATCGCAACTCGATGGCATAGAGCTCCCAACACCAGACCCTGGGATAGGAACCAGTGTTTCCTCCATATAACCAAGGCGCGAAGACAATGTCACGTGATCTTGATCGTACAAAGTGGGTTTTTACCCTCGGGGAGAACCCTCTGGTTCTGAGCCACCACTGCAAGGGTCTCAAGTACAGTAGCCCAAAGGGTATCACATTGGACGCTGCTGCAATGAGGCCCAACTGTCTCTCGAACTGTTTAACAGTGCGTGACTGGCCTAGCTTCAACTCCTTTGTGGCTGTGAGGATAGGAGTTACACAAACGGGCGATAGATTGGCTCGCATCGTGACTAAATCCCATACCACACCAAGGAAAGTGGTTCTCTTTAGTGGAGAAAGCACACTCTTCTTGGCATTGAGTCTCAACTCCAACTTTATCATGTGAGCAAGAACAACATCTCAATGATGAACCTCTAACTGCTCTGACTCCGCTAGAATCAGCCAGTCGTCGATGTAGTTCAGAATGCGTATGCCCTGCAGCCTGAACGGGGCCAGAGCTGCATCTACGCACTTCGTGAACGTGCAGGGTGATAGAGCTATACCGAATGGAAGCACCCGATATTGGTATTCTTTGCCCCTGAAAGAAAACCGCAGGAACTTCCTATGCTGAGGGAGGATGGAGTCATGGAAGTAAGCGTCTTTTAACCCCCTGAGGTCGGCTGCGATAGGCTCGTTTTTTTCCTTATCAGTGCAACAGAGACGAAAAATACTCTGTTGATTTTGATCTTACATACTTGTGTTTGACATCACTCGATCCTATTAAGTGTGTATTATTTTTGTGTATACTCACAATAAAAACAAAGTGTTGTTCTTTTTGCCAAATAAAGAAAAATAAACATGATGCGAGTTCTGCTTTCTCTCTGTCAGTGAAGTCCATTCTGAAACGCGCCCGAAAATTAACTGTAACTCAGCGAATTCTCAGTCAAACAGGCATACAGACACACAGGCATGAAGCTTGAATTCTCTTCTTTTAAATGAATTTTTATATTAAAAAATATATAAAAAAAATATATATTAAAAAATATATTCTCAGTTTATGTAATATGTATGAAAAGAGAGAGATGTCAGTCGTTCTCATCTCAGCTCATTAAGTTTTAATGTGACTCCGCCCACGGAGAGCGCGCGCTATTCTATCCGGCTTTGGAATAGGTCAGTTCTATATCTGCTTTCTTCTAATCACAAGTGTCTGTACACGCTGAATGAATGAACGCACAGATGTGCGCGGTTATGTAGCTACAGCTGGCAAAAAGACTGTTTAAACATGAATCGTGTTTCTGTGTGTGAATGAATGAACAGCTTTTACCAAACTCTATTGCTATACTGAGATGAGTAAAAATCAGATAGATTATAGTAAGTAAGTAAGTTTTTACTGTAAAATACTGCCACATCAAATAAGCTTAATGTTGCCAATTTCTGCTCATATGAATTGAATTAGGTATGATAAAATGTATACTTTAGTCTTTACAAAGAAAGATTACACTGGAAATATTGTTACAATTTTAATTGTTGTAGTAATTGTATAACCTTTTTAATAAAATAGCAAAAAAAAAAAAAAAATATATATATATATATATATATATATATATATATATATATATATATATATATATATATATATATACATATATACATATATATACATACAAGGATAGATGTAAACAAAATCTTAAAAGGTCATTATAAGCCTTCTCTTTAAATAATTTTATTATGCTTTATTAGTGACACATTTGGGTAGAGAATATATTCCAAATCTGAAAATTTCAGTATTCGGTACCGATACCAGTGAAAATCCACGGTTCTCGGTACCAATTTCGGTACCAAAGCTTAATTTAGATTAAATTTACATTAAAGTGTATATCACAAAGATGGAAACTGTAGTATTAAAAACACTTTACAATAAGATTCCATTTGTTAGATAACATTAGATAAAATGACCTAACAAAAAAAAAACAATAGTTATATACTGTCGCAATTATTCTCCTTTAGGGGTTAATTTAAAAATACATTTTTAAAATCAAAAGTTAACATTATTTCTGTTAACATTATTTAATGCACAATGAATGAAGTGAACAAACATGACCAATCAAGTGTTTTGTATTATATAACATTCACAAACATTAATTAGGCTAATGTTGTAAAAATATATTGTTCACTCAATGTGTTATGTTAGATAACGCATTAAGTGATGTTAATGAATGGTATCTTATTGTAGCATTACCAAACTATACAGGAGATAAAATGTTTTATTTGACTTGACTATACTTTTATTTAATCCAAAACTGTATTCATATTTAACTTTAAAAGGGCCTTTTAAACCTGCTAAGAGTTATCCAGCCAAGAATAAGACTAGAACTGCTTTTCTGACGGACTGATATTAATGACGGCTTTTTATTTCTCATCTCCATAAATATATCTAGTAGTAAAGCTAATGCAAGGGCTAGAAATCAATTAATAGGCCTATGTCACACTTCCTCGTCGTAATGGAGAGCGCAGTTCGCACAAGCGTTTGTACTCCCGTGGCATCTGTCGTTGCTATGCATCCATGAACGCACAAGGAAAAGCGAGCGCGCCGCTTCTATTATGAGCGCGCTTGCCGCGCGCCATTTGAAATAACGTATCTGCACGCGCAAAAACATCAGCATCACCGCCGATCGCCATCAGCGCTTTTATGAAGAGGACGCAACTGCACGCGCTTCGGGCATGCACGCGCATCAAGTACCGGGTTTGAGAAAACCTGGTACTGTGACGTTTAAAAAAAAAATTGTACCGACTTGGTACCGAAGTACCGGGTCTTTTGACAACACTAGTATGAGAATTAACTGCACAATTACTAGAAATGTTTACCTTGGATATTATACAATTTGCAAGCACAATTTGTGGAAAAAACAACAACAACTGTGAACCAATTATATATATATATATATATATATATATATATATATATATATATATATTGTCCTTGCATTCTTTCTTGTGGCTCAGTCACACACCTGAATGAAAGGCTCATTACATATGCCTCATTATGCGGGGGCCCATTGTCTCCTCAGGCGTGAATCACGCCCTCAATGTTTTATGTGAATGATTAGGAAGGATGATTTTCACATCATTTTGAAGAAAACACTCTAGGTGACAAAATACATTATTCAGAAGTCTTATTGACACATATTTAGTATGTGTTTTGTGGCCTTATTTCAGACATTTTCATTTTTTGTTTTTTCAATAACCATGCATAAACATTATTTTCTCAAAAATACAAACATTTTTGTTGCTCACATATTATGGTAGCCCTGTTTGTGCTAAATAGAGTGTAATTACACTTTTTCCATTAATATGTTTATAAGCAACTGAAAAAAGCACAAATGTAAGAGCATGTCAGAACATCTCAAGGACCCCAAGAACACCTTAGACCCCAGAGGGTTAAATCTATTGTGACAAACCAGTCCTCGGATCTGATTTGAGTCACGATCTGTTTGAGTGTGAGCATCTTGAACTTGAGTTTCATGACTGCACGATTCAACACACGAAGATCTAAAATGGGACGCAACCCCCCATCCTTTTTTGGAACAATAAAGTAGCAGCTGTAAAACCCTGATTCTCTGTCGGGCGAGTACACCTGCTCAATAGCTCCTTTTGCTAATAGAGACTCTACTTCTTGCTCCATCACCAAAGCCTGCTCGGGATGAACTAACGTGGGTAGTACCCCATTGTAATGAGGTGGATGAGAACCAAACTGGATTCTGTAACCCTTCTCTATTATCTGCAGGACCCAAGAAGATATTTTCGTCAGATTCTTCCACTCTATTAGAAGATCTACTAAGGGTACTAGTCTCTCGATACTGGCCTCTGGTGTTAATGTAACAGTCCCTTCGGTGCCCTGAAACATACTGACGCAACGTTGAGTTGACGTTGAGCCAAAAGCTCGCTGAAGACCGCTGCGCCCCGAGGCACAAAGGGTGGCGGGGTTGGCAGAACAGTCCCCTGAGGAAGTGAAAAGAGGTGATGAATATGGTTTGTTCCACGATCTACATAGCTCACTATACAGATTGGGAAAGAATGGAAGCGCTCGTGAGGGAGATGATATATTAGACTGTAAAAAGCGCGCGTCAAGCTTGCTTTTAGGACGAGCGCCTTTTTTCTCTGCTGGCCAGTCAATCTTTAATTTGTCAACAGCACAAGTTATAACCTCCACTAGCTCATCATATGCAGGAGATATGCATCTTCTTCTCTCGTGTTTGTGTCACTACCAGCCACGCTCAGTACATCTCTACATCCTTGGAGCTAGAGCACTGAAGCATGGGGCTCTCATCCCGGATGGAAGAAGCCGCAGGTCTGGCTTCCCACAAAGGCAAGAGAGCACTGGATCCCTCGGGTAAGGGAGAAGATAAGGCAGAGCCCGCCTCCAACCCCGCCGAGAAATCCATTTGTGAACCCCAGGTCTGCATTCTCCGTGCTGCCTCAGCAGCAGCAGCTGTACCCCGAGGTTCGCAAACCTGACCACTCTCATCAAATAGGGACAGGCGGGAGCGGAGCATGCGGAGCGGGAGACGCTCACAATGCTGACAGTCAGCCCCCTCGAAGGCCGACATAGCATGCTCCACTACCAAAAAAACTACAGAAAGATCCCCCCCCTGTGTATCCCCACCCGTAAGGAAACGAGGGCAGGGAGGAACACACGCCTTGAATAGCTGCGCCATGACTTTCAATAGATACGTGACAAACAAACAATACAGACAGTTTTGACATCGAGCGTTTGCTGAGGCACAAAAGCTAGCGCCGGTTGCACCGGATGTGATTTTATCCTTTCCTGGTCATGACGTCACCCGCCTGTGAAGCTTATTCTTCCTATTGGACTAGTTGACATACGTGCTTCAGACGTAATCACACGGAGGCGTTCCCAAAGCGTCATTGACGCATCGCGAGCCCCCTTGAAAGGGAACTAAATAATTTTTTCATTTGTCTCTTTATTCTATTGTATTTATTTGTGCTATTGTTTGCAATTTGTATATTTGTTCTTATTTTATTACTGACTGTTTACTTGTCTTTCTTTGATAATTTTATAAAAAGTTTAAAATAAAGCCTACCTGTGCTGTGTGTAATCAATATTTCAAACAATTATGAGACAATAATAAAAAAAAACCCTATATGGCAGTTTTTTCCCTGTGGTATCGAAAATGGTATTGAATATCGTTATTTTTCAAGGTATCATATCAAAGTTAGATACGATAACTTCGATAACACAAAGAAATGAGAACACATCAAATATGAATAATATATGAACATTAAATGCTATTTTAAGAATGTTTTATCTTAACATAACATAACATAATAATATTAATAATATAATTATAACAATCATAATAAGCAGAAGTACACATTCTACCTTCTTCGATGTGTGTTCTGCATCAGGCTGAGGTTTAAACTGATCACAGTCCATTTCTGTGCACAACATCGGGAAAGATCAAAATAACTAAAAAGACTACAGTGCACTGATTAAAATGAGTAAAATTTACAAAAAATTTTTTAAAGTGGGGGTGAAATGCTATTTCATGCATACTGAGTTTTATACACTGTTAAAGAGTTGGATTCCCATGCTAAACATGGTGAAAGTTAAAAAAATTAAGTTGTACGTTTGATGGAGTATTTCTGTGCCAAAAATACTCCTTCTGGTTTGTCACAAGTTTCGGAAAGTTTTTTTTCGAGTATGGGCATGTGTTACATCAGATGCGGCGGAATTTTCATATACGGGTCCTAAGGGCACTTCTCCCGGAAGGGCGCGTGCGCACCTGTAGACCAGAGCGAGAGACGAAAGCAGGAAAAGGGAGGAGATAAGGCATAGCCCGTCTCCAACCCCGCCGAGAGATCCATTTGCGAACCCCAGGTCTGCATTCTCCGTGCTGCCTCAGCAGCAGCAGGTCCTGCACCCCAAGGTTCGCAAACATGACCACTCTCATCAAATAGAGACAGGCGGGAGCGGAGTGCCATACTAAGGGCACTTCTCCCGGAAGGGCGCGTGCGCACCCGTAGACCAGAGCGAGAGAGCGAAAGCAGTACGCCCATCAAAGCGCTGTGCTCAGCTTTAGGGAAGTATTTGCCAGATTTGCAGATTGTCTAATGCTTAAGGATGGAGCAGTCCCAACGATAAAGGTTCATGGTCGTGCGTTGGAACCGCAGGCGGTGAGTAAAACTGCTTCAAATGTCTGTGTTTTGTTAGCTATCGGCGTGTAAGCACAGCAAGTAAACAACATGATCACGTATCTATGGAGCATGCGATGTATGGTGTGTGTGTGTTTAAATACTTTTGTTTAGCTGGCCACTGTAGGTGTCTGTTTGTTTATTGTAAAACCACTCCAAACAATAATACACAAAGAATACACAAAGAGTGTGAAAAGAGTGTGGCAGAGGTGTTAGTGAGGCCAGCAGGGGGTGCTCACCCTGTGGTCTGTGTGGGTCCTAATGCCCCAGTGTAGTGACAGGGACACTATACTGTCAAAGAGCACCGTCCTTCGGATGAGACGTTAAACCGAGGTCCTGACTCTCTGTGGTCATTAAAAATCCCAGGATGTCTTTCGAAAGAGTAGGGGTGTAACCCCGGCATCCTGGCCAAATTTGCCCAGTGGCCTCTGTCCATCATGGCCTCCTAATCATCCCCATATACTGATTGGCTTCATCGCTGTCTCCTCTCCACCAGTAAGCTGGTGTGTGGTGGGCGTTCTGGCGCAATATGGCTGCCGTCGCATCATCCAAGTGGATGCTGCACATTGGTGGTGGTTGAGGAGATTCCCCCTTCTATGTAAAGCGCTTTGAGTGCCGAGAAAAGCGCTATATAAATGTAATGAATTATTATTATTATTATTATTAAAATATGTTGAAATAAATGAATTATTTCATAATAAACCTAGGGGCCGTTCACACAAAGCGTGCTTCTTCATTGAAATGCGCTACTATTCCATTGTTTTTCTATGAAAATACTAGTCTGATGTGCAAAACTGTTCCGCTTGCTACTGCTAAGTCACATACAATAATCCATAAACCAATTCATGTCCTCATAAACCACGAGTAAACCAAACAAATGTTGTAAAACTTGCGCATGACATGGTGTTCTAAAAACACTGCGCTCAAGTTAAAATCATTTATACTTTTAAAAAACTCTCGAGACCTTGTGTTTTCCCCCCATTTCACTGCCCATCTCACGTTTTTCTAAGCAAAAACGCGTTCTGTATGTATGCTCGTGATTCTTTAGCTCCGCCCACACGGCACGCCTCCAGCCGCTCCAGCCGCTCTTTTCCGGAAAGACTCGGTACAGCCTATTTTTCTTTTATAAATATAATAAAACTATTGCCTTTGGCTTGCTCAGTTGGGGATATTTAATTTAATTTTATCAATCAATAAATTCCTCTTGAAACAAACTTTGTTGTATTATTTTAATTTAATACTGTGAAGCTGCTCTGATACAATCTGTATTGTGAAAAGCGCTATACAAATAAACTTGACTTGACTTGACTTAAAGACTTTTTGGAGATATGAAGGATGCAATACTAATCTATAGGTAGGCCTACTCAAGATTAACATGAGATTGACTGAAACTGAATGTTTCACCACCCCTTTAATTTTATTTTATTTTTTTGTATTGCCAACATGGAAGACACTTGATGTTAACAAGCAGAATCACTGAAGGAGAAAACCGTAATTTGAAGTCACCATTATGGTGATCATTGTTTGTTTTAGTTGGGCTCTTGACCTTAAATCATTGACTTTAGATTTTGTTTGGCTGCTGTACCTGAGTTATAACAGCCAGATGAACAAAGAGAAAAGCTGATCTGATGGTTTTGGTTATGTTTTAACATAATCATTATTTCACAATCATTTAACCTGAATCACTGAACTCATATAGAGTCCAATTTACTTGGGAACCTAATTTACCAATTTAGGTTTACTTAAATTATAGCAGCACTGTAGCCTGGTTAAAACCAGACCATTCTCAGTAGTAACTGAGTTATAGTCTGGCAAAGCTCCATAGACAAATCATTTCTAAAGGGGCGTCACCAACGGACGTCGCTCAAATGCCTCTGGGCGCAGTTGGATAGACCTAAAACCAATCAGAGCGATCGTCATCGTGTAAAGCCATATGCTGCGTCCCAATTTGCCTAAGTTACACTACGGCATAAAAGTATGTACTCTTTTTGTGAAGAAAAGGTATTTACTTTTGAATGTGTAGCAAAAAAGTAGGGAAGCTTTGGGACACACTACTTCGTCATCTTTTTTGGACGGATCTGTCGCATGCATCCTGTCACTTAAACTGCCCTGTCAATCATCGTGTCACAGTTAAAAAAATCCTCTATTAAATCTAATTTAATTTCCTACCGTTTCGGAGAGAAATGTAGTAGCACGTTCATCTGCCAGTGGGTCTTTCATGGAGACTGTCCTCATGTGTTTGCAATTTGAATATAATGCATTTAAAAGTTGAACGGATGTCGCTCAAATGCCTCTGGGCGCAATTGGATAGACCTAAAACCAATCAGAGCGATCGTCATTGTGTAAAGCCTGCCTCAACGTTTCTGATTGGTGCCATGATTTCAACGGCATGGAAATGGGCTTGAATGAGCTCTTTGCCAGACTACTTCTCAAGCAAATCTGAATTTGCCGGAAGTTGTTTGGGTTTTCCCAGGCTAACAGCACTGTTCTTGCACATCATAATATTTTGAACTTTTACAATGTAATCCAAAGTTTTCTTAGACATGTCTCATATACACATTTTTTTTTGTTTGTTTTAATTTAGTTTTTAGATACACAGACATCAATAATCAGCCTGTGAATCTCAACAATGGTGACAATTATAAAGCATATTGCAGCGCATTCTGGATGCCACCAATCAAAACTCATTCATGGCTGCATGAAAAAATAATGAGCTTATGATCATCTGTTTGTCACCATTGCTGAGATTCATAAGTGAATTCTTGATGTCTGTGTGTGCCTAAATAAAACCTTTTTTTTTTTAAAATTAACTTGATCATATTGATTTCATTGAAAAGGCTAAAAATATTATGCTGTACAAGGACAGTGCTGCTATAATTAATAATATAAACCTAACTCAGAATTTGGGCTCTATATGAGTTCAGTGATTCAGGTCAAATGATTGTGAAATAATGATTATGTTAAAACACAACCAACACCTCAGATCACCTTTTCTTGTTGTTCATCTGGCTGTTATAACCCAGGTACAGCAGCCAAACAAAATCTAAAGTTAATGAATAAGGTCAAGAGCCCAACTAAAGCCAACACTGATCACCATAATGGTAACTTAAAAAAGAGATTTTCTCCTTTGGTGATTCTGCTTGTTAACATCAGGTGTCTTCAATAATGCTCAATCATCACTCAATCAATCACTAAATAATCTCATTAACTTTAACACTCTTGAGTCTGGAGCCATATAAACTCCCAGGAGAGTTCATTTAATACTGGAGTTTTTGCTGTGCAGCTGATTTCACTAATTAGTTCTCTCTCCTGCTGAATCAGATAACACTTTTCTTTGTTAATTTGACTGTTATAAATCAATTACAGCAGACAAACAAAATTTAAAGTAAACATATAAGGGTCAAGAGTCCAACTAAAGCAAACATTGATCGCCATAATGGTGACAATTTGTGATTTTCTCCTTCAGTGATTCTGCTTGTTAACATCAGGTGTCTTCAATAATGCTCAGTCACCACTAAATTAATCACTTAATTATCTCATTAACTTTAACACGCTTGAGTGTTAATTTAACACTCATATTTTAACACTTTAACACTCTTGAGTGTGGACTCATATACACTCCCAGGAGTGTTAATTTAACACTGGAGTTTTTGCTGCGTAGTAATGCCGCTCCATCTGAAAGCAGGTGAAGGCGATTTACTACTAATCAAGGAACCGGCTTTACTGACGAGATGCGCCTAACAATGTCATGCGATATATCGCCCAGCCCTAATATATATATCGATTGAAATGACTATTTGCTCAAAAATCATAAAATACACTTACTTCTTCTGGAGGTGACGTTGGATCGCGAATAGTAGGCAACGATCCACACTTGAGGATTAACTTTAACCCTCGTTCACTAAACAGTCAGTCAGAAAATGATTCTCGCAAACATAAACGTATAGGAAGTTTAAGTGGCGCCTTTTCTTCATTAACCACAGTGTCAATCAAACCACGTCGGTGGGGCTTGCGCAATTCTACGTCACATTGCGCCGAATCTTAGAACAGGGCGTTCTGAGACAGTGCTTATGATTTATTGAGATTGTAAAAAAAAAACACTGGGTGGATTTTTATCATTCTAGGGCGGTTTTGCTCACACACTGCCAACACACATTTATGTTCAAACACCATGTAAAAGTGAATTTTGCATAATAGGTGCCCTTTAATTTAATGGTTTTTGTTTGGTTTTTGTGTGTAGAGAGAAATGGCTCATTCTAAGGTAATAAAACATAACGGTTCATTAAGTAAGGTCTTTATACACCACTGAAAACAGTTATATTTATGATATTGCATTTCTGTCTGATTTAACAGTCTGATTCACTTCTGTTTAAGTATATGCCTGTGTAGGGACTAATTACATGCTTGATTAGTTGAGTAAAGTGTAAAGTCTTTATTTCTATTAAAAGTATATTACACATTCATTACGAGTGTTTTCGAAACACACAAAACATATACCATAATTATATTTGAGTAAAATGTATATGCTCAGTAATTTCACATGTTGTCTATTGTATACTATAACATATTTTACTGGTCGAGTACGTATTTTATTCTGACACACGCACACATGAAACGGTTGCTCACATACTAAACGGATGCTACAACTATAAAGGACTTTATGTGGCTAGACACGACCTTCTGGTTGATCTGGTTGCAAAGGACTTGCAAAAGGTAATCTGTGGACATGATAGTAAGATCTACAAGCATAGCACTGTACGAATTAACTGCACTGTTAACCCTTGCAGTAAAAAAAGGCCAAATTCTGACAATATTATACCATTTTCCATTAAAACAGTAATATACCGTAGAAAACAAAACTCACCTACAGGAATATACTGTGAATTAATAGTGCTCAAAGTCGACAATCAGAGGCTGTTCTCTTACGAGAGGTCTCTCGTACTGCGTAATTCTTACGCTGCGGGAAAACCTCTTTTCCACGAGATATTGAAGCCAAAAAATTATCCTTATAATTTGTATTATTGCAAAACGCGTTGCAGCAGCACGCGGCCATGGGCGAGACGGCTCGCGCGCCCATTGGCTGCTCTGCGGCAACTGCATCAGCCAACCGAGCGAGGCCTGAGATGACGTCAGGCCAATGAGGGCGCTTTGCGCCCTCCACGTCACGTCCCGCCGAAACGGGCGTGGCTTAGCCCTATAAAGGAAGGCTCGGGACAGCTGATCCCTGATTTTTCATCTCTTCAGCGAAGCTCACGCATCGTTGGATCCCGAGAGAAGCCGCGCGCCGTCTGAAGAAGCCTTTCAGCGGGACGAGCCTTCATCTGAAGCTGCTGGCCACGCCGCCTTCTACTGCTGCCGCTCCCGCTGCGCTATCCGGCGCCTATATCCTTTACCTGTCTGTTCTTTGTGTGTGTGTGTGTGTGTGTGTGTTCGCTCCGCACACACACTCCTGCGGCTCGTGCCGAGCCCCACTCAGCGAGGGAGACCGCCATGTTATCTGCGTCTCCTGCCTGGGTGAAGATCATGCAGCGCTCGCGCTCGCCGATGGAGGCTGCCCTCACTGCGAGCTACTGCCTATGGTGACTCTGAGGACTCGCCTGGCAGTCTTCTCCGAGCCTGCACCTCCCGCTGTGCTGCCACGCCGTAAAAAGCGCCGCGCTCAGCGGGTCCCTGAACCTGTCGCCGGTTCGCCCGCCTGCTTCACCGGCTTCCGCTGAATCACTTCCTGACGCGCAGCGGCCCCAGTCCGCTGCCGTTTCCATTGAGGAGGATGATTCGAAAGCCGTGTCTGGAGAGGATGACACCTGCTCTCTGCTGGCCTCGGGCAGCGAGGATTGGGCGAGCTCTGTTGATCTCGCGCCTCCTGTTCGCAAACCAAACAGGAGAGCTAACATCGAGAAGGAACTGATGCGTATACTCACGCTGGCCGCGGCGAGCCTCGGCCTCGAGTGGTCTGCACCTGAGCCTCCTTCTCACACCCGGCTGGATGGTTGCTTCCTCCCCGGGCAGCACGCTTCGTCTGAATCCAAGCCGGCTCCTTTTCTTCCTGAGCTTCACGAAGAAGTTGCCAAAGCTTGGAGCGCTCCCCTCTCAGCACGAACACGTTCGTCTGTGTCACCAGCATTCTCTACACTCGATGATGCTAAAAACAGAGGCTAACATTCACTTCCGCTGGTCGAACAGGCGATAGCAGCCCACCTTTGCCCGCCCTCTGCTGGACGGCGGACGAAACCAGTGCTGCCGTCTAAAGCCTGCCGCATGACGTCAACGCTGCTCGCGCGAACTTTCTCCGCCGCTGGGCAAGTTGCGTCAGCACTACACACGATGGCCACGCTGCAGATATTCCAGGGTGATCTCCTCCGAAAGCTGGATGAGATGGGACCTGACGCTATCTGCCTAACGGTCTTAAGAAGCGCTTCAGACCTCACTCTCCGCGCTACTAAGTCTGCTGCACAGGCCATTGGACGATGCATGGCTTCTGTCACCGTCGCTGAGAGACATCTATGGCTGACGCTCACGGAGATGTCTGAGTCTGAGCGCGCCGCGTTCCTCGACGCTCCACTATCTTATGCTGGCCTCTTTGGATCTTCTGTCAACGAGTTTGTAGAGAGATTCACCGAGGCACAGAAAGCGTCACAAGCCTTCAAGCACTTCCTACCGAAGCGCTCCGGTTCTGCGACGGGTCGCGCTAAGCCGCCTGCTCGAAGCTCTCAGCCACAGCATCCGCCCCCCGCTGCTTCATCACAGCGTCGACAAGACCGCAGCTCGAGACCCCGCTCTCGCTCGGCTAGCCGCCACCCCGCTCCGCGTGGGCCACGGCCAAGGATTGCGGTGAAACCGGAAGCCCCGAAACCATCCTAGCACGCCTAGGAAAGCGCCGGTGGTCGAGTCCCGCTGCGGCCGAACTCTCACCAAAGCGCACGGCTGTTTCAGTTCCAGGAATTGTGACTGTTCCAGCGTATCCTGCAGTGTGCAAGCCGGTACAGCTGCCCGCTTGCCTGCACACAAAAGCCGTTTTTACGGCTACCCAGATAAATCCTTTAAAGAGTGTATTTTCTGGTGTCCCGGCCACGGCCGATGGTGCTATAAGTGTAGAGCAGATGCCCACTGTTCAGTGCCCATCCCACAAGCACAGCCGTTCACATAGGGCCTGCGCTCATAAAATCGACTCAGGTCGATCGCGCATCCAGCATAGTAAATGTGCCCACTGCCCAGTGCCCACAAACACTATGTCCTGCACGCCTCACGGTTTCTGTAAAAACGAAACCTGTGCGCTCGCTCTGTTCACATAAACAGCGCGTCCAGAGCAGTAATTGTGCCCGCTCCTCCGTGCCCACACTTACTCACAGACATTGTGAGTCCTACGGGACTTGCTCAGCCCTCCCTCACTCGGTTAAGCACCGCAGCGGGGTCGAGAGCGAGCATTCTGCCCGCTGTGATCAGCGTGCTCCCCGCCTCAAATGTCACAGGCATATTACAGCACACCGAAGCGCTTCTGTCGCCCAGCGAACAGAGCGCGCTTCGCATCCAGCCCCTAGCCAACCACGCAGATGCGTGGGCAGCGCTTCCAGGGGTTTCGGAGTGGGTGCTAGACATTATAAGAAGAGGCTATTCACTACAGTTTTGTCGACGCCCTCGCCGCTTCACAGCTCGCGTCGAAACTACAGTGAATTCAGAAGTAGCACACCTACTTCGAGCCGAAATATCAAAACTGTTGAGCAAAGGGGCTATAGACCCTTTATCTCAAGCTCAAAGCGAAGGAGGGCTGTACAGCAGATACTTCCTGGTACCGAAAAAAGACGGGGGTCTCAGACCCATACTGGATCTAAGACAGCTGAACAAAGCATTGACGAAACGCAGTTTCAAAATGCTCACGACCAGACAAATCCTTGCGCATATTCGCCGAGAAGACTGGTTTATGTCAATAGATCTGAAGGACGCGTATTTTCAAATACAGATAGCGTAACGTCACAGGCGATACTTGAGATTCGCCTTCGAGGGCCAGGCTTATCAGTACACAGTCCTGCCGTTCGGTTTGTCCCTAGCACCCCGTACATTTACGAGGTGCATGGACGCAGCGCTCGCACCCCTCAGACTCAGAGGCATACAAGTGCTGAACTATTTGGACGACTGGCTGATTCTAGCTCAATCACGATCAGAGCTCGTGGAGCACAGGACCATTTTACTCGATCACCTCGAGAATCTAGGTCTCAGAGTCAATTGGGCGAAGAGCTCTCTGAACCCCAGTCCAACGATATCGTTTCTGGGCACAGTTCTGGACTCGCAGTCTATGATAGCGCGGCTGTCATCACAGCGCGTTCTAGACATTCAGTGCGCAGCGAGCTTTTTCTGCTGCGGCGCGACTGTCCCGCTCAGAAATTTTCAAAGGATGCTCTGCCTTATGGCCTCAGCATCATCAGTTCTTCAGTTGGGCTTGCTTCGCATGCGCCCTCTGCAGTTCTGGTTGAAAGCGCGGGTACCGCGCAGAGCTTGGGCATCCGGTCAGCTTCGTCTCAAGGTCGATCAGATTTGCCTTTCAGCTCTGAAACCTTGGAAAGCAAACGACTGGTACCAATCAGGTGTAAGCCTGGGGACTTCCTCGAGAGTGAAAGTGGTTTCGACAGATGCCTCCACCTCGGGATGGGGAGCGCTGCTCGAGGGCAGACCGTTCTTCGGCCAGTGGTCAGAACGGGAAAAGCTTCAGCATATCAACTGTCTGGAAATGTTGGCAGTGGACAACGCGCTGACGCATTTTTGTCCCCAGATAAAGGGCCACCACGTCTTAGTCCGCTCGGACAACATGTCAGTGGTGTCCTACATAAATCGCCAAGGCGGTCTCAGATCCCGAAATGTATACAGGCTGGCGGAACGCCTCCTGGTATGGGCCCAGCACAACCTGCGCTCACTGAGGGCAGTGCACGTGCCCGGGCTACAGAATTTGGGGCCAGACAGACTGTCCAGGAACAACATTCCGGCGAGCGAATGGTCTCTACACCCGCAAACAGTCCTAACTGTTGTGGGAGAGATTTGGCAGAGCGGAAGTGGACCTGTTCGCGTCTCATGAAAACGCTCACTGCCCCGTGTTCTTTTCCAAGAGCAAAAGCGCGCTGGCCCAAGCGTGGCCGCGCTGCCCGCTCTATGTTTTTCCCCCCATCTCCCTCCTGCCTCAGGTGATAGAACGGATCAGGGAAGTACTCGTAGCGCCGCTCTGGAAGAACCTGGTTCCCAGTTCTCAGGGCTTTTCACCCTTCGACTGTGGGGTGACGGAGGTTCTCTCCTTCCTACAAGAGCTGCTGGATAAGGGCAGAGCCCCCTCCACGCTCTCTGGCTGGTGCACAGCTCAGGGCTTTTCACCCTTCGACTGTGGGGTGACGGAGGTTCTCTCCTTCCTACAAGAGCTGCTGGATAAGGGCAGAGCCCCCTCCACGCTCTCTGGCTGGTGCACAGCTCAGGGCTTTTCACCCTTCGACTGTGGGGTGACGGAGGTTCTCTCCTTCCTACAAGAGCTGCTGGATAAGGGCAGAGCCCCCTCCACGCTCAAAGTCTATGTGGCGGCCATTTCAGCGTTTTCTAAATCAACGCTCGGTCAGTCAATAGGAAGGAACGATTTAGTCATCCGCTTCCTTAGGGGAGCTAGGAGGCTGAATCCTCCCAGACCCCCCTCAGTCCCTATGTGGGACCTTTCTACGGTGTTGGAAGCCATGAAAGGTGACCCATTCGAGCCTATCCAAACGATTAGCCTCAAACACTTGTCTTTCAAAACAGTGTTTTTGCTGGCTCTCGCTTCAGTGAAGCGTGTAAGTGACCTGCACGCGCTCTCGGTGAGCGCGGCGTGCTTAGAGTTTGGGCCAAGTGACTCAAGAGTCATACTCAAGCCCAGGCATGGTTACGTTCCTAAATCCCTCAACACGCCGCTTCGGGCTCAGGTCATTTCCCTGTCCGCCCTACCGGTGTCGGGCGAGGAAGGAGACGCTAGCTTTCTCTGTCCAGTAAGGGCGCTAAGGGCTTATGTGTCTCGCTCGTCTGTTTTCAGACAGACAGAGCAGTTATTTGTTTCATTCAGCGGACGTTCCAAGGGACTGGCTGTTTCGAAACAGAGTCTATCCAGATGGATAGTTGACGCCATAGCACTGGCGTACACTGCCAAGGGCTTACAGTGCCCGTTGGGTGTCAGAGCGCACTCCACGAGAGGCGTGGCCTCTTCGTGGGCTTGGTCTAGTGGGATTTCCTTGCAAGACATATGTATGGCGGCAGGCTGGGCCTCGCCGTCTACATTTATAAGGTTCTATAACCTAGAGGTTCCCGCCTTACAGGCCAAACTGCTGTCGGTATAGACGAATCAGTACTGTCTGATTAGGACACTGACGTCGTGAGCGCTGCGCGCCGCCGACTGTTTATGCTATGGGCAGTATTGCGTAAGACCCGCCTTTTCTGCATCAGTTCAGGTCAATTCCGCCCTGTCTGTATGATGTCATGTTTAACGTTTGCGTCTATGACGCTGCTGCATATGGATAGAGTGATTCCCCTCCTCTTTCCAGGACTCTCTGTGAGTCCCCTGGTGATTGTGCACTGTAATTCCTGGGCTTCGCCTTCAGGTTTATTGGTGTTTTGATCCCAGCACGCACGGCGCTTTGCATTGGGTTCTCACAGCGTAAGAATTACGCAGTACGAGAGACCTCTCGTAAGAGAACGTACTCGGTTACTAACGTAACCTCGGTTCTCTCTAGAAGAGGGAACGAGTACTGCGTATCTTGCCGTGCATGCAACACACTCTGGTTCACTTCGGTGATGAAAAACCAGGGATCAGCTGTCCCGAGCCTTCCTTTATAGGGCTAAGACACGCCCGTTTCGGCGGGATGTGACACGGAGGCAATAATAATTATTTTGCAATAATACAAATTATAAGGATAATTTTTTGGCTTAAATATCTCGTGGAAAAGATTTTTTCCCGCAGCGTAAGAATTACGCAGTACTCGTTCCCTCTTCTAGAGAGAAACCGAGGTTACGTCAGTAACCGAGTACGTTTTCCCAATCGTACCCTATACCCCCATTCACTATTCCCTAGTTCACTAATAAAGTCCACTTGAATGAAAAGAAGTGAGTGAATTGAGAAACTGATGAACACCTGATAAGCAGAATCACTGAAGGACAGAGAAACAAGAACAGAAAAAAGAGAAACACAAAAACTAAAACTGACTTCCAGTAACACTGAGTGTGAAACCAGTTTTCAAACCAGTTTACGATTATTTGTTTCATAAAAGTTCTTGTTGAGAATTAACAGCAATTAGTTAATAATAAAGTTTGTTGTCACCATGATGGAGATCAGTATTTGCTTTAGTTCGTCTCTTGTCCCTGGACTTCTTACCGTTCATATCTCTCTGACTGCTGTAACAGTTTATAAAACAGTTTATAAAACACATTTGTTATGGCAAGAAAAAGTCAAGAGAAAGATGATCAGGTGTTTTTATTCTTTTGTGATGATGTCGCAATCATCCTGGACATGTCTGATTGTCAGATTATTCCTGTATATATTCATTGAAATTATGGGTATTTCATATTGTAAGAACACTGGGTCATACATTAATATTAATATTAGCTCAAATTATCTATAGGGAATTGTAATAATTAATCATGAATATGATTAATATTTTGCATATTACCATTACGTTAATTTATTCGAAGTTGAAAATAGATCGATTTGTATATATGAATAATCAATCACAACGAATTCTAATTCATCATTCATATATCAGTAATCCTATTTCAGATCGATTATGAGATAACCCTTAATGGAAAATTAATGTAATTACCGAACAGTCGTTTGTCCCGCAAACGACCATAAGATTAACTCACCAACTTTCTCATAAAAGTTACCACTTCTTATAATTCCAGAAAGATCAGTTTTCTGGCCATGAAAACTATTCTCCTGTCCTTATAAATTTAGGTTACTAAACCATAATCAAATTGTAAAGCCTGTAGCTAGATCAAACATTTCAGGGACTCGTAATGTGAGAATTATAGACAGGATCAATCAAGTATATAGGTTTTAATACAATTGAACTAATGAATACATAACTACGATTCACACAGAGTAAATATGTATGTATATACAGAACACGTAAACAAATACAAGACTAAACGGATAACAGATGAGAGAGGGAGAGGATGAAAGGGAGAAAGTGAAACTAAAGTTCAGGATGAGAGATCACCGAGATGATCTCAGCATGGAAAAATCACAGGCACTGTAACCTTGAGAGACAACAAGAAATCAGATTACATTAAAAGTTCAATAACTTATCTTGCAAAATGGTTATCTTTGTTGCTGAAGAACGCCGAGTCGTGTTCGGGCGTGTGTCCTAAGAGCAGCGTGCGTGTTTCTTTAAGAAAGCAGGGCTTGCTTCTGTGAGCGCGGCCGCGGGATGTTCAAGTCTCTTTAAAGTTGAGGTTACCGGCTACGTTCATTTCACTGAACGTAGGTAGAGTCCGAAGACGAAAATAAAGAAAAGACTTAAAGAAAAGAAAAGAGAAAACGGAGAATGCTCCCTAAAAGGGAGCCATATGGATCTTCTCGCTGACGAAGAGGTTTCGTAAAAGAGCTCTTTGAAGATTTCCTGGGTCGGTCTTTTATGGAAAAGATAGGTTGACGCCTCTGTTCGCGCGAACAACCAATCACCTTCAGAGATTTCAGAGCGGGAAGAAGTTCTTTGTCTCGTCAGACAACGCCCACTCGAATGATTCATGAGGAGATGAGAGTAAGCTGTTCAGCTCCAGAAATATGAAAAGTGTAAAACAATGTACATTATTGCATTCTGCTATCGAAATCCGACTCTGTTAGATTGCGAGGTTTACAGAGATATGAAACTTGTCATATGAAGATTGTAGGAACACCTAGTTACAATCACATGCATGAATAGAAGCATTTACCAGTTCGTTCCTTCAAATAAATGTCATACACGAAGTGAATATAACCTAGGAAAACACTCAGGAGTATATGGAAAGTTACATGCTTATATTCTAAGTTTAATGTCCAAAGTTCGTGTATGTGTGTGCGTTAATGTGTGTGTTGGAATGTCTGTCACGTTGCGCTTCCCGTTATCTCTTGCAGAGAAGCTTTGGCTGCAGCTTCATGCAGGGTCATAAAGTGTTATCCTCTAGAAAGAGGAGTCGGGTTACGGAATGCGATTCCACTGGAAAGACATTCTTCAACAATACATTTCAGAGCTAGACACTAGAAAATCATATTATATGATCAAACAAACTAATAAAACATGCATACAGGAAGGCCAAATACAAATCTGCGTTACATACATTAAAATGATATTTCTATCCTGACCAAGGATGTTTGTGTGTGTGTGGGGGTGTGATGTGGTACAGAGAGGAATGTTAGTTTCAGGTTCTGGAGTGTCTCTGAGGTGCAATTTAGTGTCGTAAAAGTCTATTTGCTCCAGTATCTCTGGAGCCGACGTATGATATACATTTGGGAGTCAGGAGGTTACAAGCTTTAGTAAGCTTAGCAAAGAACGTTTTGGGAAGGAATGTGCTTAGAAAACACAGAGAGTCTGAATTTGTTAATTCAGGACAAACGAACGAATGATTCAAATAGCCCAGTCGCTACAATATTTAGCATATATCTATGAATCTACATCATGAAATCAATATTTCTGTAATCAGGTCTTCTGAAGAATATCATAATCATATAGTGCATTCAATTTTATTTTAATCCTGCTTGATTCAGACACACACAGATATCAACAATCAGCATATGAATCTCAACAATGGTGAAAAGTTTCATGTCGATGGTGACAACAATGGTGACATGCTTCATGCTGCAATGCATGCTGGGAGCCAAGCGTTTTATACTATGGTGTCTCCCAGAATGCATAAAAAGCATGTCACCATTGTTGAGATTCATATGTGGATTCTTGATGTCTGTGTGTTTGTCCAAAGATTACTTTCCCAATAATAATAAAAAATTAAAAAAATTGTTTGATGTCTGATCTGAAGAAAGAAGTCAATGTTGTTAAAAAATATATATTAATAGCAAATAACCACTTTCAGTCAATGATAATATTTGTCAACTTTATGATATTGAAAACTATAGGCCTATCACCTGACTGTCTTTGATTCTGGCTTTCCTTGCAACAAATGATGTGTTTTAGCAAACACTGTTACAAAAACCATAAACTCCCATAAGAAGTCAAGAGTCAAATTGCACAACTAAAGGAAACACCAATCACATCAACATCTAAACCTCTGTTAATTCTCAATAAGAACTGTAGACGTCTGACAGAAATAAAGTCAGTCTGGTTAGTAATAAGTGAAGCTGGTAATGCTGTTTGTGGAGTTGTTTAATCCTCCTCTGCTGAGATCTTCACATATTTAATGTCTTCTTTTCTCTTCAGTTGATTTCATCTAAGACTGTGTCTGAAGTCAGTTGTAGTTCTTGTGTTTCTCTTTCCTTCAGTGATTCTGCTTGTTAACTGCAGGTGTTCATCACTAATGCTCAATCATCACTCAATTAATCACTTAATTATCTCATTAACTTTAACTCTGCTTCAGTGTTATTTTAACACTCTGTAGAGTGGGACCATATTTGCTCTGAGCAGTGTTGATTTAACACTGGGGATTTTGCTGTGTGAAGTGCCGAGAAGGCAAGGAGTTGATCGTTGGACGATGCGGTGATGGTAGGTTTGCAGTTTTGCAGTTTTGCAGTCTCCCTTTTTGGTAGCATGAAAGCATGGCAGGCAGTGCCCAGGGCCCTGGGCCCCAGTGGGCCTCCCCAATAACAGCGGAAGCAGTGTTGTAGTGTTGTAGGATGAGAAGCGCTGAGCGAGAGGCAGGGCTAACGGAACGGCCTTTTAAAGCTTAACAAAAGGCACGCCTTGCAGGCTGTCTTAAACCAATCAGAAAGAGGGAATTTCTGGCAGGAGTTTCCTTTGTGGGAAAGATTTATGACGCTGTCTCAAGCCCTCTTTTTCTGTAACCAAAAGTGCAGCTTTAGACATTACTTTTTCTTCTTCTTCTTCTTCTTCATCTTCTGCTAATTAAGAGCGATTCATTTCGATCCACAATTTTTTCAAATGCATTTATAGGATTATTTAAACATCAATGCGTCTTAAATAAATAATACAAAAATAAAAATAAATTGGAAGTAAACATGTTACATACCAGTATAATCATGTACATATTATTATTATTATTACTATTTTTTAAGATTTTATTTCCAGTTTCTTGGTCTAAAAATGACCATTTTCAAAATTACCATTGCCAGGTTTTCAGCAGGAATCCATACACTAATATTAAAGTAACAATCTGACATTCAGTTTCCTCAATATTTCATATGCAAATAATGAAAAAAAGAAAAAACTAAACTAAATGATTTGACTAAAACAGCATGTGAAGTGTTTTATTCCAGTAGTGTCCTCAGCAACACTGTATCAGTGGTTTGACCGGGTCTGACTCTAAACTAGCACTATTGAGAGAGAGACAGAGATCTGTCGTTCACTGAGTGACAGTCAGTGTTTGAGCTGAGAAGAGATCAGACACGAGGCGCTCAGAAAAGTGTCACTAAAGCTCAGGATGGACAGATTCGACACATGTGCACTGCGACTGCACCAGTCCTATAGAGGGCAGTGTAGTCGTGACTCGTGTCAGCTACAGGACCTCTGCTCTGAGGACAAAGAAGAAGAAAAGGTGTGTGTTCCACTTCCGAAGATACACAACCTCAAAGCGACTGCTCATGTTCCACTATGTGTGTGTGTGTGTGTGTGTGTGCTCTCTACTGTGTGTGTGCTCTCCGCTGTGTGTGTGTGTGCTCTCCACTGTGTGTGTGTGTGTACTCTCTGCTGTGTGTGTGCTCTCTGCCGTGTGTGTGTGTGTGTGCTCTCCACTGTGTGTGTGTGTGTGTGTTCTCTCCGCTGTGTGTGTGCTCAAACCTTCTATAGTTATCGCTCTCTCTTGGGTTGGGCTAATCCAAAAAAGGTGAAAACAAGGGGGGTGGTTCTGAAGACAGACTGTTACAGTGAAACAAGGGTATTCTGAAAACACCCCCATTTTACCGCTTTTGGGTTTACCGCCCAATTGGGCGGTTTTGGGCGGGTGGATAAAAATTGGGCTGGTTTCGGATCAGTTCGGCGGGTTTTTGTTGCCGAAACACCGGCACTTCAGATCCTTATTCCTGCGACCCAATGTTCAGCAGGCAGTCTCACTCACTCACACACACGCGCACGCACGCACGCACGCACGCACGCACGCACGCACGCACGCACGCACGCACGCACGCACGCACACACACACACACACACACACACACACACACACACACACTACAACTCTGGCTGACGTGCCCCCTAACCTCACAACAGACACTCCCTCCCACTACCTTAAAGTGACGCACGCCGGCACCGTCCGCCCCTCAAACAACATAGTAGATTGCGGGGTTTTCAAACGTAGGTAGCTGTCAATGCGGTTCATGACCTGTCCATGACACTCTTTCTTGGTCAGCGGCAGCGCTAACACAGATTTGAATATGATTTTGTCAAAGGTTTAATAGACAAACGAAATGGAATAAGATCACGTGGGTGTTTGAATCGAGATCACAGACTTTTAAAGATGAATCGTGCAGCTCTGTAATGACCATAGGTAATGACACATTTCATCCTCTATTGAATCGAAAGTGGCTAACTTCTGTCAACCTCATCTATAAGCAAGGGCAAAAATAAAGCAATTTAATTTGAATTAATATCTGTAATATTCTGTAATAAAAATAAATCGATTTTAAAATCATAAAAATAAATAAATAAATAAATAAAAACGCGATATCTAAGTGAATCGATTTTTTCTCCCAGCCTTAATATGCATGTTTCATGTTGCCATTTGAAATAACTGAAATGTTAAAGTGGGTTATTTTTTATGTCCATATCTACTCGATGTTTTTATGTTACTGAATGCTTTTGTTCCAAGCGACTTTTAGTGACAATAAACAGACTCATTGATAGCCTAAGTTGATCGCATTATTTTCCGTAACATAAGCTTATAGTTTAATAGTAGGCCTAGAATAGTCTGACTGAAGTCAGTGTAGCCTACTTTTCCGTTCATTTAATTGAATATTGTTTCTAAAATCGGATAGGCTAAGTCGAAAAATGGGTCATTTTAAAGCTTGTTAATGATTTCAATGTGTTTAAACGAGAAACAAGCCACAAAAAAAAAAAAAATTGGGCGGTTTTTTGTGCATTCTCGCGGTTTTTGACGAGGTTTTGGGCTGGAAAACCTCGCTGGCACCTGGCAACCCTGCTCTCCACTGTGTGTGTGTGCTCTCCACTGTGTGTGTGTGTGTGTGTGTGTGTGTGCTCTCCACTGTGTGTGTGTGTGCTCTCCACTGTGTGTGTGTGTGTGTGTGCTCTCCATTGTGTGTGTGTGTGTGCGCTCTCCACTGTGTGTGAAACACTGAACACCATCAAGGTGACATAATATTTCTGTTGAATTATTTTTTTTTTTTTTGGTTTATTTAAATTAGCATATTTTACGTGGTTTTTGTTTGGTTTTTGTGTGTAGAGAGAAATTGCTCATTCTAAGGTAATAAAACATAACAGTTCATTAAGTAAGGTCTTTATACACCACTGAAAACAGTTATATTTATGATATTGCATTTCTGTCTGATTTAACAGTCTGATTCACTTCTGTTTAAGTATATGCCTGTGTAGGGACTAATTACATGCTTGATTAGTTGAGTAAAGTGTAAAGTCTTTATTTCTATTAAAAGTATATTACACATTCATTACGAGTGTTTTCGAAACACACAAACCATATACCATAATTATATTTGAGTAAAATGTATATGCTCAGTAATTTCACATGTTGTCTATTGTATACTATAATGTATTTTACTGGTCGAGTACGTATTTTATTCTGACACACACACACACATCTATCCAATGGTACAGAGCGGCATTTCCCAAAAGCATGTAGAGACCATTGTGTCAGTTGTTCGATGATTTTGGGAAGTGCAGCCCTGATCTGTAGCCTACACACATTAGAAAACACTCAGAAAATAAGCCAATAGAGACTCAGTATGTAACATTACCAGGTGAGATGGCCACTGGTGTGACAGTTGTAGAGCTGGTGTTAATGCTGCCAGTGTCTGAAAGTTTGGATGAATAGTGATTAATGAACAGAGACACAAATATCATGAGTGTGTAGAAAGAGCTCATGTGAATATAATTACCTGCACAGTATGCTAAACAGTCGTAGTACACAGTCGGACTAACCAGCTCATAGACATAATAATTGCCTGGACAGGCTTTGACTTTAATGGGAAAAGACCCGCGATAGCAGCAGTAACTCGCAGTGTCACCGACCCAGTGACTGCAGACATCTCGAGTGACAACTCCATCTGTTACTGTTGGGTGTCCACCTCGTATCCACAGTGGGACATCAGTGCCACAGCTGTACGGAGCAACACACGTGTCTGGGATATGAGCACTCAGGCCGTTAATGAAGAGACGATACCAGCCGCTCCAGGAGACAGACCTGTCACAGTTTCTGACTGAAGCATCTGTATTAATGATGGATCTCCATGTATCGTCCAGCACAGTGTAGTTGTAGCAGGGGTCTGCAGAGAGATAAGCTTATGAAAATATATTAAGAAATAACACATTTCTGAAAAACATGTTTTATTACAAAATGTAACCAAAAGTGCAGCTTTAGACATTACTTTTTCTTCTTCTTCTTCTTCTGCTAATTAAGAGCGATTCATTTCGATCCACAAAAATTTTTCAAATGCATTTATAGGATTATTTAAACATCAATGCGTCTTAAATAAATTAAAAAATATATTTTAAATTGGAAGTAAACATGTTACATACCAGTATAATCATGTACATATTATTAGGGCCCAAGCCCTGAAAGGGCGAAGGCCCTATTGTTTTCGGTAGGATTATTATTATTAGGGCCCAAGCCCTGAAAGGGCGAAGGCCCTGTTGTTTTCGTTAGGATTATTTATTATTAGGGCCCAAGCCCTGAAAGGGCGAAGGCCCTATTGTTTCCGGTAGGATTATTAGGGCCCAAGCCCTGAAAGGGCGAAGGCCCTATTGTTTTCGGTAGAATTATTAGGGCCCAAGCCCTGAAAGGGCGAAGGCCCTATTGTTTTCGGTAGGATTATTTATTAGGGCCCAAGCCCTGAAAGGGCGAAGGCCCTATTGTTTCCGGTAGGATTATTTATTAGGGCCCAAGCCCTGAAAGGGCGAAGGCCCTATTGTTTTCGGTAGGATTATTTATTATTATTATTATTATTAGGGCCCAAGCCCTGAAAGGGCGAAGGCCCTATTGTTTCCGGTAGGATTATTTATTAGGGCCCAAGCCCTGAAAGGGCGAAGGCCCTATTGTTTCCGGTAGGATTATTAGGGCCCAAGCCCTGAAAGGGCGAAGGCCCTATTGTTTCCGGTAGGATTATTTATTATTATTATTATTATTATTATTATTATTATTATTTTTCTGTCAACCTTTCAGGCATTTTTGGGGCCTTTAACATGCTCGAAAACTCTTGAAATTTTGCACACCGGTCAGAACCTGCGGCCATCAGGGCCGGGCTGAAGCTGGTACCCGGGCGGGGCAGGGGGGCTCAACAGCGCCCCCTTGAACGGGGTCCAAAAACTTGGTCCATAAATCAGACACGCTTGCATGTAATAATATGAAACTCGGTACATATATAGATCTCATCGGGCCGAACAACTTTCGTACTTTTACTTTTTACGCCAGCCCAACAGGAAGTCGGCTATTATGGTTTGTTTGGAAACGCATGCTGTGGAATTTAATGTACTCCTCCTAGGGAATTCATCCATTCGCCTCCAAACTCAGTCAGCATGAAGTCAAGACATTGAGGATGCTAAATTGCGGACAGATTTTTGATATCTCGAACGGTTTGGCCGTGGCGAGGACACGAATTGATGGCGAATAATGGAAACAGGAAGTGTGTTATAACTTCTGCATACATTAACTGATCTTGATTAAACTTCAGCAGTGTGTTCGTTGTAAGAGGCCGATCACATGGATGTGACTATTGTGAGTCAAAGTTATAGCGCCACCAACTGGCAGCAGGAAGTGTGACCCTTTCAAAATGCTTTGAAATCACCCTCTTATTTTTACCCGATTTGCTTCAAAGTTTATGTGTATAATGTAAACACACGGCAGATGTAGACCTGTGAAAGGATTTTTTATATCTTTAATACTGTTGCCATGGCAACGCTTCAAACTTTAATATTCTTTTTTGATGCTTTTGAGACTCTTAACATACTTGAAATTGGATGAAACTCGACAGACACATCACATTTATTAGCCCGTAGACATGTGCAAAGTTTCAGAAACGGGCGTGGTGAGGGGCTCAGTAGCGCTACCTTTAGTCATAAGTGGGGGGGTTAGTTTTATCAACAGCAACAAAACTTGGTATGTGTATTGTTCTCATCAAGACGGACAACTTTCTAATTTACATTAACGATCTCCGACCAACAGGAAGAGAGATATTTTGGTTTGAATGTGGATTTTCTGAAGAATTTTCTCTCCCTCTCTCTGTGTCTCTGTGTGTGTGAGGGGAGGGGGGATTTGACTATTGCTTTTATAATGTTAATCAAGGTTTCAGGGGCTTTTGGGGTCCTTAACGTGCTCAAAAACTCTTGAAACTTTACATACAAGTCGGAACCTGCGGCCATCAGGGCCTGGCTGAAGCTGGTACCCGGGCGTGGCAGGGGGGCTCAACAGCGCCCCCTGGAATGGGGTCCGAAAACTTGCTCCATAGATCAAACTAGCTTGCATGAATTAATATGAAACTCGGCACACACATAGATCTCATCGGGCCGAACAACTTTCGTGCTCTAAGTTTTGCGCCAGCCCAACAGGAAGTCGGCTATTATGGGTTGTTTGGAAAACGCTTGCTGTGGAATGCGAAGTACTCCTCCTAGAGAATTCATCCAATCCCCACCAAACTCGGTGTGCATGAAGTCAAGACATTGAGGATTCTAAATTGCGGACGGATTTTTGATATCTCGAACGGTTTGGCCGTGGCGAGGAAACGAATTTATGGCGAGAAAAGAGAAACACGAAGTGGAATAACTTCTGCATACATTAACTGATCTTGATGAAACTTCAGCAGTGTGTTCGTGGTAAGAGGCCGATCAGATGGATGTAACTATTGTGAGTCAAAGTTATAGCGCCACCAACTGGCAGCAGGAAGTGTGTCACTTTCAACATGCTTTTGACAAAAGTGGGCGGGTTAGTTTTAACTACAGTAAAAAAAAAATAGTTTGTATATTGTACTCATCAAGCCGGACAACTTTCTAATTGACATTCATTAGCTCCGGCCATCAGGAAGTCAGATATTTTGGTCTGAATGTGGATTTTTTTGCAAAATCAGCCTCTGAATTTTTAGCCACTCCTCTTAAACTATTTATTTTATTCCCACCAAACTTTTTCAACATGATGAAAATACATTAAATATGCTAAATTGTGAACGGATAATAAATATCTCAAACGGTTTTGCTATGGCGAGGGATTAAAGTAATGTCCAAAAAGGAAACACTAAAAGCTTAAAATCTTCTAAAAATGTAATTATATACCATTTATTTCTATATAAAAGTATACAAATATTACAACTGAACCCATTTTTTTCTGTTTTTAAAAAGAATTTTATTCTAATTTTAATCTAAAATTAAAAACAGTAAAGTAAAAAAAAAAGAAAAAAAAGTCATACATAGGGCTATTCTGCCCTCTTGTGTCCAAAAGGACATCAAAATAGTATATAAAACTTTTTACCAGGTAGGCCAATATTGTATTTAAATATACATGTATTAGGTATGTGTCTGAGGATATTTTCCCACCGGTTAATCGACGTGTGACACGAGCGGGTGCTTTTAAATTGCTAATATAAAAGTGAAAGAAAAATACGGACGTCCGCACGGACATTGATAATGTTGCACACACAAATCACACACACGTTGGAAAGAATGATACTTTTAAACATAACACTAAACCGCCATTAAGTGTCGCCAGGCGACCGTTTTAATGAGTGAGTCATTGATTCATTCGTTCAAACGATTCATTTGAATGACTGAGTCATTCATGATTAAGACATATGTTTATGGATTGATCATTCAATCTTTGAGTCAACCGATTCGTTCAAAATGCTGAAACATTCAGAAATGAGAAAACACATTGCTGAGAGATGCGCGTGATGATTCTGCTGTGATCTTTTTGTTTAACTATTTTCGCTGCTGAAACAGAACAAATACAGTCAATATTGCATCTAAAATGTAAGTGACTTGATTGTAACTGTTTTTTAACCTGTTGTATGAAATCAATGTCACAGTTTCAATCGTGATTGTATTCAGGAAACAGCCTTCTCGTCAAGTGAGGTTGCTTAACTGTTATAAAATATATCAAAACTCCATATTTATCATTTTTATAGTCAGTAAGTTGTTAACTGAGTTTGTTTTTTGTGTGCTGATCTCATTTGTTTACATTTCTCCTGGAGAAGCTGCATGAGCCTCAGCAGCGCAACCTTGTTACCATTGATCAACTGATTACTGGTAATCCATTTATTAACAACTGTTGATTGCAACTTAAAATGAATGTAATAAAATTAGAATAATCTCTCGTTTTAGTGATTCCCAAGTTATTTTTTTGTCATTGACGTTCTAATCAGGCTACTCTGGTCGGGCAAGTAAAATTCTCTTTCAGGTTGGCCTATTGTATTTATATATAAATATATTAGGGATGTGACTGTGGGAAAATTTTCCCACCGGTTAATCGATGTGTGACACCGCAGGGGGCTTTTGAATCGGTAACTTAACCCTCTACTGCATAGCGTTGCCCCCAGGCAACGGAAAGTTTTCTTAAGCCCTGTGTTCAGTACATTTTTCTTTAAATGATTGCAACCAATTAGAATGTTTGAAAAAGTATCAAAGAACAGTCCAATAAGGTTTGGGAGTCACTATCAAGCACCATTTGAAGGCGGGACGTCCTTTTCTGACACATGGTCACAGGAGCACATGGTGTGAGATGAAAGCAAGATTATTTGCTTTAGTAATCATATTTAAAATGACATGAACTGTACATAAAAAATATGTGTGTGTGTATGAAGGTGTAGAGAAGCCTTTTGGCAGGTTTTGTGAATTTCTTTTTATTTTGCATGTTCACAAATTCAGTTTTTCTTTTTGTTGCCTCAGGGCAACGTTATGCGATAAGGGGTACTTTTCAAGGATGTCTTGGACAATACCTCACAATGGCAAATAATGTGTTACAAGTAGGGAAGATGTAGGGTTCCTGGGTGCACAGGAACACCCAAAGTCACCAAAGTGACACTAATGTGCAGCATCCACAGTTAGAACAGAAAGGGGCCATCTACAAACTGTTCCCACAAAGTTGGGAGCATGAAATTGTCCAAATTGTCTTGGTATGCTAAAGCATTAGGAGTTCCTTTCACTGGACCTAAGGGGCCAAGCCCAACCCCTGAAAAACAACCCCACACCATAATCCCCCCTCCACTAAACAACCCCACACCATAATCCCCCCTCCACCAAACAACCCCACACCATAATCCCCCCTCTACAAAACTTTACACTTGGCACAATGCAGTCAGGCAAGTACCGTTTTCCTGCCAAACCCAGACTCGTCCATTGGATTGCCAGTCAGAGAAGCGTGATTGGTCACTCCAGAGTCCAGTGGCGGCGTGCTTTACACCACTGCATCCCACACTTTGCATTGCACTTGGTGATGTAAGGCTTGGAAGCAGCTGCTCAGCCATGGAAACCCATTCCATGAAGCTCTCTACAAAGTTTGGAGGTCTGTAGCTATTGACTCTGCAGAAAGTTGGCGACTTCTGTGCGCCTCAGCATGTACTGACCCCACTCTGTGGCCTAGTTGCTGTTGTTCCCAATTGCTTCCACTTTGTTATAATACCACTAACAGTTGACCGTGGAATATTTTGTAGTGAGGAAATATCACGAATGGACTTATTGCACAGGTGGCAACCTATCACCGCGCTTGAATTCACTGAGCTCCTGAGAGTGTTTGTTGAAGCATCTGTATGCCTAGGTTCTTGATTTTAAACAACTGTGGCCATGGAAGTGATTGGAACACCTGAATTCAATGATTTGGAGGGGTCCCAATACTTTTGTCATTATACAGTAGTGTATATGGGGTTGATTAAGATACATGAAGTACATGATATGACATGACGCACTACATGATACAAACCTATGTCTGTATCAAATCAAGTATATTGATGTGTTTCAAGTGTTTTTCCCTTTTTACTTAAATGATTTCTTGACATTTTTTTATTATTTTTTTTATTTTTGTATTGCTCTCTGAGAATTGTATAATGATCATTTTCTCTATGATTCTTTACCATTGTTGCATAGCGTTGCCCTCAGGCAACAAAAAAATATTTTGGGGTGGGGGGGTTGGGGGAGGGACATTTTTCAATAAATCAATAAAATGTTCCCAAATGAGCCAGGAAATGATGTGAAATAATTTTTATCATGTGTGATCAAAATTCATGCAGTAGAGGGTTAAAAACGAAAGTAAAATATGTTCGTCCGCACGGACATTGATAATGGTGCAGAGCGAGCGCATTGCAATCTTGATATCGCAGTCTGTTCATTATAGCCTTTATAAAATATAATAATAAAATAGTCAACCTAACATATAAAAATTACACTGCTCTGAATAGTATGAATTGTACTGACTATTTAAACACAGTAATCACCGCTAAACTGTGATGTTTCCAAGCACATATTTGCGCATGTGAAGAGGATCATTTTTCCCTTCAATAGTGGAACGTGAGTGAAGTACAAAGCCTATAATAAACAAATGTTTAGCATCCCAAAAATGTAATTATATATATATATATATATATATATATATATATATATATATATATATATAAACACACTTAAAAAAAATAAAAAAAAAATATATATATTGTTTTTGTTTTTTTTGTTATATATATATATATATAAATATAGCTGCGAGCAGCGATGGAGGGCCCAAGCCGGTGAAACCGCCACCCCCGGTGCCTTTAGTGTAACTAAAGGCACCAGGGTGGCGGTGCCACCGGCTTGGGCCCGCAATCGCTGCTCGCAGCTATATTTTATTATTATTATTATTATTATTATTATTATTTTTCTGTCAACCTTTCGGGCATTTTTGGGGCCTTTAACATGCTCGAAAACTCTTGAAATTTTGCACACAGGTCAGAACCTGCGGCCATCAGGGCCGGGCTGAAGCTGGTACCCGGGCGTGGCAGGGGGGCTCGACAGCGCCCCCTTGAACGGGGTCCGAAAGTTTGGTCCATAAATCAGACACGCTTGCATGTAATAATATGAAACTCAATACACATATAGATCTCATCGGGCCAAACAACTTTCGTACTTTTACTTTTTACGCCAGCCCAACAGGAAGTCGGCTATTATGGGTTGTTTGGAAACGCATGCTGTGGAATTTAATGTACTCCTCCTAGGGAATTCATCCATTCGCCTCCAAACTCAGTCAGCATGAAGTCAAGACATTGAGGATGCTAAATTGCGAACAGATTTTTGATATCTCGAACGGTTTGGCCGTGGCGAGGACACGAATTGATGGCGAATAATGGAAACAGGAAGTGTGTTATAACTTCTGCATACATTAACTGATCTTGATTAAACTTCAGCAGTGTGTTCGTTGTAAGAGGCCGATCACATGGATGTGACTATTGTGAGTCAAAGTTATAGCGCCACCAACTGGCAGCAGGAAGTGTGTCCCTTTCAAAATGCTTTGAAATCACCCTCTTATTTTTACCCGATTTGCTTCAAAGTTTATATGTATAATGTAAACACACGGCAGATGTAGACCTGTGAAAGGATTTTTGATATCTTTAATACTGTTGCCATGGCAACGCTTCAAACTTTAATATTCTTTTTTGATGCTTTTGAGACTCTTAACATACTTGAAATTAGATGAAACTCGACAGACACATCACATTTATTAGCCCGTAGACATGTGCAAAGTTTCAGAAACGGGCGTGGTGAGGGGCTCAGTAGCGCCACCTTTAGTCATAAGTGGGGGGGTTAGTTTTATCAACAGCAACAAAACTTGGTATGTGTATTGTTCTCATCAAGACGGACAACTTTCTAATTTACATTAACGATCTCCGACCAACAGGAAGAGAGATATTTTGGTTTGAATGTGGATTTTCTGAAGAATTTTCTCTCCCTCTCTCTGTGTCTCTGTGTGTGTGAGGAGAGGGGGGATTTGACTATTGCTTTTATATTGTTAATCAAGGTTTCAGGGGCTTTTGGGGTCCTTAACGTGCTCAAAAACTCTTGAAACTTTACATACAAGTCGGAACCCCCTGCCATCAGGGACGGGTTGAAGCTGGTACCCGGGCGTGGCAGGGGGGCTCAACAGCGCCCCCTGGAATGGGGTCCGAAAACTTGGTCCATAGATCAAACTAGCTTGCATGAATTAATATGAAACTCAGCACACATATAGATCTCATCGGGCCGAACAACTTTCGTGCTCTAAGTTTTGCGCCAGCCCAACAGGAAGTCGGCTATTATGGGTTGTTTGGAAAACGCTTGCTGTGGAATGTGAAATACTCCTCCTAGAGAA